>OY987306.1:1250000-2500000 GCA_963920635.1 Pseudeuparius sepicola
GTTTTGACAATCTCCCTGTGCCAAAAGAAAAGTCAGGCGAGTTTTTTTTTAATTTTCTAGTATTTTACCGGCCAATATTAGCGATTTTTATAAGAAAAATTTACAACAAAACCACCTAGAAATGGAGCAGATACTCGCCAAACTACTCGTACCTAACACCAACACCATCCACGAGGTAAAAAGAATCGAATTGGAAAACCAATCTGTTGCACGTTAACCCCCACGTACCACGTGCGCCGATTTTTACGACATTTTGCAGGGCACAAAAGAGCTGAAAGAGGCTTTCAAGAATCCGGAGGCGATCCCCGCGCTGTGCGATGTGTTGGTTACGTCCAAAAATCCCCAGATTCGACAGTCGGCGGCAGTACTGCTTCGGAGGAAAATGGGGAGGAAAAGGCTTTGGAGTAAGCTGACGGGGGAAGTGAGGAGCAGGATAAAGCAGGGGATGTTGCAAGCTCTGGTTAGCGAGCAGGATAAATCGGTTAAAAATGCTATAGCGCAATTTATCGGAGTTCTCGGTAAGCACGAGTTTCCGGACGACACTTGGCCGGAAGTGTTGCAGTTTATACACACTTTGTGTAGCAGCGATGCTATAGTCGACAAGGAGGTGAGTTTTAGAGAAAGGTCATAGTTTTATTTTATTATAAATAATACTAAAAACTTTGATTTGACAGCTGTTTTATTTGACACAAAATGAGTAGGCTGTTGATTTTATCTTTATTTCTTTTCAGTCATTTGTTTTCATTGCTGCCTTGTTATAGAGATATTTTTTTAATTCAAAGTTTGACTCATCTCGTATACCTACCTATTAATTTGTAATTTGTTCTGCTGAATAAGTGAGTCACAATTTCAATTGAAATTAATATTCTTAATGAACAATTTAAAATTTTGTTTCAAAAATAAATTATACCAGGTGTAACAGAAAATAAAATTAGTAGAAAAATCAGTTTTAATTTTTTTTTATTAAAATAATTTAAATTTTTGATAAATATTTTAAAATTAACTTGACTTTCAGATGGGCATGTATACCTTATCGATAATGACTGAAATATCAAAAAGCTCATATTTACCGCATGCCGAATCTTTTGGACATCTTTTCGTAACAATTTTAAACGGCATCACGGAATTAAATTCAAATTTAGCCTACTATACTGTTTCCACTATGAAAAATCTCGTTTCCATCATAGGCGGCCATCAACAAGTAAGTTTCAACCCTCTTTACGCGCCGCAAAATCTCAAAAACTCCCATTTCAAGATGATAAACGTCTACCACCAACTTTTGCCGAGGGTCCTGGAAATAATCAACGCCTTCGCTAAAAACAACGACGAGAAAAGGGCTTGCGACCTTTTCGAAATATTAGAAGATCTCATAGACTCCGCCGTCGGGGTGGTCGTCCCTCATATTCGTTTGATCGTCGAAATGTGTTTGGAAATCAGCAGAGACCCAAACATGGAAACCGGGGTCCAGATTAAGGCCGTAAGCGTAGTAGGCTGGCTGATAAGGTAAATCTCCGGTGCGGTAGTTTTTTTTTCTGTTCATATTAAATTCTAGATCCAAGGGTAAAGTCGTTTTAAAAAACAAACTCATCGAGCCCATCATCGATGTTCTGATACAATTAATGGCTCAGCAACCGGAGGACGAGGGCCACGAGGAGTATTTCTTAGGTACATTACCGCAAGTTTTGTTTTCACTTTTTTTTATGCAAGGTTTTTAGGTGACCCCGATCAGTTCACGTCAATAACTGTCGCCACACAAACCTTGGACCTCATAGCCTTACATATTCCAGCCGAAAAAGTGGTTCCTTATCTTTTAACTAAAGTCGAGCCGGCCATTCAGGGAAACAACATTTACGCTCAAAAAGCCGCTTATTTATCGCTTGCAGTACTCGCAGAAGGTAGTAGCTCAAGCGCAACGTTTTCGGTTCATTCGATCTACCGCATTAGTTCAAACGTACCAGAAACGTCACGTTTGAACTACTGCAATAGTTCGAATGTACTAAAACTACTTGAATAGTTCAAACGTCGTGATGTACAATTTTTAGGTTGTGCAGAGAGAATTCGGACAAAGTACCTCGAGCCATTTCTTAAATGTGTGTGTACAGCTATCCATAGTCCGAATACCGTTGTGAGGAATGCCGCGTTTTTCGCTTTGGGGCAATTTGCGGAGCACTTGCAACCGGAAATTAGTCAGTACGCTTCGGATCTTTTGCCGTTGTTGTTTGAATGTTTGGGCCAGGTCTTCCTACAAATGGACACGGAGGTATTGACGAGCGAAAAATGTTTTGGGAGGTTATGATTGTTTTTTTTTTTAGAAAAAAGACCCTCCTAGTTTAGATAGGCTCTTCTACGCGCTCGAAACGTTTTGTGAAAATCTAGAGGAAGAATTGAACCCTTACTTGCCGACATTAATGGAAAGGCTGTTCCAAGCCTTAGATCCCGGCGGATTTTCCATGCAACTAAAAAGAGTTGCATTGAGTGCCATCGGGTCTGCCGCTACGGCAGTAAAGGCGGGAATTTTACCTTACTTTCAGAAAATCATCGAAATTTTAAATCTTTACATCAATTCCGATCCAAACGCCGAAGTACATCAACTCCAGTGCTACGCTATAGGTAAGAATAGTTCAAACGTACGGTAGACCAGGTGTTCGGTAGTTCAAACGCCCCAGCTATCGGTAGTTCAAACGTATGCCGCTCCTAACCTCACTTTTTAGAATCGCTGGCCGTGGTGGCACAGTTTGTTGGCGCCGAACATTTTAAACATCTCGCCGGCGAATCTTTGCAGCTAGGTTTGAGAATCGTGGAACAAACCGACGATCCCGATGTCAGGAAAGCCGTTTATGCGCTTTTCGCGGCGCTCGCTATCGTCATGAAGGAAGAAATCGGTCCGGCGCTGCCGAAAATAGTACAGCAAATGATCGCCACTTTGCAGAGTAGCGAGGGAATTGTGGTGGGTGAAAACAAAATTAAAAGTAGGTCGTCTCAACTACTTTCCGCGTGCGTTTTTTTAGACGACTTACGACGAAGAAGAAAAGGAAGAAATCGACGTATACGCGGAATTATCCGAAGACGACGATAATATCGAGGAAGATATAGAAGAAACATCTTCGAGCAGTGACGAGGATTCGACTCAGTGCAGATTTTCGGTTGAAAATTCGTATAGCGAGGAAAAAGAACAGGCCTGCTTGGCCCTTAGGGAAATTTGCATAAATACGGGGTAAGAAACGCGAATTATTGTGTCGCTTTTTAAAAATTTCGTTGATTTTTTTGTTAGACCCGCATTCCTTCCGTACATAGAGAAAAGTTTCGAGGAGGTCTTGAAACTCGTCGACTACCCCCAAGACGACTGCCGCAAGGCATCGATCGAGGCCCTCTTACAATTCTGCATATCTTTACACAAGGTTAACACTCCCGAGTCAAAATTGGCGCTCTACAAAGCTCTCGCTCTATTCGTCAAACGTTGTGCCGAACTTATCCGCGGCGACGAAGAAAGGAACGTCGTCATGGTGTGTTTGGATTCGTACGCGACCCTTTTAGAGGAAGTCAAGGGCGACGTGTTTGTCGGAGAGGGACACAAAGAGGCCATCATGAATTGCGTCATCGACGTGCTGACCTTGAAGGTTAGTAGTTCGTTTGTACCGAACTTGTTACGTTCGAACTACCGCGGTAGTTCGAACGCACAAGTTTCGTTGCGTTCGGACTATTGCGGTAGTTCGGGCGCACCAAAAAGGGCGCAAATGAACTAAAAGTGTGTCTTTGTAGACTGCGTGTCAGGATACGGATTTAGGGGCCACAAACGAAGAAAACGACGATGACGACGCTGAGGCCGAACAAGACGAGTTGCTATTAGAAACGGCCGGGGATGTTATCCCGAAATTTGGGGCGGCGATCGCTCCCGACGATTTCGCGTGTTATTTCACAAACATTTTGAAATTGTTATCTGGCAGAACGGTAATGAAGCGATCTAAAAATGTTCGAAAAATTTTAAATATATTTTTTTCAGAAAAAACAGAACAGCGTAAGCCAAAGATCGTTTGCGTTTGGAACGCTGGCGGAATGCATGAAATGTTTGGACGTTTACGTCGAAAAGTTTGTGCCCGTTTTGTTGAATTTGTGGTTGACTGGGGCAAAAGACGGCGCCGATGAGGTTAGGAATAATTCGATATTCGGACTGGGGGAAATGGTGTTGCACGGGAAAGATAGGATATATAGGTACCATTTGATAAATAAAAAAGTTTTTTTTTGTAAATTATTTTTTTTTAGCCATTATCCCGAAATATTGCAAGCTTTATCATATGCGGTCTCGAAAGAATCTCACGCAGGGACTTTGGATAATATTTGCGGGGCTCTGTCGAAAATGATCATAGCGAATTCGAGTGCGATACCTTTGGACCAAGTAAGAAAAAAGTGGGGTTAGGGATTTTCAAAAAAAAAACTTTTCGTTAGGTTTTTCCAGCGTTTCTGCAAAAACTGCCGTTACGACAAGACTTTGAAGAAAACGAGGCTGTCGTTAAATGTTTTCTCACCTTATATCAACAGGGACATGCGGTTTTGAAGGAAAATTTGGTGGATGTGATAAAAGTTGCCGTTCACATTTACTGTAAAGGGCAAACATCAAACGATGGTGAGATATATCAAGTCTTCATTGTTTTTATAATATAGCAAGTAGGCGTTGGATAAAAACAAAGCAACGATGACAGATGATTGTTTTGTTTCTGTCATGGCCTGCTTGATTATACATTTGTGCTAATTAACAATAAATGATTTGTTTCAGATGTAAAAAATGTTTTAGTGGAATTTCTAAAAATAGTAAACAGGGATTTTTCTCAAGAATTCGCAGGTGCTGTGTCGTCCCTAGGTCCCGAAGCTACAGAATCAATTCAAAGATTACTTACGTCATAATTGTTCCGAATTTTTTTTATGGCTTTATAAATGAATTTTTTGAAAATGTCGCGGCAAAAAGAGGAAGAAGCTTTAAATGTTATATTCTGATATTACTTTACGTGAGAAAAAAAGGAAAGAGCATGTTAAGTTTTATAATTATCTGACAAGTATTTATGATTATTTAAACAATTGTTTATGTTAGAATTTAAGATATTTAAATAAAGTATTCGGAAAATTTTCCAATTGGAATTTTTTCCGAAATGTTTTATATACGTGGACCCTTCCTATGTAATGTGATTTTGTGGGCGCTTAGTTTTTTTAAATATAAATAAACCCGAAATTGCATCAATACAATAATTTAATATTTGTACCCATTTATTGTAATTAAATTTTGTATCACTTTGTGTATCAAATAAATTTGTTATCAAGCAAAGATTTTAATTTTTGATATTTCAATTTTTAAATATTATTTCCAGACATCAAAACTTGCGTCCAAGCTTTCACTTTAATTATTCTTTAGTGATTTGTTGTCATATGGTTCCTTGCACACTCAACAACCCCTAACCAGTGGCAACAAAAATGTTCAATTGCTCCTAACTTCATAGCCATACATTTTTGTTGTTTTATGGATAACCTTTAATATATTTTCAAATTTAAATTCGAGGAGCTGAAATAAGATATTTTAAATACAGTAAGAAATCATACAAAAGAATGTTACTTAATCCTTTATTTCCAATATTTTTCATAAAAAAAGAATAATTCACCTGTTACATCTTAATTTGGTGCAATTTTCTGTTCAAATCTTCAAACTTCAGTATCTTTCTTATGAAGAAATCTCCGTATCTATGCGCCACTTTTGTATCGGCGATATGGATCATATCGTTATCTATGTAGAAATCCAGCTAAAAATTAAAAAGATATTTTAGGAACTATCAAAACTAACGTTTACTTTTCTTACCTCCGATCCACTCTGGAACTTCCCTTCGAGTCCCGAGGCCCCCTTTAACCAAACTATGTTCTTCATTTTGTGCTTGAAGCACAACAGATGAATCGACAAAGTCTGAACTTCCTTGTCCAAATCCCACTTTCCGTCGTTGCTCTTATTTTGCGCCATGAACGTGGCGAGTTTACTCAACGGCAACGTAGTATAAAGTTTCAGGTAACTTCTAATCGTCGGCAACATCTTTTGTTGGGCGACTTCGTCCATAAAAACTTGAGTTTGATGTTGGATCGCCTCTTTAGAATAATCCTCGGGTTGAGCATCTATCGGCACAGGGTAAGGCGATAGAAATTTGGGGCACGCGTACACGAAACTGTTTTCAAATTCTTGCAAGTCGCCATATTGCATTTTGTACATTTTTTCATGATACGATTTTTCGCGTAACGTTTGCTGAATACTTTCGTCGATGCATTGCGGATGCAAAACCAAGCAAATCGCGAGCAAATGATACATTTGATCGGTTTGCTTGTTTATTTGATCGTGTTGGTATGTTTTCGAAGCAAAAAGTTGCTTCGTGCGTTGAATATACAACAAAATACCTGCAAAATTTAAAATAATTCATTTGTTCCTTTGAACTACACTATTAGTTCAAATGCAACAAATTTGTTACATTGTGACTACCATGGTAGTTCAAACGATACAAAATTGTTACATTTGAACTATCATGATAGTTCAAACGTTACAAAATGCCTACAAATGAACTACTACGGTTGTACTCACTCGAAAATGTCCTGATGGCATCCGAATACCTTCTCATCATCATATAGCCGAACCCAACATAATAAGAAGTTGAAATCTGGCATGCGGGAATATGGGCGTACTGCGACTTCTTATGGACTTCGATGTTTTCCAGTACTTTAATGGCTTGATAATAGTCGCCCAATAGGGAATGCAATCTTAGGAGCCCCACCAAACTGAAGTAGCCGAGCATCTTATAAAGCGAGTGACTGCCGAATTCCCCCGATACAGAATCCGGGTCGCCACCGCTGGCAAACACCTCCAACTGTTGCCTTATGTTGCTCTTGTCGACCAGCGAGTGTAGAACGTTCAGGACGCAGAGCACGTTCCAAACCTTATTGTTGGAGTTCAGCGTTTCGAGTTCTTGGGGCGTTTTCTTCTGCAACCTCGCTCGGTACTGGGCGAACGATTGAAATTGGTAGACGAACTCGTCGATGAGTTCCCAGAGCCACAGATCGGGGAGCTCGAGGGGGACGGGCTCCTCCGCGCTGAGAATGTAGTTGAATAGATCGCAGTAATTGTAGAACGAGTTGAAACGTTGCTCTAGGGTGGGGCCACCTTGGATTCTAGCGTAGATGTGGCGGAAGTAGAGTTCTTTGTAGAGGATCATGAAAACCTAGGAGAGCGGGAAATTTGTAACCTCAAAAAATAATTTGAATAAATAGACAAGTGCATATATTCTCCAACGTGAGTTTTTTTCGTTGCCCACTATGGGGATCTCGGAAACTAGCAGAGCTAGAACAAAGGTTAAATGGGGAAAGAATTGCAGTTTTGAATGCTGAATCTAATGCCCCTTTTGGATTTTTAAAAAAGTTCATGGCTCACTAGATACTTTGAAAAGGCTGATTTTTTGCTATTTCATCAGATCTCTGTAGATCCGTTATTTCTGATTATACAGAAAAACTGTAGAGACAAACATTGTAGATAATTTAGGATAATCTAATCCAATTTTTTATGGTGTTTGTATTTTTTGAGATATGACATAAACTTGTGTTTTTTTAAATGTAAATCACAGTTGGCTGTGGTCTTATCAAATCGGCCATTTTTTGAGCCTTCCAAAAATATAGTACTCTACTATTTAAATATATATATATATAGAGTACTATATTTTTGGAAGGCTCAAAAAATGGCCGATTTGATAAGACCACAGCCAACTGTGATTTACATTTAAAAAAACACAAGTTTATGTCATATCTCAAAAAATACAAACACCATAAAAAATTGGATTAGATTATCCTAAATTATCTACAATGTTTGTCTCTACAGTTTTTCTGTATAATCAGAAATAACGGATCTACAGAGATCTGATGAAATAGCAAAAAATCAGCCTTTTCAAAGTATCTAGTGAGCCATGAACTTTTTTAAATATACAGTGTGACCCATTTGTTTTGGGGTCAGTCTGTAAAAAGTGTATCAATCGTGCGATTTGGCTGATTTTTTTTTTTAAATTGTAGAGCTCGATGAACTGCACATTTTGAACAAAAATTGCCTGGTTCGCATAAAATCCAAAGCCTACTATGACCGTTTTTATGAGCAAAATTTTAAGAAACCATATTAGCGTTTTTTTTTGAAAAAATCTGTGTGCGCCAATGGATTGAGCACCCCTCGAAATGGGTATGTACAAAATTTCATCAAAATATTTCAAGTAATAACGATTTTGTAGAAAAATTAAAAATGCAGCCAAGGTACGTCTTTATTTTCAAAAATTCAAAGTTGGCCATGGAAAATAATTGAATTGTTTACTTTTATTAAGTGTCAAACTGTCTAAATTGAGTTCAGAAATTGTTTGTGCTCAATACAATTAATTATCATAATTATGGAATATTTAAGCATAAGAGACAAAATAGAAATTGTTCGACTCGTGGGCGACAACGAGCGCTCGGCAGCAGAAGCTGCGGCCGAATTTAACAATAGACACCCAGGTAGATCAGTGAGTCGAAGTACTGTACAACGTATAAACAATATTTTTGATGAAACTGGATCGATTTCTAAAAATTTATTAAAAACTAGGCAAAATGGACGCCGTGGACTTGTTGAAAATAACAATCAAATTCTGCAATACTTTAGTGACAATCCTCGAAATAGTGTTCGAACGGCTAGTTTAGACCTTCATATACCCAGAGAGAGTATAAGGAGATGTTTGAGACAAAACAAAATAAAACCGTTTAAGCCAAAATTTTTGCACACCCTGGAACCAGGAGATGAGGAGAGAAGATTAGAATTTTGCTATTGGCTGCAAGGTGAATATCTCCATAATGGCAACTTTTTAAATGAAATTTTATTCACCGACGAAGCCACGTTTACTACAAATGGTGTAGTATCAAGTCAAAACTGCCGTCACTGGTCAGCTGAAAATCCAGAGTTTATAATAAATGCAAGGAGACAATATTCACAAAAAATTAACGTTTGGTGTGGAATACTACGCGACAGAATAATTGGCCCATTTTTCTTTGAAGGGAATTTGAATGCGGCTGGCTTCTTGAATTTTCTAGAAATTGAATTTAGAAATGCTTTAGATGAGTTACCATTAAGATACCGTTTAAATTTAAAGTTACAGTTAGATGGCAGTCCTATTCATAATGCTCGTTTAATCAGAAACTGGCTAGATAATAATTTTGAAAACTGTTGGATAGGGCGAAATAGTCCTTTCTGTGAGTGGCCACCGAGATCTCCTTTAGATTTTTTTCTTTGGGGTACACTTAAGCAAAATGTTTATAAGTCAAGACCCCATAATTTACAAGAACTGCAAGCTAGGATAAATCGTAGTTGTGAGGAAATTACTCCACAGCAAATACGAAATGTAATTTTGAATGTACGCAAGAGGAACGACAAATGCATTGTAGAAAATGGAGGCTTGGTAGAAGTTACAAAAATTTTATAATTTTAATTGTTTTTATGTTTTGTGTTTATAAGCATAAGGTTGTATTATTACAATTCAATTATTTTCCATGGCCAACTTTGAATTTTTGAAAATAAAGACGTACCTTGGCTGCATTTTTAATTTTTCTACAAAATCGTTATTACTTGAAATATTTTGATGAAATTTTGTACATACCCATTTCGAGGGGTGCTCAATCCATTGGCGCACACAGATTTTTTCAAAAAAAAAACGCTAATATGGTTTCTTAAAATTTTGCTCATAAAAACGGTCATAGTAGGCTTTGGATTTTATGCGAACCAGGCAATTTTTGTTCAAAATGTGCAGTTCATCGAGCTCTACAATTTAAAAAAAAAATCAGCCAAATCGCACGATTGATACACTTTTTACAGACTGACCCCAAAACAAATGGGTCACACTGTATATATATATATAGTACTCTACTATTTTAAAAAATAAAATAGCTATGGCTAATTTTTTTATTTTTTTTTTAAATTTTCACATAGTTGACTATGTAAAAATTATCATGATGGAGCTCCACCACAAAATTATTTGGCTGTGAGAAATTACCTAGATCAGCTCTATCCAAATAGTTGGATAGGGAGAAATAGACCTATTTCCTGGCAGCCCCGAACTCCCAATTTGTCTGTTTTGGATTTCTTTTGGTGGGGAACAATACAAAATAAAGTATCAGACAATAATTGTTGAATTAAGAGTAGCTGTTTTAGAAGCAATTGCCAGTACTGACAGGCGCTCTCTAAGAAAGGCGAAAAATTCAGTTTTAAAAAGATGCAATATTTGCATAAATAATAATGGTGGATTATTTGAACACCTTTTTTATTTTAAAAGGTGACCTTTTAAAATAGTAATAATAATTTGAAGTTGAGTTTTTTAATTTTTGTTTTACTTTGTTACATTTTGTTGCCAGCTAAAAACAAAATATTAGAAAGTTGCTGATTATAAAATCTTTCCCCATTTAACATTTGTTCTAGCTCTGCTAGTTTCCGAGATTCCCATAGTGATCATCGAAAAAAACTCACCCTGTATATTAGATGGGCATCCTGATGCTAATAATAAAATATAAAGTCGTAAATCAATAGGAAATGCTCATTTTGTGAATAATTAATGAAACAAATCAATAGCTATCAGCACAAATTAGTTTAAAACATTTAAAAACAAACTGATTATTCTTAGAAGATAAGAATTAAGTATTGATATCATTTTCTTGGTAGTAACAAAACTGTTCGTATAAACATTAAGACACGTAAGTTTTAATAAAAATGGATTATTACAAGAAGCAATTCTTGGAAAAATCTGAAGAAGTGAAGGAAAAATTAATGGACGAATTGAAAGTCAAGGAAGACCAAGTTAAAGAAATGCTAAAAGACGTCACACAAAATGTGTCCGATATGACCGTTGACGGTAAGTAATAGTAATATTTAAAACATATTTTTACTCACTGGATCAGAATCTACGATGGTGGCAACTTCGGCCTCCTCGGGCCACGGCCTCTTCTCGAAATAATCCTCCGTCAGCTTCGGCCAGGAATTCTCGTACAACGACTGCAGTTCGAACACCAAACCCTCGTTTACGTTGTTTCTAAAATAGACCAAAAAGTTCTTCACGTTTTCCGGCATTTTGAAATGGGTTCGGTTGTATTCGTCCAAATTTGGGTCGCCAGTATGCGACCAGTCGTCGTAGTTGTAATCCTGAAAGACAATCTCAGTAGGCGGAACACTTCAAAAAGATATGTCATCGTAAAAATGAGATTTTGCAGCAGTTTGAACCATGGGGCTAGTTCCTGCCAAACATGTAGGTATGTAGGCGTACAATATTGTAGGAAAATACAAAAATCGTTAGGGCAAAGTTTACAACACATGGTAACGAAGAGGTTTGAAATTTTAAACCTTAGCTTTTAAAAACCTTGTTTTATTATAATTTTACCTGCTCCGGCTCCTCTTTATGCATTTTGAAAGTATATTTATCAGTGCTTATGGTTTTTATTGACGAAAATACAGCTGTTCACAGTCGTAGAGTCGTAGACGTCCTTTTTGACACAAAAAGGTTATGTCAGAAAGTTAGGTTATCTGGCGATCACAAAACAACAAGCTTAGGTGGCGTTCACAAAACTACAAAGGTAGGTCTGTTTCATAAACCAATAAAGTTGTTATTCGGAGTTATGTTGTCAACCATGAAAACCTCACAAATAATTTCCTAGTAGTTTTTATTCTGTGGTCTAATATAGTGTTGTAAGTGATCACAGAATAATATCCTAGTCTAGACTGATCTAGACTTTACGTTGGTCGACCTTTCAAAGCCTACGTTTAAAAATCCCCTAGATCTAGATTCTAGATTTATCAAGACAAGAAATTTTTTTGCTGCATTTGCTGATTTAAAATACAGGTTTTCAAATTTGTCATGCACTAAAGCAAAGTTTAAATCCAATTATCAATTAAATAATGTGTCATATTTTACTCTAAATATAGTTGTTATTGTTAAGTTGTTAAATAAAAAGATGTTTTCGTCAGGTTTAAGCGGTAAGATACAATACCTATTTTTTTCTTCAAGCTAACATAGTTGTTTTTTTTACAGTTTTAAAGAGTTTTTTAAACTCAGAACCACCCGCGAACAAAGTAATAGACGCAAAGGCAGATCTTTACATTTCTCGTCAAATTCGCGCAAGGGAAGATGGGCTCGTATTATATTTACCTTTAAAACCCAACAATAAAGACATTAAACCATGCTATGAGATCGTTTTACACAGACCAACAACGGAAACCGTTTTAAACACATACAGGTAACTATTAAGCATTTTCTTTTTCATTAAAAATGATGTAACTATTGATTTTTAAGCTTATTCCGATTGACAACTTTGGACGAAGCCGAAATGAAGTTCGTTATACTCAAAGACAAGCTGTCGATACTCATAGAAATATCCAAAGAGGTTAGCACACGTAATATACAGGGTGATTCAGGAGGAAATGTCAATATTTTAGGTACGTATTCGGGGACCCAAAATAAACATAAAAGTTCCTATAAACATGGGTCCTATTCCCGGCCGTTACCGAAATACAGGGGTAAACAACATTCAATTTAAGGTTTTTATTACATTATTTATAACAGGTAGGCTAGGTTTTGGGTGATTCAGGCGGAAATTCCTGTTGCTTAGCAATAGTAGACCTTAATCCTCTGGATTATTGTCTTTGGGGGTGGTTTAAATCATTGGTATATTCAAGTAAAGTAAACACTAGAGATGCATTACTCGATCGAATAATAAATGCAGCAGCAACTATAAGAAACTATATTTCACCAGAGAGCTGACTTATGTTTAGAAGTAAACGGTGGCATTTTTGAAAACTATAAAACCTAGCCTACCTGTTATAAATAATGTAATAAAAACCTTAAATTGAATGTTGTTTACCCCTGTATTTCGGTAACGGCCGGGAATAGGACCCATGTTTATAGGAACTTTTATGTTTATTTTGGGTCCCCGAATACGTACCTAAAATATTGACATTTCCTCCTGAATCACCCTGTATATTTTATATCTCGACATTATAACCTAACTTTCAGATGTGGAATATTCACGGCATCCAAAAAATTTGCGACACTCTAACCGAACACCCAACATGGACCCTAGCACATCTAGCGGCACATTTTGCTCTCTACGACTCCTTCGAAGATCCCAGAGTGAATAGATACTTGAATAGCGGAGATGGGGAAATCGGGGTGTCCCCGTTGCAAGTTGCGGTTATGTCGGGAAATTTGAAAACTGTACAAATGTTGATCGCGTCTAACTGTTCGCTGGAGCATTTGGATCACGAATCGAACTCCGTGTTCCATTATGCGGCGAGTACAACAAAGGACATAATTTTGGTGAGTGCCTCTTGGCTTTACCCCACCTTTTTTAACCATATATTCTGTCATTTTTCTGTGATTCTGACATTTTTTTGACTTCTACAAAACATCAAAGTTAGGTAAGGTATCAACTCCTCTTCTTCTGTAGGGTGTAATAGGTGTAGGCTTTTTAGCCAGGTACATAATTACAGACTATTGTAAAACTTGGCGTAGCATGTTCTTTTTCGCGTTTTCTAGGCTCTGGCCCAAGGTTCGGCCCCGAGTTGCTTAAACGCCCGCAACAAAAACGGCTACACCCCTCTGCACATGGCTTGTTTGGCCAACGAGCCAGAATGTGTCAAAGCCCTCTTATTTGCCGGCGCCGATGTCAATATAGCAGCCATAGAAACCGATAATGCCGAACCCAGTTATGTCGGAAATTACGTACAGGTATATCGGTGCATTCGAACCTTACTGCAGCCCGTATAAGTTTTTCTCTCGTAGAACAACCCGAATTCTCTCTATCAAAAAGATATGAAGCAGGGCGGTACTCCCCTGCACTGGGCAAACTCACGACAAGTAATCGAAGCTCTCTTAGACATGAATTGCCACATAAATGCTCTCAATTTCGAACTAAAAACGGCTTTACATGTGATGGTCGAAAGAAATAGGTAAAACCTATCGAAACGCAAATTTAATGTGTTTAACTAATGCGTTCCGTTTTAGGTTAGGTTGCGTCGTTGCGCTACTTAGCAGGCAGGCCAATTCCGATTTAGGCGATAAAGACGGAAACAGGCCACTACATTTAGCGGTGAAGGCCGAAAATTTGTCTATAATTCAAGCTTTGATTGTTTTCGGGGCCGATTTAAATGTTTTGAACGATGCAGGAGAAACGCCAAGGCACTTAATCACAAAAGGTAGGTGGGGTTGATTGAACCACTCGGGGTAGTTAAGATGTGCTGTACATTTGTACTACTCAGGGTAGATCAGATGTACGGAACGTTTGAACTACCGATATTGTTTTTTTTTGCAGAACAAGAACCGAAACTGCTCTACTACCTCCACATGGTCGGCGCTCGAAGGTGCGCCCCCGACATGGCCGGCTGTACGGACGGTTGCAAATTCAACGGAACCTACGAAGGTATCCCGCCGCCGAAGGTCATAGGGTCGGCGAATAGGGACGTCCTGAATCAGATGTTGGCGGTGGCGGCGATGGACGTGGCGGCCGATAAGAACAAGGGGCGAATGCCGAAAAAGGGGCGGTTGCTGTGTTTGGACGGCGGCGGCATCAGGGGTTTGGTGCTCGTCGCCATGCTGCTGGAATTGGAGGCGATTTTGGGCAAACAAGTCAACCATTGCTTCGATTGGTTGGCCGGCACCAGTACCGGCGGCATTTTGGCTCTAGGTGAGAAAGTTAAGATAGTTTTTTCCCCTACACTTTTCGGGAACACCCTGTACGTCGATTCTGAAGCCAGATTTGGATTCCCCAGAAAAAACTGCATCTCCCCGTTTTTTATTCGGTCTTTCTATCTCGAAAATTAAGGAAATAATCGGACTTTATTCGGGAGTACGTTTGAACTACTCTTTATTTCTAGCTATCGCCACCGGTAAAACCATGCGAGAATGCCTGTGCCTGTACTTCAGGATGAAAGAAGTGACCTTCGTGGGTAGCAGGCCGTATTCCAGCGAAAGCCTCGAAAATATACTGAAGGAAACGTTTGGCGTGGAAACCGTGATGACTGACATACGATTCCCAAAGGTAGAGTGCGTTGTTTTCTTTGCGAGAGGCGAACTTTTCACCCGAACATTTCAGGTTATGGTGACGGGGGTCTTGTGCGACAGGAAGCCGGTCGAACTGCACCTATTCAGAAACTATACGAGCCCCAACGACATCTTAGAAGTCAAACACGATTCCCCTTACGAGTTGCCGCCGCCGCCCGAACAACAGTTCGTCTGGCAGGTGGGCAGGGCGACCGGCGCCGCGCCGACATACTTCAGGACATTTGAGAGGTCGGTACATTTGAACTACTCCGCGGACTTTGTTTTCTAGCTTACATTCGACACGGTACATTTGAACTACTTTTTATTTTTTAATGTTTTTAGCACTGCACATTTGAACTACTATGTGGATTTTGTTTTGTATCTTAAATTCGACAGGATACATTTGAGCTACTTGCCCCCCGGGACGCCACTGGACTTAATAAATTTAATCTAGTTAGGGCGAAATTAGCCTCTTAATACAACAAATAGCATTGCCAAATTTCAACAGAATCGAGTAAATAATTTTTAAGACATTAATAATTTCATGTTTTATTTTTTTTTATTTAACATCCTGTATCTTGAAAACTCTGCATTTCCGGACCCATGTTTATAGAAACTTTTTTTCATATTTCTTAACAGGGAATCACCCTCTAAAATATCTCCGTCTATTTTTCGAACACTATGTTTTTTTAAATGGAACACCCTATATATTTTTGGATTTTTGAAATTTGCTCATCAATTCAATTAAAATGATATTAAACTTTGTGGCATTATCTTTTTCCGTTTTTGAAAAATTCCATTTTCAAATTTTATACTAAATTTATTTAACTCGAATTTGTGGATCTCGTGATAAAGATTGACGATCGATGTAATAACGAAAAATATTTGTTTTAAACAAGAGAGTAATATAGTGAAACTCCAAAATGTTTAGGTGCCTTTTCAAATTTTACTGATTATATTCTCGAAATAAAGAATTTCAGGAAAATCGTAAAAGCTCCTAAACATTTTGGAGTTTCACTATGTTTCTCTCTTCTTTAAAACAAATATTTTTCGTTATTACATTGATCGTCCATCTTTATCGCGAGATCCACAAATTCGAGTTAAATAAATGATTTAGTATAAAATTTGAATACGGAATTTTTCAAAAACGGAAATAGATAATGCCACAAGGTTTAATATCATTTTGATTGCCTTGATGAGCAGATTTAAAAAATGCAAAAATATATAGGGTGTTCCATTTAAAAAAACATAAGTTATGTCTGCCACGGCTTTCTAGAACACACTGTACACGGTCCAATAGCGTCACAAAAAACTTTGTATTAGTATCTAAAACTTTTGCCAAAAACTTTTTTCTCTGACCTCAAAAACTAACAAGTTAAGGGGGTGTCAGTTTATAATGAACCACCCTGTACATTTGAACTACTCCGTGGATTTTGTTTTCTAGCTTACATTGACAGTGTACATTTGAACTACTTTGAACTACCTGCTGCAGTTACATTTAAACTACTTTTTATTTTTTTAGTGTTTTTGTACGGTACATTTGAACTACTCCGTGGATTTTGCTTTCTGGCTTACATTTGAACTACTTTTTATTTTTTAGTGTTTTTTGTACGGTACATTTAAACTACTTCGTGGATTTTGCTTTCTAGCTTACATTTGGCGGTACATTTGAACTACTTTTTATTTTTAGCGCTTTTCGGAAAGGTACATTCGTACTACCTGTATTTTTCCAGATATCTCGATGGGGGACTGATCGCAAACAACCCAACCTTGGACGCGCTCACCGAAATCCACGAACACACTCTTGCGCTCATCGCGAAAAGTAGAGAGGACGAAGCGTGTCCGGTATCGGTCGTGGTCAGTCTGGGCACCGGTCTGATACCGGTCACGCAACTGAAATCCATAGACGTCTACAGGCCCGAGAGTTTCTGGGACACGACGAAAATCATGTACGGGATATCGGCCCTGGGCACTCTGCTGGTGGATCAGGTGAGTGGGTCAAACGTAACTCGGGTCTTTCTCGCGAGTAGTTCCAGCGAGTAGTTCGTCCGTACCGAAAGTAGTTCAAATGAACGGCGCGCGTTTCAGGCGACAGCGACCGACGGCAGGGTGGTGGATCGTGCCAGGGCCTGGTGTTCGATGGTCGGCGTGCCGTACTTCAGGTTTTCGCCGCAATTGTCGGAGGAAGTGGCGATGGACGAGAAATCCGACGAGAAATTGTGCAACATGCTGTACGAGACGAAGGTCTTCATGAGGGAAAACATGAGCTTGATGCGGGAACTCGCGTTTTTATTAAATCGAAATTAAAGGATTTAGATGAATCTGTCGCACTTTAGTCAAATTATGTAGCGAAATCTTACCAATCTAAATGTGATTTATTTTTAGTGAATAGTTATAGTAAATTCACGTGTTATTTTTACTAATTGCCTACTTTGTATTATGTTATTATAATATATATTTACCAATAAATTGTTGTTTTTTGGACACCCTGTATTTTATTTTCCCCAAATTGAAAAAAAAACATCGTTTTATTCCGAAAAATAAACCCCCTCGAATTATCAATTTTATGTGCTCCTAATACCACAAAAATCGCGGGAAAAGTTGCTCCTGGTAGCACAAAAATACCTCCTCGCGATTCTGCTATCCCGATAAAAGTTGAGATTTTAAACGAAAACCGAGAAATTTGCTTCAAACCGCGACATTTTACCGAAAAACACCTCTTCGAATTATCGATTTTATGCGGTCCTAATACCACAAAAAAGCGCGGGAAAAGTTGCTCCTGGTAGCGCAAAAATACCTCTTCGCGATTCTGGTATCCTGATAAAAGTTTAGATTTTAGTCGAAAACTGAGAAATTTGCTTCAAAACTACGACATTTTACCGACAAACACCTCCTCGGATTATCAATTTTATGTGCTCCTAATACTACAAAAAAGCGCGGGAAAAGCTGCTCCTGGTAGCGCAAAAATACCTCCCCGCGATTCTGCTATCCCGATAAAAGTTGAGATTTTAGTCGAAAACCGAGAAATTTGCTTCAAAACTGCGACATCTTGCCAAAAAACACCTCCTCGAAAGTTTCTCCTGGTAGCACGAAAAATCGTCACCTCTTCGCCTTTCTGCTTTCCTAATAATCGGGAACAAAGTTCTCGGTTTTCAAGCAACTTTGAGGATTCCGTTAAAAATGTCTGGACTTTCGTCTAAAATCCTCATTTTAAGGAGGTATTTTTTGATGTCTGAATAGAATAATTTCGGCAGTATTTAGAAGCAAAGAAACTCCTCAGGTTTTGGCAATAATTTTAAACTTTCAGGAACGTTTCTCTACGGACGTCTAAGGTTCTTGGATAGGAATGAAATAAGACAAAAAAATACTCAAAATTAAACAAACTTTATTCGGAAAATGAATGCATAATTTACAGTGACGATTTTGGTAACCTAATAACCTCAGTATCAATTCTAACAAAGATAACCTCATCCTCATCTTTTAGAGCTTTGAAACAAAAAAGAAAGAAAAAAGAGGTCAAAGTTGCTCCTTAAGTTTGTTTAACATTTCAGAAATATTTGTGTAGCAAGTATGTGTAATAAACAGCATATCATTGGTTCCGTCATAAGAAGCTTCGGACCTCCCGAAAGTAAAAGTTTTGTACTTATATATATCGTTAGCTGATATTAGTCTGTAGTGGTAAGATCTAATCACAATTTTCCATTATAATTAACATTTTAAGAAAATTTTTAAAAAGACTCATTCAAAAATGTACAAGTTCGTCCTGCAAGGTTATTGTTTGTAATCAATTACTTGCTAAAAAGTATTGAAAATCGTATAAGGAAATTTGGATAATTTGTAATTTTAGTTGCCTAACTTGACGAGCGAAATTTACAAAACCGCATTTTGCTTATGTTGCGCCATCTATCGTCCAGCAGACAAGATAAAGTTCTGTTGGAAATCTGTCATCTGATTCGACTACTGGCGTCCATCTAGCGGACAATAGTCAAATTATTTGCGGCCTTGCCGGATAAAGCGATTTCTAAAATAGACAGATGGGTGGCTATCTAGCGGTTAGTAGCTAAACGAAGACGCAAGGTTGTGGCGCTGACCGACGTATTAACAGAGGATATAAAACAACTTATATGCTCTCACGGCTATAGCTTTATATACTGGAAAACAGATGGCGTCTATGGCCAACAAAGTATATTTTGCATTGTATTTTGTCTCCGGGAAGCGCATGGTGAGCCAGAGAATAATTGTCAAACATGACAGCCGTGAGCAGTCTTTATTAATACGTCAGTCAACGGTTGTGGGTAATCTGTGATTTCCACACAGACGTGTTTTTTGTTTGTTGTCTTTTTACAAATCTATAATAATTTTATTTAAACATTTTAAAGACTCATTAAAAATGTATATACCTAATTGCCTAACCTGCAAGGTTACTAATTGATTGTTTGTAAACAATTACTTGCTAAAAAGTATTGAAAATCTTATAAGGAAATTTGGATAATTTGTAATTTTAGTTACCTAACTTCAGGAGCAAAATACACAAAATACTTTTTGTTATATTGATTATTTTGAAAATAGCAATTTTACTTATGTGGCGCTATCTATCGTCCAGTAGACGCGATAAAGTTCTGTTGTAAATATGTCATCTCATTCGACTACTGTTGCCCATCTAGCTGACAATAGTCGAATTAATCGCGGCGTTGCCGGATATAGTGATTTCTAAAATGAGTGGCCATCTAGCAGTTAGTAGCTAAACGAAGGCGCCAGGTTTGTGAGTAATCTGTGATTTCCATTTTGTGATTACCACACAGACGTGTTGTCTTTACAAATCTATAATAATTTTATTTAAACATTTTCGAAAAATAGTACAAAATAAAGCTTACAAATTACAAACTAAACGATTATTTGACCGGCACAAACTGGACAAGGCGCTTGATTTTTCGAAGTAACGCCTCCACAAATCCTCTATCCGATTCCGATCGACCCTACAATATTTTAAGGTTAGGAAATTATAAAAAGTCGCTCATAGGAAATACCTGTGCCGTTTCAAGCAATTGCTTACTAAAGCTATCGTTAAACAACGAAACTAATCCTTGTTTTAGGTTGCTAATTATATCGGTGGAAACTTTCCATGTTGCCTCCATTGCATTCGGTATCGCTGAAAATAGAGAAAAATAAAAAATTATCATACGTTTAACTTTTAACTTACTATCGGCGGTCATACTGGTATTCGTTTGTAAATATCCAAAATTTCTCGCCTTCGGAATGGCTTTCAACATATAATAATCTAAATGCACCCAAATTAAATACAGGCAATTTTCTATGATAAATGCGCAATATTCCATTTCTTTCTTCTTCTTCGCTAACCTATAAATTTAAGAATCAAGCAGGCTTTGACACGAAAACAAGCGCCATCTTTTCACCTGTCACTTAGAACCTCGTACGCTTTCTCCTTTTTAAACGTCAGGTCCGTCAAATCCGGCGTTTCCCCGATGAAAACCTCCAACTCCCCGGAATTCATATTCTGCACGTTCCTCAATTTCCTCGTCAAAATATCGAACGTAACCTTCTCCTGGTGTTGATAGTTGACCGTGCTTAGCAGCTGCTGCACCACCGCCCCCAGGCAGGGCTCCTGTTCGTTCACTTCCAAGCTCGGGTAGAAAATCACGCCGACACCTTAAAAAGGGAGTTGCGATAAGTTTGAACTACCGCGGTAGTTCAAACGACACAAACGTCATCCGTTTGAACTACCGTGGTAGTTCAAACAACACAAACGTCGTCCGTTTGATCTACAGCGGTAGTTCGAGTGACACAAATATTGTTCATTTGAACTACATACCCGAATGTTCTATCCCGTGATTTGCGACCACGTTTCTCGCGTACGCCACCAAATTAGTCATGATTTGCATCCCGTATATCAGTCTTTCCGACGTTTGGAACAGGTTCGTCTCGCTGGTCGAGCGACACAGTAATTTCTTCACCGAATTTTCGGTGATGATGAATTTCGGCACCAACGCGAGCATCAACTTCTGCAGCCGGTGCAACTGGGCCCTGTTGTTCTGGTTCAAGTTGGGATTGTCCATGACGTTTACCAAGTTATTGTTGGCGGTCCTGGATATGACCGAAGTGACCAGGCACAGTTCGCGCAGGGACTGCGGCCCCAATTCCGGCCGTCCCGATCTCAATATCATTTCGACGACGTCGAGATGGCTGAAGACGAAATACATGATCTGGGCGACCGCCGACTGATTTTCCGTGCCCAAAGTCGTCAAGATCATGTTGCAGAGCTCCAAAGTCGGCATCCAAATTTGCAGGTATTGTTGTTCGGCGGGCGGCATGAAATCTTCCAGAACATCTTCGCCTACGTAAAAATATGTTCGCAAAGTTTTGCAACCTAGAAAAATTACTCACCTTCCCAGACTTTCGTGATTTCCGGGTGGTAACTAAAGACGGACATATTGCTGAAGACCCCCAACAATTTTTGCTCCAAGATCAACTCTGCACCTAACCTATAAAAAATTAAAATTAACCGCAAAACTTTTTAAACATTTTTAACGAACCTATTGCCGGCCAATCGAATTAGAAGCAGCATTTTCGCCAAATAAAGGTACAAAGGTTTTATCGATTCCGATTTGGGCTCCATCATGTTCTTTAAGTCTCTGTCGCTGTCCATTATACTTTGGATGACGTGTTTTAAGTAACCCCTCGACGATGCGTACATTATCCAACTAACGTTTGCGGAAATTTGTAACAAGTGCGCAAAACTGGACAACGCCAATATTTTACAAATCTCCTGACCGCCTATGGAATCGTGGCATATAACTTCTATCAGTTTTTCACCGAAAGCCGACGTTATGTCCGAGGATAGTTTTACCTGTTTTTCCGTTCGATCTACGTTAAATCTAAAAAATAAATTGCGAAAAAACGAGAGGAAAATAAGTAAAATGATCTAGTCGGCTAGTTCTAACCTCGATTTTTGGCAGCCACCTTGTAAACAAAATGGACGCCACACCAAACATTATTTTTCAGATCATAAACCCACATGAAGGCCGATTAATTGTTTGCAACACCATGTACCTAACCTATAAATCTTTGAATGTTGCTTTATAAAATAGTTGGCTGGTGCTAACCTCAATCTATGCACTCCATCTTGTTCAGATCTGTCAAAAACAAAATGGATGCCGATGTCAAATATCAACACAAATATTGCGATATAAATACGAAGTTACACTCTGTAACCTATAAATCTTTGAATTTTGCTTTGTGTACACCTGTCAAAAGCACCGCCAACTACTACCACAGAATTATTTTGTGCTACTACTGTCAACAATGTTCGCTGTGGATTTTGTTTTGTATTTTACATTTGACAGGGTACATTTGAGCTACTTTTAATTTTTTAGGTTTCTTAAATTTTGTACATTTCAACTACTCCGTGGATTTTGCTTACATTTGACGGTATATTTGAACTACTCTGTCGATTTTGTTTTGTAGCTTACATTTGACCTGCTTTTTTTGCACGATACATTTGAACTACTCTATGGATTTTGTTTTCTATAATACATTTGACAGTGTACATTTGAACTACTTTTTATTTTTTAGCGCTTTTCAGAAAGGTACACCTGTCAAAAACACCACCAACTACTACCACAGAATTATTCTGTGCTACTACTGTCAACAATGTTCGCTTAACCTTCAATTTGCAACCTTCATATATGTGGAAAGAAACCATCTTGACATAAATAAACAAGATGGCCACCGCTTTCGAGGTTATAACGCCACAATTACCTAGAACTATCCAACCTGCTGATGTACAAACTGTCCTCGATCGCCAAATCTTCGTGTTCCTGTTCCGTATTGGTGAACTGCAAAAACTGCACCAATGCAGCGTACAAATTTATCCTTAATTCGCCGTCCGTCACGTCCGATATTAAGATCCATTCGACCAGGTCCGTCAAAATTTCCTTAAGGCAACTGTAGTAATATTTCTTCACGTTAACCCTATCCTCGTCCTGTTCTATAACTTTTCTTAATCGTTGCTCCCGAAAGTGTCCCTTTTTCAGGCATCCGATCATTATTAACGTGGCGCCAGAAAGGTATCTTGCCACTTCCGGTAGTAATTGTGCATTTACGGCTTTTTTGAGAATGTTACAAGCGAAACTTATGCTCACAACTTGCTGTTCCACGCTCGTTATTATTTCTAGTGGCATATATATTACTATTACTTCGGCCACTTGCCGCCAGGCGTCGGCAAATTGTATTATCGAGTGGCACTGTTCGGTATACTTGTTAATTTCGAGGGCGTACTTTAAAACTTTCGGGATTTCCTGCGTTATCGCTTGAATTTGCCCCAAGATCGCCGTCCCGTGCAAATTTTTCAGTTCGTCGTATAATATTTGATGCAACTTTTTCAAGTCGATCAATTTCGGTGGAAATTTCTTTTGACACTGTTTCAATATCGCCGACAGCGCGTTGTTGTCGAAAAACTCCCAGTTCGGCCGTTCGACCGGGTCACTTTTAAACTCCATGTGATCGAGCATTTTCGTCATGAAGTTCTCCAATTTTATGTCGTCCGGAGTTATTATTTTGCTATCCATCAAACCTTTTCTGACCACGCAGAAATCGTCGTTGTTCGAATCGTCGTTCGGGGCGTTTACGAGACAACCCGTAAGTTGCTGCAGGTACGAAATTTGCTTGCTCTGACTCGTCACCTTTAGCTCGATCGCCAAAGTCTTCATGAGCCAACTGGTCTGGTTGCACTCGTGCATTCCTTTGGGAATATTTTCGCAACAGTACCGCATGTGATCGACATAGAACGTTTTGTTCAACCTTACGAACCTCAAGACGGGCTGCGACGTTTTATTATTCGACGCCAACAAATACAACAGATGGAGGCACGATTCCCGCAGGCTGGGCGCGGGCTTCTCCCCGTATTTCGACAGCGACGAGTCGACTATCGAAATCAGCGAATGCAGGCAGGTTCTGGGGAAGCCCAACACCCCCGGAAACTGAAAGTGCGTCTTCGCGATCTCCCTCCTGAGATCGAAACCCAGGAGCACGTGCGTCAAGTTGGGGGCGTTGAACGGCAGGCACTGCTTCAACAGTCGCAGCGTTTCCTTCTTCGTTGCGACCACGTCCTCCTCGTTCGAGTCCAGTATTTCGCAGAAGCCGACCTTCAGGACCTTCAGCGCCTCCTCGTTCGACAGCAGGACGCTCATGAACTGCGTGTGGAGTGCTGGCGAACTCGTTATGTTGCAGAGGATTTTCACCGCTAATTGAGAATGTCGCGGGAGAATCGTCTGATACGTAACGTACCTGGCGATGTTTATGCAATGGTCCGGCTTGCCGCTCCTGCGGTTTATCGTCAACAGAAGTTTGCTCAGTCCAGAAAGGATTAGTGCGACGTTCGACGATGCGAGGATCGTGAAAAACCTTTGCTGTAAGAGCAAGGAACGATGTAATATGTTCAAGCATGACAGGGTGCATTCTTTGACCATTTCCTGACCTTGAAACGTGACGTATGCGTCGAAAAAACGATTGCCGTCGTCGATTATGTCCAAGATCCCGTGTAACATCTCGGTTCGGTTATTCAATTGCAACATGATGTGATATCCTGGGGGCGAATTAAATTCGGCGATATTCGAGGGAAAGTCCGTCGCCTTTGGATCGTACTGGCTCAAAAACTTCTCGAACAGCTTGAGGCAGAGAAGGGCGACCTCCCACTTTTCTACCGCGTTACGATACGACCTCGAGTTATGCTTCAAGAAGACCGAGCTTATTATGAAGGAGAGGTAAGGATCGAAGCCGGGTTTTCTCGGGCCGGCGCCCAACGTTCTCGGTATGCCGAAGTCCGTCAGGGTATCCAATAGTTTTAACAGTGCCCTCGTGAGCGGATACTCCTCCATTCTCGACTCGATCTCGTCCAATTCCGTCTGTATCCCCCTGGGGGCGTAACTAGAGGTCGTCGGGATCGTGACGAGTATCTGGGACGCCTCCAGGTTCTCCCACATCTGCGCGGCGTTCTCGGCGGACTTAGAGTGCGCCGCTAAGGTCAACAACATGTCGGCCTTTATCGGTATCGGGACGGAACAACTCACGAGACCTAATAGTATCGAGAGGGGGCTCCAGCCGGGATGTTCGCAGAGCGCCAACCTCGAAAATTCGTCGTTTTCCGCTACCGTACGAATTAGCAGAAGGACGGCGTGTAGACCGTCGAGTTCTTGCGGCGAGACGCCCTTGTGGTAAGCGCCGCGATTCCTGTAGATCGTGTCGGCCTGGGGCGTCGCCTCCTGGCGCAAATTCTGATAGTACTGCGCGAAGGACGCAAAGAAGTGATCCCACGAGATGTTGGAGCTGAGGAAGCCGACCTGCTTCAGCATGTTGAAGCAGTGGCGGGCTGTTTGCTGCGAACTCGACAGGCCGCTCAGCATCTTGATGTAGGGAACGAAGAGGACGGACGGCAGCATGTCGCCGGCCAGCTTGACGAATCGGAAGAGGGAGACGGCGCGCGGCGGGGCGCGGTGAGAGAACGACTGGCTGGAGTTGATCTCGAGGGGGCTCCAGAAGGAGAGGGCGTAGTCGGTGTCGAGGCGGTCGTTCGTGTAGAACTTGTGGATGGTCAGGAGTAGATACTCGAAGCTGCGGGTTAACGTGGATGGTATGCCGAGTCCTGAAAGGTAACGTTAAGTTCGGGGCGGGTGTTCGGAGGTTCGGAGGAGTACAATGGTCTTTTTTTGAACGAAAAATTGGGAAGGTTGCTGTTTATGAAATTCGCAAATAATGTTGTCTGTGAAATTTACAGAAAAAAGTTCGATAAAGTCCTTCGTTTACGAATTTTAGAAAAGAATTAGAAAATTTCAAATTTGTAGACAAGTATGATTAGTGTAAATTAACAAAAAATTATATTAAAATACAGAAAAACCTGTAAAAACACTTTGTAAAAAAATTATTAACCTTTCAATATAAGAAAAAACTAAAACATTATCCCCTAATGAAAAGAAAAAATAAAACATTTTAAAATTCACAGGAAAATCCACAAGAATTAAAGGCAATTTAAAAATACAAAAATTTATCTTAAAAATGCTTTTCTTTATAACTTCGAATGTAAATTTACAAACAAAATCCTGAAAAATGTACTGCAGAAAACATTCAAAAGCTCAAAACACTGTAGATACTACAAAAAAATAATGATTATCATCATCGGTAAAATGTAAAGAAAAAATGTCATTTTACAGAATTTTTTTAAATACAAAAAATACAAAATTTAAAAATTTACGAGTTCTTATTTAAAAAAAAAATCAATTACCCATAAGATTATACCCAAAACGTTATTCTCTGAACTGTTCTTTGTTGTAATTCCATTAGTAAATTTACAAAAAAACATCTGTACAAATACAGTGACCTTATTTGCAAATAAAGAAATAAAAAAATATTATTGAGATTTTTCGATAAATTTACAGAAAAACTGTAATTTGGTGGACAAAGTACATTTACAAAAAAAAAACACTAATTAATTTTTTACAAAAAGAATAGGTACGTAAACATAATTTTTCTTGAAATCGGCAGTGAAGTATCCCAAAATCGTCATTAAAAGCTCAGAAATCGGCACTAAAGTAACCCATTATTGTATGATTTTTTTCAATAAGTAGGCCTTGGCGAGATGTAAACATCAAATGTCAGACGCGGAGCCATCGCCCGTCAAAAGTGACCAAATATTCAAAACCCGGCCACAAAAGGCCCATTTAACTATTCGTACGCATTGCGAAATTGTTACCTATAGCAGCACAATCTATCAGTATAGATATTTTAGTAGGTTTGAATATCAATAGATTTATTATGGAGGCTGCACAATAAGCAGCAGTTTGGTTTTTCTGTTCGAAGGCGACGTGTCTTATGATACTTGACCTAGGTAGAGCGATCGTCAAAGTCAAGCAACGCCGCACGTAGTCGGTTCATGGACGGGTGATCCCTTATTATTATTTTTCACCTAATAAAACATTTTTTTTATTTCAAGAAAATGTAATATGTACCTCGGCACTGAAGTTCTTTTTATGACATGTGGTTTATTTGCCTTGGCATATAAATAACTATTATTTTATACCTAACTTTGTATGCAAAGTGAATATTTATTATAAATTTAATTTGTACTTGAAAAGTATATTACTAGAAAAATATGCAGTTTGTAAATTTGTAGTAAAGTTTAAAGTTATTTGTCACATTTCTGTTAAATCTAAAAGCTAAATGCCTACATTACTTGCAAAATACTTATAGAGAAAAAATTATAGGATTTGAACTTTTTTGTAAGTTACATAAAAATTGTTGCTTTTTGCAAATTTACACTTTTCCTTTAAAATCTGCAGAAAATAGTAATAGTACCGAATGGATTACACTTTTCAAACATTTTGAGGAGAAAATAGTAATTTTCTGTAAATTTTACTGTAAAAAGATGAACAAAAGTAATTTTCTGTAAATTTTACTGTAAAAAATAGTTAAACACATTAAAAAAAACGACTGTAGTCCTCAAAACAATCAAATAAAATTTTGCCAAATGTAAAATTACAAACACTAACCTTCTTTAATGTACGCCTGCATAGTCCTTGCAGTATCGTCTGCGGTCATCCTCAAATCTTTCACTTTCGGATACATATACACTATAAAATCCGTAATAAGTGTATGCATTCTCTTGTATAAAAACGGTTCCCTAAATATCGTGTTATTTTCAAGCACATTATTGTGAATAAATGAAAACACATTCATTTCTATCGCCAGATCCACTAGAGGCTCATCCTTGCTTAACACTTCTTGATATTGCATGTTTTGAGGGACAATTCTACGAGAAAACGTTGGTTTTATAACAAAACGTTTAAAATTTGATATGATAAATACCTCATAGATGCTAAACATACTGACAAACCAAAAGTTGAAAGCGCTTGTAAGCCCTCGCATTGCCATTTTGGTTTTGCAGGCGAAAATTCATTTACGACCGCTTGGATATAGTCAGGGTCAGAGAGAACCTTGAAAATTAAATTTAAAAAGGAAAAATACAAAAAGCAATGAATAAAAAACTCACTGGTAACATTTGAACCGCTTCTTCTCCATCCTCTCTGGTATGCAATATACTCAAATCTAACGCCGACAGTAGCGCCATCTGTAGGTACAAATTAACGTCGTCTATCTTCCCCGAGGCCTCCTCCTCCATTTTCACTTCCCGCAAGTAATAAATGAGCCCCAAAGTTGGTTCTCTGGTAAGCCCACTTTGAGCCGACCACGAAAAAACTATTTCCGCCAAGATATTTCTCACGCCGTTAAATAAATCCATCACTTGACGTCTATGTTTGGCGCCGCCGAGCGCCAGATTCTGCTGGAGTTTATCCATCTCTCTGCTTAAATCTAAGCTTCGCAGCAGTTCGAAAATTCTGTTAAACAGCCCACCTTCCATAAGTTCGTTCGTATATTGCGTAACGTACTCGGAAATTTCGGGTCTAGTATTGACGGTCCATTGTACACCGTTTCTAGCTTGAACCAGATATAATAACGTGGTCGCCAAAGCTTTTCTACCATCGTAATATAAGAGAACGGCGACTAAACCTCTAGGTAGATCGGGATAGTACGGCATTTGAATTTGGGCGGTGCAGAGCAAATCTAACGCTACGAATTCGTTCAAATCGAACATATCGGAGAGTATGATCGCTTCCTGGTACAATTCCTTCGATAAAACTTGATGGCCGATGCCACGAACGATAATACCGTCCACCATGCCTTTTTTGAGATCTTCTCGGCTTTTGGCATTTTTGGGCTGAAACAAAAACGATTAACAATCATTGCTGAACGATTTGCCAACGTTTATACTCACAGGGTTTTGTAGCAAGGAGAAAAAACTTTGTTTATTCTTCCTCAAAGTATCCTCGAATTCGGTTACTGATGTGTCCGTGATTACGTCGTTCAAATGTTTGAAAACGACGTTCTTGAGTTCCTTGTAAGGATTCCAAAGGTCTTCGGTGTTGGTCGTTGCCATTTTCCAGAAATAAATCCAGAATAATTTTGAAGACTTCCCTTTTTATTTTGCATCAAGCCGCGGTGTACAACTGTCAAATTGTTTTTGAGGTTAACCGCCAAACACCACAAAACGCTAAAAAGGCGTCTACATGAACTTAGCAGTAAGCCAAACATTTTTAGAGCCGCTGATTATGGTTTTTTGAACGGTGTCAATGGATTATCAAAATTGCTTTCCGGGGGGGGGGGTGCGTTCATAAAAGTAACCCAATTTACTCTTGATTAGTTCGAAAAAGGGCTTTTGTCAATAAAACACTATACAAATTCAACTTCAGTAGAGTTGATGCAACCACAGACATATATAGCTTCGCGAAGCTATATAGGTCTGTGATGCAACCCAGTAAAGTTGGAATAAAAATTTAAATTAATTTAAAGCCTTAGAAAATGTTTATTCTTTGTATTAACAACATATCACAGTTTAATTGTTACAAATTCTTTTCTAATATCTAATTTTTTTAGATGTTTTGACCCTAAACTTGCTAATATGCCTCGGTTTAAATCTAGATTTATCTTTCCACTTAAATTCTTCTCCTTTTGCTTCCGTTTGATATTGTTGCCAAGGATGAATATTTTCTGTTTCGTCTGTTCTTATTTTTTCCATAAATTCTCTGTACTTGGCTTTCCATGTCACAAATTTCTTTTCTTGATTTCGAGTCAATTTCTGGGGAAAATTATGAATAAAAATAAACATACATTATGCAAAAAGATAATTTAAACTTACCCTATGATTCATTTGTGCTCTATAAACTTTTTTAAACCTATCCAAGTGTTCGGTAAACCTTTTATTGATATGTATGTTGTCTTTAAGGCAAATGTCCATTATTTCGGAGATATAATCGAAATTTCCTTGATGACAAGCTTGTGATACCAGCGTACCCATAATTTCAGGATTTAAACTAAAAAAGACAAAATATATCTACTACTCACCGTATAAAATTGATAGCACTTTTATACCTGTAGCTATTTTGCTTCATTTCATTAATTAATTCCAGCGCTTTTTCTTTAGTTGTACACCCCATAGCAAGCACCCCATACGTAATAACGTCGGGTTTGTACCTCATCTTTTTCATAACCTTCAAAACTTCTCTCGCCCCTTCGTAATCGAACCTCATACTCCTTTTCTTCATTAATATATTAAAGAAATCTATATCGGCAACCAATTCGCACTCCTTTATTTTCAATATCAAATCTTTCTCTAGCGGCGTCGAATTCGGCATGCACTCCAAAAGTTGCGTAAACGTTTTTATGTTCGGCTTACAGTTGTTTTCTAACATACTTTTAAGAAAGCCCATATAACCCCCCAGCAATAAAAGTCTATCTTCCGACTTTTTAACTTCTGAAAGTGCCATAACATTGCCTAAATGCGGCTTTCTTGCTAGCAAATTCGGCCTAGGGTCTTGAAAATTTGTTAGTCCCTTCGGTACGTTACTAACTTCAAGGTTATTGCTGTCAATATTGTCATATTCATGGACTACTTGATTAGTTTCGAAAGAACTCTCCTTTTTTGTTTCATTGTTTTCAAGGTTGATGTGACCCACAAGGATTTTATTGAAATCTACACTCTTGCTAGTTAGTTTGTTGCAATTTTCCACTACATTACTGCCTAATAAAAGTGTTTTATGGTCGCCAAAAGCATTATGGTGGCTACCAACAAGTAAAGCAGCATCTTCGCCAACAATTTTCCCAATAACATCCCTGGTTACTTCTAAATCCCCTAATCCACAATCTCTCGTACATCTTAACAATAAATTATAAGAAAAAATGTCGGGTTGAATGTTTTTATCGACCATTTTTCGCCAAACTAACAAAGCATGCCTAAACCCGCTTTCTTTGTCGGAAATACAAGCTTGCAATAAAAAATTCATGGTATCTTCTTTGATAATAAGTTTGTTTCGATGCATTTCATCGGCGATACTAAAGGCGGTATTTAAATCTCCGCACCGGCCGAAGGCTTTGATCATGGAATTATATACAGATTCGTTTGGTTGCGCGCCTTTTTCGATCATTAATTCCCGTAGTTTTTGGGCTCGGACAAGCCCATCAGCGTCGGGAAAGGGGCTGTTTGCGCAAGCATTAAACAACGATGTATAAGTGCTAATATGTACCTTCAATCCTCTCTGTTTCATTTTATTGAACAAGCTGAAAGCTTTTTTGGTATAACCGACTCTGCCGAGAGCACCGATAACCAGGTTAAAAATGTAATTTTCCGGTTTTACTTTGTCGTTTTTCAGCATACGTTCTTCGAGAACGTCCACGGCCTCCTTGATTTTGCGTTTTCCTATTAGATCTTTAATCATATCGGCGTACTGTTTAGTCGAGAGCTTTCTCGACGGGTCCACTTGTTCGGTAAAATGTTTCTCTTCCAGAATATCACCCTGGTCGTAAGTTTCTGGATCGGAAGGTTTTCCAAAAGTGTCTGGATCTTTTTTGAGGCGCAGCAAAAACGTCTTTTCGTCGAATTCGTCATATTTTTTAGGCAGCTTTCTCCAATTATTTTTCTGAAACCTCGAGGTTATGTTTTCATCAGACCTATTCTCTCCACTATTATAATTCGAAACACTACTTCTATTCTGTGAAATTAAATAAGTTTGCACGCATTTTCCTAGCGTCCTATTCTCGAACAGCAGCAAATTGGAGACGTTTTGGCAAAATTTTAAACGATGCATTTTAGGTTAGAAATTTACTACGGAACCGTCCCACGGTGCTCTTATTCACATATTTTTTGTGTTTTGTGAACAGTAACTGACTAGGGAATTTTGAAACTATGTTTCAGCGGGCCAACCTGTGACGCTTTCAGGCGTCGTCGCGGCGTTGCCAAGTCTATGGTTTGTTCGGAGATTAAAGGAATATATGAAAAATTTTTCCTCCATTTTTGACATTATTAAACTAAAATTGTTAAACAATTATATATTTTCTGTGGTATTTTAGTTTGCTCTCATGATAGATTTATTATGTTTGTACAAATATTGCAGTACATGTTTAAAATAAAGTAGAAAAGCTTTGTGTGGTCTAAAAAGGTGAGAACAACTGACACAGCACACTGAGATTAGACATGAAGTATGATTTCCTGAATTTTTTGCTAATTCTTCGTTAAATGGCATTGGAAAACTAGAAATACGAGGTTTGAAAAATGAATGGTATGTTTTTGAGTGCCTTCTAACTGCTTCCATATATTTTTTTAATTTTTGTTTGTGATAAATAATTTTAGTTGAGTAACAAAATAATCAAAAAAAATGGGCCCAAAATGGGATTTATTTCAGTGTTTTGAGATCTTTATCTTGGTAATTATGCTATGGAGCCGTTAAGTAATTAAACAAATAGGTATTAACAAAAAAGTCTAAAAAATAAAAAATATCTATATCTACTTAAAAATTGACAGCTTGTCAAAGTTTACAATATAATGCAATTAAATTTTTCTGCTAAAATTAAATGTTTGCAAATGTTTTGTGAACAACTAAGTAGTAGGTACACTATTTTACTATTTAATAAGTTTATATTTTTCATACCTACAAAACTCTTTATTGGCACCAGGAAAATTCTCCACGTTTTCCATCCATAACATCGCAACCGCCTTGCTGAAATAAAACGACAATTGCCTTCATGTATGTCATGGTTTTCATTTGTCCGAAGGGCCTACCTTGACTGCGAAAACAGCTTTGCACTTCTATGTTATCGCTTTCGCCTTGTTTGGAAAATTAAAAAACGATTTTCTCGGTCCTTGGACTTTCGCTATGCCACCATTTAAATTCAAAAGATGCGCCTGGAAATTCCTTGGGAAAATGTTATATGGTTGTCGAGTTGAAAGGTGTAGGTACTTTATTTTGAAGAGATTTATAAGATAAATTCTAAAACTCAATAATACAATTCTTAAGAAAAATTGTTTCTTGTTTGTTTTTCTTAAAAGTGCCCTGTAACAACTGTAACAGTTCACCCTGGATGGTTACCGGGAAACGAGGGTAGATAGAGAAGATTACCCGTTTAGTTCGCGTCATATTTTCTTTAATTTTTATGTATTGGAGAATTGAAATAGAAAGTCCGCAGCAATTCTTGTTTTCGTGAACCCACTATCTAAAAAAGTACCCAACGTGGGGCGCCACTGTAAAATTTACGTTACAAACGTAGATAGTGGGTTCACGAAAACACGAATTGCTGCGGACTTTCTATTTCAATTCTCCAATACATAAAAAATTAAAGAAAATATCACGCGAACTAAACGGGTAATCTTCTCTATCTACCCTCGTTTCCCGGTAACCATCCATGGTGAACTGTTACAGTTACAGCCCTATATTCTCTAACACATTTCTCACTCAAAATATACACATATAAAATTTTGAATCCTCCTTATTCTACATATATTCAGTCCGCCTATAAAACATAAAATAAACAAATTCTTGGCTTTGTTTGCATCAAAACAATCTACAGAAGCATATGACCGTGGCGATTCTTGTTATCGTAATTATTCTTTGGTTCATATACACATAATAGTAACAATATACATAGTTAAATTATTAAAAATGGACGTCTTTTCGATTATCTTGCTTCTGAACGTTATTCGCTCAATTTACGTTACTAATGCTTCAGATACGCCTATAATAGGAGTACTATCACAAGAAACTTATATAGTGAGGAAATATTTTAGTACTGATGAGAAATACGATGGTTATATTACGGCCGCTTCTGTGAAGTTTCTTGAGAGTGCTGGGGCTAGGGTAGTACCAGTTTGGTAAGTAGGTAAGGTAAGGTAATAATAACAGTAGGTAAATCAACTTTTACTATCTTCAAAAAGTAGGCTAGATAGTGTTCGGAATTCTAAAACACATACTCTTATAATACCTAATCCTAATCGCTCTGTAAAATCTATGTACCTAACAATGTATAATTTATTACAACACTCGAAGTAAGTGCTATACTGTGATGTGGTGGCTATAGATCTAGGTACCTACTCCAGCAAAAATGTCCATTTTTTTAACAATTCTCGCGATTTTTTTACTACCGTACTCGCAAGCCTTATTAGATGCCCCCATCATTGGAATTTTGTCCCAAGAAACTTACCTGATAAATGGCACATTTCCTGGTGAGAATCATGACGCTTACATTGCCGGTGGATATGTCAAAATTTTGGAGTCGTCTGGTGCCAGAGTTGTGCCTATTTGGTAAGGAGAATCGCTAGGTAAAACCACAGATTAAAAATGTATAATATAATATGGGTCAAACGTCAAATATTGTATTATCAACATATAGGTTATTGTTATAGATTTCTTCTATTTATAGTTCGGAGTTGATAAGATGGCATTTTCAATTCAATTTATATAAAAACAAACACCAAAACACACTTGAGTATAGATATATTATTATATGTGAAAATGCCACTACAAAGAAAATTAGATATTTAATTAATTAGACAAATTTGTTTTATCTTTTTGTGACTTTAGTTTAGTATTTTTAACTATATTTCTAATCAAGAATCACCCTGTATATCTAGCTATTTTTTTTAGGATAGGTCAGAACGACAGCTACTACGAAAGAGTTGTAAAATATACAAACGGGTAAGTTCATTAGGTACTATTAATTAAGAAAATATGTACCATCATAACCTATTTCTTTGTAAAACAAAAACAAAACTAAAACACAACTCATTTTGTATAATGCCCCTTGTTATTTTTTGCCTCTCGAATTACGTCTAGAACCCTCCAAAGAATGTCTGGATTCTGGATATATAGATCTAAGTTTGTTATCTACATAAATACATAACCATGCACCTATACATACAATTACATGGGGGTTCATCGAACAGTTTTTGCTACAGGTATAAGCTGAAACAGTGTTAAAGAGATCTAACTTTAAAATACATTCTTTACTAACGTTTTTATCTTTTGACAACCTAAACAGATTAAAGTTTATGATGCCAATAAGGAATCAGTTTGTTCTCTTATTTGCCAGGCAACAATTTTCAATAATATTCGCCAAACTCTCTTATTTCAAGCCTTTTTTATCATTCAACCACACAGAGAAATCATATCTTTGTTTATTTCTTTGAGAACCACATTAACATCGTCTCAGTATAGCAAGGGTTCAGTGTCCAGTCTAGGAAAAATTCTAAGCAAACAAGGTATAACAACTCTAGCAAATCCTGGAATCTTACCTGAAAAAACTTCTTATAAGGGCGAATATTGAACTCCCAAAAGGTCGTAGACTTGGTGTAAATATATCAGGTGTTGACTCCTCGTTTTTACATGGCAGTTCTTTCTGTGTATTCCACAGACTTCTATTTCCTGGAGGAGGTACATATTTCAACGACACAGCAGGATATGGGGAAGCAGCAGTTAAACTTTATAATTTGGCACTCGAAACAAACAACAAAGGCGTATATTACCCACTATGGGGCACCTGTTTGGGTCTACAAGTGCTCATGTATGCTGCCATGAAGGGAGAGAAAGACATAAGAGTTGATTGTCATCTTAGACATGTGCCGTTGCCCCTTAATTTTGAAGAAGGTTTAATAAGATCACAAAACTTATGAAACAATTTATATATCTTCAATTTTTTTTAGATTTTAGGAATAGCAGGCTATTCTCAAACATTTCAGACGAGACTTTGGACATCCTCAAAACCAAGAACGTAACTTATAACCTCCATATCTACTGCATAACCAAAGAGGTATTGAAAGCGAACAATTTGATAGACGATTGGAAAATAATGTCGACCAATGTTGATGACAACGATCTAGAATTTATTTCTACGATGGAACACAAGACATTGCCGTTCTATGGGGTGCAGTTTCATCCAGAAAAAAATCAGTTCGAATTTAAGAAAAACGTGGGATTCCCCCATTCATCAGAAGCAGTAAGAGTTGGGCAATATTTCGCGAATTTCTTTGTGGACGAAAGTAGAAGGAATGATCATGTTTTTCCTGATGATAAACTAGAACAGGAGTCTCTTATTTATAGATTTTCTCCAAGATATACTGGAATCAACAACAGTTATTATGAACAGATTTATGTGTTTGATAAAACTGATTTTGAGAGGGTGCAGTTGAAGTAAAATACGAGTGTGAAATTAAATAAAAAAATGTAGTTAACTTTTTGAATTTTTATTAATAAAAACCTGGAAAACACCTAGGAATCTTCAATAGATTGATCGCTTTTGGAATTGTTCTGGCCAAAACTTACGGCCTTTCGAGATTTGTTCAAATGGGTATCAGAGTGACTGTCATTCAACGATAACTTTTTCAAAATCGATTGAAATCGAATCCCTTTCACTTCATGGTACAGTTCAACCTTAAAAACAGACAAACACTTATCGAACTTCAACTTTTCGTGTATTTCCTCTTGCCAATTCCGTTCTACCGTGGTCCATAGCAATACCGATAGGCGACCTACCAGCTGCATCCTTGATTTCTAGGCTGCCGCCGTGTTGCAGCAAATCCTTAGCTGCTGGGTAGTATCCAGTGATTGCAACCATATGCAAAGGGGTCATTTTAGATATAGGGTGTATGATATTAACGTCTACGCCATTAGTTATGAGCAGGTCTATCATTTCCAGCCGTTTCTCGCTGTTGCAATTCAAGACAGCTTCTAAAACATGTTAGAACGAGACCTCTTCACGACAAATGAGTGTACTTTTTACCGAGCAATAATGGGTGAGGTCTCAGAGTAGCTAGGTTGGGATTGGCGCCATTCTTTAGTAAAGTTTTGGCAATGTTTATGTTTGGGTTTTCTATTACGCTGAGGGATAGTGGTGTGTTTCCAAATACATCGGCGACGTTGATTTCTGAATGATTCTTTAATAAGTCGTGAACTATGAGGAAGTTGTTGTGTTCCGATGCGAAATGTAGCGGGATTTTCCCTGAAATGAATTTTGTAATCTGAATCTATGTCTAGGTTTCTAGATAGCATTGATAATTGATCTCGACCACTTGGTAACAAGACATTAATTCATTCAATTTTCCATATAGGAGAATTAAGTTCATGTTTCCGAGTGGCTTGAAATCGATGTGACATTTAGTTTCTAAGAGGGAAGACGCGATGACGAAAATACTCGCTTAAAATTGGCCTACATACTTTGAGCTCAATAAATAATATACAACTAATAATATACCTGAATAGTTTTGGATATTGGGATCAGCTCCATTTGCAAGAAGCAGCAACACAAAATTTCTTTTGTCAAATATCGTAGCCAGATGCAAAGGGGTGTTCCCTTTCTCATTTTGGGGGTTCACCTTTATATCTTTACATGTTAGGAGCAATTGGCCCAGGTTAGTATCCCCTTTTTCGGCTTCAATTCGTGGAGAAAACAACAGTCGATCTTATAATCATCACCATTCGATTTGAAAATTATGTCGGCTGACTCTGGCACAGACAATTTCCTAGGTATGTTCCTTACCTGACAGGTGTAAGGCTGTATCTCGCCTCTGCAAGAAAATGTTTGGGTCCACCCCTTTCTTTATACAAGTTTGTGCCAATTCCGCTTCGGAGGTTTCGACGGCCGTTTCGAACAAGTTTTCCAAAACTTTTCTACCTTAATTTGGAAAATTTTAGAGGTGTCGAATGAAAATTTGCAAATGGAGCCTTGCCTTTTTCACTTCGGATTATATACATGCCATATTTGGCTATGTTAAGCTTCTTAGGTGTCTTTGGATTGTTCATCTTGAGTAAGTATTATTTTTTTGTGAACACGTTATTGTCAATGTCAGTTGTTATCAACAAGCAATAGGTACCTAATCGTTATTTGTAGAGGCCCTGTATGACACGAAAAGTGACAGTTATTCGTTTTAACAGAGGTTGGACAACAGATTTTGGCAGATCTAGTAACATTGTTTTTATTATATTCTTATCTTGGCGGGTGCCAGTTTGTCAACAAACTGTCAACAAATTATTGAGCATAGATAAGAAATAAATATACGATTATTGAGCGTGCTAATTTTCTTTTGCAAAAAGGAGTGTTAAAAGGTAAAAATGACATCTTGCGTAATAAGAAACTGCAAGAATTCTGAGCAGGATGGATTTTTTTTCAAAAAAGCGCAGAAGAACGAGCACGATGGAAAGTGCAAATGAAATACCCTAACATGAGAGTTGGAAATGATACGAAACTTTGCGAGGTAAGTAAATTTAATTACATAAGTATCTAGTTCCTTTTTATTTTTTGTTTGATCTGTGATTTTAATCTGCAGAATAATTTCCTTAATCTGCATCAGCAACATAACATAAGGTACCTAAATTAATATTAAATATTATAGTACCTATTTGTTTTCAATAAAAGTCCATAAGGTTATACAAACCACTTATTAGAATTCTTATGAAAATTTCCCAATGTTAAAGAGATAATTCTAAAGTTTTTGCCTTCAAGGAGGTAAAACCTGTTGGGTATAGGTATTTACTGGACCAGCATAGGCATTTTTCGTTTCATGGAATAATAAAAAATGTATTTATTATATAAGTTGTGCGTGATAACTTTGGATTGGTTTATAATATTTTGTTACTGTAAAGGAAATTTTTCTACGACAAAATTCTCATAACGAAGAGACGTATATTCCAAAAAACTATACAGGATCTTCCACATCAAAACTTCCACCTCCATAATTTTTTGACCTATTTTGTTAATTTTTTAAAATTTTCGTTGCTTCTCGAAAGGAGAAAACTAAAAAATACGAAAAAAGTTGTTTGCAATTAGAAAATTCTTCCTATAGTGAAATTTGGAAAGAGACTGTAATATAATTTAATTCGTAAATACTTGTTCTAATACATTTTTTCGAAACCTCCTACAGGAAAAAACGCCACGAATAGCAATAAAATACTTACAAAATCTTACTTGTAAGGATATTTTAGAATTTATAATAACTGTTAGAGAGAGAGACAGTTTTGAAGGAGCTTTATTTTCCACTAAGGCCAACAAAATCGGACAAAAAAGAAGTTAACACGGGTGGGAATTTTATATAAAGAACCCTTTTTGTGTAGTCAGTTAAATGTGTGAGCTTATTTTGTATTAATATTCCATTACAAATTTCTTGCTGATAAAAAAATAGCATTTGATGGCAGCGTTTTAGTATGTTTAGGTAGCTTAAATTTAGTTCTTTAACTTTCACAGGTTCACTTCACCGACATGGATTTTGAGTGTCAGGTTGTGCCGAAGAAACGATCCTCTCCTGCAATGTTTGATGAACGTGACTTTAGCAAGAAAGAACCATTAAATATGTATAAATTTCTGGAACTTGTACTAGTTTGATTTTTCCTATTTACTTACAATATATCTTTGAAAACAAAAATACTGTTGTCTTCTTTTTTGAAATATAGATGATCTCTCTTGCATTGAAAAGTTATTAACTTTTATTTACAAAAGATGAAAGAAAGACTAATATCGATATTAAATACCTAGGTACTCATTTTTTTATTCAGCCTAATTCTATTAACCATGTTTTTCAATAGTGGTTGATTCATATTACCAAAACAAACTTTCCAACTTTTTATTCCGTACAAATTTCAGTATTAATTGTCTTAAAATTTTGACGGTAGGTATAAGAAGAGAGTTTGAAGAAACGAAACCATACAGTTTAAACCATTTAAAAGACCTTTTTGATTTTTATTTTTAAATGAAAGGAATAATAATTATTATTGCAGCATACTTACTACCTACCCAATTTATTGGTTTTATCTATATTTTTATACATTTTAAACTGTGCCCTCATCTACCTACGTTTATGGCAGTTAAATGTCGTTAGCTTAACCTTAAAATCCAATTTTGACACATCCTGCTGCTAGGGGAATGATAGAAAGAGCAAAAAAATATATGTCTGTTGCACAAAATGAATTTCATAGGGAAAATAAGACCCTCGCCAGAGAGAGAGATCCGATCGTTGTCCAACCTCTGGTAAAACGAATAACTGTCACTTTTCGTGTCATACAGGGCCTCTAGTTATTTGTACCTATTTATATACTGCTTGGATGCAGACTATAGTAAATAACTTATGTCTAAATAAAATTGATTGCCGTTATACATTCACATAAAACATCTTGATGAAGGAATAATCGGTGGTCTGTTACATCTTGGTAATAATATCATTATTTTGTGTCCTGCGGAGAACCCCATTTCCATAGAGGTTGAAGTGGATAAAAGCCCAGATTTAACTGAGGAATTGTTCCAAGTGCAAAAATTGCAAAATTCGGTGGCAAATAATGTCATCATTTACACCGTCACGAAGTTTCAGTTTCCCAACGAAAGTTTTACACCTACAGAAAACGAAAATGCCAAACACATAAGTATTGCTCTATATTCGAGGACCTCAATGTTCTGCCCTCAGGGTCAATCAACTTCTTATTAGGAGACCACACAATGAACCTTGATTGGCTCCAAGGGGGGCTGTTTTGAGGTGGAAGAAATGCTGGGTTGAAAAGAGCCATGCTGGGGTAATAGCATAGAGGTCTAGCCATGACCTACCGTCTCAGAAAGACGTTAAACCCGTATTCTTTAGCTGCGCATATAGCTAATCATGAATACTGAAAGGTACAGAAATGATACACTCTATATTACCTACGCGCGAATGATTCTAGCAATAATTAACCACAACTTCTTTAAATAGGTAACAATGATCAGGCCCATATTAATTGAGGCAACCTACTTGCTTCAAGTAAAGAAATATATACTGTCTACATTTTACATAACATCTTATTCTATAAGCTTATGAGAGTTGAAATCATGCGGCCGGCTCTCATACTGCTTGTTTTGACATTTCTAATGGTTTGTAAATAGTTGTTTGTTGTTTTGTCTTATGAACCATGGCTATAGTGATGTTGAACATAAACTTTTTCTAATAAGTAGCTAAAGCCCAGAGAAAAAAGTATAGAAGAGCCCTATCTAACACTTTTCAAAATTGCCTCAGCACACGTATTTCAAATATATTTATAACAAATTGAGAATTACTGGAGGTTTAAAAAATAAAGAAAAGAGAAATAAACCACGACATGTTTTAACTGAGAATATGCAGGAAGCAGTCTTATTGTACTTCGTGGAAAATTCGAGACATTCTATTAAAGATGCATCGAGATATTTGCAAATATCATGGAGCTCAGTCCATAGAGTGTTGAAAATATATAAGTTTAGAACATATTGTTATCAATTTTCAACGTTAAATTCAGATGAATTTCAAGAAAATCGGGCGGTGTATACGGTATATTCCACAATTACCATATGTTCTTCAGATAAGTGATTAACTAAGCCATTATTATGCTGGAAGGAACTATTGCAATGTGATTCTAAACAGCCTCACAAGCGTACAATGTTCAAATTCATGTGACCTTGAAAACGTGGAACGCAAAGTGGGTTTTAGCCTCTCGTTTTTGTACACTGGATTGATTCAAATGGAACTTTTTTATGGCCTGCCAGAAGCCCGGACTTGACCCCATTCGATTTCTTTCTGTGGGGCACTTTGAAGGAAAAAAATAATAACTTGTGGAAAAATTACACAGAAGTATTGACTTTGTTGAATTTTCAAAATATTATTGTATGTAGGTAATTGTGGGAATACAATAAATAATGTAAACTGTCAAATCTCCATTTATAATAAAATTCTCATAATAACTGTTTTGAATATTTTCCATTTGTCAGACATGAACGATTTTGTGCAAACGACATTCATTTGTTTTTCTGAATATACAATATTCATATTTACATTTTTTTTCCAATTAAAAACGAAAAAGTTAAGGGGAGTAGAATGTTATGTGAACAACATTATAAATAACTACTTATAAAAAAACACGACTGCATAAGGACACGGCCATTATTTATGTAGGTAGGACATTACTTTGTACTGGACACCTCCTCTGATATAAAAATAACTTTCCCCATCCCAATCTCGTCTTACCGGTCCGATTCCAATCGAACATCGCGAATAGGACCCAGTGAAACACTATCCAGGCCTAACAATAGTGCCCAATTATTATCGACCCTTGACCAATCGGGAGTTACTGGCTTCGGCCACGTGGTTTGTCTTTCAGACGCGTGTAAGGACCGAGTGCCTCGGGTCTGAGCTCGTGCTCCAACTGGGGTCTTGTGGTCTGCCACGGAACAACGGTGTGACCACGAGGAGAAAAACGCACAGAACGAGCCGGAAACAACGAGACAAAAGTTAGGAAATTTAGTATTGTTCAGTGGCAATATTCTACTGGTGTAAATACGATGTCTATAGTCTATATGACAACGTCACATATTGTATAACAAAGGGTTAAATCAATACATACAATGCAGACAATTATGAAGAAGTATAGTCGAATTATTTTAAGAAGTCCTTACTGGGACTGTCAATTGGTAATTTCGCCATCCTAAGTTGGCATCATTGCAGCAAAAAATGCAACCGGGTCATAAGTCCAGGTCAGTAATGAGCCCATTTGCACAATGGATAACTACTAATAACACGAACAAGAACAACACAGATAACGGTCAAACTCACGAAACGTACAAAACCCGCGATTATTTTCACTGCCCAAAGTTTGAACCAAGTAGCTGATTATACCATAATACCAAAATGAAAGTGTTTCCATGACGTTTGAAATTATTATTAAAATGAGTTGTAGTCATAGTTATTTTTATTTGTAGCGGTATAATCGTGATTGCAGTAGGGTTTTTCTCACCCTGTATGCCATAGGCCGAGGATCGGTTGCAAAATGGTTTGTTTGTATTAAGGGATAGGTAAGAAAAATAAAAAGTTATTCATTTATTATAGTTTTTACCTGTTTTTAAAACCAACCCAACCATTTTGCAAAAATATTAAATTTTGAGACACTAATAAAACAAACTATTTCATATTTATAATGTTGGCAATACAATTTCACATAGATAATTTTATTTATTAAAATAATATTACAATTCAAAATATAAAGGATCGTCTTCGGAAAATTCGGAAGAGTCGTCACGTTCTAAGGCAATAATAAAAGGCTCAATAATTTCCAGAGTGTCGTTATTCATTAAGATTCCACATTTTACTTTCTTCCGCAATAACATGTTGTACCTATCGCATTTCGCCAACATTCTGCAGTAATAATGTCCAGTGAATTGATCATCAGCTGCCGTTCATCCTAAAGCTTATAAGTAGTGTTATGTCTTGCAACATGTCCTTTCATTTGGGCCCAAATAAGCTCTATGCGGTTAAACTCACAATGGTATGGCGGCAGGCGTTGCCCAATAATTATGCCACGTTCTTTTGCCATTTCGTCGACTACATACTTCTTAAATCCTGACCTATGTTGCCTGGCTATTTTTAAAAGTTCTTTTGTGACCATTCCTTCTTCAAATTGCATAGCCCCTTCTCGTTTAGCCATTCAATAATATTCGCTTTTCTCCAAGAACTCGTTGGAAGCTTCTCCGCTAGTCTAGAATGATAACTTGCATTATCAATTACAACTATGGAATTATTTGGTATTTATTTATTAATTATTTGCTGAAAATATTCTTCAAATACATCAGCCGTCATTTCCTCGTGGTAATCTCTGGTAGAATTGGATTGAAAGTCTAATAAACCGCCATCTAGAAATCCATCTTCGCTTCCAAAGTGTGTTATTATTAACCTACGACTTTTTCCACAGGTAGGGTTTATACCTCTTGACCACCCTTCCATAAAAACTTGCCAAGAACTTTGAATATTTTTGTCTTTCCATATACTTTTGAAACAGTATGTCCCTCGTGCAACCAGGTTTCATCCAAGTAAAAAATGTTTCTTCCCTCACTTCGAAATCTTCTTATCGTCCGTAGGTATTCTCTTTTCCAACAAATGATTTCGGGTTTGTCTATGAGAATAGACTTTCAGTTTTGTTCCTCCCAGCGAAAATTCATGTCCTTAAGGACTGCCCATAATGTGGTCCTTCTCACTTCGGGCAAGTCGTTGTCGTCATTCACAGCTTGTAAGATTTTATTTAATGTTGGTAGCTCTTTTTTGAAATAAAACTTGTGAACTATCCTTCTTATGGCATACCTAGCATCGCTGTCGATTTGCTTTGGCTTCTTCCCTGTTTTTTTCTTAGCTTCATTAAGTTCACCTGTGGTCCTTCTTTCTTTCAGAAATCTACTCCAACTCCAGTCATATTCGAACATTCCGCAACTATGCTGCCAACAGTGCTAGAGGGCTGCTGATGTACCAGTGCATCGTGAACATTTAAAACTATAGTTTGTTCTCTTGCACAAAAATGGCTATTGCAAACCTGATTCGAGGGTCTTGGTATAAAACATGAACTCGAAGCCATACTTCTATACTGCCAAACGACAAATGAATATTTCACATTTATGATTATTCCATTTATAAGGATTTTAGCAAATAGGTGTAACTACCTACAATTTTAAGTCTTATAATATAATATAAAAGTAATGAAAGGCACATAGTTAGGGTTTGAATAATAATTGCCTGTATTAAAATTGTCAGGAATTAAGATAATTACCTACATCCTAAATATTATACATTATTGCCTCAAAAAGGGCATTAATATTGTAATCTAATAAAGATAACTTCTTACTTTTATTTTCAATGTGTAAATAGGAAAATTATCCATGAAAATATGGTTGTTGTCTGAAAGAGATTTTGACAATAAAAAAACAAAATTCAGCATACGCTACTCATTTGATAGACAACACCCATATTTTTAAAGATAATTTTTCTATTTCACACATTGAAAATAAAAGATAATAACACCTCCTATATTCCTCTAAAAAATTGCATCGGAAATTGGTTTTCGCATTTAAAGTTCAATATTGTTCAAAAACTACGAATTTCAGTTAACTCTGGCACACCCACAACGATATATAAAATTGTGACTAGTTCCCTCTACAAAATCAAAATTAACAAAACTCCCAACGTGTGTTTTTATCTGTTTGTCGGTTACAAATATAACATGCGAGCAAACAGTTTTGTTTTCTGCATTTCTTGCCTTATGTAAGCTCTCTGGAAAGCAACCTACGGGCTACAGATCGGATATCTCCTCAAATAAGACTCATTTCGGAGAAGTAAATTCATTCTCGCAATTTTATATAAGAGATTTGAGGATAAGAATACTTGTAACCCCATTAGGAAGTAACGAGCTGCCACAGCTTCGAATATGACCCTAAGTTCGACCTCTATTTAGAAATGCATTGGTCTTTTTGATTACCTATTGTACAGGGTGGCTCATTATAAATTGACACCCCCTTAACATGTTTTTGTTGAATTGAATTATCTTAACGAAAACCTAAACTTATTTTATTCGTTTTAGTACATGGCTTAAATAAAAGCTTGTTTTTAAAAAGGTTTTTCTTCAGACAACATACTTAATATTCAAACTCATACATTTTTCTAACTTCTGTCTTCAATCTACATTTACCATATTATGTATCACCTCTTCATATCCCTATGTATTATGTATCAACTTGTTTGTGTTACAACGCCTAAGCTGACAATAACCCCTTAGGGCCTATTGTGAACCGAATTGCCCTTGGTCGGGAATAAAACATAATTCTGAATCGGCAGACGGTGCCTTATTATTCAAATTTGTTGTTTTTGTGCCGTTTGAGACGTCAACACGCTGTTATCAGAATATCGTCTATTCGGCGTAAGAAAAATCGAATGGACCACTCCGCGCTATAGCCTAGGCAAAACATAACTGTAGAAAAATATACACTCCCGGACAAAACTAACGCACCACTTTAATTTATCTAAATATTTACAATAAAAACACAAACACGTCTCATTATGTCTTCTCACCATGCGGCAGATGCTGGAATGATGGCTTCCTAACAAACCAGCAACATATCGCATTGAATATCCTTGATCGAGGAGAGTCGATGATGCTCGCACTGCATCCTCAATAATTGACAAATTTCTTTGATGGTTCATTTTCCTTACTTGATTTACTCGCCAACATGCATGTGATAAAAACAATCACAATTGAAAGCTTGATTTTCACAGACACTTTGCTTTAATCAGCACTTTTTAAGAACATTTTAACACAGTTTTTTTTATCTGCGTGTTTTTCTTTGAGAAAAGTAAAGTAAAGCGCGGGAAGGTTGCAAGAAGATGATGGTTATCCAGAGGAAGGATACAATGAAGAAGTTGGAAAAAGCGGTACAGAAGGTCAAAAGAAGACTGATTAGCAGGAGGAAGATCATGAAGAAATGAAAATAATGGAGCTGAGGAATCGTAGAAAATTGCAAAACCAGCAAAGTTTGAAAACTTTGTTATGAAAGCTGTTGCAAATGTTTTAAAAATTAGTGGTCCTAATAACTATGAAGAAGCTGTAATGGATAAAGTGATGGATAGCTGTAATGGATAAAGAAATGAAGTCATATGACTAAAACAAAAATGAGTTTTACAGAAACTTCCAGAAGACAAGAAAGCATTAGGTAATAGTATCTTGTAAATGGATATACAAGGAGAGGATAACTCCAGATGGATCAATAGAAAAATACTAGGCGAGGTTGGTAATGAAACGTTGTTCACAAAGAAAAGGTGAAGGCTACGACCAAACGTTTAGCCCTGTAGTCAAATCTGGAATGATAATAAAAGGAATATTAAGCATATAGCTGCTGGTGAAAATGTTGAATTGACTCGATGGATGTCTCTACAGCATGCGCTTATATCGAAAAATCGATGAAGATGTTTATGTGAAACAACCAAAAGCACGGGCGTAGCCAGGATTTAGTTTTGGGGGGGGGGGGGTTAGTTTGAGAAGTAAATAAAACAACAAAAATATACTTACATGAAATTTAATATCTATATATTCATCCGAAAAACTACGACATATTTATAAAGTTCTTAACTTTAAATGAAATGGATAAATTAATTTCGTTCCTCTGCGCTAAATCTAAAACCATTAAAGAAGAAATCTTCGGCTTTTTCTTTTAAATATATCCACTACTTCATCTGCATGAATTTCTGTTCCATAGTGAATGTTCATTAGAGCCAAACCATTAAGTCTGTTTTCACTTGTAGTGTTTCGTAAATAGTTTTTCAGTCTCCTTAGGCTCGAGAAAGACCTTTCTGGGGTAGCAGTGGATACAGGAATGGTAGCCAAGATTTGTAGTAATGTGTAAATATTAGGATAAAGGTTTTTATCGCACATATCTAGGCATTCCAAACTAGATTTCGGGGTAGGAAGTCTTCTTATCAGCATGCAAGGTAGCTGAAGCTTTGATAGCTAAATCCAAATTTGTTTCTTTATTACAAACCCCTTGACCTTGACTACACCACTTTTTCCAGTAGTCCATACCTTTAAGTTTATCACCCTTCCTTTTTTTCCCCTCCATTTGGTTGAATTGTCTTTTCTTTTGCACCTTGATATCCACTCACTTTGTATAGTTTTAGAGAAAAGGTCCTTTGGTTTTGGAAAAGCATGAAATATGATATTCTGCCCAGTTTGGGCTTTTGTAGCATAAGTGTTATTACACCCATACACGGCACACCTTGTTCCCCCTGGCCTAGTCCCCGGCATATTTTCGTGAATAGGACTATTCTGTAAAGTAGTATATTATCAACCTCGTACTTTTATTATTAATAACATGTCAAGAAATGCTCACCTTCCCTTCTGTAGAAGTTCAAGTATCAGGCACTTAGTGTCTCTGAATAATAATAAACTCGACACAAAAATCAAATAAAAACAACACACAGACACACTTTATAACAGGTAAAACTCAAAAAACTCACAATAATAAAGTAAAACCGAAAGAAATACGATAGAAAACTAGAAAAACAAAGGTAAACAACGGGCGTACGATGTAACCTTCACCTAACGACGTCTAACGGTGACGTCACGCCCTCGGTGGGCGCAGCGAACATTACACCATTCAGATTGAGCTATCCTGTCTGGTTTAACGTTCTTGATCGGCACCGTCGCAATGATAAGCGACGGTGCCGATGTGATACTATAGTTAGCCTAAATAACAACTGTCACTGTCAAACAGGGTCCATGGCCTACTTGTCGAGAAGAAACTATAAAAAATATCGAGAAAAATACGAGTGGAGCGTTAATTTTGTCCAGGAGTTTATATTGGAAATGTGCCTGCTGCCTTTTTGGATGCAGTAGGTTTTCGTTTCGTATTTTTGTGGCATATTTTTGATTTTGTTACGGTTTATTCATTCGCGTTTCTCAACCCTTTATTTGAGTTTGGCCACGAGCCGAACAGTTCAAATAACACCCTTCAATTTCCGTTTTATTCTACCGAAAACAAGGATTGGGTTTCCTAGGTAAATATTTTGGAAGGATTAAACATGTTTAGAGCGGTCGGTTGCACAACGAAACATCTATCGTTATTTTATGCTTCTAAATGGGTCATAGAAGTCCGCCAAATTCTTAAACCTTTTCATGTCTTGCCCCACAAAATGTCGGAAGCAATTAATGAATAAAATCAGTGGAAATCCCTGCAAATTTCTTATGTAGGGCGAAAACAGTATTATTCCAAGCCTAAATTCGGGACCTGAATCATGGAACAAGGGTGGGACTTTAGGGATTTCTTTGCTTTTCTGGGTTAGGCCTTTTAGGAATTTTCCGCCCACTTATCTATAAGACGTATTAGAGATTATGTATGTGCGTAGATAATTATTGTTTTCATGCGTGACGATAGGCTAATTATAGGACTTAACGCTTCTACTTGGAAACGTGATTGTAGTGTGTTTTCGTGTTTTCAAACCAATTTTATTGATGAAATGAGGAGAAGAATCTGCAAGACCAAACAATCTCAAAAAGTTACGAGTAAAAGGGCGATCCAAGCTTCTCAAAAAAAAACACGGCAGAGTGACACATTTCAATTCAGCAGCTTGATTTTGTTTATTTATACAGGGTGTAACTTAAGTATGTTACCAGTGCCTGCCACCTTAAGGATTGACTTTTAGTCTCCAAATATCAATTTGGAGCGTTTATTGATGATTCTATTAATATGGAGTTAGTAGGAAAGACATAACTGGAAATAATTACCAATAGCCCAAATCAAATCTGCAATATATTTGTTTGTAAACAATATTTTGGAATTTATGTTTTTTTGTCCAGTAGGTAACTGACATAGTGATTTTTGACTAGACCCTTAGCCTGATAAGCCCAAAACCTGACACCCTATAAAAACTGTTACAGCAATTTTAAAAAAGGTTTATTTATTCGTACATTCTCATTTCTGAAACATAAAGTAACTTATTCTTAAGTAGAAAACTTTGGGTTTCCAATTTTGGAAATTATTATTTTCCATAATATAATACTTATGTCACAGTTATTAAAAATAATGTTCGCTTTTATTTATATATTTCTTTTAATAGCTGTGTTCGGCATTGGTCCTCCATTTGCTCTTTTAACTCCGAAAACAATGGTTTCTATGGCAAACTATTATTGCTGGAGCAAAAAGAGCGAATCGAGAACCAATGTCGAACTCAGCTATTTTTCTATGATAATATGGATTCACGTAAATGTATTCCCATTTTATTTGGCTCCAACTCTTTTTCCTATTTAAATTTTCTATCTGTTTTCTATTTATTGTTCTTCTCTTCCCCTCCCTCTTTTCTTCTCCCTATCTTTCTCTTTTTTTTTATAAAAATACTGTTTCTTCTCTTCCCTGAAATGACAAACGGCATACCTAAATTCCCTAGAGAGTCGTTTCTACACATCTTTGAACTTATTTTGAATAATTTCTTATTATACTTCTTTGAAAACGGAAACTTAAAACATTTTATGGGCATATTATAATAAATTTAATTGACAAAAAATAAACAATGCAGACAATACAGTGTTTGGTATGTATGATGGGTTTCCATGGTTACTCTCAAATTATTTCAAAGGTGCTTTGTTGTAAATTAGTTATTGTCAGATAAGGTGAATAAAACGTCAAAAATATTACAGAAATGTATTTAAATATTGAAACACTTACGAATTAAAATACAAAATAGGTATATGTTAAATATCAGAGAGCATATAGAGTTTCTTAAATTTAGTTTACTTTGCTGTATATTTCTATTTTAAAGCCATAATATATATTCGGTATTTTTATTCAGCGCACGGAAAGTTTTCCATCTTTCATTATTGCTAAAACATATAAAAATAAGGTGTTTTCAAAGAAGTATAATAAAAAACATGTGTCAGGTCTAGGCAATGTGTCAGGGGTGTCAGGCATTGTAAATATTTAGCCCTTGACGTGAAATTTGTACACCATTATAACGTTTATTGTTAGAGTCTTTAGAGATCAGTTTTGCATGACTTATGCTAGATAGATACAAAAATAAGTCAAAAGACACTTTTTGTTCAGAGGTAAATGCTACATCCAAAACCCACTTTAATTTCTTACAGGGCTGTATTGACTTTTTCTTGATTTTGTCTTACGACTTACCCATATCTCCGCCACTGGTTCAATCTAAAGCTTGAAAGTAACACATTTAAAACTGCCCTAGCCAAGTATGATGTGTACCTTTGGTCAAAAAAGCTCCGCAAATAAAGAATTTATGGGAAGAAGACGATTTTTTTAGAGAATTTTAACACCCCAGGATTTCTAACCTCTGATTGCTCCAATTTCGCACTTTGTAATACCTAAATTGTCAACGTCAACATACCTTCCGTTCCGGTTTTACTTCCTTGTAAACACAAACACCATTTCCTGTTTAGTATTGTCGAACCAAACTTTGCCGGAAGCTGATTTACATTTCCTGGTCCTCACCTATAAACGTATGGGGGCCGAGGAAGTCCCCTTGATATATGCGTAGAGTCGTCCTAAGGGCATGGAGGTCAAAGGGCCTCAAAAATTGCGAATGATTTGATTTGCATGGAGTTCGTCGGCCCTGCGAGAGGATTTTCTACTTTCGGAAAGCCCACATACAGCCCCTATTGTATAGGAACACAGAAAGTAGGTATATAAATACAGGGTGTAACAGAAAAGAAGGCCAATCTCTTCGGATTTATACAGGGGATATTAAAATAACATGACAAGTTCCTATAAAAATTTTCCCCAGATGGCTGTTGAAGTTCTTTTTTTGAAATTAAGTTATGGCTATATCTCCCAAAATGATCAAGCCACCGAACTGAAATTTGGCAGTGTTGCGTTCTTGGGGATGGGAAAGAAGCTGAAGGTATCGATTTTTACGTATCTCACAGAGGGCGACACTTGTGATGTTTTGTGATCGTGCTTTTACTCGTAACTTTTTTGAGGTTATGTTTTTGGTCTTGCAGGTCCATCATTTTAGTGCATAGTTTCATTTTGCAACAGAACTGTACTATTGTTTCATAACGATAAAATCAACCGTTTGCAAAGTTGGTAAAACGTGCCTCAAAACACCCGGTAACTTCAAAATTCGGAACATAAAATCTTTACCTACCGCTTTCAAACGTTACAGATCCCTATGAAAAATGTACCAAAAATTATTAGCTTTCAAAATGGAAAGGATTGAATTTGACAGAATTTGAACACTCCATTTCAAGAAAATCAGTGATGTTTTGACCAATGTCCATTCGATATTTTTTTCTTCAGATTGAATGTACAGTTGATCTGTAACATTTGAAAGCGGTAGGAGAAAGTTTTATGTTTCGAATGTTGAAGTTAACAGGTGTTTTAGGGAACGTTTCGCCAATTTCAACGCAAACGGCTGATTTTATCGTTATGAAACAAGAGTCCGCTTCTGTTGCAAAATGAAAGATGCACTAAATTGATGGACCTGCAAGACCAAAAAGATAACCTCAAAAAAGTCACGAGCAATAACACGATCCAAAAATAGTGCAAGTGGCGCCCTCTGTGAGGTACATAAAAATTGATGCCTTCAGCTTATTCTCCATACCAAAAAACACAACATTGCCAAATTTCAGTTCAGTAACATGGTTATTTTGAAAGATATAGCCATAATTCAATTTCATAAAAAAAAGAGTTTCAACACCCTGTATCTCCGTACCGGAAATTTTTGTATAGGAACCTGACATGTTATTTTAACGTCCCCTGTATAAATCCGATAGACTGCCTTTCTTTTCTGGGACAGCCTGTATATACATTAATATTCAGTCGGCGATAGTTAAGTTTCTACAACTGTGCGGTAATATGCACGTTTCCCTAATGAGGCAGTGACGTCACGCTAATTATGACCTTTTTGTGGCAGTTGAATATAAACGGTTCTGCAAATGTAGTTCACAACTGGACACACTAAACAGTGGCAAATGACAAATTAACTAATATACGGATTTTAAATTTGCATTTTAATCTTCAATTTTATTACTAAGTCGTATTTGTTGGCAAAACTTACAGTTTAATTGTTACCTTCATTACACTTTTCACTTTTTCATAATTAAACTGTAGATTTTGCCAACAAATACGATTTAGTAACAGTAATAATAGTAATTAAATGAATAGGGGGAGCTTTTTGTTTAGTATATTCCTTACTTCATTATTGAAGCGCCTGTCACATGGACAACTTTAACACATGTAGATCACAGAAAATATACGCTACGCGTAGCGTATATTTTCTGTGATGTAGATATTCCTGTGGTCAAAAGTTTGTTACGCCCGTGGAATCTATCCCAAATTATTTTTCATCCACAAAATTGATGTGACTTTTGAAAAATTATTTTTCTCTTAAGAACCGACATTATTGTCCTAATTCTCCCAATCCAGGAATATCTAGTTAGTTTATAAACTATTTACCGTTTTTCCTCTCTCTCCTTGATGTCTCAAATCAGTTTTTACGGGGATAATGGTTTTAAAGAACGTTGCCCTTAGGCCCACGAGTTTGTCGAACCCTGACAATGTAGCGGTCAAGGAGGCCATGGACGAAGGTCGGTGTTGGTGACAGCTGACATGCAGGCTTTACGCGCGATCACTTGTTTTCGTTTGCATGAGTGTACAGCGTGTCCCAAATAGTTTGTCCTACCCCCTGGATCTCAGGAACTGTAAGAGATACGAAAAAAACTTGAATACAAAAGTTGTAAGGTTGGCAGTGGACGTAACCTCTCCTTTATTTTCACATATACATGGCGATTCGTATTTGCAGGACAAAAATAAAATGTTTAGATTTTGACAATTGCATTAATCCTTTGGAATATTCGCATTCTCCATGAAATTTGCTACAGAACTGTTTTTTTGTATTGTATTTTGGATGCAGCGTTGCCAAGATATCGAATTTTTCTTGGAATTTAGGGACTTCATGGAGGTTATGGAAACTGAATGCTGTATCTTTATTTTAATAGATATCAAAGATATATTTTACCCGAAGTATGACAGCACAACCGTGTGTATTGTGGTATGTCGAAATTGGTTTTTGCATATACAGTGTGTTCATAACAAGCTCTCAAAATCAGATAATTTCAAACAGCAATAACTTATATGAATAAAAAATGCAAAGAAATTATCTTTAATACTAAATATCTCGAAAACGGATAGTTTTTGGTATAGAATGTTATTTACATAAAATGTGGGGCTTGGACGCCGGCATCCAACAAACTATAGAAATATGGGTCATTCCATTTGAAAAAAAAAATTATTGCTGTTTGAAATTATCTGATTTTGAAAGCCTGTTATGAACACACTGTATACGCAAAAACCAATTTCGACATACCACACCACACACGGTTGTGCTGTCATACTTTGGCTAAAATATATCTTTGATATCTATTAAAATAAAGATACAGCATTCAGTTTCCATAACCTCCACGAAGTCCCTAAATTCCAAGGAAAATTCGATATCTTGGCAACGCTGCATCCAAGATACAAAACCAAAAAACGGTTCTGTAGCAAATTTCATGGAGAATGCAAATATTCCAAAGGGTTAATGCAATTGTCAAAATCTAAATATTTTATTTTTGTCCTGCAAAATACGAATATGTGAAAATACACAGAGGTATTCGGCAAACGTAATAATTCGTTTAATAATTACCAAAACTGGTTATCGTGTCAATATTTTTCGTTCGGCATTCCAATGCAAAAATTCTACTCCACATATCTTACCTTGATTGACCAAAAAATAGTGTCGCACAACGCTTTTAGCTCTGATGCAACAAACTAATCGAGGGTCTCCATAGAAAATTCCCTATACAATCGTCTCTGAATACAGGTCCAGAAATAAACCCACTCTCTACTGTTCGAACAAATCCCATGAATAATACCACGGAACAGGATTTGAAGGCGGATATATACAGCGTCGGGTGCGCTATTGTTTCTAAGCTCCTCTTTGTCCTCTCGCGACAGATGCGTTTGGTGGGAAGGGGGGGAATAATTGTTCTTCGTAATTACCTAACCGCCGGTGCCCTAAAAATAGCGGAAGATTTCTAAGTATGTACGTCGTCCACGTGGGCTGGGCAAACCCTGGAACGTGAGCTTCCCTTTTCTTTTCATGGCTTTCGACATAGTGCGAGCTGCCGCGTGCCACAACATGACAACATGGATTCCATATCGTGACAATGCTAATCGAATTTTGCAGGGACTCTTTGAAATAAGGGGACCCAGCATGTCACAGTCTATCGCATAGGAAAAGTGAAGCCTTGTTTTCTGTATATCTCCAAGGAGACCACATAAGTGGGCTGGTACAAGGTTATGTTATATGTCAGTGTCCAACTGCCATCAGGTTTTATGTGACATGACATAGATTCCAAAGGAGGCAAAATAGTTCCCATCATAATTCACAATTTTTAAGTTTTCTAACTTCCAGATAGTCAGTTAAAGGCCTGTAGTAGTCCCAATAATTGCAACCAGATTTTTCTTGTCTCACCTTTAGTAATCCTACAATTCCCATTACGTGGGCATTACGTATAAGTAAGTAGTTCAAAACAAAAATGGTATTTCCTACATATTAAATTATTAAGCAGGCAGCTTCAGTCAGGTCTTTTTTTAAACAGTTTTTATCTACAATATTTTACGTTTGTGAGGTACCTTGGGAGAGAAATAAAATTACAAAAATGAGCACCGAGAAAAACTACATGATTAGAACTAAGTACAAGACCTAATCTTATTAGTCCATCCCGAAATCTGTGAAAGTTCTTTGGGTACATACATTCAACAAGGGAAGAAAGTTCAAGTATACATATTACAAATGGATTGAGGAACCTGGTAACAAGGTGCAATAGCGACAAATTCTTAAATAAGCAAAATCGGCACTGACTTACCATACTTATATTACTTAAATTCCTGGAAATAATTGCAGGAAACCAAATTCAAATATAAAATAAATTTGATTCATTTGGCACTTGCCATATTCTGTGTTTGTTGACAGAACATTGTCAAGTCTATTTTTTAGAAATCATATTAATTTTTACTAACAATCAAAGTACCTGTTATATCCATAGATTCTCCAATAAAATTGCATACTTGGCATCATTGAGACCATTAGAATGGGGAAAGAAACGGCCTCACTTTGGAAAGTATAATGCTGGGTCCCCTTACTTTAAAGGGTCCCTGGAATTTTGGCTGATTTTGTTTATACAGGGTGAGTTTTTTCGATGCCCACTATGGGGATCTCGGAAACTAGCACAGCTAGAACGGAGGTTAAATGGGGAAAGAATTGCGGTTTTGAATGCTCAATCTAATGCCCCTTTTGGATTTTTAAGAAAGTTCATGGCTCACTAGATATTTTGAAAAGAGTGATTTTTTGCTATTTCATCAGATCTCTGTAGCTCCGTTATTTCTGATTATACAGAAAAACTGTAGGGACAAAAATCGTAGATAATTTTGGGCTTAATAAGATAATATAATCCAATTTTTTTTGTTGTTTTGTGATTTTTGAGATATGACATAAATTAGTGTTTTTTTTTAATGTAAATCATAGTTGGTTGTGACCTTATAAAATCGGCAATTTTTTGAGCTTTCCAAAGATATAAAACTCGGCATAGTTATTATAAAAAATAAAAGAGCTATAAGACTAATTTTCTGATTTTTTTTTAATTTTCACATAGTCAGCCATGGAATATTTTCATAATTACGTTCTATTTTATAATAAGATATACTTCAAACTTTCAAATATTTTATTTTTAGCTGGTAACAAATTGGCCCGTTAGAAATTACCTAGATCAGCTCTATCCAAATAGTTGGATAGGGAGAAATAGCCCTATTTCCTGGCAGCCCTGATCCCCCGATTTGTCTGTTTTGGATTTCTTTTTGTGGGGAACAGTACAAAATAAAGTATGAATTAAGAGCAGCTGTTTTAGAAGCAATTGCCAGAATTGACGGGCGCTCTCTAAGAAAGGCGACAAATTCAGTTTTAAAAAGATGCAATATTTGCATAAATAATAATGGTGGATTGCTTGAACACCTTTTTTGTTTTAAAAGGTAACCTTTTAATTTGAGTTTTTTCATTTTTGTTTTATTTTGTTACATTTTGTTACCAACTAAAAACAAAATATTAGAAAGTTCGAAGTATGTCTAATTATAAAATAGAACGTAATTATGAAAATATTCCATGGCAAACTATGGGAAAATTTTTAAAAAATCAGAAAATTAGCCATAGCTCTTTTATTTTTTTATAATAACTATGCCGAGTATTATATTTTTGGAAAGCTCAAAATTGGCCGATTTTATAAGGCCACAGCCAACTATGATTTACATTAAAAAAAACAAACAAAAGTTTACGTCATATCTCAAAAATCACAAACAACATAAAAAATTGGATAAGATTATCTTATTAAGCCCAAAATTATCTACAATTTTTGTCTCTACAGTTTTTCTGTATAATCAGAAATAACGGAGCTACAGAAATCTGATAAAATAGCAAAAAATCACTCTTTTCAAAATATCTAGTGAGCCATGAACTTTTTTAAAAATCCAAAAGTGGCATTAGATTGAGCATTCAAAACTGCAATTCTTTCTCCCTTTGGGTGTAAAAAGGTGTAAAAATATACGTAATACGTAATCACCTGGTACATAACTTTTACAACTTTTTAAGCAGTTTCTTGTTTGACTACTGCGATAAATCAAACAAAAACCGGAAAAGTGAATATACTACTTACGACTTACCTTTTCTTCCTTCCCAATACGTCTTAGGGCTTTGTTATTTTAAGAGGGGGTTGCCGACAGCGAAAGTGACGTTAGATTTCGTATTTTTTTAAGTTGTATAGCATAAAATCTAATAACATTTTACCTGGTAAAAATTTGGTACAAACATCTCTGTCTTCATTTTAATTATAAGATCTTAAAAGCATATGCACTGGAATTATTATTTTTCCCAAGGTTTTCATAACCTATAAAAGAAAACACTGCTTGTAAGATCTTATGATTAAAATGAAGACAGAGATGTTTGTACTAAATTTTTGCCAGGTAAAATGTTATTAGATTTTATGCTATACAACTTAAAAAAATACGAAATCTAACGTCACTTTCGCTGTCGGCAACCCCCTCTTAAGTAAATTCTTTTATTCGACATAATTAAAGGCATTTCTATCAAATTTATACAAGCGCCCTCTGTTAAATTTCCATTGTTTCCTTTGAAACACGTACTATTATAGTAAGTTTACATTATTACACAAAATCCTTCGTAGAGTTCCCGCGTAGGAGCTAACGAAGGAAGTTCAACGTTCCTTAGCTAAATCGAATTTTGTAAATTTGAGGTATATCCTGATATTAGTTTCATGTTGCCAAGTCAATAACTTGGGAAAGTTCAATCAAGGTTATATGGTGCCGATGTAATTAAACAATTTTCGTTTGGTTATTAGTATTAGGGATTAACCTTATATATTTGATCAACTGATCTGCGTGGGGTCGATTATTTTGGGGGCACATGGTAAGGTTATTGCACCCATATAAATACTAATATTGGTTTTATTCCGGGGTAGAAAAATATGTCTATATCTACCTAGTAAGCAAATTATTATAGAGTTCTCTTTTCGCCTTAAGACACTTCATACAGGGTGTGTACTTTGAACATGTACAAATACACAAAAATCTTTATTTTTGGAGATAATCGCCTGAACTTTTTTGTTTTAGCAATTTTTTATTTAATATCTAAAGCCACAGTGTTAATCAGGACACCCCAGAACTCTCATATACCAAATTTGAACAAAAAATATACAGGGAGTTCCATTCTGCAGGGTGTCAAAGTTGAGCGAAATAGGAGAGTCAAGTGTGCCATGGAATCCCTTCAAAACAGTTGAATGGTCAACAGGACCGCAACACACACAATATTCAGGATGTCCTCCTCTGTGCCATCTCTAAGTACCTAAAAATCGAGTGTATCTAAACCACAGTTTAATGTATCATCTTACAAAGTGACTTTTTTGAGAAAGGTTCAGTAATTGTCTTTTTATTAGTTGGTTGGCATTTTGCAAAAAACATGAATTATTCTTGCCAGGGCCGTATCTAGCGAAAATTGGGGGGGGGGGGTTCAGGATCGGCTCAAGCTTTTGTGGGGCTGGGTGCCGGATGAAAGTGTGGAGCCCCGGCAAGGAATTATTTAATCCATTAAGAACAAATTTTTGAAAATTGATACCTCACTAGAATGGTATATTTCTTGTATGTCACTTTTTAAAAAAGTAGGCCGGGGCGATGAGTTTAGATCACTTCACTGACCACGGGCGTAGCCAGGATTTAGTTTTGGGGGGGGGGTTTAGTTTGAGAAGTAAATAAAACAACAAAAATATACTTACATGAAATTTAATATCTATATATTCATCCGAAAAACTACGACATATTTATAAAGTTCTTAACTTTAAATGAAATGGATAAATTAATTTCGTCCCTCTGCGCTAAATCTAAAACCATTAAAGAAGAAATCTTCGGCTTTTTCTTTTAAATATATCCACTACTTCATCGGCATGAATTTCTGTTCCATAGTGAATGTTCATTAACCATTAAGTCTGTTTTCACTTGTAGTGTTTCGTAAATAGTTTTTCAGTCTCCTTAGGCTCGAGAAAGACCTTTCTGGGGTAGCAGTGGATACAGGAATGGTAGCCAAGATTTGTAGTAATGTGTAAATATTAGGATAAAGGTTTTTATCGCACATATCTAGGCATTCCAAACTAGATTTCGGGGTAGGCAGTCTTCTTATCAGCATGCAAGGTAGCTGAAGCTTTGATAGCTAAATCCAAATTTGTTTCTTTATTAGAAACCCCTTGACCTTGACTACACCACCTTTTCCGGTAGTCCATACCTTTAAGTTTATCACCCTTCCTTTTTTTCCCCTCCATTTTTCGACAGTAATAATGATTCACGTATCTATCCTTAACAAGGTCATCGAATAACAGCGCACTAAAATTACTCACTTACACGGTACACTTAATTCTCTTCACTATTCGTTCACCACTTTTCACTTTTATTCGCTTCGAGTTCGCATGGAACAATACTGCCGTAAGCGCGGTCACGCGCCGCGGCTCCGCTTATATAGCAGCCCAGTAGCCGTTCAGAAACTTCCACGAACTTCCACAAAGTTCCGCTCATTTCGACCGAGGGGCGTGGCGAATAATCGAGAAACAACGCATAGTGTCCCTACAATACAAAATAGTTCGGCTGCAACTGCGTCTGCCTCTCGTCAAAAGATGGCGCTAGGCGCTACTATTACTACATATATTCAAACGTAATAATAATTTAACTCTTCACTCCTCGTATTTTTTCGGTATAATATTAGGTAATATTTTGCTTATTTCGGGGGGGAGGGGGTTTGAACCCCCGAAACCCCCCCTTGGCTACGCCCGTGTCACTGACGTATATAGAAATTAATTTCGGGTGGGGAGGGACAATTTTTATGAATTTCTTTCAAACAAGAACATTTAAAGTAGTTCTGTAAAATGCGCCACAGGCGAAATTTTTTTGAAATGTGAAGGAAAATTACTTAAAATTAGTCTTAGACAATCTCAATATCTTCAGATTTTCAAGCTGCAGTGAATATTTTCAAATTCTCAAATGGTTTCGGCCGGCTTTAAGCACAGACTAACGTTTCAAAGCTATTTATTTTGTGCTTTAAGGTTTAAAAACCTACTATTTTTAAATGGTTTTTAATAAAAAACTGAAACAATTTTAAGTTGAACAAGTTTAACATTAAAACTTTAAAAATTTCAATATTAATTATAATAATAGCTCAATATTCCTTCTCCCATTTTTATACCCATCCCTTTTCTATTTATTTGATTTTTCATTATTATGGATATATTCCTACACATTCTTCGCCTGGCCTGACGACACCTTTAGAATTGCCAGTAGGTATGATAAAAGATTTCTTCGCGCCACTTGCCTAACTGAACCTTTCATAAAAATAATAAATAAATTTTCAAATACAAGTTAGTACTAATCTATTCATAAAGGAGACTCTGGGAATCCCCTATTCTCCTAATCCATGGCGCACGCAGCCATGCACCACCGTTCACCGTTTACTGTTGTCCAGTGTTGCCAGTTATGTTTTATTTTATTTGAAAGCATATTCTGATGGTACTGCACCGATCCAAAAATTATGTTTTGTTGGCAGGTTTCGGGCGGGTTTCCATACTCTACTGGAAAACCAGTTTAATAAATTATTACACTCACTAATGCTCGAGGAGCTCGTTCTAGTGGTGGTGCAAATATAAAATGGTGGTATTTTCTTGCAGTTATTATTAATTAAAGTATGTTGACAAAGCTATAGATATGAATTCTAAAGTATATTTATTATTTTAAAAAGAATCAGCAAGTGGCTGAAACTCACTTTTGTAGCTTATCGTCTTTACATTTTTTATCGACAAACATCCACTTGGATCCAAAAATAAAATCTACACAACCTTGAACGAGATAAAAGTAGCGAAAGTCGCATAAATAATTCTCTCGATAATCCCTTGAATACGCCTACATTCGACTATAAAAATATCTTGTAAGAAGTCACTGTTTCCATCTTTTCTTTAAAGCTTTCTATAAAAAAATCATCAGAGACTTTCCAAATGAGACGTAGGATAGACAGCAGAATATTCTATGTACTTACAAACATTCAAACATATCTAAAATGACTGAATGTAAAGGATTTTGGAGAGTAGATACGTATAGTATTTCTAAAGTCACTTGAAACAGCATAAAAAGACTGTGATTGGTTCACAAAAAGAATATAGGACATAAGCGTCACGCAGTTTTCAAAAATATACATATTCTACAAGCAACATAATATTTAAGTTTCAAAGTTTTTTTAAGGTTGTCAGACATAACGTAAAGGTTAAGGCACCATATAATATTGTCAAAAGGTGTCTAAAAAGCCATATCGATTATAACTATTTACGCAAGTAGGTATATCCTAAGATCTGTGAAATTATGGCACGGCTATCCACCGCATTTCGCTGCACAAGTGGCCAACCGTCGAACAGTGAAACCCATTCAGGTATTGGTGATATTATATATTATATTAGGCGAGCATGCAATCACTTGTTTTTACTACAATGTCTATCTTCTCTGTCTCCTCCATTTCTTTTTACTACTAATACCAGGTGCGGTTTAATATGGCTAAAAAAGTGTTTTATCCCGTATTTTATTGTCGAGGCGCCTGTTCTCGAGCTACCCTGAAATGAACTCGCTTGGAACAGAGTGATATACGGGGCGCGGTCTATTTCGTAGCATTTAGCACGCTCTGTTACTGATAAAAATACCAGACTTATCAGCAGAAATCACCCGTATAAAATTCAAAGGTTATACCTGTGTATTCACTAACAAAATCATAAGAGAATTTTCTATATTAAAGTCATTTTTCAAATGTTTTTTTGTTTGTTTTCACCTATTGTTCATTTTCCAAGCAAAAATTATTGGCCGGGCAAAAAAATCCCATATTTTGTTTCTTTTTAGAATTTATTTTTTCTTCTTCCAAAAATTGCTTTTGATTTTTGATTTTAGACTGACCTAACTTTAAGATAATAATAGATAGATAGATCTCAATAAAAATATCTTACAGCCAATAGAAAAAATAGATACCTATATCATAAATTAAGTATACGTCTTCAAATGATTTGGCAAAAAAATTACAAGCATTTGTGTTTAATAAAAAAAAAAAGTGAATGGGTCTATAACATCCTGATTTTCCGACGCTCTATTCTGTGCCATACACCCCCCACGAATTTTCACCCGATTTTATACTCACCTACCAAGCAACCCCTTCCCAAAATGACAGTGTGGTTCGACGGTACGGACGTTTCCCTAGCAACCACGTCCGTGACGTCACTGTGACGTCACGAACTCTCCATGTTCGATCTTTGGGAAGGGCTGTTAAAACTAGGTCGACGACCGTGCCTGTGTTTCCTCCCAGCAGGGGTCTGGTATGGCCCCACGTTGGGTTTCGTTTTTTTTTTGCAATTTGCCACTTAAATACTAAAATATATTTTATCTCGTCAAGACCCCTTATAGAAAAAAGTCGTACAATATCGACTTGGGTATTTTACAGTCGATTTTGAGATTCATCAACTAGTGATTCCCAACAACAATATTATAGCCGATTTTAAGCGATCGTCTGGTTTTAATGGTTATTCGCCTAAAATCGACTACTGTTAGGTAGGTACAAAAATACCGTTATTATTATAAAAGGTGTAGCGCCCCCCCCCCATTTTAACATTCTATTTTTAGAATCCCAAAGTCCGTCGACCCCGCTCCAAGAATAGCACAGCCTCAATGGGGTTGAGAAATGGGGTCACTAGGTCACCAGCCCCTGCGCTGCGGCACACCCCTAAAGCATCAATGGGGGACGGGTGACGCCACCCCCTCACGTCACTAGGTCTGCTTGGTTAATCGATGAAGGGCGCAGGTTGGTGTAAATAGTGCAAAGTTTAATAATCCGAAATAAAAATATTTTTTTTAACCGGAGATGAATCATCTTGGCCAGAATGTTGCCTGTTGTAACGAACGCCGTGTATACCCATTGTTAAAGTTAGTTTTGGGCACAGAAAAATAAAAAAAAGTCGAAATATCATATACAAGGTGAATTACGTAGGCCTCGGTGGTTTAAGATCTTCTACATTGTTAATGCTAGAAAAAAGTATAGACAAAACATTTAGAGAAACATGAGTACTACATTCCGAAAATATTTTCCAATATACAGGTTGATCCAATAGGTAGTTGCGACCGAAAGTTATGTTTTTCTAAAATGGAACACCTTGTATTTTGTTACATTTTTAGAAAGCCCTTAAAGAGTATATCCTTTTTGGTACAGAGTATTAAGGGTCTATCTTTAAGGGTTAAGGAGTTATATTAATTTTAAACGAAACTTGGTCTGGAGATTGCTTGGTTTACTTTAAATGGAACACCCTGTATTTTATTACAGGTGTGGAAAGCCCTTAGATAGTAGATACTTTTTGGTGCAGGGTATTATGGGTCTAAGTTGGGGAGTTAGGGAGTTATTTTAGTTTAAGCAGCAAATCTTGATAAATGGTGTATTGGAAATAGTTGAAAACCTACATGTAACGCCATAAATAAATAACATAATAAGCCGTTCCTCATCCATTCTGTGGTAATTTTATTTCTTCATATGAAGTAAGTTTTTTATTATTGATGGCGTCACAGGAAGGTTTTCAACCATTTCCAGTACATCAAAAATTAACAATAAAATATCTTTTTATTTTTTTAAACAGTGACATTTTGACACCTTAATCAGATAATCGGCCATTTGAGGCCCTTGCAATACCCTATATCAAAAATAATCTTCTCCTTAAGGGCTTTCCAAAAATGTAATAATATACAGAGTGTTCCATTTAAAATTACCGAGTAAACTTAAGATTTGCGTAAGTGGATCACCCGGTATTAAAGTAAAAATTAAATTTCAAACAATAAATCTGACGAAGTATATATTAACTACCTATGTTACTATTTAAAATTTCTCATTTATGTCAATTTCCATTCTTCGTTTTCCCTAAAATCTTAAAATAGCCCATTTTGTTTTCCAAAGCGTGAATATTCTTGTAAACTATCATTAATAATTATTATTATTTCATAATTTGGCATTTGTCTTCCATGGCAACCTATGACCCAAGGAGTAATCCCTTACAAAAAATGCTCAGTTCTGAACGAACGGTTGGAGAGAACATATAACATTATATACTTCGTTGGAATTGAAAAAATGCGTAGAATTCAATAATCCGAAAATATATAAGGTGTTCCATTAAAAAAAACATAAGTCATGTCTGTCACGGGTTTCCAGAACACACTGTATAAGGTCTAATAGCGTCACAAAAAACTTTGTATTAGTATCAAGAACTTTTGTAAGAAAAACTTTTTTATAATAATAATAAAAGCTTTATTTAGCACATTGCTACTTATTACATAATACATATTGGCTTTTATATAATTAAATTAACAAAAATCTACTTTTTCTTCAATATAACTTATTAATTTTCTTCTAAATTTGGATAAACTTTTAATCATTTTAATAATATTGATGGGCAGGTCATTAAAATATTTAAATCCTTTATGTAACAATTGATTTTCCCCAAAATTTGTACTAAATTTATTTAATTATTACTTTTAAATAAATCTTTCTCTGAAATTTTCGGAATCAAATTATTTTTCACTTAAAAGACAAAAATTACAGTATTTTCAACTTTTTTTTGATTTACGCTAAATAAATTTAGTTTCTTATGCATTTGTCTTACATTTGTGTATTTATCATAATTTGTAACTTTTGTAATATACTAACCTCAAAAACTAACAAGTTAAGGGGGGGTGTCAATTTATAATGGAGCGACCCTGTACATATAAGTTTTGTGTGCCCCCCCCCCTAAAGAAATATACAAAATATTATTAGAATACGAAAACAAAAACGTCAAATAAATGTATAATTTACTTGTTTTCCATCAGGTTTCAGTAATTTTCAAGTTAATTTCAGATACGGAAATATAATGGCGTTCTAATTATACTTTCCTTTCTTAATATAGAGCTGACATGGGGACAAAATAATATGAAAAGATGTTGCAACAAAATAAATTAGTTTCCAAAATTAGAAGCACTTTGTTATATAGGTACATCAATATTTATTAGAACATTTATATCCGCGAAGAAAGGCCAACGCTAGCTTCTTGACGTCGAATGGTGATTTAGACATTCTTACATCTATCCGGTTTACCCTTTATTTGTTTCGACAAACTAATCGAGGCAGAAATCCTAATTTTTTTTCGTTAAATCAGTACCTACAATACAGGCAAACAATTATAAGGCTCGTTTATGTCTTTAAGTTTCGGAATCCTAGATAATACCGCAATTCTAATTTTAAATTTCCAATTATGAAGAAGCAGGTACCTACACAAACGCCTATGCCACTTTGGTGCATCGCCTCAAAAGTTAATTTAAATTGCAAAATTACTTACCGATGGATTATTATCCTCAAACATTTTAGTTTTGGCGGTCAGGGAAGTGCCACAAGCCGCACAAAGCATAGTAACTCCAAAAAGTATCTAAATCTAAACAAAAAAAAAAAACCCCAGACACACCTTAACTGAACTTCTAAACTGAACTCATTAATTCGGAATAATTGAAGCTTTTAACCCGAGTCACCCCATTACTCAATTCCAAACAAATTAAAGCAAAATCATAATTATTATCAATTTACGTTTTATTAAATCTGTAGTGAACAACCCCGTTGCGAAAATTTTCAAAGGGGTAAATCGACTCAATTTGTCTGTTTTTAGTCGCTTCATTTACAGCAGTTCGGCAGAACGGTATATAATTTTCACCCCGTTTAATTCATATTAGGAGGGGAATTATTACAAAAGACTCAAAGCGTTGACTGATTCACCCAACGCTCAAAGGTTTATGAACTCCCCAAAAAACAGATTAAAGAAAATAGTTATTTATGTACCAAGTCACTGAAGTTCAACTTTTTATGACTCATGTGGAATTTAGTTGCCGAGGCCTCTGGCCGAGGCAAATAAACAATGGCAGTTATTAGGCTTTTTGCGCAAATGCTATTAACGGCCATTGTGATAAATCTTTTTAAATAATTTTTGTCTCAAAATGTGGGTAATTACTTATATTAAAATTTGTATTGACCAAAAGTTTAAAATTATGCGTGTTGCTCTCTACAGATCGAAAAAAGCCATTTTATGGGTCAAAATATTGAATCACCACGCACGTGCTGTACATTGAGCCTAAGCGGCGGTTTCACATAGCAGTCAACTGCAATCACAGTTCAAATGTTCGTTGGGAGCAGAACTGTTATGTGGTGTTTCGCAATATTTGCAAAAGTGTGTTGACAGTAGTAGTTACAGAATGACGCCAAATAAAAGAAAAGTGTATGCTATCATGTGCCTTTTGATTAAAAAAGTTAATGTTAAAATTAAACGTAAATATAAGAAGAAAAGGTATTGGGTGAAAACGCCTTTAATAAGCAGACCACTTTTTGACTGAATTATATTAACAGTAGACGGAGATTTCCAAAAATATATTGAGGTGACTTTAAATGTCTCATTGACATTCATTGCATCGATATAATTCGATTAGATGATAAATTTTTGTATCTGAAAATTAGAAATATTTCTAGTTTAACAATATCTGCGATAACAGTGTACTCCGATCACATCGATATTCGCTTGGCAGCGGAACCACGCCCACCAAACAGTCACTGCGATCGCAGTCGAGTGCTATGTGAAACCGCCTCCATAGGCTTAAGTAGAGTAGAGAGTAATAAAGTAGAGTAGAGAGAGAGAGTACGTCGGCGCGTTTCGATGTTGCAAAAGGTGCAAAATAGCGTGGTGATTAGTTTGAGCTGCGTACAGTAAAAATTCGTCCCGATTACAACCACAAATATCGTCGTGAAATCCGGAATGTCAAAAGGAAATTTGAATATTCATTTTCTGGAAAATCTTACGTCCGACCTGGGACGTAAGATGACAGCTAACAAATAGACTTCAACTTCAAATACAGATTGTGGCGACTTTTTCATTTTTTAAATCACATTTTCGAAAAGGAAAAATTGGTTGTCAAATTACGCATATCTAATCAGTAAATAATTAAATTATTGTAGTTGTTATATTTTCTTCATAAATACAACTTTTTTTTATCAAAAATCCCAAAGCTCTCTACAGTACTTTTGTTCTTTCTATACCTACCCACTGAAAAGAAACACACAATGCCCTTCGCCATTGAGAAAACGTGTCTAAAAATAGCCCCAATAAAATTAACATCAATCTATCAAGTTTCAGAGGGGCAGAAACCAGGTTCAGTCACCTCTGTTGCTTTTTGCTTCTAACCTCGATTAATGAAAATACCCCCAAGGCCTGTACGGGTAAATATGGAACTATTTTAAGAAGAGAGTCTAGTAGCTTTCATGTTGGATTTAGTTGTTTTTTTGCAATTTACCTTAATTTTAGATTTTGAGAAAATAAAGTAAAAATTTAAATTGTTTCTACTAATCCAACATTTATTTCTATAACTTTTTCATCATACCTCATAATTTTTACATTACCTAGACCTTTTGACATTACTATTATTTGTAATAAAGTAGGTGTATTTATTGTTTTTAATCCACATACAAATTGGCGTCACAATATGTGATTCAAAACTATGCGGCAACCTTTCAGGGGCGTAATTTACTCGTTAAAATAAGACAAAAAGTTCATATTAACATGGGTCCAAAAACTCTTCGTTACGAAAATACAGGGTGATTAAACTTTTAAAAAAATATGGATTAACAATCAATTATTTTTTTATGCCTTAGCGCCTTACTAGTAACAAACATTACATACTCCTACTGCCATTCCATTTGAAAATTATTTCGTTTACTTCAAATAATAGTTCCCCTCAACCCGAAAAAGCGTTAGAGTCGAAAAAAGACAAAAATTCTATTGTTTATTCAATAACATAATAAATTGTTGTATTGTACAGGGCCATACTATTTTTTTTTGTTTAATTTATAGTACCGATTACCCTTACCTCCGCCACTGGATACTTTCGCGACCTGATATTAGCATTTCTTATGTCACCCTATGATGGTATTATTGTGTACCAAATTTGGTTTAAATATTCTTATTGGTTTGGAAGGTATAAAGAAAAATCCATATTTTTTTCAAAGTTTAATCAACCTGTAACTTCGAAACGAAGAGTTTTTGGACCCATGTTAATATGAACTTTTTGTCTTATTTTAACGAGTAAGGGTGCCGCATAGTTTTGAATCACCCAGTATATTCTACAAGCACAATATACATATATATTCTACAAGGAACATAATATTTCACGTTTATTTAAAGTTTCTTTAAGGTTGTCGTCAAACAAAACGTAAAGGTTAATGCAGCAATGCACCATATGATATTGTCAAAAGGTCTCTAAAAAGCCATATCTATCGATTATAACTATTTACGCAAGTATATCCTAAGATCTGTGAAATTATGGCACGGCTATCCACCGCATTTCGCTGCACAAGTGGCCAGCCGTCGAACAGTGTAACCCATGCAAGTATTGGTGATATTATATTAGACGAGCATGCAGTTACTTGTTTTTACTACAATATCTATCTTCTCTGTCCCTTTCATCTCTTTTTACTGCTAATACCAGCTTCGGTTTAATATGGTTAAAAAAAGTGTTTTGTCTCGTATTTTATTGAAGAGGCGCCTGTTCTCGAGCTACCTTGGTAAAGTATAAATGAACTCACTTGGCACACAGTGATATACGGGGCGCGATTTATTTCATAGCATTTAGCACGCTCTGGCACTGTTAAAAATATGTGACTTATCAGCAGAAATCACCCGTAGAAAATTCAAAGATTTTTATGAGGTCGACGAAGACCTAGTCAAGGAGGCAGCCGATAAGAAAGCGAGCGTAGCGATTTGATTGGTCGGCGTTTCGGAGATCCACGGAGCAGGTGTCGACGTGGGCCAGTTATAGGCCAGTATAACCAGTGCCGTGCGCGGAAATAAGGAGTGCGCTTTATTTTACGGATTTTTGGTTTTGTGTATAGATTTCGTGTGGTTTGCTTTGGTTTAAATTATTTCAAAGTTTCTTTTATTCTTTTTTCGGGCATTTAAATAAAATTTTTATATTATTATTATTTATAATATTAATAAATAATAAATAATATTTTATGCTGTTGCAAGTGACTTCATGTATACCATACCTAGGCAGGTAAAATAAGTAGTGAAATGGCGATTTTCATTAGTTTCTAGATTTTTTATTGTTCGATATTTTTCAACAAAATCTAGTGCTAAATTTGATTTGTCCAATTTAATGTATTGAAAAATTGGAAAGCATGCAAAATTAAATGCTTCTTGAAAGGTATTCAGCAGATTTTGTGTTGCGATCAAAACATTAATATTTCCGCAATGCTTTCATTTCGAGAGGGTTCAACGCTTAGTTTACGCATTAAATACGTCAAATTCCATTGAAATTCTCCAGCCACCCCTTCTCTATACAACATAAGTACTTACCTCAGAGAAATAACCAAAGATAGAGGGAGTAAGAACAAAAAGTAAACAGAGCCAACATCTTTTTGAGTGATGCCACGTACCTACTCCATTGTTTATAGCATTTCGTTTCAAAATACACGGGTTTAGTAGTATTAAATGAAGGCACACCTCGCATACCGCTAAATTAACAAATGTAGCTATTAATTGCTTGTATGTAACAATTTTTATCTAAAACTAAATTGCGCTGCTCTAATTATAGTAGGTAATTATCACTTTAATAAAATCGTCGACAGATACCTCAAACCGCCCAACATGGCAACGCCGCCGTTGGGGGAAAATAGAATTTGAACTAGAAAAAATATTAACTGCATTTTTGTTTTACCATATCAAAGTTATAAGTAAATACGTTGGTAGAAACCAAAAATTAAACATTTTGAAAAAACGGAACCTTGAGTTACCTCAAAAAACACCTATTTTTGGTTAGAAATTTCGAGCAAAAATGTTAACTGGATTTTTTTAGACTCTTTAGGTAAAAAAACTTCCCTTGCTAACATACCTATATTAAGAAATTAAACATTTTAAGGATATATGGAAGTAACTTAGAACGACAAAGAGGGATAAAAATCGGATAATTTTCTATTTCGGCAAAAGCAAAAATATTAACTACGTTTTTATTGCAGATGATCATTCCCTTTTACAAATAGAATGTAACTTATACAAAATTAAACATTTATCTGAGCCGCCTGTACGTCAGCTGTCACTTCTCATTGGTATAGACTAGGCAAAAATATTAACTGTTTTTTTTTGTTTAACTTTTTACAATCTAACTGTATTGAATCATATATATAGCGAAATTAAACATTTATTTACGGCGCATGTAGGTCAACTGTCATTTGTCATTTCAAAATACTTCCGTTACCAATTTTTGTTTAATTTCAAAAAATTTAACAAGACTTAGTATCTACTTCCAAAGTTTAACAAAAATCAGCCAGTTAATAATTTTGCTCTTAAAGACAGCTTCAAATTTCTTTAAAATGCGATTTCCGGCGAAACAATATGTTTAATTTCAGAACAAACTGTTAATAGTTGATTTTTAAGGTAATTATAAATAATAAAAACGCAGTTAATATTTTTGCCCAACAAAATATTACGCAAAATGTCATTTTTACATCATTCGGATACTTGCGCAAACGTAATCTGTTTAATTTATCAATCTCAACTTTATATACCTTTCTAATAAATGCAGCTTAAAATTCGCAGTTAATATTTATGCCGTCTTTATTACAACAAGAAACTGTATTTTTCTAAAACACGCCCACATGCGTATATTTATTTTGTATAAAAAAACAATTATTCGTTCGTTCATTTATTACCAATATTTTGTGATGGCATTATAAAAATGCGGTTATGAATTTTGTCTAGGTTTCGTTATCTTTTCCCGTAATTTCTCTGGCCTATTGTGTTCGCCCGGCAAGTCAAGTTTTCCTATTGTTTACGTACGTATTTTTTGTGTTTTCAATTGTCTTTCTGTTAATTTATAGACTATTTATTAGTATTTAGGATACAGTGACTGATTTTGTATACAATGGGATGCAGAAGGTGTGTGGTGTGTGGCCAAATTGATAGGTATTTCACAGGATATAAACCTATCACAGGTTGGTAAACATTGTACACACGGGCGTAATATTTGTTTGCACCCAACGGTAAATAATATTTGTTTACTTCGGTAAATTTCCGTTGGATGTTGGTTGACCACAAACGTGTGTATTTTGATGCTGTCGCTCCCTCTATCATCGGTTGTTTCTCTGAGGTAGGTAGGTGCCCACCAATGCCTTCCGCGTTTTCATTCCTTTGCCTCGCCAGACCCCAAACGGTCCAATCGGAATCGTTTGACGTCGACTAAGTGGGAAGCAGTGATGCGCAATCCCCAGATCTCTTTGACGATTTCCCGAAAAGCCACCCAAGGTTGAAAATATGATACTAAACTTGACACTGAGTCGCGGTAAGTTCGATGAACCCTTAATTAACCGAAGGGTCTAACCTTGGAATCCTACACGATGGTGGTGACACCGTGTGGCGTGCCCTGGCCGAAATTGAGAGGGTTGGTTCACACTAACGTGTGAGGGATAAGTGACTAATATTTTTAATAATTGATCTTCTTTAATAACGGCTGTATTTATATATCAATGAAGTACAATAACGGGTATTTCAGCCATAATTATATTTATTTATTCTTTACAATGAACCAAGCTTTCGGCCATATTTTTGGCCTTCGTCAGGGCTAAAATAGTGTTAGCCATCGACGCATTTGAAAATATCACTTTAAAATGGTGTAGACTCGAATCTCGGTCACAGAATTAAGAATACAGGGTGTCTCAAAAGCAACTGATACATCAAAAAAATTATATACAGGGTGCGTTAAATCATGGGAAAGTCAAAAGGACCTAATTTCATCGCGTCACAGATTTTTTCTAAACTAGTATAGGTGCAGGTAGGACAACAAAAAGATACAATGTCATATTAATTGTAGTTAACCGTGGATGTAATGCGTATAAAAAAGGACACGTTAGCGTGACATCCTTCTTCCGGTCGTGTTTTTCTCAAGTGGAGATTAAATCTTGGCATTTATTATGCCGATTAACTCCCAACAGGTATAAAAAATGAGATATCGTCAAAGGACGCGCGCAGATTGTTGAACTCCCAATTTTTGACGACGGGGGTTTAATATCTCCTTGACAAACTTCCCGCTTGGTATAGATTCTTTAATAGGGGGAAATATTTTTTTATAGCAACAGGGGAAATTAAATTCTTATTTTGTCAGGGTAAACTGATGCTTAGGTAATGCTCTTCATTTTGGTAAGTAGATATCTATTCCTTTTTTAGCACACAATCTTCATCGTATTCTGAAGAAACTCAAGATCTTACTTCCGTTCAAAGACCTAGGTATTGCTTTTTTGTGTGGCTATTTATTTATTATAATTGATAAGCTTCAAGCTTCAACTATAAGCTTATTTATTTTGAAAATCTAGGTTGCAAATCATTAAACAGTGACACGTGCCCAAGTATCACGCGCTCGATCTGCAATGTCCCTCATTATAAAATCAAAGTTCAGGAAAGCAGTGGCGCGTGAAATGTTTTTATACACTTCAGAAAAGTACCTGCATCTGTGTTCCCACAAGAGGAGTAAAAGTTTCTATCTTGCATTTGTTTCGCTAAAACATTCACACATGTTTCTACAGATTTAGATCTCAGACAAATAATAAACATAGACTAACTAAGACTGCATTGTATTGTAGCCAACCATAAAAAATGCCTGCCTGCATCATATTATGATAACCAGAGTTCCAGAGGTTACGTTTCTTGTGCCACAAACCCAATACTTTACTCTTCCCATCGTTGTTAAAACTACTAATTCACTAATTACTAACTTAACTATATGTCTTCAGTAAAAACCATAAAATCTCCTAAAAGGACAAGAATGACGCAAAAGTAAACACTGGAATCATATCAACACAAACCGGAAAAATCTCAACAAACCCTGGATCAGCTGTTAGGGCGCAATAAAGCAAATGCTCATCGATCACAAAGAGCTGGTGCAACGTTGCCACGTTAGCCAGAATAAGCAATTTATTAAGGATATTATTTATAGACCAAGTTCCTACTGATCCTTCAGTGAATTCACAAAGTTGGCAAAATTTATTGTTAAATGATAACTGTCCAAATCTTTACTATATGTTGATTGCATGTATCAACTAATTGTTCCAAATTGAAGTTCTTTTAACATTAGTTATACATTTATTTGGTAAGTACAAGATAAATCTATGAAGAAGTTTGGCAATGGTGTTTTGTTTTAGATTTCTATTACTAACTCAGACAAATAATGTTACTAAACATTTTTTATCTTGGCAGGGTCTGCATTATATTGAATTATTAGTCTATCGACTAATTACAAAAATAAGGAGAAGGTTCCCTTCATAATTTATGCAGATATAGATACCACGAACACGTAGGTAATTTGCAGCGTTGGTTATTACCTCAAATGCACTTATGATGGCAGCTTGTCATTCTACAGATCATACACTGGGTTGGATTGCATGGAATGGTTTTCTAAAGAAGAGAGGAGTGGCTGAGGATATAGAGACAGTTTTTCTGTGCCCTATACCGATGGACAAGCCAACAGCGGAGGAGAATATGCGTTTTGATAGTGCAACAATGTGTCACATGTGTGAAAAACCCTTCACAGGAAAAAAAGTCAGAGATCATTGTCACTTAACAGGAAAGTTCCGAGGCGCTGCCCACGAAGATTGTAATATAAATTACCAAGACACTCACGTTGTACCAATAGTCTTGTCTGAGATTTAGATCTATCCAACACCTGCTAATAATTTTACGTGGCAAACTATAACGGTTCCCTACGTCACTGGGCTGCCATGTTTCACGTTTTATATAACTGACGGAGTCGGGTGTTGGAGTTGGAATGTCACGAGGGTGTATCAATGAACCGAGTCTATTGGCTGTTTGCCTCGATTTTCGATTGTGTCAGAGTTAACACCTGCTCCGCGTTTGGGAGTCACAGTAGGCGGGGAGCGATATTCTAACTAAAATCAAGTCGGCTAATGGCCAATAACGCTGTTTTGTTCATGTCAGATATTATTTGCCAGACGGATTTTTCAATATTTTGAGTAGGTACTATAGGTACTACTGCCAAAAATAACACACAATGTTTTTCATAATTTAACTAGATATCATTGAGTAATGGCCCTTTGCACAATGATAATATTCACTAATAATATTCACTGCATTGTACCAAAAATCTTTGATCGTATCTACCTTAGACAAGGAAAGACAGAGGATACCGCGCTTCCCTTCCCTGCCTTGTACAGATTTTGTTACGACAGCCATTTTATATGTGGCAGACAAAGCGAGTAGGTTGTGAGTTTGTGAATTAAAAGTAACAGTGATTAAGGGGAAAATATACTCTTACGATGGTGAATCGTTTAGCGTTTGGTTGCGAAAGCAGAAGTGAAACGCAAGAGCCCGGGATTTCGTTTCACAAGTAAATATTTAACAAGCTACCTTTAAAAGATGCCATAAACTTTATTTTTTCTCAATATAACTTCTTCAAATTCCTTCTACCTTTTAGTATGACAAAGTGCATTGTTTTGTTTGTAAATACGAGTAGGACCACTGCAATATAATCATTTTTTAACACCTTTTTTATTGAAAATTTCTTAATTGATTATCATAGTTTGATAAAATTAGGACTGCATATGGATATTTCAGCACTTGACACTATAGCTTTACCTTTTCTAAGTATCTACACTATCTACAGTTACAAAGGGATACTGTCTGCATCATATGGGATTTTTTTATTATTTGATTTAAGTAAATTTTGATGTTGCCAGTTTGTTTTTGGTATAACTTACTTTTTTTTACTTTTATTCTGAAAGTGGCAGTATTCAACAGAAATTGGAAAAATGTTGTATAGAAAAATTATATAAGTACAGTTCAAAAAAGTAAAAAACCTAAAATGGCACAAGAGTAAACTGCCTTTATTTGTGAAGATATGGAAAAAACTTATTAGGATAATTTGTTCAAAATTAAAAGATAAGTCCGCAATGCCAATTTTCGAAAGAATAGGCCTACTTTGATTAATGGAGAAGATTAATCAATACAATATTTAGATGAGATTAGAAGTTTATCTGAATTAGCTCTTCGTTTTAAAACACGTGCTGAATATGGTCATTGAGTAAAGGAATCTTTACTCAGTGATATGGTGGAATGATTTAATTTGTGTTAGTTAATTTTAATGATTGCAAATAAATCAAAGTAGGCCGATTTTTTTCATGCTGTAGAACTAGAGCAGAACTATAGAAAATACTTTGATTATTATTATTATTAATAATGTATTTCCATTTTGAAAGGATAATGTGTATTTAGCTCTAGAGGTTATTCTAGAGGTTATTCACCCGTATTTTCAAAATTCATCCCCTTTGGGCTTTAACAGAGAAACATAAAAGGTTTCACTATGAGAAAACGATTAGGTACCATATTGTCAACCTTATATAATATTTTACATTATGACACAGAGAGGTAATATTTGAATAAAAAAATTCAATAACAAAAGCATTCTCTTCCTGTTTGACCTTTTGGTGTAAGCAGTTATGTACACGTTTTATTGGGGGAAAAATATTGAATGAAATGAAGTGCCTAGCACTTTCCTGAATGTTAAAGTTCAAAGCAGCACTCAGCTACATTACTACCTACATCTTTTTATACACATCTCCTTCGCTCTCTATTATAATATGTTTTTTTCAATATCTACACGTGCTGGCATTTCTGACAAACATTCATTTCAACACTGTTATCTTTTATATTGTACTAGAACAACATTTGGTCAAGTAAGTAGGTAGTTACTGAGGAAAAATGCGGAATTCTTAAAAGCAAAGCCTACTCCATGAGACCGAAGACCGCATAGCGATACCGTTGCAGGCAGACTGCATCCAGCGATGACGTAATGCCTGAGGCTGGATTTTGACCGGTGCAGGGGGTTGAACGACCCCTAATGGGGTCTCCGCGTCATAGCTCTAGGCCAGAAATTGGGTCGCAGCACCCCCACCACCCGTGAGTTTTTCAATGAACGCCTCCCCACCCTTTTAGGACATTGATTTTGTATCAATAAGGGCTCTAGGATTTGTTATAATCGATTGCAAGTTTTACTAGTGTTGGTCAGTTAGTACCTACATCAAGTTTTATAGCTATGTTAAGTCCATTTAAAATATCAAATTTAGGAATTTACAGCATGTCCAAGCAGACGTTTTTGAAAATGTGCTATACAAATGTAAGGGCTCTGACAAGGATTATCGTGCCAAATTGCCGGGCTAATTATGGAGAATTGAGAGTTTTATAGAATCAGGCAACAGATAAATAATGTTTTTCAAGGGCAACTTGTCACACTGCTGCCCGAAAACTAGGGTTTAATACTTAGAAGGTAAGCCCAAGCTGTTTCGGATTATGTCCCGTTTTCAATTTTACGATCTGCAGGCAAAGGGAAAGCCTTTACTAACAAATAGGCGGAAGAAAAATATACTTTTGTGGGCAAAAGAGCACAGAGCTTGATATCAGCATCAATGGAACTTGATTATATGGAGTGATGAGGCTAGATTTGAAGTTTGTGTTGGTGATAGTCGAAGCCGAGTCATTAGAACTAAAGGAGAAGTGTATCACAAAGAAAGTTATGTTTTCGTCCTCCGTGATTTGGGGATCCATGTCAGCCAGAGGGGTCGGAAAATTACACTTTGTAGATGGCACCATGAACGCTGATAAATACAATAACGTCCTTCAAAATAATTTGAAACTAAAAAATTGAAGAACTGCGTTTGCAAAATATTGAATGTATCTTCCAACGGTCATACGTCTAAACAAGTGAAAGATTGAACGTTGGAAAACAATATTTCACTTTTAAAATGGAAGGCTAGTAGTCCAGATCTTTCGCCGATTGAGCATATAATGAAGAAGTTGCGATCACAACCGATACAAGAACCGTTCCAGAGTTGCGTGCTTGTTTCACCCCAGATAATATTAGGAATTTCTTTAAAACATTTCTTTGTTAGTTATAACATAGGTTTAATTATATGCCAAAAGTGAATAAACGTTTTCTATACAGGGTGTAACTGAACTGATGGTCAAAAATGAAACCACGTATTCTTTTAGTCAAAATAAGGGCACTTCTTCATATATTTTTTTCTCCTACGGACCATAGTTTTTTTTTATACAGAGCGTAGAAGTTTAGAGAAAAATACACGTATTTTTTAGTATCTCTAGAATTATACGAGATATTTTGTTCAAACTTGTCGTGTCACATGACCGGATGAGCCGTCAAATTAAAGGTTGAAATTAAGCTTCTGAGGCCCCCAGTTGCGGAGATACAGGGTGTTATTAGAATTAATTACTTCAGAAAAATATTAATACCCTGTATAATAACATGTTTTAATTTAGTTTTGAGTGTTGACTCTAATGTTTAACAAAAAGTATCTCTTAGTATTTTTTCATATTCGCAACCGTTTCTTAATTATTTTCAAAGAACGACAATGCTGCAATAAACAAGTCATTTTAAGAATAAATCTAGCAATATGTGGATGTCGATTAAACTTGGCATTAATTGATTCATTTAGCTGTCAACTTTGCACTTTAGTATCAATATTTTGAAAAACGATTTTTGCATTCGAAGAATCGACTGACATACACTTTTGCTATGGACTTTTTTTGCTATAATAAACATGCGGAAACGCATTTCGAACATTTAATAATTTTCTAATAGCATTACGTTTCTTTTATTATTGTTTTCGCTTTCGTATTTTGTTAAATAAAGTTTAATTGGCATCCACAAACTGCTAGATTTATTCTTAAGGGGGGGTTGCCGACAGCGAAAGTGACGATAGATTTCGTATTTTTTTAAGTTGTATAGCATAAAATCTAATAACATTTTACCTGGCAAAAATTTAATACAAACATCTCCGTCTTCACTTTAATCATAAGATCTTACAAGCAGTGTTTTGTTTTATAGGTTATGAAAACCTTGGGAAAAATAATAATTCCAGTGCATATGCCTTTAAGATCTTTTTTTTTTTAAGAAGAAATGTTTGGACTAAATTTTTAGGTAAAATGTTATTATATTTTATGCTATACAACCTAAAATCTAACGTCACTTTATATGAAAAAATACCAAAAGATACTTTTTGTTAACCATTTGATTCACCACTCAAAATAAATTTAAAAAATGCGATTATACAGGGTATTCATATTTTTCTGAATTTTAACACCCTGTATCTCCGCAACTGGGGGCCTCAGAAGCTTCATATCAACCTTAAGTTTGACGGCTCATCCGCTCACGTGACACGCCAAGTTTGAAGAAAATATCTCGTATACTTCTAGAGATACTAAGAACTAAGTGTATTTTTCTCTAAACTTCTACGCTCTTAATAAAAAAAATATATATATGAAGAAGTGCCCTTATTTTGAGTCCAAGAATACGTGGTTTTATTTTTGAATTTTTGACCATCAGTTACACCCTGTATAATTAGAAAAATTTGTTGATTTTAATAAATTTTCTGTTAACAGGATAAATTTCTTCAAAAAACATATTTTTATTAGTTTGGGACCACTTCACTGAGACAGGGCTCCTAAATAGTAGTCACTGCACCAGATTTAGCAACTTCGAGATTAAATTCTATAGGTAATAAAGTTTTCTATACAAAATAAATTAGAAATGTGCATTTTACGATGTATCTTAATACATATTAAACTGTATTAGTTTTTGAGGTGAATTATTGTTCAATTTTCCCATAAAGGAAGTTCTTCAAAGCGCAGGCCGAGAATTCTTGGGGTTTCCTGGGAAATTCAGAAGGCCCTATAAGGCATCTGCTTTTGCTTTCAATAATTATACAGGGTGTTCGAAAAATAGACGGAGATATTTTAGAGGGTGATTCCCTGTTAAGAAATATGAAAAAAAGTTTCTATAAACATGGGTCCGGAAATGCAGAGTTTTCAAGATACAGGATGTTAAATAAAAAAAAATAAAACATGAAATTATTAATGTCTTAAAAATTATTTACTCGATTCTGTTGAAATTTGGCAATGTTATTTGTTGTATTAAGAGGCTAATTTCGCCCTAACTAGATTAAATTTATTAAGTCCAGTGGCGTCCCGGGGGGCAAAAATGTACGCCACTACCTTTTTTGGAACTTTAATATTTTTTGTTTGATTAAGCATCTAAAAATACAACTTCTTTCCCTCTTGTATTGTTTTCCTATCTCACTTCGTTTTCGAGAAAAAAAAATAAAAACCGTTTTATTGCATGTCACTGGACAAAATTGGTTGTAGTGTACTTTATGTTATGATATTGGAAAAGTTGCAATAACACTCTTTCCTAGAAATGCTTTTGATTATTTGTTTTCCAAGGCACTTGTGATTTTTTTTGCAAAAATTGATAAACCAATTTTGTCCAGTGACATGCAATATATTTAACATCCTGTATCTTGAAAACTCTGCATTTCCGGACCCATGTTTATAGAAACTTTTTTTCATATTTCTTAACAGGGAATCACCCTCTAAAATATCTCCGTCTATTTTTCGAACACCCTGTATAGAGAGGCGAATTACAAGAAATTAAAGTTTCAATGCTTTCCATCTGAATCCATTATTATTTGATATTTACCTATACGTATTATACCATAATGAGTATGTAGTCACAATCATAAAAAAATGATTTTGTTGTTGTACATTATAATGGTGTCCTCGAATAAAGTAAAGATTATAAGCTGTTTTTTTTGTTGCAATTTTATCATTGTAGATATAAACCTATTAAAAGTAGCCACATAATTTTAGGTAATTAGGTATCCATTTGTACAGAAATTATAAAATAAAGGTTTTTCAAAATATCGCACATTTTTGTTTCCTATTTATCCCTATCGACAGGAATGTGATCTGGGATCGCGTGTACCAGTAAATTACCAAACATCTGAGGTGGTCTCGTGCGAATTCAGCCATTTTATATTTGGAAACAAAAAATAAGAGTCGACCTTTTGTCCTACACGCCACACTAACTATAGTAATTTAGATTCACGCGATCACACCACGTGATTGCACAATTTCAACGCTCCCGGACTTTTGGGATCAGCCGTAGGAAACGTTTTCCTTAATGAAGCATGCACAGAAAATGTTTGATGCGTTATTAGATTAGATAAACCCTCAGCGTTTAAAAAAGTAATTACCTACATTATTTTCATGCTTGTTTTTTTCTCTGTAACCTCTTTGGAAAATTTATTTCCTACCTAGTGAAGAAAGTGTATCCCTCCCTATTTTTATGGTAACGATAAGTTAGTTTAATGTTCTGAAATAATTGTTTTTAACATTTTCCACTTATAGCGACGACACAGCATGTCATACTTTTGATCGTTGCTTTTTCAAATCATATACATTATAGAGCAAAAATGTATACAGGGTGGCTTATATAAGTGGCTTACTCAAAATATCCTGGCTATTTTGTTTTTTTTTTATTGTCAAAATATCTTTCAGACAACAACCATATTTTCATGGATAATTTTCATATTTACACATTGAAAATAAAAGTAAGAAGTTATCTTTATTAGATTACAATATTAATGCCCTTTTCGAGGCAATTATGTATAATTTAGGATGTAGGCAATTATCTTAATTCCTGGCAATTTTAATACAGGCAATTATTAAAACCCTAATTATGTGCCTTTTATTACTTTTATATTAATTATGAGACTTAAAATTGTAGGTAGTTACACCTATTTGCCTAAAATCCTTATAAATGGAATAATCATAAATGTGAAATATTCATTTGTCGTTTGGCAGTATAGAAGTATGGCTTCGAGTTCATGTTTTATACCAAGACCCTCGAATCCGGTTTGCAAAAGCCATTTTTCTGCAAGAGAAAAAACTATAGTTTTAAATGTTCACGATGCACTGGTACATCAGCAGCCCTCTAGCACTGTTCGCAGCATAGTTGTGGTATGTTCGAACATGACTGGAATTGGAGAGGCAACCATTTATAGATTCCTGAAAGAAAGGTGAACTTAATGAAGCTAAGAAAAAAACAGGGAAGAAGCCAAAGCAAATCGATAGCGATGCTAGGTATGCCATAAGAAGGATAGTTCACAAGTTTTATTTCAAAAAAGAGCTACCAACATTAAATAAAATCTTACAAGCTGTGAATGAAGACAACGACTTGCTCGAAGTGAGAAGAACCACATTATGGACAGTCTTTAAGGACATGAATTTTCAATGGACAACAATATAGCCACTTATATAAGCCACTCTGTATACTACCTAATACAAATAGGTATATTTTTTCATTTTTCGATGTTATACCACTAATTTCGTTTTGTAAAAATATCAAAATAGGTATGAACTTATTATTTTTTTTTAGGGTCTCCCCTACCGCAACCTCTGGTTGTCCTTGCCACCTTGCCCCCTGAGGACCATACAATAACAGCATAATTTCCTGGACTTCTCCCCAAAATAGCCTCTGCAGTTTATTTATCGGCGATGTGGCTGAACATCCCCCCATTATCACCCCCCCACCCCCACCTCTGTTTTTTTCCTCTACTTAATTGGCCCTACGCAGCGATGGAAAAAATACCGGGACCACAGTAAACAGGCTCAACATTCGACCTCCAGCTACTAAATATATATCCGTTAATGGAATTGTATTTTATTTTCCTGTCCGCGGTATTTAGTGCGAAAGGGGGTGCAGGAAATTCGACGTAGAAGGTACGATAAGTCTTGTGGATATAGGAATTTTTTTTCCTGCTGTTATGATACTCTGAAACGCAGAATACCTAATTTGAATTTAGAAAGGAGACCCCAAGTGTTGCAATCACAATTTTATCATTAGTAGTTTTAACTACGTAGTAGCACAGACCTATATCTATATAGGTCTGTGGTAGTAGTCATCACCAGACCTAAAAGATGAGATTAAGGTTGCATAACCACACATGGCATTAAATGCTACCAACCCAAATGAGTTTTTTGTGTTTATTTTAAAAATCATTATGTTTTTAAATTAGAATGACGACACGTATTCTATATTACAATATTGAGTATATTAACGCCAGCACCAAAAGTGTGTGAAAAATTTCACCTCAATGGGTTGGATAGAACTGGTTTCAAAAATTCTGTTGCAAGATTTGAACACACACTAACAAAAATTGCAATAGAAAACAATTTTCAGAAGAAGTTTTTTTAAATAAAAAATATGGATGTATTATATATCATTGCCAAAGAAATATATGTAAAATTCCTGAAATATTTCTTAAAAAAATATAAATATAGACGAATAAAGGCAAGGAAAACAAATGGTCTCTATTTTTTATTGGTAAATGGTAAAATAGCCAATTTTCAAGAAATCCTATTAGGGATTTTTTTACGACAAAATGTTATTGAGAAAACTTGTTCAGAACCAAAAACTAAATAGAATTGCAAAATTTGAAAAGTCTAGGCCTACTTTGATTTTTAGCTTTTCGCCTTTTTCTCCCACTTTCTGAGAAATGCGTCCTTTCTGGAGCTTTCACTTCAAAATATTATTAAAGAAACTTGATCATCGTGAAAAAATAAAATTTTGACGTGAAAGCTCCATAAAGGACAGTTTTCTAAGAAAAAAGTGGGAGATAAATCTAAAAATCAAAGTAGGCCTAGCCTTTTGAAATTTTGCGAATCTACTCAGTTTTTCATTCTGAACAAGTTTTCTTAATAACATTTTGTCGTAAAAAAATCCCTAATGGGGTTTCTTGAAAATTTGCTATTTTAAAAAATCATAGCAGGCTATGAAATAATTACCCCATCCAAATACCACTGCCTATGTACTACCAATGAAAAAATAGAGACCATTTCTTTTCCTCGCCCTTCATGCATTTCTGAGGTGTCCAGTATCAAATTAGGACACACTGTATATGTAAAATTCCTGAAATATTTCTTCAAAAAATATAGATGTAGGTATATCAATGGCAACACTTTCTTTACTTAGAAATATGAAGAAATATTTTGGAATAATTGCCATCATAAGCATGGGCAAAGATCATGATGTTCGAGGTATGGGGTAGGTGCACAATATTATGAAATCAAACTCTTTGCTTATAATAATCATTTATTAAGGACACAATATAAGCTAAAAGGCACTATTCGGAGAATATGTATAAATACAAGTCAGTGCTCGTACAACATCGCACCATCGTAGCAAAAATGTAAAAAAGTACACTCAGTCCATTCACACCCCTCACCGCTAAGCATTCTTATCGGTGCAACCCCCCCAGGTACTGCATGCCGCAACCGCACGCCCTGTGCAGACTCGTCCTTCTCGGCACCCTCTGCGTGGGCAAACCGGACAACCCCCTCACGTACGTGTACACCACCGGCTGTCTCAGGATCCTCTTCGGTGGCGGCTTCTTTCCGTCGCTCCTCTTCGCCGTACTACAGCTCTGGCTCCTCCCCCCGATGTTCAAACTCTGAAACGCCTTCCGTATGCTCTCCGCCGAAGCAGAGTGGTGGTGTCTTCCTCTCGGTTGCGCCACGTCGCTGCCGGCCTCGCTGCCGCTGATGGAGGACACGCTTCTGAACACGTCGCCGGCCAAGTCCTCTTTGGTCCTCAATCTGGAAGAACGCCCCGCCGAAGTGGAACCGCATGAATCTGACGAGGAAGATCGACTGTCGGCGTCCAGCTCGTACGTGGACCTCCTGGCGAGCTTCCTGCTGATGGCACGGAAGAGCCGGATGCCCCTCACCTCCCTGCAGGGCGACGGGTTCAGCGGTGACACGCTGCCGCTTGCTGGGATGCCACGGATTATTATCAAGCCGTCCGCCATGGTAGCTGGGTCGCGTATATGGGGGCAGACTGGGGGATCGAGGCGGCGGCGGTTGTATTTATAAGGGTTGGGCGTGCGCGCGCAGCCCCCAACAGACGAGGAACACGTGAGAATGTGTACGGGTTGTTTAGACGGGCGCGCGAGGGAGTGGGGATGAAGGGGGGGGGGGGTCTTCGGGAGGGGAAGCGAAGAAGAAACTTTCGGAAGCTAAATAATTGTGGTATTGTTGCATCCAGGAACTGTTTAAAGGGGACCCAGCATTATACTTTCCAAAGTGAGGGCTATTCTCTCCTCATTCTAATCCCATATAACACAATAATATTATTAGAATATTTTATACACATTTTCAGAGAAATATGAAAATATTAATAAAATATTCCTATATTACCCAATTAATGTTTTTTAAATGTTTTATAAATTATAAGAGTGGACCAACTATAAGGTTCTTAAAATATTTTTAAAACGTTGCATAAAATATTTTAAAAATATTTTTGAAATTTTATGTATTATATTATATAATAGTTGCTGCAATCAGGGATTAGGGTCGTAATGTTGAAACAGTCAATTTTTTTACCATTATTATACATAAAGTAGGATTCCTTACTGTGGCCAAAGTTTACAGAATAACTCTAAACTTTGCTGTGGTCTAGGCCCTATTAGGCACTAAACAGTTAAACTACCAACTACTGGACGTATACGGGCATAAAACTATGATAGTATCATGGATACGGGTTCCATCGGGTAGGTGCTATTTATTCCAATTGATATTAGTTAATAGCGGTGAGATGTAGGGTACTTCGGCACTTCGGCGTAACATTTAAGTGAGTGTTTTAATAATATTTCTTATAATATTTATAAAATATTATAAAACAGATTTTGAGAAATATTACTATAATGTTTTCTAAATGTTGCAAAATTTTCAAGTACTTTGGAATTAGGATAAATATTTATAAAATATTTTGTCGGAATATTAATATAATGTGAGGAAAAATATTTTACCAAAACATTTTCGTCATATTATATAAATATTGTAATATATTCTGAATCTTTGGAATCATTTAAAAATATTTGTCTGGGATGGTATCAGTGATGCCAAGTATGCCATTTTATTGGAGATTCTATGAATATAACAGGTACTTTGATTGTTAGTAAAAATTAATAATGATTTCCATGATTTCTAAAAATTAGACTTGACAATGTTGTGTATACAACTGCAGAATGTGGCAACTGTCAAATGAAAGGAATTTATTTTATAGTTGAAATTGATTTCCAGGAATTATTTCCACGAATTTAAGTAATAAGTATGGCAAGTCAGTGCCGATTTTGCTTATTTAAGAATTTGTTGCTATTGCACCTTGTTAGCATGTTCCTAGATCCATTTGTAATTGTAATATGTATATTTGAACATTCTTCCCTTGTTGAATGCATCTACCCAAAGAACTTTCACAGATTTCGGGATGGACTAACAAGATTAGGTCTAGTAGTTCAAATGATGGTAGTTTTTCTCAGTGTTCATTATAAAATTTTTGTAATTTTATTTCTCTCCCAAGGTACCTCACAAACTTCAAATAAACTTGATAAAAACTCTTTAAAAAAAGACCTGACTGAAGCTACCTGCTTAATAATTTAAAATTTTCGAAATACGATTTTTGTTTTGAACTACTTACTTATACATAATGCCCACGTAATGGGAATTGTAGGCTTACTAAAGATGATGCAGGAAAAATCTGGTTGCAATTATTGGGACTACTACTACAGGCGGCCGCATTACCTTTAATTCTGAGTATCTGGAAGTTAGAAAAGTTAAAAATTGTGAATTATGATGGGAAATATTTTGCCTCCTTCAGAATCTATGGCACTGACATGTCACATAAAACCTGATGGCAGTTGGACACTGACATATAATATAACCTTGTATCAGCCCCCTTGTGGTCTCCTTGGAGTCAATAAAAAACAAACTTGCCCTCAAGGCTACACTTTTCCTATGTGAGAGGCTGTGACATGCTGGGTCCCCTTATTTTAAAGAGTCCCTGGTTTGCATCTTATTGGCAAGGGATACCAACAATTTAACGTGCCAATATTTCAAAAGGTTTTGCTAGAAAATGTCGTCTAGCTTACAGAGTGTAAAGGGATATTCTTACACGGTTAAAAATCGACCAGTAGGATGTTAATTTATTTGAACGTTAAATTTTTTTACGTTTTATTCACTGTGTTAAACTAAAAAAGTGCAACTCATTTACATATTAACAAAGTAACTGAACATCAACAATGTGTTACTTTGATTATCTGTTATGTTAATTTTAACATATTTAAACATAGTTTGAATAACTTTATTTGTATTAATGAAATAACTTGTTATGTAAATTGAACAACCTAAATAATCCCTTGTCGAAAATATCACAACGTACTTAGTCATTATTTTCGGGAGTGATTTGAGTAATTTGTCTACTATATTTTGTTATATACCTACCTAAAATATCTTAAACGAGGTGTTCTAATGCAAAACTACTAACTTATCTTATAAAGTAGTGTTAAAATAAATAAAACAAAATATAAAAGTAACTTTTTAGTACCTGTTAATTATTAGACTATCAACAAATTCAAAACAACAAAAGTATTCATATAGTACAAATTGCTAATGTTAATTTAACGTTTTTTTGGTTTCCGGATATGTTAAACATTGACATGCATATAATAGATAATAGTTTAAAATATATTTTACACTTTTTATTAGTAACATGAACAATAATTGAATATATGTATATTCTTAATTTTACATATTTTTGTTAGTGAACCAAGAAATGTTTTTAACATATTATTTTTAACTGTGTATGCAAAAAATAAGACTATTTTTTCGTATAAAAACATACAGGGTGATTCAGTTTTATGCTACGGCACTTCAATAGGTGATAGAAAACAAAAAATAACCGTACTTTCTTGTAGGCATTATAAGAAAGTTACAGAGTTTTAAAGTTGTCAAAAATATGTGGACAAAATTTACATAAGAAATTCAACACAATTTAGTACTATACTAGGTGATTCTTTTTTTCTAAAAACAATTTAACTTATTACCCATTTCTCCGCCACTGGTTGTTCAAGGTGTTTGATATTAACAGGTTTTATGCCAACCCATGCCGTTATAACGTGTACCAAATTCGAATTAAATATCTCTACTAGTTTGGTAAATATTCATCAATAATGTTCACATATTTTCTACAACTTTAACACCCTGTAACTTTCTTGTAAGGCCTTAACAAGATATAGTTTATGCTAGAAAGTGGGGTTATTTTTTGGTTTTATATCACCTGTTGAAGTGTCGTAGAATAAAACTGAACCACCCCGTATATACAGTATGTCCACTGTTATGGTGTCCAATAGGCAAAAATTATTTATAAAATGGTACAAGAGAAAACGGTCTTTATTTGTTAAGATATGAAAAAAGTTATTATGAAAAGTTGTTCAAAATTAAAACATATCTTCAATATCTTTAGATGAGATCACAACAATTACTTATTGCGAGAAGGAGTTTTTTTTTTCACCTTATTATGCCCATATACTTACTATGCCAGTTAGTTTATTATTTCTCTACGGTTAACCGGTGGTTTGTCTATTTCGAAACTTTGTAGCCATGTGATCGGTCAATCTATAACAATCTTTAGTAAAGCTCTATTGTAAAAAATTAATGTAATATCTTATTAAATATTTAATATTATTTTTGGTGAACCCCCAAAAAAAGGTTAATAGTCAATTCTCGACAAGGGCCATCTCTGAAACCAAAACGTGATTGACTGACGCCTATATACCTATATACCCACTAAATTCAATTTCGTTAAAATGGGGACTTCTAAGGGTTATTTATAGCTTATATTCGGGCCACAAACCACCCAAACCAGGACACGGCACTTTATTTTGGGGTTACAATCTACTCTCATATAGAATTTTCCGATTGATCACATATAAGATCATTGACGAATACCTTATACAAGTTACCGGCAGAAAGTTGGACACAAATGTAAAACTTTTTTATTATTGATTTCTCAGAAAATTGTATTCTTGATAAAAGTTGGTGCATCGTTTCAAACTCAAAACGCACATATCAAAATTTAAATATATCTGTTTGTATACGAGGTAGATTCAAAAATGTCAAAATAACTCAAGAGTAAAGTACCCTTATTTTTTAAAATACGGTAAAAAGTTACTTACAAAAGTTGTTTGGAATCAAAGGTGGATGTCAGATTTAAAGTCACAGCCGCCTAGTAAAAAAAAAGAAATTTAACTTTTTTTGTATTTTTTTCGACCACCCTGTGTATTACAAAAAAACAAAATACCGCGAGCGCAACTTATCATCGGATAACACATGAATTTGTTACTAAACTTTAATTTTGTTCGATTAGCAGCTAGAAATTTGAATTAATCGAAATCAGAGTATAATATATATACAGGGTGTTCCTTAATGACATGCTAATACTTAAGGGGGTTATTTTTGGGCCCATTCTAAGAAAAAAACTTCATATGAACGTATGTCGTAAACGTCCTAACTTTTGAGATACAGGGCGTTAAAATTAATTTTTTTAAATTGAATTTTGGCTACATCTCCCGAAATAATCAAGCTGCTGAGCTGAAATTTGGCACTGCTATGTTTTTGGGGATGGAGAATAAGCTGAAAATGTCAATTTCACCGTATCTCACAGAGGGCGCCACTTGCGCTGTTTTTTGATCACGCTTTTACGCGTAACTTTTTTGAGGTTATTTTTGGTCCTGCAGGTCCATCATTTTAGTGCATCTTTTCATTCTGCAAGAAAAAGGTACTCTTGCTTCATAACGATTAAATCAACCGTTTGCTTTGAAATTGACAAAACGTTCTCCAAAACACCTGTTGACTTCAATATTCGAAACATAAAATTTTCACCTACCACCTTCAAGTGTTACAGATCAACTGTACCATTTAAACTGAGAAAAAAATCCCTATGAACAATGTACCAAAAATTATTCGCTTTCAAAATGGAAAGGATTGAATTTGACAAAATTTTGACACTCTATTTCAAGAAAACCAATGGTGTTTTGACCAATGCCCATTTGGCATTTTTTTTCATCATTTTGAATGTACAGTTGATCTGTAACATTTGAAAGCAGTAGGTGAAAATTTTATGTTCCGAATATTGGAATCAACAGGTGTTTTGGGGCACGTTTTGGTAATTTCAACGCAAACGGTTGATTTAATCGTTATGAAACAAGAGTACCTTTTTCTTGCAGAATGAAAATATGCACTAAAATGATGGACCTGGAGGACCAAAAAGATAACCTCAAAAAAGTTACGCGTAAAAGCGTGATCAAAAAACAGCGCAAGTGGCGCCCTCTGTGAGATACGGAGAAATTGACATTTTCAGCTTATTCTCCATCCCCAAAAACATAGCAGTGCCAAATTGCAGTTCAGCAGCTTGATTATTTCGGGAGATGTAGCCAAAATTCAATTTAAAAAAATGAACTTTAACGCCCTGTATCCTAAAAGTTACGACGTTTACGACATACGTTCATATGAAGTTTTTTTCTTAAAATGGGCCCAAGAATAACCCCCTTAAGTATTAGCATGTCATTAAGGAACACCCTGTATATATATAAAATTCAAGACAAAACAATATTTACGTTCTTTAAAGGGCAAAGTCAAGGTTAAAACAAAAGCCAACGTCGCCAGTTTTCTGTCAGGAACCAAGAGCCCTAATTATTACTCCCTTCCCTATATCGATTCGATTATGATTGGAAAATAAGCGATTGGAAGTGCGAATGACGTTAATCCTACACGTGCCACTCTTTTCTTAATGGGATCAAAAATGAATGTTATGACCACTGAAAACAATGTCTCGTTTTATTTGACGAAACGTTACGTCCGAAAACTGAAAAAAATTATGTAAAAGTTACACATAACGTAAACTTACCAGTGTCACTATATATATATATATAGTGACTTATTGTTGAGTAGAAAACTTTGGGTTTCCAATTTTGGAAATTTGTTATTGGTCCATATGTCACAGTTGCCATTAAAAATAATGTTCACTTTGATTTATCTATTTCTTTTATTTTTCTATGATAATATTGATTCTCGTAAATGTATTCCCATTTTATTTAGCTCCAACTGTTTTTTTCTCCTTTAATATTTTCTATCCGTTTTCTATTTATTGTTCTTCTCTTCCCCTCCCTCTTTTCTTCTCCCTATATTTCTCTTTTTTTCTAAAAATACTGCTTCTTCTTTTCCCCTGAAATGACAGAAGGCATACATTTTCTATAGAGTCGTTTCTTAACTATACATCTTTGAACTTATTTTGCATACCTAATTGAATTTAATTTGACATGGTAAACTTGTAAAGATCGTAATAGTAGTTGTTGGTCGTGTTCAGCACTTTCGACAAGAAGAAGACATGGCTCAGAATCGTTGAGTGACAAATCTACACGTTTTGATGCTCTTGAAGACAGTACTCCGAGCACTACCATAGTCAGTGCCAAATGTAACAAATAGCTGACACATTGTATAGCCAATGGCTGACAGAGGTGTCATACATTGGAAATATTTAACCCATTGAGGTGAAATTTGTACACCATTATAAGGTTTATTGTTAGAGACTTTAGAGATCCTTTTTGCATGACTTGTGTTTTTCCCAGTCACCTCAGGCATTGGCTTAGCATAAACATAAGCCAATAGCTGCAACCAAAATCTTGAAATAGTTCTAAATTAGTATTTTATCGTGTTTGCTTAGAGTATAAGCCACAAAAATTATGACAGTTCAAAAATCTACAATAAAAACACGTAATTACACACTATTTTTTACAATGCTGAACTAAACAATTTCGCTAAGAAACCACAATGAATATAACGTCTATAAATTGACAAGTCAGTAATAATAGAGAAATCAAGATAACTAACATAAGGAACATACAAACATACCTAACTCATAACTGTGACTTCTACCAACATAAATATTTCAATAGAACGGATTTATATCTGCTCATTCGCTTATTTTTCAATTAAATAAAACATGTGTTAGGTTTACAAAGGCAATGTGTCAGGCACTGATTCAGACAACATAAAGGTCTGGATATATTAAGGTATAATGCAAAAAACGAACTTGTTCGAGTTATTTTTGAAAGCCACTAGCTTCTACATGTGCCTGCGTATGCAATATCAGCAAAAATCGACCTATTTCGAAATGAGTAATATCGAAATAATTGGCACATTTCGCATTAATTTCACTTGTATTACTAATGTACCCACAGTAGAATGCAATGGTTGCAGTGGGGTTGTGTGAGAAATCACCGAGGAAATCACGTTATCCGGCGGCTTTGAACTTCCCGGGCATGTGACAACGTTCACGTGAATTCGTCGTTCAGCGTCACATTTTCTTTTCGCGGCCTGCTTAGACGCACGCATGACGCAGGGCGGCGCCTGCTAGATCGAAAAGATGAGGCCTGCGGGCAAGCCACACGTTTCAAGTATGATATAATAAACAGATAGTCAGCATTTTTTGTTCAACAATTTTCCGGCCACGGATTTTTGTTATACGATAGGGTTAATCAGGGCCGTATCTAGCGAAAATTTGGGGGGGGGGGTTCAGGATCGGCTCAAGCTTTTGTGGGGATGAAAGTGCGGGGCCCCCGCAAGGAATTATTTAATCCATTAAGAATAAATTTTTGAAAATTGATACGCCACTATTTTAGAATGGTATATTTTTGCATGTCACTTTTTAAGAAACGTAGTCAGCGGCGATGAGTTTAGATCACTTCAGTGACGGATACACGGGCGTAGCCAAGGGGGGGTTTCGGGGGTTCAAACCCCCTCCGAAATAAGCAAAATATTACCTAATATTATACTGAAAAAATACGAGGAGTGAAGAGTTAAATTATTATTACGTTTGAATATATGTAGTAATAGTAGCGCCTAGCGCCATCTTTTGACGAGAGGCAGACGCAGTTGCAGCCGAACTATTTTGTATTGTAGGGACACTATGCGTTGTTTCTCGATTATTCGCCACGCCCCTCGGTCGAAATGAGCGGAACTTTGTGGAAGTTCGTGGAAGTTTCTGGACGGCTACTGGGCTGCTATATAAGCGGCGCCGCGGCGCGTGACCGCGCTTACGGCAGTATTGTTCCATGCGAACTCGAAGCGAATAAAAGTGAAAAGTGGTGAACGGATAGTGAAGAGAATTAAGTGTACCGTGTAAGTGAGTAATTTTAGTGCGCTGTTATTCGATGACCTTGTTAAGGATAGATACGTGAATCATTATTACTGTCGAAAAATGGAGGGGAAAAAAAGGAAGGGTGATAAACTTAAAGGTATGGACTACTGGAAAAAGTGGTGTAGTCAAGGTCAAGGGGTTTCTAATAAAGAAACAAATTTGGATTTAGCTATCAAAGCTTCAGCTACCTTGCATGCTGATAAGAAGACTGCCTACCCCGAAATCTAGTTTGGAATGCCTAGATATGTGCGATAAAAACCTTTATCCTAATATTTACACATTACTACAAATCTTCGCTACCATTCCTGTATCCACTGCTACCCCAGAAAGGTCTTTCTCGAGCCTAAGGAGACTGAAAAACTATTTACGAAATACTACAAGTGAAAACAGACTTAATGGTTTGGCTCTAATGAACATTCACTATGGAACAGAAATTCATGCAGATGAAGTAGTGGATATATTTAAAAGAAAAAGCCGAAAATTTCTTCTTTAATGGTTTTAGATTTAGCGCAGAGGAACGAAGTTAATTTATCCATATCATTTAAAGTTAAGATTTTTATAAATATGTCGTAGTTTTTCGGATGAATATATAGATATTAAATTTCATGTAAGTATATTTTTGTTGTTTTATTTACTTCTCAAACTAAACCCCCCCCCCAAAACTAAATACTGGCTACGCCCGTGGACGGATATAAAAATTAATTTCGGGTGGGGAGAGACAATTTTTGTGAATTTCTTTCAAACAAGCGCAATAAAATAAAGGTTGATAATTAGAATCGAACTATTATACTTTATCTAATACCTTAAATACTCGTACCAATATAAAACCTATTAAATGATAAGATAATCCTGAAATTTTCCACTATTTTTCAAATAAACCTTGTGGACCATCCTCAGCAGCATATCTTAAAAAATGTCGAACGAGATAAACAAAAAAAAACACAAAATATTTCAAGCATTAAATTATTTGTTTCGTTGTGAAATTATGGGCTGTTTTTTTTTGCGAAAATAGAAGACGGAATAGAACACGGTACGTGTGTTTGTTTATCCACAAAAATTGGAATAAGTGTAAAAACTAAAAGCTGAGCTTTAGTTTTGAAAAAAAAAACAATATTATAACGGGATAAAGTACTAAAAGAAATTGGTGTATTAGACCATTATTGAAATTTGTTGCCGCAAGATTACTTTTATTGTTATTGTTTGTCAAGTCAATAAAATACTTCTTGTGTCCTGCAACAAAGCAGCTGTCAGATCTGTAATAGTTGTTGTTTTTTGTTTAATCAATTTTGAAACATCTCCCGAAATATTTTAGCAAAATTTAGCTTGCAGGCCCAAGATTCGGAAGGCCACGGCGAGTAAACTCCTGTGGGTAGGAGTCCCGACTAACAAAACAAACCTCGATGGAATATTTCCGGATATTTTAAGGGTTGCTGACTCAAAATTCACTTAACACAAAAGCGTTTATTTAAATTTTGAACTGTACAAAAAGGAGACCTATATTAATAACATAGCAAGACTGTCATCTGAGACTACGCCGACTGCCTGTGTCCATCGTAGCTTATCTGTAGTACGCGGCTACGGCGGGGTAGGCTCCGTACGCTCCGTAGCTTGCTACGGGAAGTCCGGCGTAGCCGTAACCTCCGAGGAGCACCTGGGGCTTGGGCTCTGGGTCGGCCACGGCGATGGCGGCGATGCAGGCAAAGAAGGCGAAGAAAACCAACTGAAATAGAAGTTTTGATTAGAGACACCCAAAATATTATCACATACAAAGTGTAACACCGAAAAGTTAAAGTTAAAAATACTGTAGGCCATACTTACATATTTGAACATTTTGAAGTTGTTGTTGTTGATCGGTTGCTAACAGACAAACTGTGACTCCAGGGCAAGTCCTCCCGACTTTTATACTGTCGGCATTTTTTTTGCCTCCATATACACATATCTAGATCAGCAATGTTATTTTAAAAAAATGTCGTTAGCATTTGTATTTACCTACTAAATAATTGGATTAGCATAATATGACCGAAAACAAAACAGGGTCTACTGGATATTGTTTTTTGTTCGTGGGCTGGTCGATGTGTAATAGCCACACCCCCCTACTAAACTTCCTTGTACAGTTGTTTCACATCTGGAAATCTTGGCATTTTTAACAATGATGATAGGCACAATTTTTTTCGGGAACTGTTCAACAGATGAATATTATTGGTACTTTTTTTTGAGACAAAAGACAGTAAATATTTACTTCTTAAAAATATACAACCCAAAATATTTTACAATGGGGCAGAAATAATTCCGATTTTCTATTTTACTCGTATTTTTTTCTTCGATGTTTTTTCGTCAGAGTCAGCAGATAACACTGGCCACAGCGTGATCGCATTGTCATCAGCGGCAAATATGGCCAATTAATTATTAATTGACATACATTGAAACATACATTGAAACATATCTGTAAAAATCCATAAAATCTTTATTTTTGGAGATAATGGCACGAACTTTTTTTATTTGAAAGGCCTTCAAAAAACACTTCTTTTAATCTTTCTACCATTTTCATAATGCAAATCCAGGACCGGCTACGATTTTTTATACCCCCGATATTCACCAAAATCATTTAACGATTTTTCTTTATTTAAAATCTGACACCTCACCGTTAACAGGACAACCCAAAACTTTCGTATATCAAATTTGAACAAAAAATATACAGCGAGTTTTATTCTGCAGGTTGTCAAAATCGAGCAAAATAGAGATAACTTTAAAGGCTTCTGGCAAGTCAAGTGGGCCATGAATGGTCAACAGGACCACTCAAAATGTACAGGGTATTTTTCCCTGTGCCATAATTTCATCTTTGGCATCGTGTAGAGTGGAATATTGTTTTGTTCAAATTTGGTATATGGCGGTTTTTGGGTGTGCTGATGAAGGATAAAAGAAGCGGTTTTTGAAGGCTTTTCAAACCAAAGAAGTTCAAGCGATTATCGCCAAAAATAATGATTTTATGGATTTGTATATTATGTTTAAAAGTAGCCACCCGCGTATATTGTATATTATTTACATAATAACTATAAGTATGTGTCTTGAAAATTAAAAGGAGTATTTGACTTGAATGTCCTCGGTAGATCCAAAGATTTCTAGCCCACCATTATTTATTACATACATTATCTAGATTGACTTATTTAAATTATATTTCAATTATTCAGAAAACAATATACCTACTGCTGCAGAACTAATATAAATGCGTTTTTAAACATTTAAATACATAAAAATTCGAAATACAACATTAATATTTATAAAAAAATAAACAAAGGGATATTATCAGCTGGTTGAATATAAAATAGAATGTGGGTGTGGCCTCAATGGACAAATACAGATGATCAGGATGTACTACTTTTTTTGTCACCCAAACAGGTTGCATTTTTTGTCATCATTATTCAAATTTCAATGACTAATACCACAGACCTGGTATGTTCTATAATACCAAACAATGTCTTGTAACCGGACTATAAAACATCAACAAATTTTCTAGAGAGTCACAGTCTGTCTAGTATCAACCGACAAACAACTACAAACCAAAATGTTCAAGCTCGTAAGTTGTCATTTTTATCATCAAACCTAAACTTGATTTTCTTCGTGTTTTCAGATCGCATTCTTCGCCATCTTGGCCTGCATCGCTGCCTTCGCCGTAGCCGACCCGGAGCCCAAGCCCCAGGTGCTCTACGGAGGCTACGGCTACGCCGGACTACCCGTAGCAAGCTACGGAGCCTACGGAGCCTACCCCGCCGTAGCCGCTTACTACAGATAAGCTACGAAGGGCTGAGGCAGTCGGCGTAGTCCCTGATGACGGTGTTGGCGTGTTTTGAGGATTACGATTTTGTTTGTATGATGGATATGTGTTCAGAATTTTAGCAAATGTAATAAATAAATGTTTTTATATTACGTATTGTTTTGATCTATCATTCCAAAGCTTTCTGTTGAATTTTTTAATCGACAAAAATAAAGGTAATCAAATATCTTATACGTTACGTTACAAGTACCTAAGCTAATTTGTACTAATAGATAATATTGTTCAAAATTCTATATACCCATTATATTTTCCATTTTCGCAAAACAACTACTGTAAGACAACAAATATTTCTCAAGGCTGTAATTAGCTGAAAGATATTTATAAACACACTGCAGTGATTTCCTCCAAATTTGGATATAATTTAAATATATCTATATTTGCTTGGGTGTAGATAACAATTCAATCCGTTATTTTTAGTAATATCCTAACAACAAATTACCAACCCGGTACCTACACGTATGTTTTTAACGACATACTTATTAATCAAAAGCTTTAAACAGCTTAAATTTATTCAGACATAGTATAAAGAGAGGCAAAGTTGAGATACCATCAGTTCTCTTCTGAAAACAAAAGTGGACGGTTTGTGCCCCCAGGATGAAAAGAACTAGAAACATTTTGCTCTTTTTTGTTGTAAGTAAAATAACGCCGTTGATTTTTGGTGATATTGTTGAATTTTCAATACAAAAAAAATGTTAATAATTTTGCTAATTTTTTAATTTTTTTCAGGGCATGTTTGTGGTGATTTTTCAAAAAATGCCAATGGCATGTGGACGGACACAAATTTTGTTTGCTTTTAGAAGTCCAGAGCACTATATAGAGCAACAATATGTGAGAACCGTAAGAAATTTTCCCTATTTTCATGGATATGATATTTATGGAAACACTGGCGAAGACATCAGTTAAAATTTTGTATACCTTCATTTTTTATAAATTAAATTATTATAATACACCTTTTGCATAAAAATAATTGTTTCATTTACTAACAAATTATCGTGTGACAATAAATATAAACAAAAAAAATCATTTATTTTTCTCAGCAACATTTTTGATTTTTGTGATCAAAATCAAACTGTACTCTCTTGAACATTAGGGTTGTAGTCGATCATTCCAAAGATTTAGCATTCGAATATATTTTTTGGTCACTTTAGTTCAAGTTCTTTTATGTGATTTTCATTAATCTTGTCACATGCAAAATGAAGCAGAAAAAAAACATGTAGGTATGAACTTTCATTTAGCAACTTTGTTACTGTCCGAAATGTAAATTATTGCGGTTTAAAGTACCATAAAATAATTCTACTGCATTGTTATGCCAATATTCTATTTATTAAAACATTATTATAAAAAATACAAATGCCAAATCTGTCAAAAATAAAGAAATTCCAGGTCAAACGTAGTAGCTCCCCCATGGGTAGTACCCTCCATAGTAAGGGTAGGAAGAGTAGTACTGAGGTACTGGTCCAGGTTCTGGTCCAGGATAGGCCCTTGGTGCTGCACTAATGATAGCAGCTAAGGCCAGTACTACCAATAGTACCAACTGAAAGAAACAAATAAAATCTTTTATAGAAAGCGACTAAATGGCAAATGGCAACGAAGACAAAATAATAGTAATTGCCCCCTCCCCCGAACAAGCATGTGGTTGCTTCTGGGGTACTCCTAGTTTGGAGTATTGTGAGGGTGAGAATTATTATTATTATTATTATTATTATTATTATTAAAGAAATACCTTTAGGCATAATAACTGAAACACCCTGAATTTTTTTAAGTCTACTGCCACTATACGACTAAAATAACAGCTACATAACTCTGTCACTATCTTTTGTCGTTTTTTAAATATTTCATTTTCATATGTCTCAACTTATATTGAAAATTCTTATCTAAATGTTGTATTTTGAGAAGCTTGGACCTTTTAGAATCTGTATTGTACTTACAAATTTGAACATTTTGCACAACCAACGTATCACACGCACTTTACTAACAACAACAGATAATTTTCTGACTCCTCCCAAAGATCTTCATTGTTTTTATACCGGTAAATTTGCATTTTTTATTTGTTATTCTACCCTGGACTTCCTTATAATCTAATATTGTATAAAAACAAACAAAAAGCACATTGTGCATGCAAGGCACATATCTAGTAGCAAAAAGCAAAACATGAATTTAAGTACTGACTTCATCCTGTGGTCATTTTTAAGATGGTTACTTCACGATACACTTACTATCGTGGGTTACTTCATACTGTTCACAATATTAAATAAATATCTCCACATTTTACAGTACAGTTCCATTTTGGGTGTTTTTGGGTGTTTTTCTCAAAAATCTCGGTTATTATTAAAGCTAGAGGGTTGCGGTTTTCACGTCACTGTACTACTTTTTTGAGAGGAATTTGGAACTATGGTTTCTATTAAAAAAAATATAACTATGGTTCATATCTCAAAAACTATTAACGCTACCAAAAAACTAATTATTCCATTCGATTCTACGCCAAAAAATCTATGAAAATAGTTGATTAAATTTGTCGATATATATAAGTTGTAGCCAGGAGAGAGGTTTCCAAAAAATCGAAAATTTCAGTCCTGCGCCAATGCGCGGAAACTATAAAACTTATCTAAAATCTGATTGGTCCACCAAATTCATCTCAAAAAAGTAGTACAGTGACGTGAAAACCGCAACCCTCTAGCTTTAATAATAACCGAGATTTTTGAGAAAAACACCTAAAAACACCCAAAATGGGACACCCTGTGCAGTACTGATTTCATCCTGTAGACGTTTTACCCTGTATGATTTGGAAAAAGGTAACATTCGTATGTTTTTTTTTTAAATAAAGGTCCACAAACCAGATAATCTACTTAAAAGGAAATACGTGTATGCACGCTAATAAAAATAATCAAAAAGGTCGATCAACCATATTAACAGGGGTTTCATTCAACCAATTTCTGTTTCCGCGTGTGAAACCTGTTGCAGCGACAACAAAATTTAGTCGCATATATTTTCAATCTTGATACAATGCTCTAAAGAGGCTATCACAACGAAATCTCAGTTTAAAATTCAGAACACGTTCCTTGGTCTTGCTTGGCCTTGGTGGTTTGTACTTATTATTGTAATATTTAGAATAATTCTTGTTTAATTTTTGTTTGTTGTCCTCACCTACTAAAATGTTTTAACGAATTGAAATAATTTTGTCAGCAGCAATTGAATTCTTAAAAGATTTCTTTGTAAAAAAAGAAAAATATATAATATAGGTACATCCTGTATACAAATTGTGATCTAATGCCCAAAAGAGGCGAGATGTGTCCGAATACCTATCCGGTTTGATGAAGACAGATGATAAAATCTCTACCTCGACTTAACTAATTGTAAGTTTTGTCAGGTAGGCACTTTAAAAATTATTATAAATAGGCCAACATGTAAATTAGGTAACAAGGTGTAAAAGGACTAATCTCATCAACCTTTCATTAAATAACTAGTTTTATTTTTTGTTACATTTTCTTGGAAGGTTCGCAATAAAGGCCAAATTAGTATAATAGGTATTGTATAAAAATGAAGTTATGTACTTGGGACAGCATAAAAACCTTTGAATTTTATACGGGTGTTTTCTGCTCGTAAGTCTGGTATTCTTACCAGTAGCAGGGCGTGGTAAATGCTATTAAATAGAGCGCGCCCCGTATATCACTGTGTTTCAAGCGAGTACATTTATATTTTACCAGGGTAGCTCGAGAACAGGCGCCTCGGCAATAAGATAAGAGACAAAATACTTTTTTAACTATATTAAACCGCACCTGGTATTAGTAGTAGAAAGAGATGAAGGATACAGAGAAGATAGATATTGTAGTAAAAACAAGTGACTGCATGCTCGTATATAATATCGCCAATACTTGCATGGGTTACACTGTTCGACGGCTGGCCACTTGTGCAGCGAAATGCGCTGGCTATAGCCTTGCCATAATTTCACAGATGTTAATAAATCTGCGTAAATAATTGACAATATTATATGGTGCATTAACCTTTACGTTGTGTTTGACGAAAACCTCAAAGCGTTGACTGACGTATTAATAAGACTTCTCACGGCTATAGTTTCATGTCCTGGAAAGTAGATGGCGCCTATGGTCAACAATGTATTTTGCATTGTGAGCAGCCTTTATTAATACGTCAGTCAACGCTCAAAGTGAAATATTATGTAGCTTGTAGAATATGTATATTTTTGAAAACTGCGTGACATATTGTTTTTGTGACGCCAATTAAAGTTTTTATGCTGTTTCAAGTGACTTTATAAACACTATACACGCACCTACTATATACTGCATATCCCCAGGGTTTGGCCGTAACGTCCTCCAAAATAAAGCAACAAAATGGTCAATTAAATCTCCGAAAATCTCTAATTTCCTACTTCTGTCTCTCACAAAGTTCGTTGAACTTTTCGTTATTTCCTGACCGGCAAATTCGTCGAACCACATTTGGACAAATCGTGTACGTTTTTGAGCTTGTGAAAGATTTTTTAGGGAATACCTAAAGTACTGTAAAAGATTTTACAAAGGAATCCATCAGCAAAATCGAGTATGGGACCTTGACATTCATAAATGAATTTTTAAATGACAGCCGAGGTCGAGACGAGCCGTTCCAGTTTTTAATTACATTAATTATAACTGGTATCGATCACGGTGATTGATATGTTTTATGTTTGTATTTTGTGGTTGTATACCAACAAAAAACTCAACTGAAGTCATTTTCTTTTGCATAAAATTATTATTATTCTATTAGGTACTGAATTATTTCATAAAAAAAACTTCCAGTAACAATGACATTGTTAAAAACGTTCTTTTGAAAAAACTCTATGAAAAACTGTCTAGACTAAATAATCCGTAAAAAATACCACCTCACTGAAAGTGATAAAACCGTCTAATCTTCAGAGGATTCCCAAATAAAGTCTAGGACAGAGCTTATGTTAAAGACCAATTAGGGGGACAGAGACGTACTTCTTATATTTAGTCAATTTTGTTACTACAATTTGAAGCTAACTGAGATTGAGTATTCCTTTACTCAATGCTGAGATGGGATCTAATGGAATACAGGATGGTCCAATTTCTATTTCTCTCTTTTAGAATAGCTATAATTTGAGTAAAATAAGGAATACCTAATAGAGTTAAAATAATGATGCAAAATTTTATTATTATGCAGGGTGTTTTCTAATTGAATGTCAATATTTCCATTCCATTTTATTCATATGAACGTATAACGTATTATCTTTTGAGATACAGGGTATTGAAGTTTTTAAAAATAAATAGATAATATTTTAATAATATCTGCATAATAATAATTATAAAGTGTAATAATATTCATTTATGAGCAGATTTGATCTCTTGATTCTCTGAATAATACCTCGGAAACGGTTGGAGATAAATAGGTCAAATTATATATCGTTGGAATCGGAATTAAAAAAGGAATCCTATAAGGGTTAAATGGAATGTGTAAGTTGTAAAATAGAGAAAATCACTTTCATTACCGCTATAAATGGAAGTTATTTCAAAAAACTAAATATTCAGGAATACCTACTACTTGAAGGTTTTCTAATGGTTGTGTAGGTAAAAATTTAGGATCAGGATCCAAAAATTTTGTAACATAATTATTTAAATGAGATGATCTACAAGATCCTGGTTTATTCAAACATAGCCACGCTCACCTGATGTGAGAGTTTTTTTACATGACCTCTTCCAAATTATGTTAATATTTAAATCATATTAGATAATCTCATTAATACATGACACATGTCACACAGTAAGTGCAAAAAATCGTATCAACTTACTATAAAAGAACAATGTCCCCTCAATAATGACACAGTTTGTCTAGTATCACCTAACAAGCAACTACAATCAAAATGTTCAAGCTCGTAAGTTTTCATTGTGATCATCAAACCCAAAATTGATTTTCCTCATATTTTCAGATTGCTTTCTTTGCCGTCTTGGCCTGCATCGCTGCCTTCGCCGTAGCTAACCCGGAGCCCAAGCCCCAGGTGCTCTACGGAGGCTACGGCTACGCCGGAGTTCCCGTAGCAAGCTACGGAGGCTACGGAGTCTACCCGGGCGTAGCTGCTTACTACCGTTAAACTATGACAGTAGACGTAGTCGATATGATGACCAAGCCAGGATATAAGGAATATGGAGATTTTTTTTAATTTTGTGTAGTGTCTAAGATTGAATAAAATATGCTTAAAAATTATTTATATTTATTTCAAATTATTCAGTGTTATTCATAAAGTTGGTAAAATTTTTATTATTAGATTTTTGAAAATCTGATTTCGGGCTTTCAGATTTAAAATTTAGTTTACCAATTGAAAATTATTAAACAAAAGGAATGTTTTTAAAAGTATGCAGGGTCATTTTAAAAAGATAAAAAAATGGTCCGAATTAAATTCCATACTTTTGAATTTAAACAACTGCGTACTTAGTAGTTTTTAAATATACTTATTTAAGTTATTAAAAATGTCTTATAGTTGGGATGCTATTATTTTCTCTCTAAATTGTAATCTGTCAAATAAATCTTTAAATTTTCACAGGCCTAAATAATAAATAATCTAATCCAAGTTACAGAGGCAGTGGATCAAAACATTGGCCACCACGTGACCTATTCTCTTATTGGTTTGGCCGTCATAAAATGTCAAGTGTTTAGGGGTAGAAACACAAATTTTAGAACTTCTAAAAGACTTAGTTCAGAATTACAAGCCACTTGGAATCTCATATTAGTCCCACCCTGGTAATCGATCGCAAGGCGGTTATGTGACTTTGTTTATATCTACTGCCGCTGTAACTTGGATAGACTTTAGGTATTATTCAAAATTCTCAATAAATACTAAGTTGAGATACTAGGATTTCGAGCAGACGAAATTATCAAATATTATTCCTAGCGGAAGATAACAGGTAATGTTAAGAAACTTTAGATTAAAATATTCCTGTTGATTTTTACATTGTAAAAGCTCAAAAAATATTTAAAACAAATATAGATAAAATATTAGATGACTACAATCAATCATTTTATAAACTTTCACCTTTAAATAGTGGAGAACAAAGAAATTAATTAGTTCAAGATAAAACTAAAAAAAATAGAGCATGCAATTACATTTATTTTTTATATTACATACTTGCATTTTTCTTGTTTTGTATTTATGTATTATTTTTTTTAGTTTGAGTCGATTTTCAATAAATGTGGCAAATCAACAAGATTTAAAAAATAGTCTCAATTTAATTTTGTTCGTTTAGGTACTATTTTTACACAATTAATGATTCTGGTACCTATTTTATGTCGATTCATGCACCAAATTTGGTGTGAATATCATTGTCATTTCGTATATTTAAAAATAAATATATATAAATAAAATATATAAATATATAAAAAATTGTTAAGTTTAAAAAGTCTAAATGTTTCCGAGAGAAGACACAGCCACACTTCATTTATATTCTTAAACTGTTTATATACTTTTATTTGAGTATTTTTTATAAATTAATAATATTGCACAAATGTATTTATGCAACAAATAATTTTATTTCTGCAGCAGTGTACGAATAGAATAGGTAACTGAAATATAAATTAAATAGTCGATCTAGATAATTGTATCTAACAAATAATAATGTAATGGATTATAAAAAATGTGTAGGAAACTTAATTTACTTATATATTTTTAAAATTTTTCTTGTCACAGAGGTATTATAAATTAAATTCAAACAAACCACAAGATACTAAACATACAAGATGTCCTAATTTTCTAATATAGAAACACAACATAAAATATAAATACTATTAGCATCAGAAAAACAATAACGCTACGAAAAGTATAGGACATTATTATTACCAAGTTAATTTTTTATTTCCAAATGTCTGAAACCGTTTCAAACCACTGTATTTTTTTGCAAAAACTATAGGTACTATAAATACCAAAATAAATGCAAAATGCAAAAAATAACAAATTAAAAAAAAGGATTAATTTGATATAAAATTGGACGATCTATGTATTTAGATATTTCAAGGAAATATAACTTTTGTTTGATTTCATAAATTAAACTGTAGCACGCGTATCTTTATAAAGTTGTAGGTATTATAGACGCCATGTTTATATGAACTTTTTTTTAATTTTTTTTATGTTCTTTTTGACATAAAAATGTGTCCACTATTTTAACAAACCCAAGTATTTTCTTATGCACAAATAATATAATCACCAACCCTGTGTATGTGCCATAAAAATCAAATAATAAGGGAATGCATTTTTTTCATTTCCACTTAATGAAACTCATGTATAGATACAAAAGAATCCAAATTTATTCACAACCAAACACACGAAACATTTTCATAATCATTATATCATAGCCAAACCATCGTCTGTGACCACTGAGCATGCGCAGTCTTTCGTAGCTTATCTGTAGAGGGCAGCTACGCCTGGGTAGACTCCGTAGGCTCCGTAGCTTGCTACGGGAAGTCCTCCGTAGCCGTAGCCTCCGTAGAGCAACTGGGGCTTGGGCTCTGGCTCTGGGTTGGCTAAGGCGAAGACTGCCAAGCAGGCAACTACGGCGAAGAAAGCAATCTGAAATATAGAAATACAAAAATTAATACATAGAACACACCACAATAATTATAAATTTTAATTTTCAAGAAGAGTATTATGAAATTATCATAATGAAACAATAGTTTTTTATATACGTAATATACTTACAACTTTGAACATTTTGTATGATCGATTGTCAGACAAACTATGACTGTTCCTCGAGTCTAAGGTCCATTTATATTTAGCTGCACAGATTTTTTGTTTATGACGAATCTAGATCAACTAGAAGTATTATTTAATGAGCTACAATATATTCATCTGCATCTGCATAATGAATAATCGTATCAAAAACAAAAGTGTGAACAAAGTTACTACTTCTTGTAACACAGCAGGAAATTTGGTCCATCTGTGCATACGCTTAGGCACCTTGAAGTAAAATTCTAGAAGATTACTTACACGTGCTTCAAAAAGTATACAATCCTTGTCTATCGAAATGGATAGACAAGGATACAATGTGTCCCGGATAAGAATGAACAGCATGGGGATCTTGCAAACGGTGAGAGATAGAACAGCGGTTAAATGAGGGAAAAGTTGCGCAATTTTGAGGTCAATAAAATGGTACAAACAGATTTCTAATATCTTTTTTCAATTTTGAGTTATTTTGAAAAAAGTAAAATTTTGCGTTTTCGATTTTATTTTTTTCTGAAGTTGTTATCACAGATAGAAAAAAAAAAGAAAAACACTTTCTTACGGCACTTTTTAACGGGCTTTAAGATGGCGTTTTTAGATTTGTTCTACAACATTTAGTTTTGAGAAACCATCTTCAACTTAATTTTTTTAAATACGGACCTGGATTTTTTTTGCAGATTTTGAAAGCACTTTTCATTGCAAATACCATGATAATATTTTAAAAATGTTTTGAGACAATTATACTGAAAATTACTTTTTTCCATTCATTATTTTCTAATGCGGCCCTGTATTTAATAATAAGAAGTCTAAATATTAATCAGTATTTTCAATAATTTAACTTACAACTTATCTTTCAATCGGAGAACCAAAAAAAGGACGGCAAAGACTAATAACGGTCACATACGATAATAAAAAATAAATAAAAATCCTCCACCTAGAAGGCTTTGAAACAACGAGACCAACCCCTTGTCATTTGTCATAACTCCCACTGTATCATTTAGTTAATAATTTGTATTATTAGAAATGGAGGGTGCTTTTTCAAATGACGACAAATTTAACATGTTAGCATGTTATATCTTGTGTCACAGAAATAATAGTGTAGAGGCCGAACGAATGTACCTATTGTTGCAATTAATAAATGGCAAAAGTAATAGGTTTCATTGGCTTAAAGCTTTCTTTCGCACACTTAGAAAAAGCGAAGAATTTACTTCAAGACACAATGCGACACTGTTTGCTGTACAACAACATAGGAAAACACTAACCAGACAGGGCTGTATTTGTTAAATTGTTGACAATACTGATTAATATTTAGACTTCTTGTTTCAGATTTTGAAAGCACTTTTCATTGCAAATACCATGATGACACGAAATATTTTTAAAATGTTTTGGGACAATTATACTGAAAATTCCTTTTTTTTTCATTCATTTTTTTCCAATGCGGCCCTGTATTTAATAAAAAGAAGTCTAAATTTTAATCAGTATTGTCAACAATTTAACTTACAGTTTATTTTTTCTTCGAAAACTTAATATTTTAAATACGGCCCTGTCTGGTTAGGGTTTTCTTTTGTTGTTGTGCAGCAAACTGTGTCGCATTGTGTTTTGGAGCAAATTCTTCGCTTTTTCTAATTGTGAGATGAAAGCTTTAAGCCAATGAAACCAATAACTTTGGCCATTTATTACATTCGTTGGGCCTCTACACTATTTCTGTGACACGACACAAGATACCTATAACATGCTAACATGTTTGTCGTCATTTGAAAAAGCACCCTCCATTTCTGATAATACAAATTATTAACTAAATGATACAGTGGGAGTTATGACAAATGACAAGGGGTTGGTTTCGTTGTTTCAAAGCATTCTAGGTGGAGGATTTTTATTTATTTATTATTATCGTATGTGACTGTTATTAGTCTTTCCCGTCCTTTTTTTGGTTCTTCTATTGAAAGATAAGTTGTAAATTAAATTGTTGACAATACTGATTAATACAGGGGAGCATTAGAAAATAAATAAATAGAAAAAATAAAGTTAAAGATTGTTTCTCAAAAACGAAATGTTGTAGAACAAATCTAAAAACGCCTTCTTAAAGCCCGTTAAAAAGTGCCATAAGAAAGTGTTTTTCATTTCTTTTTGTCTGTGATAAAAACTTCAGAAAAAAATGAAATCGAAAACGCAAAATTTTACTTTTTAAAAATAATTAAAAAACGAAAATGATTAGAAATTCGTTTGTACCATTTTGTTGACCTTAAAATTGCGCAACTTTTCCCCATTTAACCGTTGTTCTCTCTCTCACCGTTTGCAAGATCGCCATGCTGTTCATTCTTATCCGGGACACATTGTATATAGGAATTTTTTATCGGAAATCTGGCAATGCAAGTTTATTCGGCACCCCCTGAAACCCCAATGTCCCAAGTTTTATTAATTTACTTCACCGACTAACATTTCTACAGGACCTTAAATTTGTGAAATAATTTTTTGCATTCCTGATTTCTAATTTAAAATAAAAAAAACAATTTCCCAAATATAACGCCCTATAGAAATGTTGGCGAGGTAAATAAAAAAATCATACTTAAAAAAATATGGCACATTTAAGATTAATGTTCTTTGCCGTTTTCTTTATTAACAGGATATTTTTCGGCATTTTTGAATAAGTTTGCTCGATTTTCAGGTATTTCCAAACCATTCCTGATTTTTAATTGAAAATGCCCTGTAGAAAGTTAGTCTGAGAAGTAAATTAATAAAACATGGGACCATTGGTATTTCGCGGGGTGCTGAATAAAGCTGAGTTGTCAGATTTCCTATAAAAACCCCTAACAGCATTTTCCAAAAAATCATAGCAGCGCACTTTTTCGAAAATGACCACTTTTAAACAAGTTCCTCCAAAACATTTCTAAATGCCCGACCAGCGCACTTTGTTATATTTCCAAAAAAGTCAAGCTGGCCCGAAAATTGTTTCTCCCAATATTTCGGCCAGAAAAACAATTCAGCACAACAACAATACTGTATACACATCCGGGTGTGCCCCACATACATATGCATACTGGACATTTCGAGTTTTTTTAAGGCTCTTTAAATACAATATGCAAATATCCTAGATCACAATCCATCATTAGGTAATCTGCCTAGCCAAATCCTATAACGAACCTCCACAAAAAATTATTTTCGTTCTATATAAAAGGACAATAGACACCTGGGAGATCACAGTTTGTCTGCTAGCACCCGACAAGCAACTTCAAGATGTTCAAGACTGTAAGTACATCCAGATTTTTTTTATATAATGCTATAATGATTATTTTTTTCCAGATCATTATCTTTGCCGTCCTGGCATGCATCGCTGCCTTCGCCGTAGCCGCCCCAGAACCCAAACCCCAGTTGCTCTACGGAGGCTACGGCTACGGCGGACTTCCCGTAGCAAGCTACGGAGCCTACGGAGGCTACCCAGCCGTGGCTGCCTACTACAGATGAGCTACTAGGCGCTGAGACGGGCAACCTGTCTGCGACAATCCGGCTATGTTTATGAGGTTACGAAAATGTTTTTGCTTTGTGTACAGTCTAAATTTTAATAAAGGTGTTATTTGGCTTTAACGTGTGTGGTTTTAATTCATTTCCAAAAGAAAATTTAAGAAGGAAATATCAGGAAAACTATGTTTCAATACAATATTAACAATATACAGGGTGAGTTTTTTTCGATGACCACTATGGGGATCTCGGAAACTAGCAGAGATAGAACAAAGGTTAAATGGGGAAAGAATTGCGGTTTCGATTGCTCCATCTAATGCCCTTTTGGATTTTTAAAAAACTTCATGGTTCACTAGATATTCTGAAAAGAGTGATTTTGCTCCGTTATTTCTGATTATACAGAAAAACTGTAGAGACAAAAATTGTAGATAATTTTGGGCTTAATAAAATAATCTGATTCAATTTTCTATGTTGTTTGTGATTTTTGAGATATGACATACACTTGTGTTTGTTTAATGTAAATCATAGTTGGCTGTGGCCTTATGAAATCGGCCATACTTCAAACTTTCAAATATTTTATTTTTAGCTGGTTACAAAATGTAACAAAATAAAATAAAAATTATCATGATGGAGCTCCACCACATAATTATTTGCCCGTAAGAAATTACCAAGATCAGCTCTATAAAAATAGTTGGAGAGGAAGAAATAGACCTATTTCCTGGCCGCCCCGATCCCCCGATTTGTCTGTTTTGGATTTCTTTTTGTGGGGAACGGTACAAAATAAAGTATGAGACAATAATTGATGAATTAAGAGCAGCTGTTTTAGAAGCAATTGCCAGTATTGACAGGCACTCTCTAAGAAAGGCGACAAATTCAGTTTTAAAAAGATGCAATATTTGGATAAATAATAATGGTGGATTGTTTGAACACCTTTTAAAATAATAATAATAATTTGAATTTGAGTTTTTTAATTTTTGTTTTATTTTGTTACATTTTGTTACCAGCTAAAACAAAATATTAGAAAGTTTGAAGTATGTCTAATTATAAAATAGAACGTAATTATGAAAATATTCCGTGGCTGGCTGTGAAAATTTAAAAAAATCAGAAAATTAGCCATAGCTCCTTTAATTTTTATAATAACTATGCCGAGTATTATATCTTTGGAAAGCTCAAAAAATGGTCGATTTTATAAGGCCACAGCCAACTATGATTTACATTTAAAAAAACACAAGTTTATGTCATGTCTCAAAAATCACGAACAACATTAAAAAAAAATGGATAAGATTATCTTATTAAGCCCAAAATTATCTACAATTGTTGTCTCTACAGTTTTTCTGTATGATCAGAAATAACGGAGCTAGAGAGATCTGAAGAAATAGCAAAAAATCACTCTTTTCAAAATATCTAGTGAGCCATGAACTTTTTTAAAAATCCAAAAGGGGCATTCGATTGAGCATTCAAAACCGCAATTCTTTCCCCATTTAACCTTTGTTCTAGCTCTGCTAGTTTCCAAGATCCCCATAGTGAGCATCGAAAAAACTCACCCTGTATATTTTAAATTGAAAAGTCCATAATATCCTAAAGCAGCGGTCAGATTCCTGAATTATTGCTTCAAGCAGGTAGGCCAGTGTAATCGTCTTTCATTTGTTCTTTTTTCTTCGCGTCTTCGTACGTACGAAGCCGATGCTTCGCTTTTTGTGCTGAATTTCGACAAGGAAAACCAGAGTAATTTTTACGACGGAGTCAAGTCGTTTGGCTTGTACTTTTTTAAACTCTTTTCCCTAAGTATATAAAGCAGGAGAAGTGGATTTACCGACAGAATTTGCCGTGGTTAGTTCTGAACACAACGATATATCATCATGTTCAAGTTGGTAAGTTTGTTTAAATTTTTTTCAATATACGTATTTGTTTTTAAAATCGAAACATTTTGCATTCGCTTCTGTCCTACCTTGATTTTAAAATACATAGTTGTACCTATGGTTTATATTAGGTATGTGGCCATTTTACAGTTTAATTCAAACAAAAAATAATATATATATACCTATTCAAAAATACATTTCACTATTAAAAAATTGTAACTGCCGCTAGTTTTATTATTTTTATTACTAAACGTCTTTAATGCTTTAAAATTATTATGTTATGTTTGATGCAAAGTTGATATACCGCCTCGCATAATAATAAATTGAAATACATCAAATTAGGTATTTCAGTTTTTGTTAAATAGTTCGATGATATTTTCAAAATCTAATGTAAATAATATTATATTCTAAATACTCTGCAGAAACTCAACTTGACAGACTTTTAAAATATTAATATAATTTTCTTTTGAAAAATACATACAGGTCTACTTCTCAACCTATACATACACTACATATCCATAAAATTTTTATTTCATTTTCAAAATGCAAATCCAGGGCCAATTTTCACGAAAACCAATTAGCGATTTTTTATTTAATATCTGACAACACAGCGTTAATCAGGACATACCAAAACCGCCATATACCAAATTTGAACAAACAATATACAGGGAGTTCTATTCTGCAGGGTGTCAAACTTGAGCAAAATAGGAATTTTAAAGGCATCAAACGAGTCAAGTGTGCCATGGCCATGGAATGCCCTTAAAACAGTTGAATGTGGTACAGAATTATTCAAATTGTAAAAATGTACAGGGTGTTCCCGTATATTTTGACCCATTCCTAGAGCCTTTATTTTTCGAGTTAGGAAAAAATTGCTTAAATGAAAGTTGAAGGGATTTTTCTGAACCGCTGTTCTGTTACTAGATAAAACAAATGAGCATCGCAAATTTATGAAAAAATACGAACTTACTTTTTTTAATGTGAATTTTTGAATTGCACGCATTTTTCCGATTCCAACAATATAAAATATGTTATATGTTGGTTACCCTACAACTTTCATTTAAGTAATTTTTTTTCTCGAAAAATAAAGGCTCTTGGGGTGGGTCAAAATATACCCTGTACAGGATATTTTTCTCTGCGCCAATCTCAAAATGCTGAATTTTTGTGAAACTTTATACTGATCAAAAATGCTTTCGAAATATTGAAAAAATATTAATAAAAACAAAAGTAATTTATTTTTTACAACATGCCAACCAAGAAATAAAAAACAATTTAAATTATTGAACCTTCCTCAACAAAGTCACTGTCTAAGATGATATATATTTTCTGTTCCTTTCCCAAAAATTCAGTAGGTACTTTGAGATTGCACAGAGAAAGACATCCTGTAACTGTTTCGAAGTAATTCAATGGCACACTTGACTTGTCAGATGCCTTTAAAATTCCTATTTTGCTCAACTTTGGCATTCTGTAGAATGGAACTCCCTGTATATTTCTTGTTCAAATTTGGTATTTGAGGGTTTTCTGATATCCTGGTATCTTTCTGAAAATTGCCATAGAGGCACAATAATAGAATACGAACATAGCCCAAGATCGGATTTACAAAATATAATAATAAATTTTTCCAATTTTTTTTGGCTCAAACTTTATGAATAGCGCTGTATTTAGTAATAAAGTTAGTAGGTAGATTAATAAGTGTAATAACTTTTTTATTTTTTAAAGCAAAAGTTAAAGACAAAGTTTAATTTTAAAATAAATTGTTATTCTAGAAAGTAGCAATCACAAAATAGTTCCTTTACTCTATTATAGTCAGTACCTCAAACGATTTGAAAGCCAATATACAGGGTGAGTTTTTTCGATGCCCACTATGGGGATCTCGGAAACTATCAGTGCTAGAACAAAGGTTAAATGGGGAAAGAATACTCGGCATAGTTATTATAAAAAATAAAAGAGCTAAGGCTCATTTTCTGATTTTTTTAAAATTTTCACATAGTCAGCCATGGAATATTTTCATAATTACGTTCTATTTTATAATAAGACATACTTCAAACTTTCAAATATTTTATTTTTAGCTGGTAACAAGATGTAACAAAATAAAACAAAAATTATCATGATGGAGTTCCACCACATAATTATTTGACCGTAAGGAATTACCTAGATCAGCTCTATCCAAATAGTTGGATAGGGACAAATATAATTATTTCCTGGCAGCCCCGATCTCCCTATTTGTTTGAAGTATGTTTATGTCATATCTCAAAAATCACAAACAACATAAAAAATTGGATCAGATTATCTCATTAAGCCCAAAATTATCTACAACTTTTGTGTCTACAGTTTTTCTGTATAATCAGAAATAACGGAGCTACAGAGATCTGATGAAATAGCAAAAAAATCACTCTTTTCAAAATATCTAGTGAGCCATGAACTTTTTTAAAAATCCAGAAGGGGCATTAGATTGAGCATTCAAAACTGCATTTCTTTCCCCATTTAACCTTTGTTCTTGCTCTGCTAGTTTCCGAGATCCCCCTAGTGGGCACCGAAAAAAACTCACCCTGTATATTAATGTTAGTAAGACTTGTGCAATTTATTGTGATATTCGTGAGAAAATTGAAATATCAATGCCTGTCTTGTTTAAAAGTTTTTTTTTTTTCGAATAAATTTTGCTAAATATCTTGTATTAAATTCCAGATTGCCTTCTGTGCTGTCCTAGCAGCAGCCTTCGCAGCTCCAAGCCCAAGGCCAGATCCAGGCCTTCTCGCATACTCGTCCGGAATACCACTTACCTACAGCTCCATCGGCTCTCCAATCACTTACTCCAACCTGGGCTACCAATACCAATATGGATCTCTGGCGTACCCTGCTTACCCCAACTACGCTTCGAACTACCTGTACAGGGCCCCCCTGGCGTACACCCTGTAGGTTACTTCCTAAAGTGCCGGACAAACTGCATGGAGAGAGAACTTTGGATAACGACTTTGGACACGGCTGATAGACGCCTAAGAAAATTATTGTTTGTTAGAAACCTTTGGTTTGTAGTACGGCTAAATTTGTTTTGGCAACGAATAAACGAATAAAAAATTTTAATAAAGACCTTTATTTACAAAAATACATCGCGCAACCAAATCATATTCATTCGAACGTAGCTAGGACCTCATCTGTTTCGTAGCATTTCATAGCTTAACGGTAGTAAGTAGCTAAGGCCGGGTATGCACCGTATGCTCCGTAGGTGGTTGCTACGGGGACTCCGGCGTAGCCGTAGCCTCCGAGGAGCACCTGGGGCTTGGGCTCAGGGTTGGCTACGGCGAAGGCAGCGATGCAAGCCAAGACGGCGAAGAAAACCAACTGAAAGAAAAACGTAATTATCATCAACACAGAAAACAATCTACTATTGTCATCTAATGTCTTGTCATCTACACTGACACCACATGACCTGGACCAACACAACCAATGACGTCAGAACCTATAGACAGGTTTGTTTCGATAAACGCCCAGAACTAATCACAATCTAAGCGCTCCATTAAATTATTCCGAAAATGTCGCGAGATCGTCAGAAATTGCCCCTTTTTGTCGAGCCGTAGCGAACTTATTTCGACTCTGGGCTCGGAGGCTGGCGTCGTTAGACCATCCCCCGAGTCGAGGTTCCGATGCTACCGGCGCCCCCAAACAAGGAAAACCATGCGATATCTAAGTGTGATTCTGGAGGAACTATAACCGGGAATCACCGGGTGTATAGTTGGTTGATGGTTGACTTTCTGTCTTTGTTTGTAGCATGTTTTTAGGGTAGTATGGATATATTTAATCTTGGAGTGAAAATAAAGGGCATTTTAACAATGGGGCACCACGTCTATAGGTTTTGACGTCATTGAACACAACATATTCAAAATATTGTCTTCACTTACGTATTTAAACATTTTGAAGTTGTTTGTCAGATGCTAGCAGACAGACTGTGACAACCAAAAAGTGCCTTGATCTTTTATAGGAAACAGCGCAAGTTTTTTTGTGGTGACTTACAGATCTAGTTCAGATATATTATCTAATGTGACACAATTGTTGTTTCATAAATTTGCATACAAGTATAACAAAGAATATTAAAAAATTGTGTCCTCGCTACATCTACACTTTTTAGGTCACACCTCCATTATCATGTTTCAGATTAAATTCATTAAAGTATACTAACACTTTTTTGCATATTCTGAGGACGTAATAATAGTACCTATATAGTACCACTTCCCTATATATTTGTGACAAGAAAAACATGCACTCTACTACCTATAAATATCAACAATTTCTCCGATATTTCACAGTTTGTCTAGTATCACCTAACAAGCAACTACAACCAAAATGTTCAAGCTCGTAAGTTCATTTTTGATCGTCAAACCCAAAATTGATTTTCTTCGTATTTTCAGATCGCATTCTTCGCCATTTTGGCCTGCATCGCTGCCTTCGCCGTAGGTAACCCGGAGCCCAAGCCTCAGGTGCTCTACGGAGGCTACGGCTACGCCGGACTCCCCGTAGCAACCACCTACGGGGCCTACGGAGCCTATCCGGCCGTAGCCGCTTACTACTGATATGCTACGAAGGACTGGGGCAGTGGGATGGGATTTGATGTTTTAGTTTGAATAAATTGGCAGTTTTATATTTGGAAATATGTATTTTACTTATATCAACAAAGCTGAGCGTCCAGAATTTTCTTGCTTAAATAAAAAAACATATTTTCACCAAGGTCACCAAGAAAAAAATAATATAAAATCTTTGGGCGTACCTCAACATGACCATGTTATGTAATGTATTCTCAGCGGTCGACCCACATTGAACTTGATTATGAACTGGTAATGAATATATGTAACAATTAAAAATAGTTTGAAGGCGGACATGTCCAAAAATTGGTTCAACGAACGAAACGCACAATGGTATATAAAGGTGTCATCTGAGCAGTTTGTCATTGTCGTGTAGTCTTCACAGCAGAATCAAGAACTAACTTGCACAATGTTCAAATTGGTAAGTGCGAACACATAGGCCAGGGAAAATAGAATATGACCTAGAAAAAAATATTAACTGCAATTTTGTTTTGCCATATCAAAGTTATAAGTAAATACGTTGGTAGAAACCAAAAATTAAACATTGTGAAAAAACGGAGCCTTGAGTTACCTCAAAAAACACCCATTTTTCGTTAGAAATTTCGAGCAAAAATGTTAACTGGATTCTTTTAGACTCTTTAGGTAAAAAAACTTCCCTTGCTAACATATATTAAGAAATTAAACATTTTAAGAATATGGAAGTAACTTAGATCAACAAAGAGGAATAAAAATCGGATAATTTTCTATTTCGGCAAAAGCAAAAATATGAACTACGTTTTTATTGCAGATGATCATTCCCTTTTACAAATAGAAATGTAACTTATACAAAATTAAACATTTATCTGAGCCGCATGTACGTCAGCTGTCACTTCTCATTGGTATAGACTAGGCAAAAATATGAACTGTTTTTTTTTTGTTTAACTTTTTACAATATAACTATATTGAATCATATATATAGCAAAATTAAACATTTATTTACGGCGCATATAGGTCAACTATCACTTGTCATTTCTTTAGGAAAGCAAAAATATTAACTTTTTTTGTTTAACTTTTTACAATGTAACTATATTAAATCACATATAGCGAAATTAAACATTTATTTACGGCGCATGTAGGTCAACTGTCATTTGTCATTTCAAAATACTTCCGTTACCAAATTTTGTTTAATTTCAAAAAATTTAACAAGACTTAGAATCCACTTACAAAGTTTAACAAAAATCAGCCAGTTAATAATTTTGCTCTCAAAGACAGCTTCAAATTTCTTTAAAATGCGATTTCCGGTGAAACAATAGGTAGGTATGTTTAATTTCAGAACAAACTGTTAATACTTGATTTTTAAGGTATTTATAAATAATAAAAACGCAGTTAATATTTTTGCCCAACAAAATATTACGCAAAATGCCATTTTTACATCTTTTGGATACTTGCGCAAACGTAATCTGTTTAATTTATCAATCTCAACTTTATATACCTTTACTAATAAATGCAGCTTAAAATTCGCAGTTAATATTTATGCCGTCTTTATTACAACAAGAAAATGTATTTTTCTAAAAAACGCCCACACGCGTGTGTTTATTTTGTATAAAAAACAATTCTGGCGTTCATTTATTACCAATATTTTGTGATGGCATTGTAAAAATGCGGTTATGAATTTTGTCTAGGTTTCATTGTTTTTTACCGTAATTTCCCTGGCCTAATATTTGTCGAATCAAAATCAGTGCAATTTTTTTTATAAAAAAAATAATGTCTAGTTTTTCATCTCATGGTAGGTAATATCTAAGGACCTATTTTTAGCACATTTTAATCCTGAATAAAAATTGCGCACAAAAATGCTATCCAACCTTCTGTATTTGACGGGCTTGTTATAATAAGAATTAATGCTAAAATCCCTTCACTCTCCAACATCAAATTAGGGTATGAAACATAAATTGCGATTAGGTAGAAAATAAATTTATTAAAAGATTTTTAGGTCAATGCCGAGTTTTTGTAAACAGAATCAAAGCGGAAACAACACGCTACATGTACAGATATTAAAAGTTATAATATCTAACTGAAACTAAGTATTTTCTGTATCTTCCTTTGCAGTTTGCTGTCGTCTTCGCCGCCATCTTGGCGTTCACCTCGGCTCTGCCGGCTCCAGAACCCGCTCCAGCTCCAGTAGCAACTCCAGATCCGGCTCCAGCCCCTGCTCCAGCTCCAAAGCCACTTCTGGCTTACTCAGCGTACTCCGCCTACAGTGCACCAGCGGTGGCTGCTTACGCCGCACACCCTGTAGCTTACTCGGCTTACGCTCCAGTCGCCTACTACTGAAATGTACGCGGTGTTGTAGGAAGGCTTCGAGATGACGACCACGCCGAACGATGTGAAATGTTATGATTTTTTTGTGGCTTTAAATTAGGTTAATTAAATATACCTACACGTTATTTGATTAGTTTTCCTTTTAGTTAAAAAGTTAGCACATTCTTTTGTTAATAGCTATTTATGTACCAAGGCATTGAAGTTCAACTTTTTATAAGTCGTGGAATTTAGTTGCCGAGGCCTATGTGGCCGAGACAAATAAACCACATGAGTCATAAAAAATTATTAATAAAAAAATATTTTTAAAAACAAGCTTTTATTTAAATGCTCTGAAAAAAAGAAAATAAACTTTATAATAAATCAAACAAAGGCAAACCCATCATTTTGTTACATTATACAACTGTATATGATATAAAAGCTTGTCACGTATATATATATATATATATATATATATATATGTTACGGGCGACGTGAAGACGAAGACTTAAACTTTTATTTGAGTAACGCGAGTTACAGAGTTTCGGCTTAGACTACAGACAAGACTAGAATTGGCACTCTTACTTTACTAGGTCCTATTTATACCGATCTGTTATGCTGAGGTGTTGTGGTTCTCATGGGAAAAGAATATAAAGACAAAGGGAAGATCAAATTCTGCAATTCTTGCAGTAAGCAAGTTTTAACAATACTCAAAAGGAATATGATATGTTCTAGTAATCATTCTAGAACAATATACAATGGAAAATGATATCTTTGTAGTAAGCATCTTGAACAATAGAGAATGAGAACATAATATCCAACAGTAAACAGAATCAAGGGTAAAAACAAGGTTATGATCAAGGTGATGCTTGAGGTCCGATATAACATATATATATTCTCGCGACACGCTTTTATATCATATACAGTTGTATAATGTAACAAAATTACGGGTTTGCCTTAGTTTCATTTATTATAAAGTTTATTTTCTTCTTTTCAGAGCATTTAAATAAAAGCTTGTTTTTAAAAATATTTTTTTATTAATAATTTTATTTTCATCTTTTTAGTTCTAGTCTTCAAGCCCTTTCATTTAATGCCCATATTAAGGGAAAAGAAAATGTAATCCGCCGTGTTGGAGCGGCGGCCATAGTGAATTTAGTGTGATGTCCCTAACTTTATCGTTTTCTACTCTTCAAGCCCTTTCATTTGATACCCATATTAAAGGGGCGGACAAAAAAATACATCATCCGCCATCTTGGAGCGGCGGCCATTTTGAAAGTATTACAATATTTAGTATTGCATATTGCATTGTCACCGGAACTAAAGGCGTATGCAAAATTTCAGCTCAATCGGATGTCAGGAAGTGGTTTTCAGCTTGCACGATTTGACCTAAACACACATACAATCATACATACATTGCAAGTTAAATAAAAGCTTGTAAGTTAAAAAAACTCCAGTGCCGAGGTAGAAAAAAAAATTATTAGACAAAAAATAATCATATTATGGTATAACCCGTCCATGGACCGACTGCACGCAGCGTTGCTTGACTTTGACGATCGCTCTACCTAGGTTAATTAAGTATGACGAGGCAGGGCGCTTCCCAACAGAAACTCCAAACTGCTGCCTGTTGTGCAGCTTCCTTAAAAAGTAGATTGATATTCAAACCTACTAAAGTATTAACTATACTGAAAGATTGCGCTGCTATAGGTAACAATTTCGCAATGTGTGCGAAAAGTTAAATGGGCCTTTATTGGCCGGGTTTTGAATAGTTGGTCACTTTTGACGGGCGATGGCTCCGCGTCTGTCGTTTGATGTTTACATCTCGCCAAGGCCTACTTATTGAGCTGAGCTTTTAATGACGATTTTGGTACACTTCACTGCCGATTACAAGAAAATATTTTTCATTATAATTAGTTTTTTAAAGTTAGCTGACTAAACACTTAAACTCCTGTGTCATTTTAATTTGTTTAACGTCGCCAATTTTTTTGATTCGGACGCAGCATTTTAGTCTGATGTCTGTATATCTCGAGGCGTTGCGTTGATTGTTGCAAGGTAAAATGTCGTCATCTCCCCAATTTGATCTTTCAGTTATTAGTAATTTTGATTTTTTTTTCATCTTCGAGAAAATTGTGAATGCTTAGGAATGTTAATATAAGTAAAATACAACATTTTAAATATAAAAATGCCCATTTATTCAAACTAAAACATCAAATCCCATATCCTTATTCATTTCACGTAGCAATACCATCATCAGACTACGCCGACTGCCGAAGATCTTCGTAGCATATCAGTAGTAAGCGGCTACGGCCGGGTAGGCTCCGTAGGCGGTTGCTACGGGGAGTCCGGCGTAGCCGTAGCCTCCGTAGAGCACCTGGGGCTTGGGTTCTGGGTCGGCTACGGCGAAGGCAGCGATGCAGGCCAAGATGGCAAAGAAAGCGATCTGAAAATACGAAGGAAATCAATTTTGGGTTTTATGATCAAAATGAGAACTTACGAGCTTGAACATTTTGGTTGTAGTTGCTTGTTAGGTGGTACTAGACAAACTGTGACTTGTCAGAGAAGTTGATGGTATTTATAGGTGGTAGAGCAGAGTTTTTTGTTATGGACAAGTGAGTAATATACATTTTTAATGTGATTGATTTGATACGTGACTACATTTTACATTTTAGCAGAGCAAAAAAATGCAACCTGTTTTATTTTCTATATAGGTAAGGATATTTACTAGAGTTTCAAAAATGTCTCATGTGTAAGTCCCTTCATAAAAGGATATTAAAAACACCCAAGAATGACGTCAAACAATTTGTAAAAATAAACCGGAATATGATTGCAACATTTTCTATACTCCATGCTATTTTTAGCCCTTAGTGAATTTAAATGTTGTTTGGCGTGTTTGGGTAATCTGGATATTTAAATTATCCCTTTTAAGAGACCTTCCCATTTCCCATATTTTGTGCCCACGTATGTACATTTTTTCCGTGTATCAATAGATCGATATTCCATAATTATTCTCACGTAATTTACGAAAAAAGTGTTTTAATGTGTTTGAACGAGTCTAAAAGATTGTCCCCACGTGTCTGTTTTAAATTGATGGCCAAATATTTGCCGATACCAAAATTGGGTCCTTTTCCTCTCCTAAAAAACCTGAAATACGGCGCTCCAAATTTTCCAAGTATTAAAAGGAAATTTCCCATACTTAAAGCTCTTGTAATAAGTAATAACAAAATTATGATGTATTTTTCAAAGTCATGCGGATATTATTATCTATTGTATAATTATTACCTACGTATGTACATTGTGTACATACTTACTAAAAATATTTTACAGTAGGTAGTATATTATTAGACAAAGGTTGAGGACAAAATGTTATTGCTCCCACGCCCTAAAAACTGATTAAAAAAATATGCAAACTACTCTAGTAGCTATTATAGGAATATAAACCAGATACAGTTAAGTGTATGTCATAGTTTGATACATCGAATCAAGAATAATCAATATCAAAATGTTCAAGCTGGTAAGTTCTTTGAAAACAAAAGGTTATGTTATATGTCAGTGTCCAACTGCCATCAGGTTTTATGTGACATGCCAGTGCCATAGATTCTAAAGGACGCAAAATATTTCCCATCATAATTCACAATTTTTTACTTTTCTAACTTCCAGATACTCAGATGTGTTATTTAAAGGTAATGCGCGGCCGCCTGTAGTAGTCCCAATAATTGAAACCAGATTTTTCCTGTATCACCTTTAGTAATCCTACAATTCCCATTACGTGGGCATTACGTGTATAAGTAGGTAGTTTAAAACAAATCGTATTTCGAAAATTTTAAATTATTAAGCAGGTAGCTTCAGTCAGGTCTTTTTTAAAGAGTTTTTGTCTACGACTACAAGTTTATTTTAAGTTTGTGAGGTACCTTGGGAGAGAAATAAAATTACAAAAATTTTATAATGAACATCGAGAAAAACTACCATCATTAGAACTACTAGACCTAATCTTATTAGTTCATCTCGAAATCTGTGAAAGTTCTTTGGGAAGATTCATTCAACATTTTTTCCGATTTAAGAAAAAATATAATACCTCGGACTGAAGTTCTTGCCACGATCATATGTAGTTTATTTACTAAACTCCACATGAGTCATTAAAAGTTGAACTTCAGTGCCTTGGTACATAAATAACTATTATTATACAGTGACCGGTAAAAATATAATATTTTTAAACTCTGATTTCGATTAATTTAAATTTCTATATGCTAATCGAACAAAATTAAAGTTTAGTAGCAAATTCATAGTTATCCGATGATAAGTTGCGATTGCGGTATTTTGTTTTTTGTAATATACAGGGTGGTCAAAAAAATAAAAAAAGTTAAATTTCATTTTTTTTTACTAGGTGGCTGTGACTTTAAATCTGACATCCACTTTTGATTCCAAACAACTTTTGTAAGTAACTTTTTACCGTATTTTAAAAAATAAGGGTACTTTAGTCTTGAGTTATTTTGACATTTTTGAATCTACCCCGTATCCCAAAAGAGATATTTAAGTTTTGATATGTGCGTTTTGAGTTTGAAATGATGCGCCAACTTTTATCAAGAATAAAATTTTCTGAGAAATTAGTAATAAAAAAGTTTTCCATTTGTGTCCAACTTTCTGCCGGTCACTGTATTATAGTTCTTTTTAAAAACATGGTAAGTGTTTATTTATTAAAAAACATGCTAATAATTACTAGTGTCCATTTTAAATGGGCCACGCTGTATATTTTCCTAAAAAACATCAAATAAAAAATCCAAATGTTATAATTTATTTATTTATTTTTCACATATTATTCCACATAGGTATTCACAAATAATTTTGGCCATTTATCGAACTAGAAGGTGTTTACAAGTAGGCGTAAGGCGAGTAGCCGTATCCGTAGGAGTATGTCAGTGGAGAACCGTAGGAGTAAGTAGAAATCGGTGCGGAGTAAGTAGAGATGATCGGTGCTGAGTAGGAGATCGGACTGGTGTAAGCGATCGGGGCAGTAGCGATCAACCCAGGCTTGGGAGCTGGAGCTGGAGCTGACGAACAGATGGCCAAGATGGCGGAGAAGATGATGGCATACTAAAAAAAATTACATTATAAGAATATTTATTTAAATTTGCCCATGTAGGTTTAAAACAAATATTGATTAATAAAAAAAATCAATTTTATAATTTTGAAAATAAAATGTTAGAACATGCCTTTGTATAATCTATTTAGTAAATTTATAGACAGGACAACTTTGTCTGTCCACAAAAAGTTACGTTTAGTAAAAAAGTTACAGTATATTTTTTTATCAAATAGGTATAATAACAAATAATGATCTACTTACGAATTTCATGTTGATGGCACTTGTTGTGTATATCTACCTCGACTTTGTAAATCGGGTGGACTATAATCAAAACTGGCGAGTCCTTCCTTATATACAGAAAACCACAAAACTGGAGTGGGACCCCCATCATCGCTTTGAGCTTGCCTTTGTTAATTTTAAGTTAAGGCGGATTCTGCCAGACCAGTTCACCACGATTTTAAAAGATTTATGTGTATTAAAAGCTGGTCAGTTTCTATGGGATGATCCAAAGTTTACTTATGTACTATAATGAACAAAGGGGACAATATTATATTGGATTCATAAACATTTTTTAAAACGATGGATAAAAACAGGCTGACAATACAAGTCGTTATGATATCATCTCAAAACATTGTTCAAAGAAGAACTTATCTTGCAAGCTGAATTAGAACCACTTCCTGACATCCGATTGAGCTGAAATTTTGGATACACCTTTAGTTCCGGTGACAATACAATATACAATACTCAGTATTGTAATACTTTCAAAATGGCCGCCGCTCCAAGATGGCGGATTACCTATTTGATACCCAACATGGGTATCAAATGAAAGGGCTCGACGGGTAGAAAACAATAAGGTGAATGACTTCATACGAAATCCAATATGGCGGCCGCCCCAAGATGGCGGACTAAACTTCTTTACCACCCTCCTGACAATCAAATAGGTACTAAAAAGCATAAAATAAAATTGAAGATAAAAAAAACCTTTTTAAAAACAAGCTATTATTTAAGCCATGTACTAATACGAATAAAATAAGTTTAGGTTTTCGCAATTCCAAATTGCGACAAGTTTTTGCGAATTGAAAAGCTTGTCGCGAGAATTGTAAAGAAAAAATGCATACTTTGGCAAATAGGTACCTACTTGTCAACCAATAAAATTAATTGGTACCTACTTTCATCAACATTTCACGCGACAAGCTTTTCAATTTGCAAAAACTTGTCTCAATTTGGAATTGAATTATCTTAACGAAAACCTAAATTTATTTATTCGTTTTAGTACATGGCTTAAATAAAAGCTTGTTTTTAAAAAGGTTTTATTTTATTTTCAATTTTTCTTATTTCTCTTATAATATTAATAATATTCGAAAATGGCAATTTATATTTTTATTGTCTCTGATTTTGAATCGCCCAATACAAGGATTTGTATCATGAACGTCCCTGACTCTTCGCAAAAATGGTACAGTTTCAGGTTTCGCAGATATCGTTCACATACGTATGGTGCACATTCTTCCTGTTTCTATATTTAAGTTTTATGTCACACAAATTTGTTGACTCGAAATTCGGTAGATTAAATAATATCATTAAAATATCATTTAATAAGGTGGCAACTAGATCTGGTGGCGTTGTGTAGACTGGTACTGGGTGCTTATCTAAGACGTTGAAAATTGATGGTTTGCCTATAAATTATATTTTTATAGTTAATTTATTAGAGTCAGGTGGAATTCTTTGATTATATGTATACAAAACGGCTTGCTCAAAAGAAGAAAAAGTGGTAGTACCTATATCTATTAATCTAGTAAATTGATATGTTAATAAATCAAAAGAATCTAAGGGACAAGGATAAAAATTAGGAAATATAAAACAATTTTTTTATATTATTGCTCTAAATAGAGACTTATATGTGTCAAACCTCACAAAAGAATAAGAAATTCTTCAAATTTACATAGTTTCCAGAAAAAAAATATGAATATTTTTGCAACACATAATTAACAATAATGTCAATAATGTCATGTTGTTCGATGGCGTTCCATTCATTTGAAAGGCACTCGAATAGTTGTTGGCGAGTTGGAAATACAATATTTTGGTCCAATTCTCTCAGCATACGGAACAACAATAGGCCGAAGAATAATGTTTTGATAATCATTGGAATTCAGGTACCGCTCCAACCAAGCGAGATTAGTTCTTCCGCCGATGTTGATATCGCCCCATACCATGATCGCACCTCCTCAAAAGGTGTGAACCGCTCGAACAGCTGCAAGGCGTTCTGAATTTCCAAGATAACTCTACATGCGATGTTCCTTGAATCTGGCCAAAGTCCAAGTCGGGGCTCATCAGAAAAGAAAATTTGAGTCCATTCCTGCTGGTGCCAATTTAAATGTTCTTGTACCCTGCTTCATACAGTTTAGTCACTAACCCGTACATTGTGTGTATTGTGCAGCTGAATAACCAATATTGCGACGCAGTGATACTGGGCTCTCGCAAGGCTAGCAATCTTAGAAATGTATCCTGAATTGGGGTAGTTACCCTTGTACGACCTGTATGCCGTTCTATGTCGTCTCCTGTTTCTCATTATCTTATGCATAAGCGATTAGGTAATAACACTCTTGCGGATGTGTTAAGAATTTCTGCGACATCCCTTTGTGACTTTCTAGCCTCCAACATGCCAATAGTACGTACGTTCCAAATAATGTCTCTGCATCATAAAATGTTTAAAATCAAACCAAATTTGTCCAGCACTGAATGACAAATAATGCTTATTAAATTAAGAAGGTTTTTCGTTTGAATTTTTTAAAAAATTCTGCAATGTTTTTTTAATGTAAAAAAACATTAATACGTTTGCATTATCAGTTGCTAGAACTGCTCATAGTCGTACTATTTTTTTAAAATATTTAAATACGAAATTATTAATGAATTCTTTTGATATGTGTATAATATCATACAGGATTTTAGAAATTAGTAACCTAAACTTTAAAAGCGTTGCTAGTTCATACTTTGATGGTAATAATAGTAATTGCCAGCTTTTTTACTAAAAACGAAAAAATAAATATTAGGTATAATGTTCATAATAATCTTCTTGAGCCAATATCCAAGATCTCGACCAACTAAATCCATGCTTTGATCTGTAAAGGTAGGAGAATGATGAGAGAATATTTAAAAGTATGATTTTTTAAAGAAAACTTACACAAGAGTAATTTCTGTTGTTTACAGCCTCGAGGCGCCAACTCCGGGGCACCCTGTACAAAACAGACCAATTTTTGCAAGTCGGTGTGTGGAACGAAGTGATAGTATGAGGGAAATAATCGACAAAAAACAATGCAAATATATGAAGGTTATACAGGGTGGCCCACCACGAACTGCATCGATCTATATATAGAAAACTAAAAGTAGGAAAATTCTGAAAATTTGGCACCTCACCAATGCCGATGGGCGCTGCTCAACTAAAATATTTTGGTGAATCTGGAACTTCCGGTTATACCGGAAGTCGATATCAACTTACTTATCTCAAATGGAACACTCTGTATATTATTGCAAAACAACTACTTCAACATTACCGTCGTCCACGATGAGCTTATTTTTAAGTGATTTTTCTCTGACACATCCATACTGTTTAAAATTTTGTATTATTTTTTTAACTGTGTTTGGCGATGGTTTTGTTTTTTGTGGATAGCGAGCCCCAAATGTATCGCACTTCTTGATATTACTTTGTTGCATTCTCCGTAGATAATAAACAAATTTAAATAATCTTCGTTTGTGTAATTTAAGCGCGCCGGCATTATTGTTGACAATAATTTATAAACCAAGTGACATTTCCTCAGCCGCGATTGTCTTTTCATCGTCCACGGCTAATATGATTTTCCAAGCGTTAAGCAAACCCCGCATTTTATGGGAGAAAAGTGGGTTTTTCGTAAATTGATCGAAAATTACTGCATTTAGGTATAGGAAACCTTACACAAAGTTGTCATCATTTTTAGTGGTGAATAAGATCGCATTAAAAAAAATGGGGGTTTCCATTTGAAAATTCCGAGATTTAAGCACATTTTGAATGTAATTTTTATTCATATTTTGTGAACACCCTGTATAAGAACGGATTTATTTCTCAGCAGAGATTACTAGGTCAGGGCTTCTGTTACACGATGCCAAAAATTCGTTTTGAAATTTGGCGCTTTCCTCGTATAAATTGCTAATTGGCTTTAGGTCTGCACCTGTAATTTTTTTCGGAAAAATGCAAATATCTCAAAACCGGTTGGATTTAGACATAGGACATGTTGCATGTTTTTGTTCCAGTATGATGTCTAGAATCCAAAAATGCAATAATATACAGAGTGTTCCATTTGAGGTAAGAAAGTTGATAGGCCGAGGCTGAATGTGCTGAAGTTCTCGCCAATGCACAATATCTGCAACAACTATAACGCCATTTGTTCGAGTGTCGACATATTCAAATCACACATAAATTCGGTCACTTCCTCTATTCGAATGCAGGAGTAAGGTGAAGTTAATTGAGGTCAATTAAGAGTTGAAGTGGTTGAATGTGTGTTTTATTATATGAGCACCTCAACTTTTCGCTAGTTCTTATCTCAAGCAAGAGCATAGTTTTAAGTTATTTCTAGTGTTAAGTTGTTTCTTGTTAATACTTAGTTAGGAGTAATTATTAATGATCCATGTTATGTTTGTTATCTACATGTTATTCCACCCTTTAAATGGCCTTGGCTGTTGGGTGAAGTAAGTTAAATAAATAAATAAATAAATATCGACTTCCGGTATAACCGGAAGTGCCAGATTCACCAAAATATTTTAGTTGAGCAGCGCCCATCGGCATTGGTGAGGTGCCAAATTTTAACAATTTTCCTACTTAGAGTTTTCCATATATAGATCGATGCAGTTCGTGGTGGGCCACCCTGTATAGTTTTCGTCGACATACAAAAAAACAAAAACCAAAACTTTGCTTTAACCCATCATCGCTTTATTAACCCCAAAAACCCTCGAATGACATCTAGATGACATATGCGGCACCGTAAGGGTGCGTGTAGTAGGCCGAATAGGCCGAGTACGGTGCTGCGTAGGCGATGGGAGCGGCCGGGTAGTGAGCGGCGTAGGCCAGGGGCGCGCCGTAGGCGTAGGGCGCGGCGTAGGCCAGCAGGGGGTCGGCCTTCGGGTCCGCCTTCGCTTCGGGTGCGGCCTTCGGTTCTGGCGCGGCGAAGGCGAAGGCCATGATGGCGGCGAATATCAACTAAGGGTAGAAAAAGAGTAAGTGAAAAGGCAATTTTCAAATTTATAGTTTAGGTTCAAAATGCCCGAATAGCGTCTAAAAATGTACAGTTATGTTCGCGTGTTATGTCGCCAGCGTATTTACCTCGACGACATAAGATATGAATATGACTGTACGAATTAGTTTTATACATAGATAAGTTGCAAAAACAAAATATAACACATTACATATTATGTATATTATGTACAGGGTGTCCAGATTTGGTTGTAAATGCGGGGTATCTCGGTTATTTTTAGAGATAGGGAGTTGCGGTTTTCGCGAACCGTTGCTACTTTTTTGTGAAACGAAAGATACCGTAAACAGATTTCTCATAGCCACCTTCGTTTTTAAGATACAGGGCGAAATTTAAAATTTGCGCTTTTGGTGCATACCTCGTATCTTGGAAACGGTTAATGATATTGAAATGGCAAAAACTGTATCTTATAGACATTTTCACTTAGAACTCAGTGCCTTATTCAGTTTTTTAATAAAATTGATAGTGTTCGATATATGGACCAAACTTAGTTTTTTTTAAATAGAACACCCTGTATATTTTCTACTAGTTATATTCAGATTGTCGTAAGCTTTACAAAAATATATAACACTATGTAGTTATTATCTATATTAGGCTCTAAAAATAACCGAGATACACCGCATTTACAACCACATCTGCACACCCTGTATATTGTCAACCTATACAGGGTGGTTTATATAAGTGGCTCACTCAAAATATCTCGGCTATTTTTTGGCGGTCCATATCCATCTACGAAAACTCCAAAAAAATCTAAAAATCGAAAAAATTCGAAATTTTTAAACTGCTGTGACTTTCTTATTTTTCGAAATATGGCAAAAAGTTTAACATGAAAATTGTTTGCAAAAACTGACAGAATTTACGTATACATTAGTTTTGATGTGTGGATTACCGTAAAATTTGGACTCTCCGGGGTTCGAAAATTAAATTATCTGTAACAATATTTAATTATGTCAGTTTTGTAAAGCAAAGTATCCCATTCAATTTGAAGTGTCGGACTGGCCCGTTTGTAATGTATTTACTAAAAAAATATTGGTAATACCATAGAAGAATCTATAGATTCTATAGATTCTTCTATGGTATTGATATGTTCTGACGTTATTGGGTAATACCATAGAAGAATCTATAGATTCTTCTATGAATCTATAGATTCTTCTATGAATCTATAGATTCTTCTATGAATCTATAGATTCTTCTATGGTATTACCCAATAACGTCAGAACCTATAGACAGGTTTGTTTTCATAAACGCTTGACGCCCAGAACTAATCACAATCTAAGAGCTCCATTAAATTATTCCGAAAATGTCGCGAGATTGTCAGAAATTGCCCCTTTTTGTCGAGCCGTAGCGGAGTTGACTCTGGGCTCGGAGGTTGGCGTCGTTAGACCATCCTCCGAGTCTTCAGGTGAGGTTCCGATGCTTCCGGCGCCCTCAAACAAGAAAAAACATGCGATATCTAAGTGTGATTCTGGAGGAACTATAACCGGGAATCAACGTGTGTATAGTTGGTTGATGGTTGACTTTCTCTTTCTATCTTTGTTTGTAGCATGTTTTTAGAGTAGTATGGATATATTTAATCTTGGAGTCAAAATAAAGGGCATTTTAACAATGGGGCACCATGTCTATAGGTTTTGACGTCATTGGTTATACCTATTTGTGGTTGGCATAAGATCTAGTTACCCATGGAAATAAATATGCAATGATAGCGTTATGACGTTAGTAATATTTTAATTTTGCAAATGGGGTTACCTAAACAGGTGAGTTTACTCAACAGCTCCGCCAAATGTGTAATACTAAAAAATTAAAATACATGAAAAATGCAGCAGCCAGCAGCTGAAATACAGATGCTGAAAAGATTAAATTTTGAAGAATGCGCGGTGTTATGTATTGTGAAAAGTAGGTGTAAGTACTAGGTATTCACTGAGCATTTATTGTACTTATTGTAATAGTAGGTTCGACATTTTATTACTTCATTTTTAGCATAATTGCTACGGCATTACTTATTACCCATTACGTTAAATTGAAAATATTAAGTATTTTTAATTTATTTTCATAATGTCTACGAGTTTCGCATTTTTTATTATTGAAAATAATAACTCGCGTTATTCTCAAAATTTTAAAGCCTACTATATTTACTTTAATTGAGCATCATAATCTATTATTTATTTTCGTGGGTAACTAGACCTTCTGCCAATAGTGCGAATCACAGATATTACAAATATTTTTTCTTAATTTCTTATAGTAAATGCAGAACAAACTGTCAAGTGTGACATATCATTAAATGGGATCTTTTGCTTTATAAAAAAAGGGTCAATAAATGTTGTTCCAGATAATTTAATTTTTCCCAAGAGAGCTCAAAGTTAGTCATATCTAATTTTTCAAAACTGATACAATAGTTGTATTCTTACAGTTATTACAAACAATTTTCATGTTAAACTTTTTTCTGTACCTATAAAAACGTTACAGCGGTTTAAAATGTTTGCAGCAACTTTCATCATGACAAAAGAAAAAATAGCAGAGATATTCTTATATAAACAACCCTGTATTTAGAAGTACTAAGTACTTGTTTACTTACGAATTTGTACATGGCTGTTGTGGTTGTTGTTTGTTATTAGACGAAGCGTGCAACACCAACTGACGAATTACCAAAAATCGGCTAGTTTTTTATACCCCTGGATTCGTGTACGATTGCATTTTAAGTACCTACACCTACTACTAATCTAAAGTCAAATACCTTTGGGCCGTTACTGACCTTAACCCAGGGGACACGTTGCCTAATGATAACGATGGGTCCAATCCAAGCTGTGCCAAGAATTCAAAATTAGGTTTGGTTGTACCTAGATTGTGCCGATAAATTTCGTAAGTTATTTAAATTTTTTTAAACGTATGCCCGTAAGTGTAGCAATGGTACATTTGTGTAAGCAGGTACAAGGCGTCGCGTCGCAGTGTTGGCACCTCTGTTGTAAAAAACAGAAAATCGAAAAAAAAAAATGAAACGTAGGGCAATATTCAGTATAAATATTATAGTAGGTTAATAAATAACTAAAAAACGCCCTGTAACTCAGCCTCAGACACCGATATCAGTTTTCGTCTATTTCCGTTAAAAATAGAAGTTTCTCTTTAAAAATGTCCAATTTGGCCCACCCTGTACAAAATGAATAAATGATTTAATATGCTGAGTTTTCTCTTTACAATTACAGGAGTGTCCAAATAGAAAAATACATCAAATCATTTTTGTTGTATCTTGCAAAAGGGGTTGTTTTCCCTAAGCAAATTTTCTTGTGTCAAATAATCTTGCTTTTCGTCTTTGCAGAGACCCATTTTTTGGTAAGCAAAACTTTTTATGAAAACTAACATTTTTCGTGGAACACTCTGTAAGAATTAAATAGAATAATATATTTTTTAAATACCACGTTTTTAAAAAGGACTGAGAGTATAATAAAATAATATGATTATACAGGGTGTCCGCAAATTACACCGACAACGCTTGACAGATGATAGGAAATGTGATTTTAAGAACTTTTTTTGAATAAACATATGTCCGCTGACGCGTTGTTTTTAATATACAGCGTGTTAAAATTTACTCATTGAAACGATTTTTTAAATTATTTCTGTAACTACAAAAGATATCGATTTCAAATTTGGTAGGGATTATAACGTCAGAAGGTGCTATTAAAACAAGTAATGCAGGATTTTTTAGAGCGCCAGTGGCGTGCGTAAGGGTAATTCGACCTTCCATTTTTCAAAAGAACTTTTACACAGATTGATTTAATAAGTAAACGGAAATGGTTCTGCAATCCCCAATCAATTCTAAACAAAAAATGTGTCTTCCAATTTTATTGAGAAGTGACTCCCTGGCTTGTAAAAATTGAAATTTTAACTGAAAAACATGAAAAACACATTACTTCTTAAAAATACAAAAAGCCATAGAAGGCTTTGGAAATACGATCTAGCAGAAAATAAAATTGAAAGACACATTTTTTGTTTAGAATTAATTGGGGATTGCAGAACCATTTCCGTTTACTCATATAAAATCAATCTCTGTAAAAGTTCTTTTGAAAAACGGAAGGTCGAATTACCCTTACGCACGCCACTGGCGCTCTAAAAAATCCTGCATTACTTGTTTTAATAGCACCTTCTGACGTTATAATCTCTACCAAATTTGAAATCGATATCTTTTGTAGTTACAGAAATAATTAAAAAAATCGTTTCAATGAGTAAATGTTAACACGCTGTATATTAAAAACAACGCGTCAGCGGACATATGTTTATTTAAAAAAAGTTCTTAAAATCACATTTCCTATCATCTGTCAAGCGTTGTCGGTGTAATTTGCGGACACCCTGTATAAAAAGGGAGTGAAATGTATGTATAGATAATTTTTTCTCGAAAAACGTAGGATCATGCAATAGATAAAGATTTGCAATGCAAATCTTTAATGGGGCTAGGAATAGTTTATTAGGTACCAAGGGACTAAAGTATGGGCCACTTTAGTCCCGTGGTACATAGGTACGCTATATTTTGCAGAGCAGGAACTAAAATTTAAAAATTTACAAGCCTTCTAGAATAATTTTACTTCAAGCAAAGATATAATATATATCTTTGTTTCAAGGTATGTACCTTAAGCGTATCTACAGATGGACCAAATTTCCTGCTGTGCTACTAAGAAGTAGTAGCTTAATATTTTTTGTTCGCACTTTTGTTTTCGATATGATTACATTATGCAAATGTCATTGAATATATTGTAGCTCATTACATAATACCTCTAGTTGATCTAGATTCGTCATAAACAAAAAAATCTGTGCAGCCAAATATAAAAGGCCCACAGATTCGAAGAACAGTCATAGTTTGTCTGACAATCGATCATACAAAATGTTCAAAGTTGTAAGTATATTACGTATATAAAAAACTATTGTTTCATTATAATAATTTCATAATACTCTTCTTGAAAATTAAAATTTATAATTATTGTGGTGTGTTCTATGTATTAATTTTTGTATTTCTATATTTCAGATTGCTTTCTTCGCCGTAGTTGCCTGCTTGGCAGTCTTCGCCTTGGCCAACCCAGAGCCAGAGCCCAAGCCCCAGTTGCTCTACGGAGGCTACGGCTACGGAGGACTTCCCGTAGCAAGCTACGGTGCCTACGGAGTCTACCCAGGCGTAGCTGCCCTCTACAGATAAGCTACGAAAGACTGCGCATGCTCAGTGGTCACAGACAATGGTTTGGCTATGATACAATGATTATGAGATGTTTCGTGTGTTTGGTTGTGAATAAATTTGGATTTTTTTGTAGCTATACATGAGTTTTATTAAGTAGAAATGAACTAGTGTATTATGTACCAAAGTATATTATGTGCCAAAGGGAGTAAAGTGCGTCTTTTAATCCCGAGAGTGAAGATTGTTGCAAAAATCACTCGAGGGATTAGGAGTAACTTTACTCCCCTGGTACATACGATATTTTTTTGCACTACGGAAATTAGAATTTAAAAAATTAAAGACATTATCTAAGAAGAAACATTGGACATTGCCAATTTACTACTTTGCACCGTTATTGTAGCAGGAAACTATTTGAGATAGATCAAAATGAATTTATTACTTTTTTTTCAAGGGCTACCTAATGGTGCTGGTACCAATTGGTACCATGGTGCCAAAATTGGTACAAAAATTGGTACCTACCTTGGTACCAACCATGAGTCACACCACCGGATACCTGACTTGAAAAAATGTAGTAGGAGCATATTGGATTCTACGTAAAAAAGTGCTTCAGAAATGCTTTTACAGAAACACAAAATTTTCAACCTGAAAAAAGTTACGGCCACTTTTCAAAAACAGATATATTTGTATAATATATATATAATAATATATCGATTTGCGGTTTTCGCCATTAAGTTTATTTTAAAAAATGAGCCTCAGGCACTGATATCAGTTTTCGTCTACCTCCCTTAAAAATAGGAGTTTCCCTTTAAAAGTGTCCAATTTGGCCCACCCTGTACATAGCTCAGAATCTACTAATTTTTAAAAAATGACTATCTTCGGATGTATTTAAAATTTTCCGTAGAATCCTGAAATATAATAATATCCAGGGTGTTCCATTTAAAAAAATCATCTCAGTTGTCACCACACGTTCATGGTACATCCTGTATCACTGAAAATATTTTTAAAATATGTATTTTTTTGGTTCCTATAATACCTCACATTTTGTGCTTTAATATCTCCTTTCCTAAGACTGTTTTGGTACTTCCACACACAATTGTCCCACCCTGTATAAAATTATTATATGAAAACTTAATTAATATTATTAAATAAATATTTTTATTTAATATTCAACATAAAATATTCAATATAAATATAATATTCAGTATTCAAACAGGAGGTCAAGAAAGCTAGTTAATAAAAAGTGGTAAAATACGCTTGTATTTTGCTGTTTTTTCCCATATTTTAAGTGTTGTTGGTTGCAGCTAAAATGCTTAGGTACTTAAAATATTTATAACAGTAAAAATTTGGTTCGAAATTCTGTCGAATTAGAAATGCCTTCAAGAAATACATAATCTTACCTGCAATAGGACGGTTTCGATTGCTTTTGGGCGAAATCTATCCCATGAAATCTATACGCAATTATCTAGAAAATTCTCTAGAGAATTTTGAAAAGAAAAATATGAAATCTTCTGTTTCTTGTAAGCGCCACTATTACAACAGCTACTACAATTAGAGAATTATTAAAACAACACAGTGTTTTAGTAATAATTGTCTGAAACTTATTATAAGTATATGTGTTATTAATGTAATTTATTTTTACCAAAAATATGTTACCAACATATTCTGATATAGTCTTCCAAAATTTAGAACATGTTCTAAATTATTCTCTAGAGTCTGTGAGTAATTTTTACATGGGAGTACAAAAATTAGTGTACATAGTTTTTTTTTAGACAATGCAATGAATGAATTAAATATCATATAAGAGCTTTAGACAATAATTCAAATTGGAAGACATCATTATTTTAAAGTGCAAGCTTTGCAGTGTTTTTTTTACAATAAAAAATGTAAATGACATATTTACTTTAGCAATAATATTAATAATTATAATAATGAAGGACCCTGTTGATCTACTAAAGATATGGAACCAGTATAGAAGGTTGTTACACATGTTTGTAGAAATAGGAAATTTTAGTAATTTCTTTCCCGATTCTAAACTGCTTTGTTTTGGACATTTTAATGAAGCTGTCCTAATTGTTTCTTAACTACCCATTTACTTTACAGGAAAATTATGCCCGATATACGAAAGACTAATGGAATCCTTTTAATCCGACAACGCAGTTTGTCTCGTGTGGCAATAATAATGAAGCCGTTTGTAATTCCTCAACCCCTTGCTTTGGCATGTTTTGTTTGTCGTTTCAAGATTTTTAACTTGCAAGCGACTATCGGGTGATTAATTTTTTTTCTTGAAATCGGCAGTAAAGTGTCCCAAAATCGTCATTAAAAGCTCAGAAATCGGCACTGAAGTAGCCCATTATTGTACGATTTTTTCAATAAGTGGGCCTTGGCGAGATGTAAACATTAAACGTCAGACGCGGAGCCATCGCCCGTCAAAAGTGACTAAATATTCAAAACCCGGCCAATAAAGGCCCATTTAACTTTTCGTACACATTGCGAAATTGTTACCTATACCAGCGCAATCTTTCAGTATAGATATTTTAGTAGGTTTGAATATCAAGAGATTTGCTGTGGAGGCTGCACAACAGGCAGCAATTTGGTTTGTCTGTTCTTATCTTATTTGACCTAGGTAGAGCAATCGTCAAAGTCAAGCAACGCCGCGCGCAGTTGGTTCATGGACGGGTGATCCCTTCTGATTATTTTCTTGCCTAATAAAACAATTTTTTTTCCGATTTCAAAAAAAATATAATATGTCCCTCGGCACTGAAGTTCTTTTTAAACTCATGTGGTTTATTTGCCTCAGCCAGAGGCTTCGGCAACTAAATTCAACATGAGTCATAAAAAGTTGAACTTCAGTGCCTTGGTACATAAATAACTATTTTCTGTTAAATCAAATATCCACCGGAAAATAAGCTGCAATAACTATCATTATTTCTAAACTATAACTTTATTAAATTAAAACTTCGAACAAGTGTTCGAAATTATACAAGGACATTATATAATTTAATTTTTTGACAGTACAAATCCTTTGAAAACCCCAAAAATGCATTTGTTATGGGATATTTCCCAGTTTTAAAGAACCATTAAGGAGCTGTTTACGTAGTTAATGCTTAAATTCATATAAATAGTATTGGAATAGCTCAGAATTCATCAGTTGATCATCAACGTTGAAGGAACTAACACCAGCAACAATGTACAAGCTTGTAAGTATCCAAAAATGGGGAAATCATGTTTAACAACAATTAAAGACTATAATAATGCTATTTAAGATTTGTGGAATATATTTTAATTTATTTTCTACCATTCTATTTTCATATTATTGTATACAAATGAAGAGATATCTATCTTATTTATAATATTCATAACTTTATGCTTTTTTCATTAAATTTGTTTTGTACTAATTCGTCGTAAAACATGTTGAAAAACAATCTAAAATGTCCTCAGACGGTAGTCGTGGAAAAAGTATAGTAGGTCGTCTATATTTATTACTTAAATAATTTTTTTCTTCCACAGATAATCTTCGCCACAATTTTGGCTTTGGCCTTCGCCGCTCCCGAACCAAAGGCCGACCCTGAAGCCAAAGCCGAACCCACCCATCACTATGTCGCCTACAGGGCGCCGTGGTCCTACCACGCCTACTCTGCACCCATAGCCTACTCAGCCTACTACCATCCTTACAGGACTGTCATTTTGTAAATTGGGTTGTTTTTGGGTTTATTCGATGATTAAAGATATGATTTGAAGCATGCTGTTGTTTTTTTTTCACGAGATAATGAGTGGGTTTCCTACAGAGATGTTTAAACAGAAAAAAACCCGCAGAAAAATGAAACAATTATCCAGGCGTTACGCAACTCTGGGCCGAATTAAATCAAATGGGCTCTTTTTCATTATTTTATCATCTGTCCAAATCACAGTTGCGTAACTCAGCGAGCTTCAGTTTGTCATGTCCATTCGTACTCTTTTCAAATGTGAGTTGAATTTATAGGTCAACCCCAAGCCCTTTTAGTTTATCCTATTCAAATGTAGAAAAATGGTAACAAACATTGCAGTATTTCTATAAAAACACATAGGTACCATTTCTACAAATAATAATATACAAATTCTAGAACAATAAGAATCGACATTTTGACATTTTTATTGTACTCACCCTGACCCTGTATAATATAAATCAACTAAAATTAATTGTAGATTTTCCCTATGTTTTTTTATACTTATTTGTATTTTCAACTATACAGTGTCCTCCAAAAAGTTCGCACCATAGGGGGAAAATTTTTAATTAACGTTTTATTTTGAAATTTAATTTTGGGGTTACCTTTTGCTTTAAAAAAGACTACAAATGACCCACTCAAACGTATTCATGTGACTTTTGGTATCTGTCAAAAATGACATTTAAAAAAATATATCGCCAAAAATGGGTTTATTTGTTAAAATATCAAAAAGTTTTGATTTTTTGACAGTTGTTTTTATTTGGCAGTTATCAAACTGTCAATTAAAAACAATTGCTTCTATTCTCTTCATGGCCTACTCATCAATAGCGATTAATGTGAAATTAAACTTAAAGTAATAATTATTTGTTCCGTAAAAGTAAAAAATTTTGCTTATATACGTAAAATAGTTTGATGATATTTTAATTTATTATTATTTTGGCATCAATTTAGAACTGGGAAACGTAATGTAACTAAATTTATACCCCAAATGCTAGACGGTACATCAACTTTGCAACAAACATAACAGAATTTTAACGCGTAAATATCATTATCTTTTGAAAAATACCTATTCTTATCGGTAATTAGTAATAAAAAATTAATAGAATGATAAAGCTAGTGATATAAAATAGTTTTTACGAAGTTTCGAGTTTTTAAAATTTTCAGAAATTTCATAAATATTAAAAATTGGCAAAAAACTAAATATTTTAGAGGAGCGTTCAAATGTGGTACTCTGACGTAAAATAGAAAAACAAACAACTTTTTCAAGTAAAACTTTTTGATATTTTAACAACTAAACCCATTTTTGGCGATATATTTTTTTAAATGTCATTTTTGACAGATAACGAAAGTCACATGACCACGTTTGAGTAGGTCATTTTTCATCGTTTTTAAAGCAAAAGGTAATCCCAAAATTAAATTTCAAAATAAAACGTTAATTAAAAATTTTCCCCTTAAGGTGCGAAGTTTTTGGAGGACACTGTATACCTAATTGGTGTTTCGCAATATCATAAATAATATGGGCCAATGGAAAATAATGAGGTAAATATTTTTCCATTGTTTTTCTCATTATGTAGCTACCAATCTCATTATAAAAGTCTTCATTCATTACGTTACAAATCTTTATTTATAAAATAAACAATATGTAATGATAATAATAATCGTAATAACGTTAACATATTCAAGTAACTCTACACAACAACATACTCGCCAACATAAGGCGAGTAGGCTGTGTATCCGGCAACATACGAAGGCACAACATATTCGTGGCTGTCATATATGACAGGTTCGACATATTCGTGAGAAATCAAAGGCGCAGACTCCACTATCGGTGTCTCTATGACGTAGTGCGGTTTAGGGTTAGGTTTCGCCTTTGGAGCTGGTGCACAGGCGCAAGCTGTCAACGTGACGATGAGCATTATAACCTAAAAATTATGAAAAAAGTTAAAAACTATGAAAATTATTCTTGATTATCTCATTGGTTGGAAATCAAAAAGTGCAATGTAAAATACTTACAAACTTGAACATCTTGATTTTGTTGAGTTAACTTCAGTTAACTGACTGCCTCAGAACAATTGAGTATCTTGACTAATGTTCGAAGATCGAATCGGTGTTAAATATTGTCGACTTCACCTTGAATAGCCTTAAATTAAGGTTATAATTGCTTGTTTTTAATTACCAACCCCATTTTATATTATATCAAGTATTCATAGGAGGATCTGGGTTTTTCATTGAACTTGCTAGTGGTAAACATAAACATACTGGGAGTCTCCAAATAGATAAAGTTTGGATTAAGTGGGATTTTTTTAATATTCGATTTACCTACGTAAGTACGTCATTTTCTTTATCTGTAAAATATGACTTTTTTCTGAAATTAGAATTAGGTACCTATATCAAATTTACATAAACTTTGCATCAGGCTTGTACAGTGTTTTCTTGAAACGCCCTGTTAAATATGGGTAATAAATATATACAAATATGCTATGTAATGAGGTGTCAATCCAAGTACGTCTACAAAATGATACAATTCTTGTAGTGTGGACTAGGTTATTGTTATTATATACAAGCACAGAATACTAAATAGAATGATGTAATATAAAAAAAATATCTTTTGCACCCTTACAAATGTTATAAAGGCATTTATCAGGTCAGTGACTCCGCCAAAGGCGAAATCCCTTTTTATTCACTTTTATATGTGCTCATAAAGTCAGCTACTGTCTGCTATTTTCCAAAGTCTGTTTGATGCGTCTTTCTTTACAACAGGGAAATGTCAAGTTTAAAGGGTCATAGGTAATTGAGAACGTATTAAATTTCCGTAATACTTAGATGCTTCCTTTTCATCTTCCAGAAATTTTCCCTTATTTGGTAAACAAATTGGACCTTCGGTGAACAATCTCAGACAGCGAGTTTAATGGTGATTATGCTGGGGATATAAGTGACCTTATTCAGGCGTTCGCGTCATAGCCCTATAATTCGACCTTTCAATCTTTGGTGGAGCTGTAAGGACACTGATTACGGTCATAACGAGTATACGGGGTCGTCGGTATGAATACATTTTGTTGGTCCTTCGACGGGGATTTCTTGGGCATTGAACCAGAAGAACTAGGGTTGCCACCTTTTTGCAAAGTGAAAAAAGGACATTGCCAAAAATTCTTCTAGAAATTTTCTTACAAATTAAATTATAAGAAAACATTAAAAAGTTAAAATTTTGTCAAAATTCGAAGTAATGTCACCAGAAGATATACCCAAAACGGCATTTTCTACAGACATAGGTCACTATCAACTTGAAAGCATGCCATTTGGTCTCAAAAATTAATGTCTTGTATACCTCGATGATATTATCATTTTTTAATTGTAAAACAGGTGAAAATGAAATGGAGCTCTTTTAGTCCATAATAATTATTCACTTTCCAATTGTAAACGTATCGTATCTCAATAAAACTTCGTGTAACAACATTGTAAATGCCATTACCTTTAGAAAAACTTGTGATTATTCCAGGCACAAATATTGGAAGTAGCATTACAATGTTTTAACAGTTCTAGAAATTTTCTTCAAATTAAATTATTACAAAACATTAAAAAGTTTAAATTTTGTCAAAATTCGAAGTAATTAAATCACTAAAGTGGGCGAAAATTGGGTTACATTTTCATTTCCCTTGTCAAACACATCCTCTGAATATCTAGGTTGGATAGATCTTTGATAATATCAATATAATAAAATGGAATTGGGCACCAGTAATCCAGTAAAGTCGACATTGATGATAAAAACGATAATCGAGGAGTCAGGTCACCAGGAGCTAGTAGAGCATATTTGCCGCTTTCCGAAATCGAACTATACCAACCCCATCACCCCTAAGGTTATTAAAAGGGACAACGGTTAAATGGGGAAAAATTTGGGCAATATTGAGGTCAATTAAAAAGGTGCAAACAGATTTCTAATTTTTTTTTCGTTTTGGAGTTAGTTTAAAAAAAGTAAAATTTTGCGATTTTGATTTTATTTTTCCTGTAGTTGTTATCACAGATAGAAAAAAAGAAAAACACAAGTTCTTATGGCACTTTTTAGCGGGCTTTAAGATGGCGTTTTAGATTTGTTCTACAACATTTCGTTTTTGAGAAACCATCTTCAACTTTATTTTTTAAATACGGACCTGGATTTTTTTTGCAGATTTTGTAAGCACTTTTCATTCTCCAAATAATTTGAGGCAATTATACAGAAAATTCCTTTTTTTTCCATTCATTTTTTTTCTATTGCGGCCCTGTATTTTATAATAAGATGTCTAAATATTAATCAGTATTGTCAACAATTTAACTTACAGTTTATTTTTAATTCCAAAACTTAATATTTTTAAATACGGCCCTGCCTGGTAAGTGTTTTCCTCTGTTGTTGTAGAGCACACAGTAAATTCTTCGCTTTTTCTAATTGTGAGAAGAAAGCTTTAAGCCAATGAAACCAATAACTTTTGCCATTTATTAATTGCAACAATACATTCGTTCGGCCTCTGCACTATTTCTGTGACACAAGATATAACATGCTAACATGTTAAATTTGTCGTCATTTGAAAAAGCAGCCTACGTTTTTAATAATACAAATTAACTATACAGTGGGACTAGTGGGAGTTATGACAAATGACAAGGGGTTGGTTTCATTGTTTCAAAGCCTTCTAGGTGGAGGATTTTTATTTATTTTTTATTATCGTATGTGACTGTTATTAGTTTTAGCCGTCCTTTTTTGGTTCTCCGATTGAAAGATAAGTTGTAAGTTAAATTCTTGACAATACTGATTAATATTTAGACATCTTATTATTAAATACAGGGCCGCAATAGAAGAAAATGGATGGAAAAAAAGGAATTTTCAGTAGATATAACTAATTGTCTCAAAACATTTTAAAAATATTTCATGTCATACATCATGGTATTTGCAATGAAAAGTGCTTTCAAAATCTGCAAAAAAATCCAAGTCCGTATTTAAAAAAATAAAGTTGAAGAAGGTTTCTTAAAAACGAAATGTTGTAGAACAAATCTAAAAACGCCATTTAAAACCCGTTAAAAAGTGCCAAAAAATTTTTGCGAAATTTTAAAGTTTTGTTTGATATCGTTGCAAGTTGCGACAAATATGAAGTTTGTGATTCCCTGAAAATTAAAAGTCTAAGTTAAATTTACAAATATGCTTGAATTTGAACAAAGTTATGCGAAATTGACTTAGTTTTGATTGATTTATGATATTGTTTAGTGTGAATATTGAAAATATTCTAAGTTAAATTTACAAATATGCTTGAATTTGAACAAAGTTATGCGAAATTTATGAAATTGTTTAGAGTGAATATTCAAACAGTTTTTTTAAGGGAAATATTAATGCTTTCAAAAAATACAGTTTTTTGTGACGCCATGTTTTGGTATTTAGGCACACCTTTTAATTCTAGACAACTTTTCTTAATAACATTTTGTTGAATTTTCTGAATTAAGGGTACTTTACTCTTGTACAATTTTTATATTTTTTTTACCTACCCTGTATGCTGTTTGACTTGCAACCATTCTAAGTGCGCCTAATATGATTATCGCACATGCACCAACTTTCGGGAATATTCTTATTTTCGTTGTGCAATTAACTAAAAAAATCTCATATGTTGCTCACTAAATAACCACACTGAGTTCGATTCTTCTCAAAAATTTTCCTTCAATACAGGCCTGTTGCGTTTATTTTATAGGTACCTACCTAATTTTTCCCTTGCCAACAAATTGGGACAACGACGACGTCACAGGCCCTCTTGAAATTAATAAAACAGATTCGATTTTTATCTCAATCAAATCTCCCGACAAATAATATTAACCCAGTTCGGATCTCGAAGTTTCGACCCCGAAAAAACGCTCCGGAAATTTCGATACGCCCCGCTGTCGGTGCGTCAACACCTTTCGACATATTTTAATTACGCCGGTTTCGTGTTGATGGCTCCCGTCTCCGCTTTTCTCATATTTCCCAAAGTAAACAACGACGGGCGGTCCTTTGTTAGCTGAAATAAAGGATTTTCGGAAGTTCCATTATTAAATTTCCTCGAGGAACTGCGCGGAGAATATCACGCCCACTTTTTTCGCCATTTGCGGAGAAAAGGTTCGAGCTACGACATTCTGCGTGGCGCCAATCGACGCAGCGCCTCGGGATGTATAAGATACTGTGAAATCGGACCCCTGGAAAATTCCTAAGCTACTAGCTTAGCTACATTTTTTTTCAAAGTAACTTATCAAGCTACTTTTTTTATTGTGGTAGCTTGTAGCTGTAGCTTCAATAATTTTTTCCCAGTATTCATAAGTTAATTTTTATAAGTAGCTAGCTACTCAAAATAGCTACCAAAGCTGCTTTTTGGTAACTAAGTTACTAAAAGTAGCTTAAGTTACCTTCAGTAGCTATAGTTACCTTCAGCAGTTTAAGCTACTTCGAGTTACTTTTATTGAAAACAAGCTACTTTTTGCGAGTTAAGTCCTATCAATTCTCCTCTCCCTCCCCACCAATGTACCACGCAAACGCAATATGTAAGGATCTGGGCTTTGCAATTTATTTCAATTCATAGATTGAGTGTTCTTGTTCGAGTATAGTTTTTTTATATTCTTTATAATATAATATAATAATACTTTTGTTTATAAATAAAATGCATATGTGTTTATTTATATTTAACTACGTTCCGCATATAAATACATACATAGTTTTTTTTAGAAAATGGAAGTATGTAGCCCAACTTAAACTAATCACAATCTAACCTTGTACATTTTATATGTAAAGTAACTTGAAATAAATTAAAAGTAAAAAAATATTTTTAAAAAAAGCTTTTATTTAAATGCGCTAAAAAGAATAAAATAATCTTTTCTTTTAAAACTTTTACTATCAACTTATAACGTCATTCCACAATTTATATGATATAAAAGCTTGTCGCGAGATTTAAGTAGTGGTATTTACTTAGTTTGAAAACTTAAATCTCGCGACAAGCTTTTATATCATATAAATTGTGGAATGACGTTATAAGTTGATAGTAAAAGTTTTAAAAGAAAAGATTATTTTATTCTTTTTAGCGCATTTAAATAAAAGCTTTTTTTAAAAATATTTTTTTACTTTTAATTTATTTTGTAATTTTTAGTTTGGCCAGGTGTCTGAGTCTATTCATCTCAGTTAACGCATCATTGTTGCAAGGTCGTTTGCCGGTTAGTTTAGAACAGTCTAGCTCTTCAATGAGGAGACCTTCTAATGACCATCTTGGGTGTTCCGCCATGTTGGATTTAGAATGACGTCACACATATAATCATGCATTGTCATCCAAATTAAACGTGTGTACAAAATTTCAGCTCGATCGGTTGAAATTTAACTAGTCCGCCATCTTGAGTGTTCCGCCATGTTGGATTTAGAATGACGTCACACATATAATCATGCATTGTCATCCAAATTAAACGTGTGTACAAAATTTCAGCTCGATCGGTTGAAATTTAACTAGTCCGCCATCTTGGGTGATCCGCCATGTTGGATTTAGAATGACGTCACACATATAATCATGCATTGTCATCCAAATTAAACGTGTGTACAAAATTTCAGCTCGATCGGTTGAAATTTAACTAGTCCGCCATCTTGGGTGATCCGCCATGTTGGATTTAGAATGACGTCACACATATAATCATGCATTGTCATCCAAATTAAACGTGTGTACAAAATTTCAGCTCGATCGGTTGAAGATATCTGCTTCAAAATTGAGTTGCAAGATTCCACCCGAACAAATTACATACATACATACATACATACATACATTGCAAGTTAAATAAAAGCTTTTAAAATAGCTTATCCTAAATCAGAAAAGCTACCTGGTAGCTTGGAGCTTAACTACTTTTCGAAAAGAGTAGCTTAGCTACTAGGTAGCTTAGTTATTTTATTTCAAAGGTAGCTGTAACTTGCAGCTAGCTACTTTTTTAGAGTAGCTTGCCCGGCTCTGGTCCAAAACCAGCCTATCCGATGCGCACTTCTTTGAATTTCCAAAAATATTAACCTGCCCCAAAAATAGGTTTTTCCGACGTAGTTCGACCTGTAGATGACGTAAATAAAGGTCAAATTCGATTTCGTCCAGTCGTTTCCGAGATTTCGTATTTAATGTCCAAAATTGTCCAACACCTCCAAAATCGAGGGGTCGAATTTTCGAAAAAATTATTTGCTCGAAACAGGCGAGCCCCACGTCTTGGGAACCATGCTAAATCGATTCGGCTTTGGCCGGCGATTTGAGGAGAATATGCAACACACACACATCTCCCGAGTTAACAAATCAAAGGCTGCAGTACCCATAAGGAACAACAGACTGTTTTGGGCGTGGTCCATAAAATTATTGAATTAAAGAAATATTCCTCCGGTTAGAAGGTCGTCAAGACTCCAAATGTTGAACCAGGAAGTCTAAGACAAGTGCAAGGACTTTCTTGGGATTATCTCTGGCTTGTATGGGCGGTACCGGGTACCAACTTGTTTTTGTTGGGACCAGACCGAAAACCTGTAATTTTGTTCACAAAGAAAACCGACGCTTGGAGATATCAATTGCCTACATTTCTTTTACGGAAAGGACAAACGTATTTCCAAAGTTATTTATTGTTATTTTGTTTTTAATTTACAACAATTCAATTCAATATCTCTTTTCTTGCAGTGATAAAAGAAAAATATACCTAAATGAAAACTGACTAATTTATATTGTTGAGGTGGGGAGTATGATTTTCCTGCAGCCTGCAGACTACTAAAATCCTAGCGAATTCACCATATTCTAAAAATATATACTATTATTAAGTAAAAGAATTTACTTGATACCAGTATAACAAAATAGATAGACGTACTATAATTATTTTATAGGTACCTTCAAATACCTTTTCAAACAAATACAACATTAACAAACTTTCTTTTTGTTTGCAATTTAAACCGTTCTTATCACAAAATTTATATTTATTTCATTACTAGTGCCATCTTTTGGAGAATAATGGAACCTCAGAAACGTTTTGCAGGATCAATACACAACCGTATGAATTTTCTATTAAAGAACATAATATTTAACCTCACCACCTTTTATTTATTTAATTATCTTCACACAAATAAAACAGGGCACAGTGCAATTATAGTTTTTTTACTTTAAACCTTACTTTTCCTAAAATGTTCATTCATTTCCCGACTGTCCGCCATCTATTGGTGAATGCCTGAACTACAAAAATATTTTGCAGGATCAATGTAGCAGGCTATTGAACAAAATTGTTTAACAAATTTTTTAAACCTGACACACTTTCTGTTCTCCTGCTACCAGAGTTATACGAAAGCATACCTCGCAGTACTTCTTATATAATCAATTCATATTATAACGAATAAAATGAATTAATTCATTACAAGCACGAGGTTTGTATGTTTGATACAAATATTTCAAATGTTTGTGGTCTATAGAGATGAAAATATTCTGGAATTTTGGCCAAATTTTGGAGAGAATATATTTGGGTCTTTCTGTAATCCTGGTAGCGCATTTATTTAAAATTATACATTATAATATTAAAAATATGGACGATCGATTTTTGGAAGCGTAAATTATACCTGATATTTATGCTATTGTTTTTTAAAAAATGAATATACAGAAAGATCGACTTAAGGAACGAATTTGGAAAACTACAGGAGAAAATTTCGGCGAAGCTGCAAATTATTTTAACAAAATCTTCTGGGTTTTATGTTTTCCTGGTGGCAGCCATGTAATATCAAAGCAAAATTATGTAATTTGTTTTGCTGGAAAATTTAAATATTTAAAGCTGGTATTTATTTATAAATTGATTTTATCCGGTATCGCGGAAAGCATGATTTTGGGGCAAGTATTTAAAATTATAAAATACAAGTATATATTTAAATTCGGGTTACCTAGAATGCAGTTTATGTCGTAGAAATCTAATCTATCTAAGAATATATTTCGTTTCTAAGCCATATATTGTATAGATGAGTCAGATGTACTGCGATATTTAATTAGGAATTTAATACAAACTATTAAAAAATAAAACAAAAAAATTATTTCTACCAAATCTCATCATGATGTAAAAAAAGCACAAAATATACAGAGTGATTTTGATTAGAGAAATAATATTTTTATACATATTCAAGAACACCCTGTAACTTATTATACTATTTTAGGATTTTACGAAAAATTCTAATCATATCCGAAGAAAATCATTTTCCACTTTCGTGGTTGTATAACTGAAAATATTTTTAAAATATGGTTTTTTGGTTCCCCTAATTCATCACATTTTTTTTCTTTAATATCTCTTTTTTCTTTGGTACTTCCACACACTATTGCCCCACCCTGTATAAAATTTAAATTTTCTTGCATATTTCTTAATCTTATTGATCGGTCCACAGTCTTTGTAATATAGATTTTGTAATAATTTATCTATGTTTTATGCAAATGTTGTCATTTTTAAATTGTATAGATTAGTTTTCCGTATCATAATATCTATAATATAATATATTTATTATACGTTCAAAAATCATAAATTTATCGGATATTATAAATTCGGCCTATGATAAATAGCGACTTTTTTAATTGAAAATTATCACGTATAATTAAACTAATAATAGGTAATGGTTTTAAATCAACTGTGTGGTTCTTTTTACTTTGATATTTTAGGTATATTTAATATTTTAACTTCCTTTTAATCTGAAGGATTGAAGAAATCTAACAGTTTGTATACAAATGGTACGTCGTACCTACGTCATCTTTATGTTTTAGGACAAGACAAATTATTATATTATAATGTAATATACAATGTGTCCCGGATAAGAATGAACAGCATGGGGAACTTGCAAACGGTGAGAGCTAAAACAACAGTTACATGGGGAAAAATTGCACAATTGTAACGTAAATAAAATGGTACAAACAGATTTTTAATATCTTTTTTCGTTTTTGAGCTTTTTCGAAAAAAGTGAAATTTTGCGTTTTCAATTTTTCAAAAGAAAAACACTTTCTTGTGGCACTTTTAACGCGCTTTAAGATGGCGTTTTTAGATTTGTTCCACAACATACGTTTTCAACTTTATTTTTTTAAATACGGACCTGGATTTTTTTTTTGCAGATTTTGAAATAACTTTTCATTGCAAATGCCATGATTTTAAAATGTTTTTAGACAATTATAATGAAATTTTTTTTTCCATTATTCTTTTTTTCTATTGCGGCCCTGTATTTAATAATAAGAAGTCTAAATATTAATCAGTAGGTATTGTCAACAATTTAACTTACAACTTATCTTTCAATCGGAGAACACAAAAAAGGACGGCAAAGACTAACAACAGTCACATATTGATAATAAAAATAAATAAAAATCCTTCACCTAGAAGGCTTTGAAACAACGAAACCAACCCCTTGTCATTTGTCATAACTCCCACTGTATCATTTAGTTAATAATTTGTATTATTAGAAATGGAGGGTGCTTTTTTAAATGAAGACAAATTTAACATGTTAGCATGTTATATCTTGTGTCACAGAAATAGTATAGAGGCCGAACGATGTATCGTTGCAATAATTAATAAATGGCAACAGTTATCGGTTTCATTGGCTTAAATTAGAAAAAGCGAAGAATTTACTCCAAAACACAATGCGACACTGTTTGCTCTACAACAACAGAGAAAAACCCTAACCAGACAGGGCCGTAATTTAAAATTAAAATTTTCGAAGAAAAAATAAAATATAAGTTAAATTGTTGACAATTTTATTAAATACAGGGCAGCCAATAGAAAAAAAATGAATAGGAAAAAGGAATTTTCAGTAGATATAATTGTCTCAAAACATTTTAAAAATATTTCATGTCATACATCATGGTATTTGCAATGGAAAGTGCTTTCAAAATCTAAAAAAAAAAACAGGCCCGTATTTAAAAAAGTAAAGTTGAAGATGGTTTCTCAAAAATGTTAAAAAGTGCCATAAGAAAGTGTTTTTCTTTTTTTCCTATCTGTGATAACAACTTCAGAAAAAATAAAATCGAAAAGGCAAAATTTTACTTTTTTCATAATAACTCAAAAACGAAAAAAGATATTAGAAATCTGTTTGTACAATTTTATCGACCTTAAAATTTCGCAACTTTTTCCCCACTTAACCGTTGTTCTATCTCTCACCGATTGCAAGATCCCCATGCTGTTCATTCTTATCCGGAACACATTGTATATAATTATGATAACATTTTCAAGATATTCAAGGTCCAAGCAACAGAAAGAAACTAAAACAACGACAAATTCGTCAACATATCACTTTATTTACCACATCCACACAAAACAAAACCCAGTCTATCATCTACATTATCACAAATCTCAAAAATCCTCCCCTAGAACAGCACAGGACCGGCTCCAGCCAGGTAGTACGGACTGGCAGCGTAGGCCAAATGCGCAGGCGCGGCGTGAGCCACCAGTGGGGCCGCGGGCGCCACAAGGGCGTTATGGCTGCGCGCCACCACCTGTGAACTCTGCGCAGTCACCACTGCTGGGGCAGCTATCAAATGCGCAGGCGCATGTATGCCCAATGACGCTGAGGGGGCTGCTGAGACCATGGCGACTACTGCGCAGGTCACCAGGAGAATCTAGGAAGAGAAATTAATGATATTAGTTTGTATGTCTAAGCATTAGTGACATACTTTTTGTTTTTCATTTCAACGCACTTCACATTTTGATTGCCGTTGATGGCTACAAGTTCATTTTTTTGTTATATACAAATCTAAAGTTACAATAATTATTAATCAGCTATTCACTCGGCGAGGTAACATTTTAATTGGGTTACAATATCACAAATCTCAAAAATCCTCCCCCGCCAATTTTTTAGATATTTTTGCTAAAAAGAAAAACTTTCTTTTAAAAACGTGTTCTTAGTAAATACCTCTACACGAATTTCTCAATGTTTCCCCAACTAATTTTTAAATAAGATACTTCAAAGAAAAATTCGTTACCACATAACTTTATTCACAACATCCACACAAAACAAAGCACAGTCTCATCTATAATATCACAAATCTTTGATTAATATTTAGACTTCTTATTATTAAATACAGGGCCACAATAGAAAAAAAAGAATGGGGAAAAGGAATTTTCAGTAGGTATAATTGTCTCAAAACATTTTAAAAATAGTTCGTGTCAAACATCATGGTATTTGCGATGAAAAGTGTTCCAGGTCAGTATTTAAAAAAATAAAGTTGAAGATGGTTTTTCAAAAACGAAATGTTGTAGAACAAATCTAAAAACGCCATTTTAAAGCCCGTTAAAAAGTGCCATAAGAAAGTGTTTTTTTTTTCTATCTGTGATTACAACTTCAGAAAAAATAAAATCGAAAACGCAAAATTTTACTTTTTTCATAATAACTCAAAAACGAAAAAAGATATTAGAAATCTGTTTGTACAATTTTATCGACCTTAAAATTTCGCAACTTTTTCCCCACTTAACCGTTGTTCTATCTCTCACCGATTGCAAGATCCCCATGCTGTTCATTCTTATCCGGAACACATTGTATATAATTATGATAACATTTTCAAGGTTCAAGCAACAGAAAGAAACTAAAACAACGACAAATTCGTCAACATATCACTTTATTTACCACATCCACACAAAACAAAACCCAGTCTATCATCTACATTATCACAAATCTCAAAAATCCTCCCCTAGAACAGCACAGGACCGGCTCCAGCCAGGTAGTACGGACTGGCAGCGTAGGCCAAATGCGCAGGCGCGGCGTGAGCCACCAGCGGGGCCGCGGGCGCCACAAGGGCGTTATGGCTGCGCGCCACCACCTGTGAACTCTGCGCAGTCACCACTGCTGGGGCAGCTATCAAATGCGCAGGCGCATGTATGCCCAATGACGCTGAGGGGGCTGCTGAGACCATGGCGACTACTGCGCAGGTCACCAGGAGGATCTAGGAAGAGAAATTAATGATATTAGTTTCTATGTCTAAGCATTAGTGACATACTTTTTGTTTTTCATTTCAACGCACTTCACATTTTGATTGCCGTTGATGGCTACAAGTTCATTTTTTTGTTATATACAAATCTAAAGTTACAATAATTATTAATCAGCTATTCACTCGGCGAGGTAACATTTTAATTGGGTTACAATATCACAAATCTCAAAAATCCTCCCCCGCCAATTTTTAGATATTTTTGCTAAAAAGAAAAACTTTCTTTTAAAAACGTGTTCTTAGTAAATACCTCTACACGAATTTCTCAATGTTTCCCCAACTAATTTTTAAATAAGATACTTCAAAGAAAAATTCGTTACCACATAACTTTATTCACAACATCCACACAAAACAAAGCACAGTCTCATCTATAATATCACAAATCTTTGATTAATATTTAGACTTCTTATTATTAAATACAGGGCCACAATAGAAAAAAAAGAATGGGGAAAAGGAATTTTCAGTAGGTATAATTGTCTCAAAACATTTTAAAAATAGTTCGTGTCAAACATCATGGTATTTGCGATGAAAAGTGTTCCAGGTCAGTATTTAAAAAAATAAAGTTGAAGATGGTTTTTCAAAAACGAAATGTTGTAGAACAAATCTAAAAACGCCATTTTAAAGCCCGTTAAAAAGTGCCATAAGAAAGTGTTTTTTTTTTCTATCTGTGATTACTTCAGAAAAAATAAAATCGAAAACGCAAAATTTTACTTTTTTCATAATAACTCAAAAACGAAAAAAGATATTAGAAATCTGTTTGTACAATTTTATCGACCTTAAAATTTCGCAACTTTTTCCCCACTTAACCGTTGTTCTATCTCTCACCGATTGCAAGATCCCCATGCTGTTCATTCTTATCCGGGACACATTGTATATAATTATGATAACATTTTCAAGGTTCAAGCAACAGAAAGAAACTAAAACAACGACAAATTCGTCAACATATCAGTTTATTTACCACATCCACACAAAACAAAACCCAGTCTATCATCTACAATATCACAAATCTCAAAAATCCTCCCCTAGAACAGCACAGGACCGGCTCCAGCCAGGTAGTACGGACTGGCAGCGTAGGCCAAATGCGCAGGCGCGGCGTGAGCCACCAGCGGGGCCGCGGGCGCCACAAGGGCGTTATGGCTGCGCGCCACCACCTGTGAACTCTGCGCAGTCACCACTGCTGGGGCAGCTATCAAATGCGCAGGCGCATGTATGCCCAATGACGCTGAGGGGGCTGCTGAGACCATGGCGACTACTGCGCAGGTCACCAGGAGGATCTAGGAAGAGAAATTAATGATATTAGTTTCTATGTCTAAGTACAAGAAACATACTTTTTTGTTTCCATTGTTTCCATACACTTTACATTTTTATTTTTGGTTAGTCCTTGATGACTAAGAAGTTACAAGAGGAATAAAATGAGATTTATTCTGCAATGAAATTACGTGGTTTAGTTGAACCAAAGAAAATACCTACTACTATTTTTGGGCGATTAAAAAATATCTAACTTATTCTTAGCAATGAACTGTATAGCTACGAATGAGACAGTTGCGTCAAGGCACAGCTGGACTTTCCAAGATGTAAATTTTTATGCGTGACAATAATTTATAAATTATTTAAATAGCGTTGGAAGATCCCTAAAATAGAGACACCAATTTTACTTACGATTTTGAACATGATTTCTTTGTGACGTTTTGGTAGATACTGATAACACTTCTTCGGGTAAGACAAATTATATGTAGGTAATTTATATTTTTTTCTCCCACTGTTACCGTTGCTGTAATTTTTCGCAATTGTTTGAACTGAAATTTTGGAGCAGCATTTGTATTCAAGACGACTTTTTAATTGTTACGTGTTACTGAATAATGATAACATGCAAGTGGGCAATAATTATTATAGAACGTGATTTTTAATTCACAATTATTTTATAATCAAAATTGCATATTTAGTATTTTTTATTTTAAAATAATTGGTATTTTTATTACCATTTTGTTTCTTTCTATGTACAAAGGTTCACACAATGCACAAACTCCTAGGATCAGTAGAATACCGAAAAATATTGTCAGGTTGATTTATTAACTTTTTTATTAACCTTATAATAAAAATAGATACTGTTTAAGTTTTACAAAATATGTGGGCTTTGTTTATCTACACGATATACTGGGATCTGTTATCATATAACCTGTTAATATCAAACACCTTGAGCAACCAGTGGCGAAGAAATGGGTAGGTAATTAGTACAATTATTATTAGAAAACAAAAATCGAATCACCTTGTATTTTTATGTCGATTTTAAATTGGAACAAAAATGTCCTCTATGATTTTTTTTGTTATGTTTTATGGTTTAAGATAAATGTATACAGAGTATGGCATAATATCTCTTCATTTTAATGTCATGACACTTAATTATAGACAAATAAAATTAGGTACAATCTACCTACTATCAATAGATTTACCAGTTTTAGAAATTACCATAAAGATTAAAGATCTTGGCTTATTTTTTCTTCTACGTTAACATTATATCTACATCATGGGGAAAAACATTTTAGTATCCTTAATTCTGATCTCATGATGTCACTAAATTTTGAGAGTGCCATATCATATAGGGTGATACAGCTATTTCAATACTGGAAACTCATTTTTTCTCAGTTTTCCTAAAACAATAACTTGCTGAAAATGACAAATAAATGCTTACCTTCAAACTTAATATAATATTCCATACCAACAGTTATCTCACATCGAAAATTCCACGCGTTGAATAACTGATTTTTTTAACATTACAAACAATAATTTATACAATATGCAGTTGCGCCAAATGCTTTTTTACCGCTGAATACGAAATCATCTTATCCAGTTCAATGTAAAATCGTTACAAAATTTTTTCGAACCGCCATCACTTCTGTGGAAGGGTCCCACATATAAAAACAATACCAGATATAGAAAAATCAGAAACGTGTTATATAACCACATACAAACATGTTCACCTTTGTAAGTACCCAGCAAAATTTTCAAAATAACACTATTTTATTTTATAAAAATTTTCAGGTTGTTGCCCTTACCGTAGCGGTTGCGTCTGCCTCCGCCGAGGCTCCAGTCGCAGCTCCAGCCGTCATCGCAGCTAGAAGCTCGCAGTACATATCGAGAAACTTCAACGCTTTGGCTTCGCCTTTAGTCGTGCAAGCTGCGCCTCTGGTTGCCGCTCCAGCCGTCAGAGCTGCGCCTCTAGTTGCAGCCCCGGGAGCTGCGCCTCTAGTTGCCGCCCCGGGAGCTGCGCCTCTAGTTGCCGCTCCAGCTCTCACAGCTGCGCCTCCAATTGCTGATCCTTTGCGAGCTGCCCAGGTCGCAGCAAGGAAAGTAGACGGCCTGCGTCAGCCCGCAGCTAGGACCGATCCCGATGCCGAATCCGTTGAAGTGGTGAGCGCTGATAATGGACAAACTACGCTAGGGGGCGCTGGCAAGCCTGAGAAGCTGATCGGACAAGTGCAAGCTGCTCGGGTTAACGGAAGGGGTCTACCGCTCGTGACGACTTCAGCTGCAGTCAACAACTTCGTCAGCTACGCCCCGCCGTTTGTGTATTACGTTTGAAGCTGCGAAGCTGGTGTATATATTGTAAATAGAGGATTAGTTGCGAAAGATCCAATATGTTGTTTCATTACCTATTATTATCAACGTTATGTGACTTTAGAGGAGTTTTCCAGAATATTATTTAGATTATATTTATTATTCGCTGACTTCATATTAGGGAAGTTTCAAGAAGTACTGTTAGGAATTTTTTTGGAAAAAAGGAGACAAAAAATATAGATACTGTAGAAAAATCAAGTTACTTCAATCAATTTTTCATGGAGGCTGCACAACAGGCAGCAGTTTGGAGTTTCTATTGGGAATCGCCGTGCCTCGTCATACTTGACCTAGGTAGAGCGATCGTCAAAGTCAAGCAACGCCGCGCGCAGTCGGTTCATGGACGGGTGATCATTTATGATTATTTTTTTGCCTAATAAAACTTTTTTCCGATTTCAAGTTCTTTTTATGACTCATGTGGAATTGAGTAGCCAAGGCCTCTGGCCGAGGCAAATAAAAAGTTGAACTTCAGTGCCTTGGTACATAAATAACTATTATCGCAATCTGTCAACAAAGAAAGATTTTACAAGGGTGGTAAGTCCCTAACGTAAACACACTGTATTCAGGGTGTTATTTAAGTCATAGCCAAACTTCAAGGGGAGATTCTTTGACTGATTTTAAGACGAAAAGTTTATATAAACATAGGTCCGGTATAGCTTCGTTTTCAAGATACAGGGTGTCAAACTTTTTTAAAAAAGTATTTTCTTCAATATCTTAATAATCCTTTAGCCGATTTTGTTTAAATGTGGCAGTGTTATTTACGGTAGAGAAGGGTTAATTTAGCCCTAAGTAGATTCAAATTATTAAGTCCAGTGGCGTCCCGGGGGGCACCGTGAACAATATTTTTGAAAAAAATGTGCGCCACTGACTTTTTTAAAACTTTTATAGTTTTCTCGCATTAAAAAACTAATAGTACAACTTTTCCGTCTCTTGAATTTTTTTCGTATCTGGCTTCGTTTTCGAGAAAAAAATAAAAACCACTTTATTACATGTCATTGCTTTGTTAAAATTAAAAATTAAATGGATCTGTTTGCGCCACAAATAAATTTTAGAAAATATCATTGCTTTGTTGTTGCATTGCTGCTTTCTCGAAAACGAAGCAAGATACGAACAAGATTCAAAAGACGAAAAAGTTTTATTCTTAGTTGCTTAATGCGAAAAAAAATATAAAAGTTTTAAAGAAGTAAGTGGCGCACATTTTCTTTTTCTCAAAAATATTGGTTAAGGGACGCCACTGGACTTGTTAATAATTGTAATCTACTTTTATATTTTTTTCGCATTAAGCAACTATGAATACAACTTTTTGGTATCTTGAATCTTGTTCGTATGTTGCTTCGTTTTCGAGAAAGCAGAAATGCAACAACAAAGCAATGACATGCAATAAAGTGGTTTTTATTTTTTTCTCTCGAAAAGGAAGCCAGATACGAAAAAAATTAAGAGACCGAAAAGTTGTATTCTTAGTTCCTTAATGCGAGAAAAATATAAAAGTTCTAAAAAAGTCAGTGGAGCACTTTTTTTTCCAAAAATATTGGTCACGGTGTCTTCGCGACGCCACTGGACTTAATAATTTGAATCTACTTAGGGATAAATTAACCCCTCTCTACCGTAAATACCACTGCCAGATTTAAACAAAATCGGCTAAAGGATTATTAAGATGTTGTTGAAAAAAAGATTTTTTTTTAATGTTTGACACCCTGTATCTTGAAAACGAAGCGATACCGGACGTATGTTTATGTAAACTTTTCGTCTTAAAATCACTCAAAGAATCACACCTTGAAGTTTTGCCTACGTACTTAAATAACGCCCTGTATAAATTATAACATTAAATAGATTTAGAGAGTAAACAATATATTTCTGAATAAATAAAGAAATTAAATCATTCTAATAATAACCGGAGAGAAACAATAATGTCAAGGTTTATGTTGTTTTTTAATGCCATATTTATTTAATATAGCCAAAAATTAAAAAAAAAATAGAATTATTTGGACTAGTTGGTACCTACATATGAAATTTGAAATTTAAAAATGGTGGATTATCTACATATCTTAACTTTATCTGCACATTTTAACACATAATTATTCAATATTCTCCATAGCAAAATTTCCATATAGTGGACATTTATTCTGAAGATCACCTGGTTTTTGGAATCAAAGATATCAGGTGGGTTTTATTTTTTATTACAGCTGGGATAACCTTGTCTACGATTATATCTGCACAAAAAACTAGTTTAGGATGAGATCGGGATTGATTTTTGGTCATTTCTATAAAAAGGAGGAGCTACCTGATGAAAATCGCACAAGTCTAGTGGCTGTTGTCGATACGTACCAAAAATTTATACCAACATGTACAAACTGGTAAGTAAACATAATTCAATTATTAAAATTAAGAATATACCTATACCATACACCATACAAGTTTTATGAAAATTCAAGAATGTGGGTTTTTGTAAATTTTAAAAAAGTTCATTGAACAAAAAAGAAAATTAAAAGAAACTTGTTTTATTTATTTATTTGAAGAGTGTATAATTATTATTTTTTTAATGTTATTGTATTTCGTAAACTCCAAACTTATTTTGAATTTAGTTTTTCTTTCGCCTAGACAAAAAAGATGTTACTTTTTAACCGATTTCAAAAAAGGAGGAGGTTATCAATTCGGTTGTATTTTTATTTTTTTTATGTTTGTTACCTCAGAACTCCGTCATTTACAAACCGATTTTCACAATTCTTTTTTTATTTGAAAGGGTATAGAATGGCTCCAATTAAATTTGAAGAGTAAATTCCACCCCTAAGGGTGGAAAAATTGGGGATGAAATTTCATATTGGACCGATTTCGATGATTCTTATTTTATTAGAAAGGGGTTACCTTAGGAGTGGTCACATTTAAATTTGAAGAGAAAAATTTCGATAATTCTTAATTCACTAAAAAATAAGAAATAAAAAAATTTTAACAAAAAAATTAAAACCGACTTCAAAAATTTGGCCGTATGCACACTAAAAATTGGTTATCTTTGGAGTCGGTGACAGTAAGTTATGATGTATGTAGGATATGATGTATTCATATCTAAATAGATTTAAATTCCTTGCCTTGACTGTCACCAAATCCAAAGATAACTCAATTTAGAAAGAGAAATAAATATATTTCTAAACTTTTAGTTGAAATGTGCATACGGGCAAATGTGCGAAGTCGGTGTTATTTTTTTTAAATTTTTAGTGGAGTGTGCATACGGGCAAACTTTTGAAGTCAGTTTTAATTTTTTTGTTAAAATTTTTTTATATTAGGTTAGGTTAGGTTTTTCACTAGGTATTAAACGTGTCTGTTTCAAAATTATGCTTCACCTCAAACAGTATCCTATAGGCAATTCTTTTAATAAATTGTAATGATTCCAGTAACACATTATTCTCAATTTAAACATCATGAAAATCTTATTTATTATTAAACATTATTAAACATGATTAAACATGATTAAACATGATTAAACATGATTAAACATGATTAAACATGATTAAACATGATTAAACATGATTAAACATGATTAAACATGATTAAACATGATTAAACATGATTAAACATTATTAAAAATTATTAAACATTATTAAACATTATTAAACATTATTAAACATTATTAAACATTATTAAACATTATTAAACATTATTAAACATTATTAAACATTATTAAACATTATTAAACATTATTAAACATTATTAAACAAACATTAAATTATTTTTCTTTTTTGCAGATTATCGTCGCGCTAGTTGCCGTTGCAGCTGTCGGCGCGTCGCCCACCTACGGAGGCTACAAAGGCTACGGCGGTGGCTACGGCGGTGGCTACGGCGGGGGCTACGGCGGCGGCTTCGGCGGTGGCTACGGCGGCTACGGGGGTTACAGCAGGGGCTACGTCCAACCTGTCTACGTCCAACCGGTCTACGCCGAACCCGTCTACGTCCAACCCTCCTACTCCGCCCCTGTGTCTTACGGCGGCGGCGGCGCCGTAGCGACGGCGTCTGCGTCCTCCAGCTCAAGTGGAGGTGGGCTCTGGGGTTAGACTGGGAATTTCGACGATGTAGCATAGAATTTAAATTTTCGACGATACGCCACTGCCCTTTTTTGGAAAAATGTTGAAAGGATACAAAAGTATACTGGATTTTGTAAGATAGCAATGTGAAACGTGCAACAAAAAATAAACAAAATTAAAATTAAAGGTTTGCTTTATTAAAAAAAACAGTTCGATTATTTCCTAAACATGGTATTTTCAGGGGTAATATAACAAGTGGTGTGCCTATTATCGATAATACCTTTCGTTAATTTTACGAATTATACTATCAAAGCTGAAAATACCACGACTGCGCAGCAGGAGTGGTATTTTCTTAGCATTGGGATTATAATGAGTGATAAATTAAGGAAAGGTATTATCTATTATTAGGCATTCCACGAGTTGTACTTAAAAAGAGAATTTAACAACTGCAAATAGTTAGTTTGACAGCTAGCTGTCATTTAGATTGAACTTTCGGTTATGAATAATATGTTTTTTGTGCTAATAGATATTTAAAGATGAATGTGTTAACTGAAAACATATATTCTATTCCTATATTAAATTTGGTAATGTGAAGAAGTTATCGGGTTATCAGTTTTAGCTGCCACAATACTGGTTTAGCGTAAACTAGGACGTAACTAAGAGAGTAGGATTTCAGCGATTATTTCCCTCATACTGCTTGCATCCAATAAGGTAGCTCCTTCCATAAAAATCCAACCAATGATATGCCTCTGCTAGCGATAATTTGCACTAGTGCAATTACCGGTAATTGCACTTATGCAAATTATCACTTCGTTGCTTAGCAACCGCGAATCTTCTTAAAGTTTGTGTGTTTCACACTGTTCTAAATTATGCAGCTTATAAATTATGTTGCGGTATTATTAAGCATTATATCAATGAATTTATATAACTTTTACATCGCTAAATTCTTGTTATTTAGACCTCCGCCTCCGTTTAAATTTATGACACATTCAGAAAATAAACCAACGCCGACAGGGTGTATAGGTATAATCGCATTTGCCTTGGATAGGTACCCAAGCGTCCATGTTTGTTTACTCGAACGCTACAGTCGAAGCTGTCAATAAACTCGTTCAAAATGAGTCGTTCTGGAAATGTAAACATAGAAAAAATTAATACAGAAATTATTAAATCGTATTCGTGAAATAATCTCGACAAATACCACTCGTGCCGGAAATTTTTCAGATAATTTTATTCTCAAGCCCTATTTTGCCCATTAGCAAAACCACTCGTACAAGTTGGGCTTTTATTTTCAGAGATAAAATCCTGAGAGTGAAGCTCGATTTTATCAGAAAATAAAAGCCCAATTTATACTCGTGATCTTTCTAGGCAAAATAGCGCTTTCGAAAAAATTATCGATAAAATTTCTGGCACTAGTGATATTACATACGAAAATACCACTAGTTGTATTATCGCTGAAATCATCACTTGATTGGTTAATATTTCGTTGAATTCTCACTAGTAATCTCCCTAGTGCTTGAATTATTGCCGGAAATTTTTCTTCGTCGCTACGCGACTCGTGATAATTTTCAAAAAATTCGTGTTAGAGAAAATTTTCCGGTTATTAATTCAAGAACGTGGGGGATTCGGTAAGAAAATTCCATACCTACACGTAAAGTTATCAAAATTTTTGTCGGGTATCTAATTGTTACAATGTCACATTATAATAATGACATTTGTCAAAACAATTTCCGCTGTAATCACCTCCTGTTGCCTAGAGCAAGTGAGAATATTTCCGGAAATTTTTTGAATTGTCATGACAATGAAGCAAAAAACGAGCCTCTGATTGGTCAAAAAAGGTAGGTATGGAATTTTCGTAAGTAATATCATAAGGGCGTCTAATTTTTCCGAAAAAATCGAAAAAACACGTTGCTATGTAATATTTTAACAAGAAGCATGAGTGCTGGTGGCAACTAAAATCCGAGTCGAAGACGAGGATTTTTGCACCTGCACGAATGCATTTTGTTAAAAAAATATTACTTAGCATTGTGTTTTTTTTTGTATTTTTCTTACAGGAAAAATGATATGCCCGAATGGTGTTTGACAAGACTATTTCATGAGTAACAGATTATTCTGCATACACATAGCTTACAAAACATACTGCCTATTATACAACAGCTAGCTGTCAAGTTTTGCCGCGGGTAAACTGAAAAAAACTGCTGCCAGGTGCTGTCATACAGATTTTCCATCTAGAAACCATTTGTAATTCAAAATTGCGCGTTTGTGATTGGTGGAAATTAAGATGAGGGAAATAGTCTAATTGAATGATAATATTTAAGAGGGTGATTTTTGGGTCCATTTTAAGTAGAAAACTTCATGTTATAAACGTATGTTCTAAACGTCTTAACTTTTAAGATACCGTGTGATAAAGTTTTTATAAACAAACAATTTTTTAATAATACTTATAATAATAATAATAATAATAATATTCACTTATGAGCAGATTTGATCTGTTGAATTTTTTTTAGTCCGATGCACGGTCTAAAGAAGTATAATACTTGGTGATATTTTTTATTAATGATATGGTTTTTAATATTTTTTAAGCGAAAACTGTACATCGGACTGAAAAAAAACAAGTAATCAAATTTGCTTAGAAATGAATGGAGATTTAAAAATGATTTTTATTTTAAGAGAAGTCAGTGGCGTACCTTCAATGTCTGCCAAAATATGCAGGTCAGATTCCGCACGAACGCCGATGGTGGAAATAAAAAGAAATGTGGTACATCGAAAAATGCCTCTTGATGCATAGTACCTGTATACGAAATTTCATTAAAGTATCTAAAGTGGTATTACAGATATTATTAAAAAAATATTTATTTTTACAAACTTACCACCCTGTATCTCAAAAGTTAAGAAGTTTAGGACATATGTTCATATAATACACCCGAAAATTACCCCTTTAAACATTGACATTCAGTTAGAAAACACCCTGTATAGACTTTTGTTTAGATAGGTATATGGATACCCTGGTTAGCCACTGTAACATTGTCACAAGAATATGATAGAAATATAACAGATACAAAGGACAGTTTTAGAAGAAATAAACTTGTCCAGTTTTTGTGTTGTTTTAGATACAGTGTCCTCCAAGATGTTCGCACTACTTATAACATTTTTAATTATTTATTTATTTTTAAATTCAACTTTGGGGATACCTTTTGCTTTTAAAAGGATGAAAAGTAACTACCTCAAACTTGGTCACGTGACTTTCGCTTTCTGTCAAAAATGACGTTAAAAAAATAAAATCGCTAAAAATGGGTTTGTTTATTAAAATTACAAAAAAAATTACTTAAAAAAAGTAAAGAAATTTGAATGTTCTTTTAAAAGATTTTGCTTTTTGAAAATTTTTAATAGTTTTCAACTTTTTGAAAATTTTATAAACTTGTACCTAGCTGCATAATAGTATATTATACCCTTAGGTTGAGAAGTGAGCGCCGCAGGATATAAAAATGCTCGGTAAATAATGGCTCACTTCTCAACCGAAGTGTATATTATAGAATTTTTTTTACTAATAATATTGAAATATTGCCATATTTTACATACTTGATTAGACTTAGCCTGAGAGTTCAGTTGTCAAGCTGATAAAATGACACTAATCTTTAAATGTCATACAGAAAATTTTTCATTATTTACCTAGGTATTTTGTTTATTATCATTATTTATCTAGGGAGAGAAACATTACTTCTCATTCGGCGCTACGCGCCTCAGGATATAAAAATGCTCGGCATATAATGGCTCTCTTCTCAACCTAAGTGTATAATATTAATATTTCGTAAAACCTACATCTTTTCTCTAAAATTAAAAATAAGGGTAGGTACTTTACTCTTGAACCACTTTCACTTTTCAAACCTCCCCCGTATATGAAATGAGATATTCAAATTTTGAAAACTGAGTGGGCAGTTTGCAGTATAATTTAGATCAGAAATGGTATGTCCCCCATGACCTCAGATACTATTAAAACACAAATAACACAAATAAACAGAAATTTTCGTGTCCTGTTCAGTGTCGTTTACCAAATAAACACCATTTAAATAATTATGCAGTTAAAAATCCCGCAAAATCAATAAAAGAAAAACAAAAATTTCATTTAAAATAATTCTCTATTATGTACACACCACGAACATTAACATAAATCTACACTTCGAAAATCCTGTTCCATCGAAGTTACTTTACTCAGTAAAGGTGGAAGTCGTCGTGAAGATCGTGGTAGTCGTGGTAAAGTCCATAATCACCAACCACCAACGGTGGGGCGTTGAACAGCGGCTCGGCATGGAGTATGGGCGCGGCGTGGACTATGGGAGCCGCCTGAATTATGGGGGCGGCGTGGACTATGGGCGCTGCGTGGACTACGGGCTCGGCATGGATTATGGGCGAGGCGTAAACTGTGGGGGCACCGTAGAGTCCTACATGGCCGATGGACGGTTTCGCTTTCGGGGCAGCGAAAGTAATGGCCAGCGTGGCAGCGACGACGATACACTGAAAGGGAGGCATAAAAATTATTAGCTGAAGTTATAATCAACAAGAGAGAACCAAACTGATTATAAGACAATTTTTTGCATTCGAGGCAAAAGTCAGATGCAAACTTTATTATTTTTGAAGAACTAATATTAGAATAAACGAAACAACACGACAACAAAAAATATCAAATCCCAAACGAAACAAAAAATAAATATTTCTCGGTAGTCAATGATTAACACAAACCAAACACCAATTATCACCAACGTTACCAAAGTCTACCTGGACATATTGTGTAGGTATACAGGATGATTTTTTTAGGTCTACCACCGCGATTTTCTCGCTCATTTTGCGGCCTACAAAAAAAAACGTAAGAAACAAAAATGTGGTAATTTTGGACAGCTAAGTGGTGCTGCAAAAGATATCGGCATCCATGGCCAACTTGTCGCGCATTATTAAAAAAACCTCAAATTGAGCAAAAATATTAGTGGCCGTGGAATGTTTATTTTAAGAGACAGAGGAAAACTTTTATATTGAAAATTGATGGCACTGAGAAGCTTTATCCACCCAGGTGCTCAGATAGTTTCAGCAAATTACACAGGGTCTTCGGCTTTCTTGAGACCATGAAAATTTTTGTCGATTTTAGTTTTTTTTAGTACACCGCGAAAAGTTGGGTATGGAGGCCCATTCCTTTTTTATTGTCGCCTCGCTGACCAAAATTGCCATATTTTGTTTTCTTACATATTTTCTGTGCCGCCCAAAATACGCGAGAAAATTGCTTAATAAGAAATAAACAAAAAAAATTCATAGCCTCAAGAGAGCCGAAGACCCTGTGTAATTTTCTGAAACTATCTGAGTACCCTTTTGCATAAAGCTTCTTAGTGCCATCAATTTTCAATATAAAAGTTTTTCTCTGTCTCTTAAAATAAACATTCCACGGCCATTAATAGTTTTGCTGAATTTAAGGTTTTTTTAATATTGCGCGACAAGTTGGCCATGGATGCCGATTTCTTTTTCAGCACCACTTAGCTGTCCAAAATTGACACATTTTTGTTTCTTACTTTTTTTTGTAGGCCGCAAAATGAGCGAGAAAATCGCGGTGGTAGACCTAAAAAAATCATCCTGTATTCAGGGTGGGCCAAATTGGACACTATTAAAGGGAAACTCCTATTTTTAAAGGAGATAGACGAAAACTGATATGGGTGACTGAGACTTGTTTTTTATGATAAACTTAACGGTGAAAACCGAAAATTGATATCTGTCACCGTTCTTGAGTTACAGGGCGTATTTAGAAAATGTGCGTTTTCGAAAAGTAGCCGTAACTTTTTTTCATATTGAAAATTTTTTGTTTCTGTAGAAAGATTTCTAAAGCACTTTTTCACGTAGAATCTAATGCTGCTACTACATTTTTTTCTAGTCAATGGTTTAAGAGTTACCGATGAAAAAAATCATGAAAGCTATTACACTACTTAAGTAAATAATTAAGTATTATATATTTTTAGAATGGTAATGTTTTGCTCTATTAAAAAAATGAAAAAATATACAGGGTGTTCCATTAAAAAAATTTTTTATCTGCAACTCTTAAACCATTGACAGAAGTTACATAACTATACGTATCATTGGCAGCCTGTTCAGAGACGTTGAAAAATTAAGTATTAAAATACAAGTTCACGTGACAATAGTAGCCCTTTGGGACCACGTTAACGGTATGCCTATGGTTTTCAGAGTAATTTTCTATTTTGAACTTCATTATAAAACACATGGCAGCCTGGCTAAAATCATATCAAAACGCATATGTTTCGATTAAAAACTCACATTTCCATATGAAGAACCCAGGATGACTCTCTGATTGATACCTTATTACTGTTAGAATATACGCAACATAATGCACTTTGAAAGACATACTGAGTAAAATCACGTCCAAAAATCTGTCACTATCTTCCGGTTTGTTATGATAAAGTATAGGATAGGTTAGTACATATAAAAAAAACTTACCAATTTGAACATTTTTAACGATATTCTCTATACGTACTGCCACGCGAACTTTAACTATCTAAGTCTGGGCTGTTTTTGATGATCTCAATCTTCTGGGACGCACTTTTTATACGAAATTCTGGAAATAAATTAACCCGGCCTGTCAAAATATATCACAAGACCAAGGACCTAGTGTCTGTTTGTTTCTTCTTCTCCCATGTAGGTTTAACGAGAAATATTTGCTGGATTACTAAATCCTAAATTGGAATATTCATACTTATTAATGTTTCGGCATAAGATTTGAATAGGTAATAAGGGACGCAGTCGAAGAATAGAGGCAAGCCGCATATTTTTGGATATGAAAACAGATATTTTAATCTTCAGGATGTTGGTAGGTAGTTTGAAATTTTTTTAATCGGAAATTCTAAATATGTTTTTTTTTGCATTTTTCGGGTCTTACTAAGATGGTTAAAGGTGTAAAATTGACGAAAAGGAATGTATAAACCTTTTGCTAGTAAATTATTGAAGTGATATTACATAGGTATTACAAAATTTACACTATTGAGAACTTGCATGTGTAATGAAAAGATCACTTTATATGTAGGCGTAGGTCATAGTCAACAGTGCATACAAATCAGTTGTTGTCTGTATTGTTATCTAATCGTAACAAAAAAGTAGGGATGCTTTTACAAAGTATGTACATGCCACTTGTATTTAAATGATTGGAATTGGCAATTTGGAGACATTGTTATTTCTAGACTTGATCCAGAAAAAAGTTCTACAGTGATGAAATTCGTAAGTACCTCTTAATTAAAATAAAATAAAATGAGACCTTCATTTTTAAAAACAATAAATTACAATCCTTAATATCGGTGTTTTAGATCTTACCATAATATTAATTCAGGATTTATATTAAGCAATTTATAATCTCCGAAAGCCATTAAATGACATAATTTTAAAAACTAAACCACGCGTGAACATATTTATTGTAACCCAATTAAAATGTTACCTCGCCGAGTGAATAGCTGATTAATAATTATTGTAACTTTAGATTTGTATATAACAGAAAAATGAACTTGTAGCCATCAACGGCAATCAAAATGTGAAGTGCGTTGAAATGAAAAACAAAAAGTATGTCACTAATGCTTAGACATAGAAACTAATATCATTAATTTCTCTTCCTAGATCCTCCTGGTGACCTGCGCAGTAGTCGCCATGGTCTCAGCAGCCCCCTCAGCGTCATTGGGCATACATGCGCCTGCGCATTTGATAGCTGCCCCAGCAGTGGTGACTGCGCAGAGTTCACAGGTGGTGGCGCGCAGCCATAACGCCCTTGTGGCGCCCGCGGCCCCGCTGGTGGCTCACGCCGCGCCTGCGCATTTGGCCTACGCTGCCAGTCCGTACTACCTGGCTGGAGCCGGTCCTGTGCTGTTCTAGGGGAGGATTTTTGAGATTTGTGATATTGTAGATGATAGACTGGGTTTTGTTTTGTGTGGATGTGGTAAATAAAGTGATATGTTGACGAATTTGTCGTTGTTTTAGTTTCTTTCTGTTGCTTGAACCTTGAAAATGTTATCATAATTATATACAATGTGTCCCGGATAAGAATGAACAGCATGGGGATCTTGCAAACGGTGAGAGATAGAACAACGGTTAAATGGAGGAAAAGTTGCGCCATTTTAAGGTCAATAAAATGGTACAAACAGATTTCTACAATCTTTTTTCGTTTTTGAGTTATTTTGAAACAAGTAAAATTTTGCGTTTTCGATTTTATTTTTTCTGAAGTTGTAATCACAGATAGAAAAAAAAAAACACTTTCTTATGGCACTTTTTAACGGGCTTTAAAATGGCGTTTTTAGATTTGTTCTACAACATTTCGTTTTTGAAAAACCATCTTCAACTTTATTTTTTTAAATACGGACCTGGAACATTTTTCATCGCAAATACCATGATGTTTGACACGAACTATTTTTAAAATGTTTTGAGACAATTATACCTACTGAAAATTCCTTTTCCCCATTCTTTTTTTTCTATTGTGGCCCTGTATTTAATAATAAGAAGTCTAAATATTAATCAAAGATTTGTGATATTATAGATGAGACTGTGCTTTGTTTTGTGTGGATGTTGTGAATAAAGTTATGTGGTAACGAATTTTTCTTTGAAGTATCTTATTTAAAAATTAGTTGGGGAAACATTGAGAAATTCGTGTAGAGGTATTTACTAAGAACACGTTTTTAAAAGAAAGTTTTTCTTTTTAGCAAAAATATCTAAAAAATTGGCGGGGGAGGATTTTTGAGATTTGTGATATTGTAGATGATAGACTGGGTTTTGTTTTGTGTGGAAGTTTTAAATAAACTGATATGTTGACGAATTTGTCGTTGTTTTAGTTTCTTTCTGTTGCTTGGACCTTGAAAATGTTATCATAATTATATACAATGTGTCCCGGATAAGAATGAACAGCATGGGGATCTTGCAAACGGTGAGAGATAGAACAACGGTTAAATGGAGGAAAAGTTGCGCCATTTTAAGGTCAATAAAATGGTACAAACAGATTTCTACAATCTTTTTTCGTTTTTGAGTTATTTTGAAAAAAGTAAAATTTTGCGTTTTCGATTTTATTTTTTCTGAAGTTGTAATTACAACTAATATTATAATATTATAATTTTTGAAGTTAATGACAACTGTTTGCAACATCTGTCATTGCAATAACAAAGAGCAATGCTAGTCCAAACTAAAAAAATAATATGTAGTTTAAAAAACTAAAAAATACGTTTTTATTGTTGGTTATTGGTTAGATTTTAATATAAGAAAATCAGTATGAAATGATTAGCTCATACTTTAATTTTTGGTGCCATCTGGGTGCTTGTATGCAATATTGCTGTACTATCTTTAATAAACTACCACACATTATAACTAGGGTTTTCCTAAACAAGGATTCAAAGTCCATCAAATTAATAAAAGCCTGTTAGAATGGAAACATCAATCGGCAGTTAGGAAACGAACTTATGTCGCGTTCGCCAAAAATTTTAATTAAAGTTAGTTGATCATGTGAAACTTTAGACAAAAAAAAAGAGAGAGGACGCCTAAAACAGCGCTCGCGGCCTTGTTACCGACAGCCACATTGCACGATAGACCAGTGGCGTAGCATGAAACGTTCTTAGCCAATATCACAAAAATGTTAAAAATTGACTTATATGCAATTTGAAATATTAGCATTTATTTGGAGATAATTTCCCAAATGTAAAGCTAGTGTCAAGTGCTGAAATATATTTTTTAATATACTTCTTTGAAAACATCTTATTTTCATCTGTTTTAGCAATAATGAAAGATGGGGTTTTTCGGGCTAGCGCACGGAAACAGCGCATGGAAAAACTTTGCGTGCGCTGAATAAAAATACCGAATATATGGCTTTACAATAGAAATATACAGCAAAGTAAACTAAATTTAAGAAACTCTATATGCTCTCTGATATTTAACATGTACCTATTTTGTATTTTAATTAGTAAGTGTTTCAATATTTAGATACATTTCTTTAATATTTTTGACGTTTTATTCACCTTATCTGACAATAACTAATTTACAACAAAGCACCTTTGAAATAATTTGAGAGTAACCATGGAAACGCATCATACATACCAAACACTATATTGTCTGCATTGTTTATTTTTTGCCAATTAAATTTATTATAATATGCCGATAAAATGTTTTAAGTTTCCGTTTTCAAAGAAGTATAATAAAAAATATCGTTCATTACACGTCCAGAAATAGATTTTTCCAGACTCGTAATGAAATATACTATATTTGCGGCGATTACGAATAAATCGAAATAAAGTATGGAAACAAGCCAATATATTATGAAACTATCATAATCAATTAAGAAATTTTCAATAAAAATGATGTTAAAAAATAATTATATTGGTCCTATTTACAAACAAAACAATGCACTTTATCATATCAAAAGGTAGAAGGAATTTGAAGAAGTTATATTGAGAAAAAATAAAATTTTAGGACATCTTTCAAAGGTAGCTTCTTAAATATTTACCTGTGAAACGAAATCCTGGGCTCTTGCTTTTCACTTCTGCTTTTGCAACCAAACGCTGAACAATTCACCATCGTAAGAGTATATTTTCCCCTTAATCACTCTTACTTTTAATTCACAAGTTCACGAAATTAACTCACAACGTAACACGGCTCGGTGTCCTCTCTGTTTCCTTGTCTAAGTGTGAAACATATTGACATATTTAATTTTTACCCCCTTAATTATCGACATTCAATTAGATTAGAAAACACCCTGTATAGAATCCAAATTTTGAACTTCAATCTCAAATATTTTAAGATATATTCAAATTTCTAAGAAGATTTTTAAAAGTGACTTGTCTATTGTATTTACCTTGAACGGGCTCATGGGTATCTCCCAAATTAAAACAAACAACAAATAATTTTCAGATCAATAAACATTTTTATTCGCAAAACTTTCATGTGGACCAATGCAAACTTTTCAATCGATATTTTATCTTTATTTTCAATGCGTGTGTACTCTTCAATCATCTACTGTCTACTGCCTCCCTCAGCCTACTACGACCGACGCTGGATAAGCATAATGAGCAACTGGTGCTGCTACCAGGGGTGCCGACACCGCATGGTTAACCACGTGGGCACTGTATGACGTCGCGTATGGTACGCTGTAAACTGCTGGGACTGCTGGGACTGCTGAAATTACGCCTCCCAAGCAAATCTGGGTAGATAGTATTGAGCATAGGGTGAAGAACTGGAAAAATAAAAGATAAGTGTTGCATTCACGGGCGTAGCCAAGGGGGGGGTTTCGGGGGTTCAACCCCCCCCCCCCCCGAAATAAGCAAAATATTACCTAATATTATACCGAAAAAATACGAGGAGTGAAGAGTTAAATTATTATTACGTTTGAATATATTATGTAGTAATAGTAGCGCCTAGCGCCATCTTTTGACGAGAGGCAGACGCAGTTGCAGCCGAACTATTTTGTATTGTAGGGACACTTTGCGTTGTTTCTCGATTATTCGCCACGCCCCTAGGTCGAAATGAGCGGAACTTTGTGGAAGTTCGTGGAAGTTTCTGGACGGCTACTGGGCTGCTATATAAGCGGCGCCGCGGCGCGTGACCGCGCTTACGGCAGTATTGTTCCATGCGAACTCGAAGCGAATAAAAGTGAAAAGTGGTGAACGAATAGTGAAGAGAATTAAGTGTACCGTGTAAGTGAGTAATTTTAGTGCGCTGTTATTCGATGGCCTTGTTAAAGATAGATACGTGAATCATTATTACTGTCGAAAAATGGAGGGGAAAAAAAGGAAAGGTGATAAACTTAAAGGTATGGACTACTGGAAAAAGTGGTGTAGTCAAGGTCAAGGGGTTTCTAATAAAGAAACAAATTTGGATTTAGCTATCAAAGCTTCAGCTACCTTGCATGCTGATAAGAAGACTGCCTACCCCGAAATCTAGTTTGGAATGCCTAGATATGTGCGATAAAAACCTTTATCCTAATATTTACACATTACTACAAATCTTGGCTACCATTCCTGTATCCACTGCTACCCCAGAAAGGTCTTTCTCGAGCCTAAGGAGACTGAAAAACTATTTACGAAACACTACAAGTGAAAACAGACTTAATGGTTTGGCTCTAATGAACATTCACTATGGAACAGAAATTCATGCAGATGAAGTAGTGGATATATTTAAAAGAAAAAGCCGAAGATTTCTTCTTTAATGGTTTTAGATTTAGCGCAGAGGAACGAAATTAATTTATCCATTTCATTTAAAGTTAAGAACTTTATAAATATGTCGTAGTTTTTCGGATGAATGTATAGATATTAAATTTCATGTAAGTATATTTTTGTTGTTTTATTTACTTCTCAAACTAACCCCCCCCCCTCAAAACTAAATCCTGGCTACGCCCGTGAAGATAAGTGTTGCATTTGTTTCATGGTAAAGCATTAGTGTCTCCCTATGTACTTACCAACATTTTTGAAGTCATCTTGCTTATAGTGTTTTGTATCTCAATGTGACTATGGTTGAATTGAATAAAGCTATAACATTTATAGTATACTTACATGTGCCCACCAAATAAAAAAGTAGTGGTAAATAAATGCAAAAACTTACTTAGCGTCAGATTGCACATTTAATCTTCCTATCGGAATACCTAATTAGATTTGGCACAAGATGTTACAATTCTGTTACTTTAAAGGACATACCAAACGGTTTTAAATGAAATTTGTATGCAGTCTACGAATGTTCAAGTCCAGACAATAGTGAAAGTACAATCGCACAAGGAACATACAATGTTAAGTAACTTTTTAGACTGTTGTATTAATTCTGCATTTTTTACACTTTAACAAACTTTGGTATTCGATTCAGTAATAATTATAATATTAATATCTACACTTACTCTTTATACACCCCAAAAATGTCACACAACCTAACCTAACCTAGTTTATTCCAGTCACCACATAGCTATATCCAGGATACTGTTGGTTAACTTCACCCGTACTTTGACTAAGTCCTCGGTCAATTCCAGCATCATTCGCCCTACCATACACCCCTTGCCCCTGTGTCGCTGGAACCAAATTGCCGCCCCCTTGCTTTGGATAGAAAGCTCCAAGTTCTGGGTTGATGTGGACTTGTCCGTCTTGACCCGCGTATGGACTGCCATCACGCGGCAGCTGGCCGCCTGTCGATACGGGATAGTTGTAGTTGTATCCAGGTTGAACACCGTTCGGATTGGGTTGACTTGGTACCGCGCCGAGCGAATTTTGAGGATACTGAACGTTGTATACACTTGGTGTACCAACTGGGTAATTTTGCGAAGGTTGCCCAGTGTAATACACGGAATTGTAGGGGTTGTTGGCGTATGGATTCGCTTGGTTTGGTGTTGCTTGCGAAGAAACATCGATTCCTGGGTAAAGGCTTGAGCCGTGTTGATAAAATGATAGTGTGTAAGGGTGTTGGTACATTTGCGATCTTGCGGAGGCTAATACAGCTGCTACAACCTACAAAGATATATTGCAGCGAACAATTTTGAATAAACAAAATGAAAGGTACTAACCAGGTAGTTCTTCATCTTGTCGATCACAGGCAACACACGCTAAGGCACTATAGTCGCGAATGACGATATTTTTTAACACCTATACTTTTTATAAGATGGTATACAGTACCTGAAGCACTTCCGATGATAGGAAGCGATATAAATGTTAATTTCCTTACCAAATAATTCTCGAATGTGATATCTGCTTTGTGAATATCAATAAGGTTCCTTGTATAGGCATGAATTACAATTTGAACCTTGCATCTGTGTATTTGGATAATATCATAATGGTAGGCATTGTTTTAAACCGCCAATCTTGATTGTGACATTTTGTTTTTTAAATAACCTTTCTAATATTTTGTTTTTAGCTGGTAACAAAATGTAACAAAATAAAACAAAAATTAAAAAACTGAAATTCAAATTATTATTATTTTAAAAGGTGTTCAAACAATCCACCATTATTACTTAAGCAAATATTGCATCTTTTTAAAACTGAATTTGTCGCCTATCTTAGAGAGCGCCTGTCAATACTGACAATTGCTTCTAAAACAGGTGCTCTTAAATAGGTTTATTTCTCCCTATCCAACTATTTAGATAGAGCTGATCTAGGTAATTTCTTACGGGCAAATAATTATGTGGCGGAGCTCCATCATGATAATTTTTGTTTTATTTTATTACATTTTGTTATCAGTTAAATATAAAATATTTGAAAGTTTGAAGTATGTGTTATTATAAAATAGAACGTAATTATGAAAATATTCCATGGCTGACTATGTAAAAATTCTTAAAAAATCCGAAAATTAGCCATAGCTCTTTTATTTTTTATAATAACTATGCCGAGTATTATATCTTGGGAAAATTCAAAAAATGGCCGATTTGATAAGGCCACAGCCAACTATGATTTGGCTACATTTAAAAAAACAGAAGTTTATGTCATATCTCAAAAATCACACACAACATATAAAATTGGATTAGATTATCTTATTAAGCCCCAAATGATCTACAATTTTTATCTCTACAGTTTTTCAGTATAATCAGAAATAACGGAGCTACAGAGATCTGGTGAAATAGCAAAAAATCACTCTTTTCAAAATATCTAATGAGCCATAAACTTTTAACCTTTGTTCTAGCTCTGCTAGTTTCCGAGATCCCCATAGTGGTCATTGAGAAAAACTCACACTGTATAGGAGTATACTTACTGATGAAACTTTTTTGAAATATTTCATTACCAATTGAGTATTCCAAGGAAGTGTTACACAAAAGTGAGTGTCACGTTTTGATCAAAATACATTGGTTAACACAGCGATTTCACCGATTAAAAAGCAATATTATTCAACAGGATGATTTCGAGGTATAAAAGAAATTTTTTCTAATATGTGTCATCAGTAGTGTTAAGTCTTTCATTAGAGTAGAGTACCGCACATTTTTTCTGTGTCTTCAAAATGCTTTCCTGTAAGGTAAGGGAGTCAAGTACGGTCCTGCATGTTTAACATTTAAAAAATATTTCAGAACGAAAAGTTATTCCCACACTTTTTATAATTAATCTAGATTTAAATACATAAATTTAAACAAATGTTTTACTCATTTCTATATTTCTATTTAAACAAACACCGTATGTTCCATAGTTTCATCCATTATGATTAACATGTGAAATTGTAATTATATTCCATATTGTTCATATTACGGACAGAAATCTTCTTGAACCTAACTGAATGATAGGTACCTACCTACCCACATTTGACATTTGATCATTTTCTTTTGAAAAGAAGCAAATAAAAAAATAATAGTTTAAAAAACGAAAAAACACGCTCTGATAATTTGCTGGATATTTCTCAATATTAATTTTAATAAATTAATTTTGTTTTTTTTTGTAGATTGTCGCAGCCCTGGCACTCACCGCCCTTCTCTCCACCACCCACTGCTCCATCATCGCTCCAGTCGCCGTCGCAGCTCCACCACTCATCAAATACACCCACGTTGCCCCTCCCAACATCCACCCGTTCGCCGCTCAAGTCAGCACCTTCACCAGAGGCCTCAACATCCTCGCCGCTCCATACGCAGCCGGAGTCCACCCTGTACCTCCCGCCATCGTCCAGCGCGCCCTCCTACCCGCTCACTTGGCTCCGGTAGCTGCTCCAGTTCCCGCGCATCTCGCTCCAGTTCCCGCGCATCTCGCTCCAGTTCCCGCGCATCTTGCTCCAGTTCCCGCGCACTTCGCTCCAGTACCAGCGCCGATTGCTCCGGTTCACGCCCCAGTAGCGGCGCCATACGCTCCGGTTCACGGCCACGCGGCTCCAGTTCACGGTCATTTGGCCGCGTTTCCGCTGTTGCCGGCTCCACCGGCGAGATCGGTGTACGCGGTGGCTCCAGCCTGGGCTCCGGCGTTGCCAGGTGCTCCATTGTTAGGATGAAGCGTTTTTATTGTACCTGTAGTAGATAATCTTGAAAATATGTGCGAGAAGACTGATGCATGAAGCTTAGTTAATAAATTAAACAAAGAACTTATAATTTACATCTTTTATTTATATTTGTATAAAAAATAAGTTTGTTACTAATACGGATATCTTCTAAAGGTCGTTGCATGTCCCCTAGATCAAATCTTTCCAAGTCCGAGACCTCCAAGGCCCCATCCAAGGCCACCGTCTAAACCAAGACCTCCTAGAGCTAAACCTCTCCCTAAATTGAAAAGAAAAAAATTTAAATATAAATAAAAAATATTATGGAATTTTTTTTGGTTACGCAGCAAACTTGAATGAAAATTTTTGGTTACATACCTAAACCTAGTCCTCCAACTCCCAAGGCAAGTGGTGCTGACACAAGGGCCGGTTGTGCAATTGCAATAGGAGCCGCCACCTTAAAAAAAAGATAAAATTAATAAATAAAAAATCAGAAAATCAGAATCAAATAGTAAATGGTCAGCTATCTTCATACCTTTGTCAATAGAGGTACAGGTCCTAGGCTAAGTTGGTTACCGTTGATACTAGAACTTGCTAAAGCAACTCTGGTAGGTGCGGCTAGGGTAAGTCCACCACTAGTGAGTCCTAGGCCTCCACCTAAACCTATCAGTCCTGCCCTGCCATATGCTGCGACTGACAACAAAACCAGCTGGAATAATTTTTAAAAATACATAAAAATATTGAATTCGGTTTTCGATAAAAGCAACTTACCAACTTAAACATGGTGATCAAATCCTAACCACCTACTATAACACTATTGAAACTATACTGGTTCCAAAACTGATGCAAGCTTTTATATTATTCATCAACCCCCCATTTATTACTAGGATATTTTAGAGAAAAAAACATCATTTGAAACAGGCCAAGGAACCTTTACTTTTACTATGCATCTGCACTGACAGCATTTTTTTTAAATGCACTATAAGGCTGTTACAGAGGTGGACCATATTGCATCAGAAAATTGCAGCGGGATGTAGGACAATAACAGAGAACTACTGCGTGATTAAATATCATATTTTGATAGTATATAACAGTAATGTGTCATTAAAGATTTAAATAAAAGTTTATATTCTTTACTATAGAAAAAAATTGGCAAAGGTCTAAGATATGTTCTAATGCGGTTCTGCATATTTCCACCCAGGAGACTGAAGTTAACACTATGACAGAACAAATTTGATTTATTGTAAATTAAAATCTAATTCTCAGTATTATTTAATACCTACTCGCTTATAGAGGCCAATAAAGGATTTTTTCAAGACCACTTGATTTGTTGTTATTGCAAATGGATCTAGATTGTAGGAAATTGCAAAATATTTTAGAATTAATATGCATGGTATGGTAGTTTGTGAGGCAGTTTGGAAAAATTGCATAGATGCATTTTCTGGGTCGAATGCCATTTGCCATTAATTTGCCAAAACGGTGTGAGCTACGACCTTACGGCAATCGACGCAGCGTCCCGATATGCACAAAGTACGTTGAAATCAGACCCTTGAAAAATTCCTTCTTAGATGTCTCTGAAATATGTGTAATCTGCATATCCTCCCCTATAACAGTTTTAAATTTATATCAAAGGTATATACAGGGTGTAACTAAACTGATGGTCAAAAATGAAACCACGTATTCTTGGAGTCAAAATAAGGGCACTTCTTCATATATCTTTTTCTCCTACGGGCCATAGTTTTTTTTATACAGAGCGTAGAAGTTTAGAGAAAAATACACATATTTCTTCTATAGTATTTCTAGAAGTATACGAGATATTTTCTTCAAACTTGGCGTGTCACATGAGCAGATGAGCCGTCAAACTTAAGGTTGACATGAAGCTTCTGAGGCTCCCAGTTGCGGAGATACAGGGTGTTAGTAAAATTAATTAGTTCAGAAAAACACGAATACCCTGTATAATCGCATTTTTAAATTTGCTTTGAATGGTAAATTCAATGGTTAACAAAAAGTATCTCTTAGTATTTTTTCATATTCGCAGCCGTTTCTAAATCATTTTTAAAGAACGGCAACGCTGCAATGAACAATAGTCACTTTAAGAATAAATCTAGCAATCTGTGGATGTCAATTAAACTTTATTTAACAAAATACAAACGCAAAAACAATAATAAAAGAAACGTATTGCTATTAGAAAATTAAATTATTAAATGTTCGAAATGACCGCCGTCTCTTTCAATACACACAACTATGCGTTTCCGCATATTTATTATTGCCATTGGCAAGTCCATAGCAAAAGTGCATATCAGTCAATTCTTCAAATGAAAATATAATTTTTCAAAATATTGATACTAAAGTGCAAAGTTGGCAGCCAAATGATTCAAATAATGCCAAGTTTAATTGACATCCACAGATTGTTAGATTTATTCTTAAAATGACTTGTTTATTGCAGCATTGCCATTCTTTGAAAATAATTTAAAAACGGCTGAGAATATGAAAAAATACTAAGAGATACTTTTTGTTAACCATTGAATGTACCATTCAAAACAAATTTAAAAAATGTGATTATACAGGGTGTTCATATTTTTCTGAACTAATTAATTTTAATACCACCCTGTATCTCTGCAACTGGGGGCCTCACAAGCTTCATATTAACCTTAAATTTGACAACTCATCCGCTCAATGACACGCCAAGTTTTAAGAAAATATCTCGTATACTTCTAGAGATAATAAGAAATATGTGTATTTTTCTCCAAACTTCTACGCTCTGTATAAAAAGAAACTATGGCCCGTAGGGGAAAAAAATATATGAAGAAGTGCCCTTATTTTGACTCCAACCACTCCGTGGTTTCATTTTTGACCATCAGTTCAGTTACACCCTGTATAAAACGCAGTCTGTTTTATATATTTATATAGATTATATTTGTTTAAATATAAATAATATTTTTAAATTTATCTATCTCTTTTTATTATTGTTGTTATTCTTAGTTACATGTTACATAGTATTTTATGTTTCGTTTTTCCTTTCGAGGATTGTATTTCCTCTATGTTACTTGTAATGCAATAAAGACGATTTATTATTAGATATTATATTATTATTAATTTCTTCTTTGGAAACTGAAATTTAACTATAGAAACCGAGGTTTCTTGAAAGTTTCTAAATGCCCGGTCAGTTAACTTTTTCGAAAAATATCTAAAAATGTGAAAATAACCAAATTCAAAGTCAAAATCTACAAAAGCCATAACCTACATAGTTTTACGGGTACACGTCGAAAAACAAACTTAAATGGATTTAGTCCAGTGGTCTCCAAGAAATTCTAGTCTAAAATGGTCCAAAACCTCCAAAATCGAGAGTTCGAATTTCCAAAAACAACATTTATGCCAAATCGTTGGGCCCTATGCCTTCTATAGTAGTAAGACTATGAGAGTTCTACTCCAAACCCCTATGAGAGTTCTGCGCCAGCCAAGTCTCCACAGGTTTGGCGTAGAACTCTCATAATCTTACTATTGGACACTAAAAGTCTATGTACTGTCGTTTTACGTTGGAAAAGTTTCAATTTCCCGGTAGAACTTTTGACTTTCATGACTGTAACTACAGACACAAGGGTGTTTTGTCTTGTGGCGTTGCCGGCAGTTCTTAATAAAATTGTTGGCGAAAAATATCATTACCGGCATCGTGAATGCTTATGAATGATACCAAGAATTATTAATTTTTACAATTTAGCAAAGTAGCAAATCCATTAAAATTATAACGATAAATAGTCAAACAATGTTTGTCCACTGTTTGTCAAACATTTATGTCGTATCTATCGTATATCGTTTATTTCAAGCAAGATTATTTTAAGGACATTATTGTATTTTAACTGAGAAGGCACAAGGACAAGGAGATTTATTCCTGCCAAATTGGCAACGCTGTTGTTTTGAGCCAACAGATTTGACAGCTCCGATACGACGACAACAAACAACAAGGCTCCATCAGGCGGCACCGCACCGTCGCAATGATACGATTTACGTTTACTTGTCTGGCGATTTTCCTGTTTTAAAGACCGTTTGTTGTGTTTACTGTGTGTTGGATTGTGTTTTTTAGTAATATAGGACGTGGAGTTTTATTAATAAGGTGGTAAAACAGCAGTGATTCAGAATAAAGTCATTAAAATTTAATTTTAGTTTATAAGTTTTAGGTTGTGTCTATAGTTTCGGACTTATTCAAATCAATGCCGTGGACGTGTTCCGTTCCCAACTGCAAGGGAAACTACAAAGGCGGTCCTAATGTGTCCGCTTTTTCCTCCCTAAGGCCCCCCTTTTAAGGGAAAAGTGGGTTAAGGCCATCAAAAGAGATTTTGTTTCCACACAGTCTTCCAGGGTAAAAGTGGTTTTGGTTTGGACTGTTTAGGAGAGTGTTATAACCTAACAATTTTACATGATTAAACGTAACCACCTTAAAATCAGGAAGTTTTATGGTTTTATTCATTCGAATTTAGTTGTATCTAGGCACGCAAATAAGAAATAATTGGCATTTATGAAAATTTTACCGGTAGATATACATATAAATGCAGCAAAATCCCTTGAACATATGACTTTCACTATCGTAGATTATGATCCATGTTGTAAAACCATGAGCTATATATGTAAACATTCATTTTAAAGTGTTTTTTTTTACTAAATTTACCTCCCTCGGATGACTCATCAATTTCAAATAAAATAAATAAAACAACCTCAACGTCTTTTCAACATTTTTATTGTGTTTTTTTAGCACCGGACGGTCTGTTCTCCAACCGAACAACTTAAAATTTCGACTCCTATCCTACTGATCGTCGCTCTGCTTTCTCCTCAATGCAAGCCGAGACCGCCGAGACCAAGTCCGATGCCGCCGTGTCCCAATCCGACTGCGATCGGCGCGTGCGCGACGGCGATCGGCGCTGCGTGAACGACTGGAGCCGCCACCGCAACCTTGGCGACGACCGGAACCGGGTGGAGCGAGATCTGGTTGTTGTTCTGCCACGAGGTGGCCCCGTGCGAGAGTGCTATGGCTGCCGGAGCGACAGCGACGCCGTGGCCGATCAAACCGGCGTTGGCGGCGCATATGATCATGGCTAGCACGATCTGAAAGAGTTTTCAGGTTATAGTTTCATACATGGAGCATCTAAGGTGGGTTTAGTCAGATTGGTAATAAGCATTAGCATAGACATAAGCCATACATAGTTTTAGCAACAATATGAAGGAACTTAGAATCACAGCCGACTCTATGAGAAGCCCTGAAGTTGAGAAAGCTGGCAACATGGCTTGCGGGTCTGCGCGGCGTGGCCTGTCACTCCCTGTTAGTTGATTTTACAAGAAATTTACCAGAATTAATTTGTGTAGTGCGGGTAGTGCTATCGTCGCCAGATTGCTACGACGTGACAGTGTGTCTCTGGGTGGAAACAGACAGCCCGAAGTGCTGGCGACAGCTTTTTTATAATTTTGTTTTGTTTGTGAAGAAATGAAACATTTCTAGAAAAGTTCTAAATGAAGAATCGTGTCTTTGCAATTTCAAGCCTCAAAATGCCAAGAATCGCCGCAAGGGATGCTAGAACTTAGTTATATACCTGGCTGTAAGTCAAATCGTAATAATAACTTGAAGTAGCTAGGTTTCTTTGGTTGACGACAAGCGGTCAACTTGTATTCATTTTGGGCTTTCCAAAGGACCAGAATTTAAGAATAAAATGATTAAGGGCCAGTTGCATAGGCAAAGTAAAGTACCCTTTAAAATTAAAGAAGGTTTCTAACAATCCAACCATTGTTTAGTATTGTTGCAAAAGTTTCTTTACCTAATGTTAAAGTCAAAAGATAATTTAGTTGAATGTATTATGAAATTGACCCTAACTGCCATTTCAATCTCCTTCACAACATGCTGTTCTCTGTTCGCTTGTTTGTATTTTTATGAACATTTAACCATAAGGGAAGATAGATCATTTGCCTGATCGCGCACTTTGCGAAAAATTCTCAGAAGAATTCGACTTACAACAAAATTTAATCCCCTCTATTTGCCCAAATTTACAATATTATTTGTCGAAAATGTACTTATCCACACCAGGAATCGTACTTATTATAAATACTTATACTTCTGTGTTTATTTTGTTACTTGCTATTGCTTTTATTGTCTGAACAAATGTACCTACTTACTTAAGTACCCAATTATTGAAACAAAGTTCACGAATGTGTCTAATTATAATTAAAAAGAGGGTTGAACATCTATTAGAAAAGATAAACTAAGCCAAAGTGCAGACTGCTCTATACTGCACAGACCCGTTGAACCGTCCCGCTGCGGCGTTGCCACATGTTTGCACAGGGCTTGTAAGCTCGAGAAGGCTGTGTTAGAACACTTTGATAAATTTGCAGTCACTCTCTTTAAAACACCAATTTATCTGAGTGCTGAGCTTACAATTATACTTGTTCTTTTTAACTAGATCCACTTTAGAATTAACAATCTCAAAGTAATAATAATTATCATTAAGTTCATCTTGTCAAATATGTCAAATGGAGCCCAACTTTAAACGGTAATTAATCAATTGTAGGTCACTGTGGATCTTCTTTCTCAATTTTAAATGAATCTATAATAAATGAAGAACGCAGTCTACTTCATAGTTTATCTGAACGAAACACTACATAAAAGTTGGGCTCCATTTGACATATTTTGCAAGATGGACTCTCTGTATTCTGGTCTTCTATGTGGTAAGTATTGTGGAAGGAATCTAGAGACTTGACGCAGTTTGGAGTGGTTTTGGTTTTTATTGCTATTGCTAAGTTCAAACCTATCACTCTCTGGAGTTGGTTGCCTATAACTCTTGTGCGAAGTCACTAGTATTAATCATATTTGCTAATGTTAAAGCTTTGAATAAAATTATAATAGATCCGAGAATAGCTGTGCCATATTTAGCCTTAAAACTAATTAACATATTTATTATATGCGATATAAATACCAGATAATTTAAAAAATGATATAGATTAAGTCATGAACTTTATCATAATAGTAGATAGGTATCTCTTAATCGTATTAGCAAGTCATTCACAAAAGAAAACCGTTGATTGTAATGCAAGTTAATTAAACCTATTTCAAAATAGCGAGAACGTTGGAACTATATTATTATTATGAGATCAATAAAATTAAGGTTGGAAATAAAACGTCATCAAAAGCATGTTCGGTTGCCTATGTCAAGAGAATTTTATTTACAACTAGCTGGAAATGCACTATAATAGTGCATTTGAAATTTGTATTTACTTGAACGGGTGTTTCTAAAATATGTATTGTAGATACTAATGACACTATTTTAGAAGGCATAACTGCTAAATTAGTTATACAAGGTGTTTCAGAAAACCCTGGCATAACTTTTGAAGCGTACATAACTTCAAAAAATAAAAATAAAATTCTTATGGACCATGTGTCTATCATCTTTAGTTTCTTAGATACAGGGCGTCCAAGTTTACTTTTTAAAATTGAACATTGACCGTATGTTCTATTGTATATTAGGTACATTATTGAAATTTACTCTTAACTTTTTTAGTGCATCTTTTCATTTGCAACAAAAGTGTGCTCTTGTTTCATAACAATAAAATTAACCGTTTGAATTAAAATTGAGAAATCGTATCCCAAAACACCTACGTTACAAACCAATTGTACATTGAACATGATGAAAAAAATGGCAAATAGATATTGGTCAAAACAATATTGGTTTTCTTGAAATAGGGAGTTAAAATTTTGTCAAATTCAATCCTTTCCATTTCGAAAACGAATAATTTTTGGTACCTACATTATTCATATTTTTTTCTTAATTTAAATGGTACAGTTAATCTGTAACATTTGAAAGCGGTAGGTAAAAATTTTATGTTTTGAATGGTGGAGTTAACTTAACAGGTGTTTTAGAGCACCTTTTACCAATTTCGACGCAAACAGTTTATTTTATTGTTATGAGACGAGAGTACCTTTTTGTTGCAGAACCAAAAGATGCAGTAATGCCAAATTTAAATTACGTACCCAGTATACAGTAGAAGATACGATCAATATTATTAAAAATAAACTTGTAAACTGTATCTAAGAAACTAAAGACTATAAATACATGGTCAATAAGAGTTTTATTTCTGTTTTTTTGAAGTTCTGTACGCTCCAGAAGATATGTCAAGTTTTTCTGAAACACCCTGTATATACAGCAGCTATAGCAGCTATAACTTTTAAGAATTTTAGAAATACCGTATTTTTTGTAAAAATTGGTGTACTGAGAATTAGTAAGGTTGTTTCAAGTTTGTTTCAGTTTTTGCAGTAGCGGAAATATTGTTGTTTTGCAAAAGTAGGACAATCCCATGCTTTTTTACTAGAAAATAATAAATACCCTGTACATTTTTAAAAAGTAATGCAAGTTAGATAGATATATAACTGGCACATTATAAAACTTTACATTATACTTAGGTAATTAAGTGCATATTTATTTAACCTAAAATTGTCTCTTCACTATTGACAATAAGAGTTTTTTATACATTTACCGAAATTCTCAAAATATGTCTAATCTGATATATCCTTAAAGTCACACCGGATAAAACAAAGATTATACTGGGTGTATTTGGTTTTCGCAGACAAACTTATAAAGAAAAATGAAGAATCCCTACTAAACATGAACGGGTAAATCCGAAAAAAAAAATCAAAAAAACAAGAATATCCCCTAGTAGGAAGACTATGAGAATTCTACGCCAAACCTGTCGAGACTTGTCTGGCGCAGTACTCTCATAGGGGTTTGGTGGGATATAGATTTGGCGTAGAACTCTCACAGTCTCCCTACTTCCCCTTTGTACTTACGAGCTTGTACATTTTGGCTGTTTTGGCTTTTCGTTCGCTTTCCAACTCTAACGGTGACTGCGACAGGACACTAACGCTACATAGCTGATAATAGTTGTATTTTATAGTGGATGTAGACCCCCACGACACCCCGAAATGTGGGGCAAGGGCTCCCTTTACCGCGGCCAGCGTGGACCGGCGAAATCTCGGAGAAAAGATCGTATCTCCCAATGCACCACTGACTGCATTTACGAGTAATCTATTCACTTTTACTGTCAACCAGAACCGTAGAAGCAGTTGGGAAAACTTTTGACCAGCTTCGTATTGTAATTTTGTAAGCAAAATTGATAGATCTTAGATCTAAACATGTATCAATCATAAAACTGCTTTAAATAGCCAAATAAATGAAAATAGAAACGGCAATTTTATACTGAAGCCTATTTAATTTATGGAAATGTAGCCTATTTATGTCGAAATAGTTAAGTTTCTACCGTGGTAATATGCACAAAGGACAGCAGAAAATATTTCTTGATTTTAATGAAGTGATCAAAATAGGATAAAAAGGTTTTTTTCAATGACCACTATGGGGATCTCGGAAACTAACAGAGCTAGAACAGAGGTTAAATGGGGAAATAATTGTGGTTTTGAATGCTCAATCTAATGCCTCTTTTGGATGTTTAAAAAAGTTCATGGCTCACTAGATATTTTGAAAAGAGTGATTTTTTGCTATTTCGTCAGGTCTCTGTAGCTCCGTTATTTCTGATTATACAGAAAAACTGTGAAGACAAAAATTGTAAATAATTTTGGGCTTAACAAGATAATCTAATCCAATTTTGTATGTTGTTTGTGATTTTTGAGATATGACATAAACTTGTGTTTTTTTAAATGTAAATCATAGTTGGCTGTGGCCTTATAAAATCGGCCATTTTTTGAGTTTTCCAAAGATATAATGCTCGGCATAGTTATTATAAAAAATAAAATAGCTGTGGCTAATTTTCTGATTTTTTTTTTTAATTTTCACAGTCAGCCATGGAACATTTTCATAATTACGTTCTATTTTACAATAAGACATACTTCAAACTTTCTGATATTTTGTTTTTAGCTGGTAAAAAAATGTAACAAAATAAAACAAAAATTATCTTAAAAATTAATAAAGCAAACCTTACAGTCGAAACTCCACAAACAGTTTATATTCTCAAAAAGAAACTGTACATGTTTCAAACCATCAAGAGTTCATCTTCTTGAAACATGTACAGTTTCTTTTTGAGAATATAAACTGTTTGTGGAGTTTCGACTGTAAGGTTTGCTTTATTAATTTTTATTACATTACTCCACTGTAAGAAGATGGACTATTTTTTTCTATTTAAAAATTATCATGATGGAGCTCCACCACATAATTATTTGCCCGTAAGAAATTACCAAGATCAGCTCTATAAAAATAGTTGGAGAGGAAGAAATAGACCTATTTCCTGGCCGCCCCGATCCCCCGATTTGTATGTTTCGGATTTCTTTTTGTAGGGAACAGTACAAAATAAAATATGAGACAATTGATGAATTAAGAGTAACTGTTTTAGAAGCAATTGCCAGTATTGATAGCGGCTCTCTAAGAGAGGCGACCAATTCAGTTTTAAGAATATCAGAAAGTTTGAAGTATGTCTAATTATAAAATAGAACGTAATTATGAAAATGTTCCATGGCTGACTATGTGAAAAAAAAAAACAGAAAATTAGCCATAGCTATTTTATTTTTTATAATAACTATGCCGAGTATGATATCTTTGAAAAGCTCAAAAAATGGCCGATTTTATAAGGCCACAGCTAACTATGATTTACATTTAAAAAACAGAAGTTTATGTCATATCTCAAAAATCACAAACAGCATAAATAATTGTACCTATTAGATTATCTTATTAAGCCCAAAACTATCTACAATTTTTATCTCTACAGTTTTTCTGTATAATCAGAAATAGCGGAGCTACAGAGATCTGACGAAATAGCAAGAAATCACTCTTTTCAAAATATCTAGTGAGCCATGAACTTTTTTAAAAATCCAAAAGGGGCGCCAGATTGAGCATTCAAAACTGCAATTCTTTCCCTATTTAACCTTTGTTTTAGCTCTGCTAGTTTCCAAGATCCCCATAGTGTAGGTAATAGTAGGTATATTGTATCTTTGTCCAAAATATACCATGTACTTTGTACTTCTGTCCATGTTCTTCACACAATCGTTACATAACCACAGTACAGCCTCTCTAAGTGATCTATATTAGGATAAAACGTTTTTTCACATTGAAAAGCTAAACGACAAAAATTTTCCTGTTAATAATTATTGTATATTGGAATTGTAGGACAAGGTCCAGTTTTTTGTTAATACGAATGCGAGAGATACCTGAAAAATGACCTATCTAGGTCTCGGTGCTATATCAGTGCATGATTTGAATAATATTCACGGTATTTATCATGTTGATAATAATTATTATGTTATTTTGCAGAAATTTGATATGCCGTACCGTACCTACAATGAATTGAGAGGAAAGGCATTTTGATTGGTATTTCCGTTTTAAATTTTCAGATGTAGGCGTAAATATCAAATATTTAAAAACAAAACATTGTTGAAAGAATGTTATTGTAGAAAAACATTTTCTTATTCCCGTGAATAGATTACCGAATTATAATACGATATTTTTAAGCAAAAAAGCGAGTACAACGGTAATATTCAGCAATATTCCGTTGAGAAACTTAAAATATTTTTATGGGTTGCCGATATATAGGTATTTAAAAAAACCCGAATTTTTGAAAATTAGACGGTAGACCTGTTGTGCAGCCTCCATGAAAAATAGATTGATATTCAAACCTACTAAAATATTTATACTGAAAGATTGCGCTGATATAGGTAACAATTTCGCAATGTGTACGAAAATTTAAATGGACCTTTATTGGTCGGGTTTTGAATATTTGCTAACACGATGGCTCCGCGTTTGACGGTTGATGTTTACTTATTAAAAAATCGTACAATAATTTGTCAAAATTTTAAGACATTTCACTGCCGATTTCAAGAAAAATATTTTAAAAAGTAAGCTTTAATTTAAGTGCAATTAATTTATTTAAATATCTACTGAAATGAACTACTGAGTACAACTAGATATGTATCATCACACATAAATAGTTTTTTTATTATACTTCTTTGAAAACACCTTATTTTCATCTGTTTTAGCAATAATGAAAGATGGGGTTTTTCGGGCTAGCGCACGGAAACAGTGCAAGGAAAAACTTTCCGTGCGCTGAATAAAAATACCGAATATATATGGCTTTAAAATAGAAATATACAGCAAAGTAAACTAAATTTAAGAAACTCTATATGCTCTCTGATATTTAACATGTACCTATTTTGTATTTTAATTCGTAAGTGTTTCAATATTTAGATACATTTCTGTAATATTTTTGACGTTTTATTCACCTTATCTGACAATAACTAATTTACAACAAAGCACCTTTGAAATAATTTGAGAGTAACCATGGAAACGCATCATACATACCAAACACTATATTGTCTGCATTGTTTATTTTTTGTCAATTAAATTTATTATAATATGCTGATAAAATGTTTTAAGTTTCCGTTTTCAAAGAAGTATAATAAAAAATATCGTTCATTACACGTCCAGAAACAGATTTTTCCGTGCTTGCATGACTTCCCGTGTTCGGCTGCGCTCACATGGGAATTTGTCACGCGCGCACGGAAAAATCTTTATTTCCAGACTCGTAATGAAATATACTAGTCTCGTTTTGGTCACATATAGTCCAAAAAATGTTGCTGCTACACTCTGTTCATGACTTCATCTAAATTAATTAGCATATAGTAAAATATTGTTTCATTAGACTTAATAATAAAGGAATAAGAACTACTATAAAAATTGTACGTGAACATTATCGTTTGCTATTTACGAACTGTTGATTGACCTTATCTTTCTTTGGTCACACACTGTATATAGGTCTGACCTGACCAGGCTTTCAAACCAAAATACTGTCATTTTTGCAAATCTAAGAATTTTCTTTTAGTTTACATTATACGTGGATCCATCATATGATCATAACCACTATAATAGGCGTGGTGTGTGAAGTCATGGTCGATTGGTGTACTTGGTGAAAGTGGAACAAGTGCAATAAAGCAGCGGTGGTACGCAGGAAACGTGGTACCAAGCTGGAACCAGCTAGGTGGGTGCTGGACCCATCATTCACTCTAACTGTCTACGTTACGCAACGTTTAGATTTGCTCTAAATTTTGATTGGAAATTATTGTCCAATGGTCATTGTTACTTACTTATTTCTCGAAAGTATATAGGTACCTATATAGACTACTTGATCGTGATTGCCTGTAGAAGAAAATAAGTAGGTATGTACCTGGGTACCATGGTGTCTATACATCGTTCGGTATTTGCTTGGCTTCAAATTTTAATGCCTTTACACTATCATGTATTATTCTGATCAATAATTATTGTTCTTAATGGTTCAACCAAGCTATTTCTGTTCACGCTGTTTGAAAGTCGTACTTATCATTCGTATAGGCATGTTTTGTTTTGCAAAAGCTGCAATTAGGCAAGTCGCCATACTGGCCATTATGTTACTTGAGCACGCCGTCCACCGGTCTTAATATATTTTTCGTATATCTAATAATATACGAATTCCGCAACAGTGTTCAGTCGACCGTTGAAAACCGACTGCCGCGGATCAGTGGCCACGCCTGAAAATTCTGTGCAGAGTGATCAATTTGAAGGAATTGTCCTATGACATTTTACCCCCCGTTTTTTTGAAAAATAAATATGAAAATTGACCAATTGACCAAACTTATATTTTTTTAAACGAAACACTCTGTATATTTCTCGATTTTCGAAATCTACGCATTTTTCTGATTACAAAGGTATACTATGGGGATCTCGGAAACTAGCAGAGCTAGAACAAAGGTTAAATGGGGAAAGAATTGCAGTTTTGAATGCTCAATCTAATGCCCCTTTTGGATTCTTAAAAAAGTTCATGGCTCACTTAACTAGATATTTTGAAAAGAGTGATTTTTGCTATTTCATCAGATCTCCGTAGCTCCGTTATTTCTGATTATACAGAAAAACTGTAGAGACAAAATTGTAAATAATTTTGGACTTAATAAGATAATCTAATCCAATTTTGTATGTTGTTTGTGATTTTTGAGATATGACATAAACTTGTATTTTTTTAAATGTAAATCATAGTTATCTGTAGCCTTAGTAAATCGGCCATTTTTGAGCTATCCAAAGATATAATACTCGGCATAGTTATGATAAAAAATAAAAGAGCTATGGCTAATTTTCGTATTTTTTTTAAATTTTCACATAGTCACCATAATAATAAGACATACTTCAAACTTTCAAATATTTTATTTTTAGCTGGTAACAATATTAACAAAATATCATGACTGAGCTCCACCACATAATTATTATTTGCCCGTAAGAAATTACCTAGATCAGCTCTATCCAAATAGTTGGATAGGGAGAAATAGACCTATTTCCTGGCAGCCCCGATCCCCCGATTTGTCTGTTTTGGATTTCTTTTTGTGGGGAACAGTACAAAATAAAGTATGAGAAAATTGCTGAATTAAGAGCAGCTGTTTTAGAAGCAATTGCCAGTATTGACAGGCGCTCTCTAAGAAAGGCGACAAATTCAGTTTTAAAAAGATGCAATATTTGCATAAATAATAATCGTGGATTATTTGAACACTATTTGCATAAATAATAATGGTGGATTATTTGAACACCTTTTTTATTTTAAAATAATAATAATTTGAATTTTAGTTTTTTAATTTTTGTTTTATTTTGTTACATTTTGTTACCAGCTAAAAACAAAATATTAGAAATTTTGAAGTATGTCCAATTACAAAATAGAACGTAATTACGAAAATATTCCATGGCTGACTATGTGGAAATTTAAAAAAAATCAGAAAATTAGCCATAGCTCTTTTATTTTTTATAATAACTATGCCGAGTATTATTTACGTTTAAAAAACACAAGTTTATGTCATATCTCAAAAATCACAAACAACATAAAAAATTGGATTAGATTATCTTATTAAACCCAAAATTATCTACAATTTTTGTCTCAACAGTTTTTCTGTATAATCAGAAATAACGGAGCTACGGAGATCTGATGAAATAGCAAAAAATCACTTTTTTCAAAATATCTAGTGAGCCATGATCTTTTTTAAAAATCCAAAAGAGGCATTAGATTGAGCATTCAAAACTGCAATTCTTTCCCCATGTTCTAGCTCTGCTAGTTTCCGAGATCCCCATAGTGGGCATCGAAAAAAACTCATTAAGGGTGAAAAGGTACCATATCTCAGGAATTAATAGTCCTGGAGCTTTGGGAAAAAAGTCTTCTTATGTAATGTGGTCACGAAAAATCGCTGGAAATTATTTTTAAGTTAGTAGGTCGGCCGCTAGGGGGCGTATTCCCAACAGTAAATTTGAAAAATGAGTTTTCTCAAAAAAATTACTAATAAAGGTATAACAAAAATATTTTTATTGCACTTTTCAGCGAATTCTGAACAATTTTCTTTAAGGATACTTTGCTCTAGCTCTTCAAATAGAGGTGAAACGGGCGGATAGACCTTGACTTGAAAAAATGCTGCTAACTCCGCTTTAGCTTAACCGAATTGGTCGAATTTGGGCTTGTTGAAGAGAGCTTTCCTTCTTCTATCAAATGATTGTCCAGTAGGGTCATTTCGAATTTTGTGGACACCGCTAGAGGGAGCAATTTGAAAATTCTCCCTTTTATTACAATTTTCTCCGAAATTTTAAATGCAATGGCATATTTATTCTGTTATAATCAAAAAGTAGATTAAATTTACAACAAAAAATACCCAAGGTTCAAATCGATATCTTCATTAGTTTCGGCGTTATAGCCAAAAGTGTTATTTGAAAGAAGGTAGGTATTTAATTTGTTCTCACAGATTTCCTTGGTCAAGCATGCCTTGAAATAAATAAAAATCTGCTTGAGCTTTTCGTAAATACCTGACAGCGTATTCACGTTCGGCAAGTGGAGCATGTTCAAAATATACGGCAAGCATATCTAGAGATTCACGGCTTGACTTGATATTCAAGCTACTTGACTTGACTTGACTTGAAATCAAGTCAAGTTCAAGTCAAGTAGTAATATTCCAATATCAAGTCAAGTATTTATTTTTCAAGTAGGTACTTGAAAAATCAAGTTTTTCTTGAAGCTACTTGATTACTTGATTTTTTATCAATTTAAAATTTTATTATCAGTTAGGGCAGTTACAAGTAAATGATAATAATAAACCTTTGCATTGTACACTTTTTTGCAAAACTAGGAAAGGACTAGGAAAGAACAAAAATAAACTATTTCAAGTCCACTTTTTAATGTTATCATTTTCCATCCACGACTTAAGGCACATTAGGCATCTAGTGGATTTGGCGCTTAACCGATTTCGCGTTTTTGTAACTGTCAAAGCAGCCCTGGAAAACTGTCTTTCAACAGGAGCTGAAGACGCTGGAGTTGACAAGAATAGAGATTCATGGCTTGACTTGATATTCAAGGTACTTGACTTGACTTGAAATCAAGTCAAGTTCAAGTCAAGTAGTAATTTTCCAATATCAACTCAAGTCAAGTATTTAATTTGTCAAAAGCTTGATTTTCAAGTCAAGTCAAGTAATTTGTTGAAATGTCAAGCTACTTGACTTGATGAAACCCTAAGCATATCATAAGCCTCGGCATTCCTATAGGGTATTTTTTAATAAAAGCAGCACACAACTAGAAACTCAAAATTTACAAAAATCCAAAATTTGACACAATACTAAATAATTAATATTAAAGCTTGATTCATGTGTGGTTTACTTTTTTGCTTCCCTAGAGACCAAACGATTTTATTTCATGGCTTACTAGATGATTTCCGAGATAATTTTATATCAGGGGTAAGTAAATTAGAAATAGGTACGTTTAACGTAATAAAAAGTGAGAAAATTAGCAATTTACGAAAAGCTCAAGCAGATTTTTATTTATTTCATGGCATGCTTGACCATGAAAATCTTTGAAACCAAAAAGCGTAGATTTCGAAAATCGATAAATTAAATATTATCTAAAAAAACATAAGTTTGGTCTAGCTATATAAGAACATTTTATACAATTTTCATTTTTACATTCTTAAGAGTAGTTAAGGGGGGTAGAATGTTAGGTATATGAAACCACAATCTAGATGTACGAAAACGTTGAAATTGTGCCAATTCCCAGTGTTTAGGAACTCGTTCGGCTATGCTATTTCTTACTCACTGGGATTTCAAGTTTCTACGTAGGTAGTACTTAAAGAAACGCTACGCTAGTTCTACCCTTGTTTAATAAACAAGAGTTCTACGAAACCATGATGTTGCTTCTGGGGTATCACAGCATATTGCACCTATGACTCTATTATTATGCCCCATTTCGTACATCGTATAAATTGTTTTGCGACCATTCGTGTCTTAACTATTACTTGCAATTGAGATAATCTGCTAGTTGCATAATGAAAGTTTTTCGGTTGCTGAAAACAGATTACCTACGCCTTCTTGCATACCATAAATCAAGTTTGAGAAGTATAATTCCAGTCTTACTATTAAGTATTCGATGAAATGAACTAAGCTGAGATGTGTAATAAATATTTGAATCTGATTCCATATCTAAAATCCAAGATTATTGAACAGTTTCTAACTGAATCAATGATATACTTTTTTATTGGCACCTGGGGACCTACAATACTTGTCTGAACATTTTCTGCACTCTCTGCAGAACTGGGTAATTGCATTTAAGTTAACGACTAGATGAAAACCTTCAGAATTATTTATACGCATTGTGTCCGTTCTTATATTGTAATTCCAACAGATTTTATCTGTAATTGCCAGTATTAGCACTGTTGTTTTTAGCCTATTACGGGGAAACCGTTTTTATAATTATTGTAATAGATGTTTAATAAAATGAAGTGCCTTATTTCAATGAGTAGGTAGAGGTACCTACTGTTGTGCATTTTTTTATACGTGCAGGGTGTCCCATTTTGGGTGTTTTTCTCAAAAATCTCGGTTAATATTAAAGCTAGAGGGTTGCGGTTTTCACGTCACTGTACTAATTTTTTGAGAGGAATTTGGTGGACCAATCAGATTTTAGATAAGTTTTATAGTTTCCGCGCATTGGCGCAGGACTGCAAATTTTCGATTTTTTTGAAACCTCTCTCCTGGCTATACACTTATATATATATATATATATTATTATTATATTTTTTTAAACGGAAACCAAAGTTCTTATCTCACAAACTATTAACGCTACCAAAAAACTAATTATTCCATTCGATTCTACGCCAAAAAATCTATAAAAATAGTTGATTAAATTTGTCGATATACAGTGTGTCCACGGATTGATGTCGGAATAGGTGTAAATGACAAAAAAATTTCGAGTTCAAATTTGACCATTTGGGGTTCAGCCCTGCTTGGATAGAAACTAATTTGTGCCATATTAGTAGTTTCGAAAAATCAAGTAGGCCTTGACAGGAACGATTTATTTATTTTCTGTGTAGGTTAAGTGCCTTTTCTGAACAAGATATCGAAAAATGTTATTAGAAAAAGTTGCGTAGAATTCAAAATTATGTCCCTGTGCAGATTTTCAAAATAATTGGCCTACTTTGATTTTAATCCATTTCATTTAGGTAGTTGAACTTTTATATTGCCGAACACACATTTTCAGTCAAGTTGGCATTCTAGCAATGGAGTTTAAAAAAAATAATAAAAACATGCCAACTTGACTGAAAATGTGTGTTCGGCAATATAAAAGTTCAACTACCTAAATGAAATGGATTAAAATCAAAGTAGGCCAATTATTTTGAAAATCTGCACAGGGACATAATTTTGAATTCTAAGCAACTTTTTCTAATAACATTTTTCGATATCTTGTTCAGAAAAGGCACTTAACCTACACAGAAAATAAATAAATCGTTCCTGTCAAGGCCTACTTGATTTTTCGAAACTACTAATATGGCACAAATTAGTTTCTATCCAAGCAGGGCTGAACCCCAAATGGTCAAATTTGAACTCGAAATTTTTTTGTCATTTACACCTATTCCGACATCAATCCGTGGACACACTGTATATAAGTTGTAGCCAGGAGAGAGGTTTCCAAAAAATCGAAAATTTCAGTCCTGCGCCAATGCGCGGAAACTATAAAACTTATCTAAAATCTGATTGGTCCACCAAACTCCTCACAAAAAAGTAGTACAGTGACGTGAAAACCGCAATCCTCTAGCTTTAATAATAACCGAGATTTTTGAGAAAAACACCCAAAAACACTCAAAATGGGACACCCTGTACATCATGAAATAAAAAGTTGTGTAAAATCGTCATCTACTACCTACATGAAAGCACCGAAATGGTCTTTCTTTTTAGTCATAGAACTTACAAATTATTACTTTAACTACTTTCTCAGAAATATTGTATTTATTTTTTCTATGCTGTTTTATTGCATGACAAATCAGATATTTCCTCCAAACCTGAAAATGTCTTACAATGTAACGCCTTGGTGATTTCAACAAACGTCTCGCATTGAGAATTTTAAACTGGATGATATAATAAAATAGTAGTTCGCAGTTGCATCAATGACATTGACCTGGTACTATTACGGCACTTACGATTGTCCAGTTGGGTGGTTCTCGTATAAAAAGCTCATACACCGAGGTGTAACAGTCAGTGCAGCTCTAGCAAAAAAGTTTGCTTAGTTCAAAATGTTCAAAATCGTAAGTTAAAATTCGCTATTCCATATGTACCTAATCTATTTTTTTAATATTTTTTTTAGGTAGTGCTTCTTTCGGTCTTAGCAGCTGTCAACGCGGGACTGCTTGGTGCTCCCCTGGCATATTCATCACATGTGATAGCAGCACCACTTGTTAAAACAGCAGTGCCAGTAGCTACTTCGTATCAAAACACCTTCAAAGTAAGACAAAATCAAGATATCGCGCACTAAATCTAAAATAAGACACTTTTTGGTGTTTTCTTATGAAAATTATTTTTATTTTTCCAGATTTCTCATTCAGCAGTACCTGTAGTAGCTGCGCATGCTCCACTGATAGCAGCTCCAGCTCTTTCTTATCACAGTGCGCCAGTCGTCGGCCACCCGATTTGGTGATAAGATGAATAAAAGTATGCAGAACCATGATTTTTTAAAGGATTACCCTTGTGAAGCCAGTAACTTGTAAATATTATACTTTTAGTAGGTATGCGCATTGTATTTATTAAATAATAAAGAACATTTTTACGAAATCGTACCGTAAAGTAGTCTATAGGTACTTTTGTATGTATAGTTATCCCAGCGCATTCACCAGTAATAAGAATGGTACTGGTGCATATTATTGTATTTACCACAGCCGACTATAGGAAAGCCCTGAAGCGTTGGGTGAATTAAACCTTCAGTCAACGCCTGAAGCGTTGGGTGAAGATTTAAACTTCAGTCAACGCCTGAAGTTGAGAAAGCTGGCAACATGGCTTGCGGGTCTGCGCGGCGTGGCCTGTCACTCCCTGTCAGTTGATTTTACAAGAAATTTACCAGAATTAATTTGTGTAGTGCTATCGTCGCCAGATTGCTACGACGAGGCAGTGTGTCTCTGGGTGGAAACAGACAGCCCGAAGTGCAGGCGACAGCTCTTTTATAAATCTGTTTTGTTTGTGAAAAAAATAAAACATTTATCTAAAAGTTCGAAATGAAGAATCGTTCCTTTACAATAATTTAAAGCCACAAGATGCCTAGAGGGAAGTTAGAACTTAGTTATATAGATATCTGGCTGTAAGTCAAATCGCAATAATAACTTTAAGTAGCTAGGTTTTCTTTGCTTGACGGCAAGCGGTCAACTTGTATTCGTTTTGGGCTTTCCAAAGGGCGAAAATTTAAGAATAAAATGATTAAGGGTCAATTGCATAGATAAACTAAAGTACCCTTTGAAATTAAAGGAGCTTTCTAACAATCCAACCATTGTTTAGTATTGTTGCAAAAGTTTCTTTACCTAATGTTAAAGTCAAAACATAATTTAGTTGAATGTATTATGAAATTGGCCCTAACTGCCATTTCAATCAGAAGAGATTACTCTCCTTCACAACATGCTATTCGCTGTTGGCTTGTTTGTATTTTTATGAAAATTTAACCATAAGAGAAGAGAGATAATCATCATTTGCCTGATGGCGCACTTTGCGAAACATTATCACACAAATTCGACTTACAACAAAATGTACTCCCCTCTGTTTCGTACTTATTATAAATACTTATACTTTATATTTTGTTACTTGTTACTGCTTTTATTGTCTGATAAACAAACGTACATACTTTCTTAGGTACCCAATTATTGAAACAAATTTCACAAATGTATCTAAGAGGGTTGAACATTTATTAGAAAATATAAACTATGCCAAAGTGCGGACCTCTATACTGCATAGACCCGTTAAACCGTCCCGCTGCGGCGTTGCCACATGTTCGCACACGGCTTGTAAGCTTGAGAAAGTTGTGGTATTTACACACAAACTATATATCCTCTATAAGTGATTATGTCCAAGTTACTGAAAAAAATTGAATACTTAACTGTTGTCTTTGGTCAGGATATTAGGAAATAACACGGATATATTTTTTTCTAAAAACACCTAACTTTATTATTTTATGTATATTATTTGACACCACTCATTTTGGACATGCATCATCACTGTATGCTACAATTAGGTAGTTATCTCTCAACTATCACCAAGCTACAGTTTGCTCCCCACTTTTTTTAACCATGAAGGCCTATTGCCCCTCCAAGTCCAATTCCTAGTCCACCTCCTAGTCCACCTCCTAGTCCACCTCCAAGTCCTAGTCCACCTCCAAGTCCTAGTCCACCCCCGTGTCCAATGGAGACAGCTACAGGAGTCACCTGGTGACTTACCACTGGCACCGAGGAAACCGTCTAAAATTGGTTAAGAAATACGAAATATGCAATGAGAAAGCTGTTTCTTGTGGTAAATTACAGACGATAAAACAGTCGTTGATCGTCCCCACTCCAAGCATACCTGCTGGACAATGGCCCCGGGTCTGATGACGTCGATCCTCTGTTGAGAACTGGTGGCTATCGGCACCGTCGTAGCGTGGCCGGATGCTACGCTGACCGGAGCGCCGACCGACACCGTAGCAGCTGGAGCGGCCGCTACGGAACCGACCAATCCCGTGCCCAGGCCCCCGGCGCCTAGCCCTAGTCCGAGAGCTGCGCCTGCGCCTGCACCTGCACCTGCACCTGCGCCTGCGCCTGCGCCTGAGGTTACGCCGCCGCCGTAGCCGATGCCTAGAGTGAACAAAAAGCGGCGAACGTCAAAGATACTATGGCGTCGACATTAAAAACGACTCACCCTGTATATTATTCTCTGCAAATATGATACTTTGCTATACACAATGAGTCAATGTAGAGTGTCTTATACAGGGTGAGTTTTTTTCGATGCCCACTATGGGGATCTCGGAAACTGGCAGAGCTAGAACAAAGGTTAAATGGGGAAAGAATTGCCGTTTTGAATGCTTAATCTAATGCCCCTTTTGGATTTTTAAAAAAGTTCACGGCTCACTAGATGTTTTGAAAAGAGTGATTTTTTCCTATTTCATCAGATCTCTGTAGCTCCGTTATTTCTGATTATACAGAAAAACTGTAGAGACAAATTGTAGATAATTTTGGGCTTAATGAGATAATCTTATCAAATTTTTTATGTTATTTATGATTTTTGAGATATGACATAAACCTGTGTTTTTTTAAATGTAAATCATAGTTGGCTGTGGCCTTATAAAATCGTCCATTTTTTTAGCGTTCCAAAGATATAATATTTGGCATAGTTATTATAAAAAATAAAAGAGCTATGGCTAATTTTCTGATTTTTTTTAGTTTTCACATAGCCATGGAATACCTACGTTCTATTTTATAATTAGATATATGTACTTCAAATTTTCTAATATTTTGTTTTTAGCTGGTAACAAAATGTAACAAAATAAAACAAAAATGAAAAAAGTCTAATTCAAATTATTATTATTATTTTAAAAGGTGACCTTTTAAAATAAAAAAGTTCTTCAAACAATCCACCATTATTATTTATGCAAATATTACATCTTTTTAAAACTGAATTTGTCGCCTTTCTTAGAGAGCGCCTGTCAATACTGGCAATTGCTTCTAAAACAGCTGCTCTTAATTCAACAATTGCCTCATTCTTTATTTTGTACTGTTCCCCACAAAAATATCCTATATCCAACTATTTGGATAGAGCTGATCTAGGTAATTTCTTACGGGCAAACAATTATGTGGTGGAGCTCCATCATGATAATTTTTGTTTCATTTTGTTACATTATGTTACCAGCTTAAAATAAAATATTTTAAAGTTTGAAGTATGTCTTATTATAAAATAGAACGTAATTATGAAAATATTCCATGGCTGACTATGTGAAAATTTTAAAAAAATCAGAAAATTAGCCATAGCTATTTTATTTTTTATAATAACTATGCCGAGTATTATATCTTTGGAAAGCTCAAGAAATGGCAAATTTAATAAGGCCGCAGCCAACTATGAATTACATTTTAAAAACACCAATTTATGTCTTATCTCAAAAAGCACAAACAACATAAAAAAATTGGATAAGATTATCTTATTACGTCCAAAATTATCTACAATTTTGGTCGTCTACAGTTTTTCTGTATAATCAGAAATAACGGAGCTACAGAGATCTGATGAAATAGCAAAAATCACTCTTTTCAAAATATCTAGTGAGCCATGAGCTTTTTTAAAAATCCAAAAGGGTATTAGATTGAGCATTCAAAACTTCAATTCTTTCCCCATGTTCTAGCTCTGCTAGTTTTCCGAGATTCCCATAGTGGGCATCTGTGTATGAAGTTCGCTTCATATCGGAAATTTTTTATTATTAATTTCAGTACCTACATTTTGATGTAGGCAAGTAAAAATTATTGCAATCAAAAAGTACTTAAATCGAACAACTATAAAAAATCCAATGTGATGCCTATGTGTTAAACTATAATATACAGTTCAGTAGGACACTAAGACGTTAACTGATAATAAAATAATAAAAAAGATAATAGAAAGACATAAATTTACTAAACTAAATGATCTAATGACGTTATTTATCTTCAGTTCAGTTTTCATATACAGTGTGGTCATTTAACTGTGCAACTTATGAACGAAAATACAAATATTCCCAAAAGTTGGTGCATGTCCGATAATCATATAAGGCGCACTTGGAATGGTTGCAAATCAAACAGCAATGAGAGTAGGTCGAAAAATATAAAAATTGTACAAGAGTAAAATAGGCATTCCTTTAGAAAATTCAGCCAAATTTTATTAAAAATATTGTCTAGAATTAAAAGTTAGGCCTAAATACCAAAAATGGCCTCTTAAGAAAATAAATATATTTTTTTGAAAAACATTAATAACTAAAAAAAAATGTTTTAATATTCACCCTAAACAATTTCATAAATCAATCAAAATTATATCAATTTCGCATAACTTTGTTCAAATTCAAGCATATTTGTAAATTAACTTAGATTTTTAATTTTTTAGGGAACCACAAACTTCATGTTTGTTGCAACGATATTAAACAAAACTTTAAAATTTCTCAAAAATTCTTCTGAACAAGGTAAAACATTAGTAATGATAATGTGTATATTAAAAAACTCTCATTTATGGTGCAAAATTTTTATTTTAAATGTTTATTTAGAAACTGTAGAAATTAATTGACGAAATTTTTTTTTTCTTAGGAGGCTATGTTTTGTTATTTAGGCATAGCTTTTAATTCTAAACAACTTTTCTTAATAACCTTTTGCTGAATTTTTTTAAATAAGGGTACTTCACTCCTGTGCAATTTTCATATTTTTTAACCTAACATGTATGCTGTTTAAGTTGCAACCATTCTAAGTGCACCTAATATGATTACTGAACATGCGTCAACTTTCGGCAATGTCTGTATTTTGGTTGTGCAATTAATTTAAAAAGTCCCATATGTTGCACACTTAAATGACCACACTGTACAAAAGTTAGAATTTCCGTTTTTGCAATATCGTCAGTTTGTCAGTGAGAATATTAAATAATATATTTTTTACCTATGTTTCCAGCAGAACTTATCGTCAGCAGAGCCGATAAAATGCAAATTTTGTACATTTTGGTACTAATTCTCTTTGGTCTAATCAAATTGAACTGTGCACTCAAACCACATGTATCCCTATTTATATTGTTACCTACTTACCAGAAACTTGAACTGTATGACACTTAATACCCTATACTACGAGAAATGTGTAATGCTTGAAATAAGACAATTACTCAACAAAGACAACAATCTTTATTTCGTATATCTAACAATAAATTACTATGTTTAGTTTTAACATACAATTAATAGTCGTATCCATATTTTCCGTATCCATATCCCCCACCATATCCCACATGCGGCGCCTCCAATTCACCGGCTACATCTCCTAATCCATATCCGTACGCTCCATACCCATATCCATCTCCATATCCATAACCATTCCCAATTCCATATCCAATTCCGTATCCATTTCCGTATCCGTGCCCGTATCCAATTCCATATCCATTACCGTATCCATGCCCGTAAGTTTGCGGATGAACCTGATGTAGGGAAGTCTCCGAAATCGCAGTATGCACCGGCACCTTATATCCATGACCATATCCATAACCTCCCAATCCGTATCCGCCATATCCGTAGCCGGGATATCCGTGGTAGTCCCCGTAGTGGTCGATCCTTTTGGCGTAGCTGGTAGCCAAGGGGACGTAGCCGAGTTCGGCAATTGGGGCGGCCGAGCAAACAGTTGCCAAGCACAGAACTAACAGAGCACCGATCATTTTGCTGGTTAGTAATAATAAACTGATAAATTATGTGGATCGTCGACGTATTTATATAGAGGCTGGGACGGAATCTTTTTTAGAAGATTTGGAGGTCCAATAAAATTATTTGTAGCAAAAAAGCGTTTGTTGTCGCGTTCACGGTGTAATGGTTACGAACACAAGAAAAAAATTCTTTCTGTGTCAATGTTAAGTGGACTTTAATAAGTTATTTGGCGGAATTAGCATTATAAAGTTGTATTATTATGAAATTAAAGTACTTGATACATAATTATAATTAACTGTTATTTCAATATTGCCAATATTATGCAGGTACCTACCATTACTATTGGCAATTAGAACAGAAATAATGAAAGAGTAGCACGTATAAAGTTCTAGTCTTCTCGTAATAAATTAAAATTATACGTATCTAAGCAAAAAAAACAGGAAGAGCTAAGTGTTGTAGTCTACAGTTTACAAAAGGTAGGTTGCATCTTACATAAAATAATATTGGATTGTTAATTGCAACAAAGGAGAAGGTACGAATAAAATAAGTTTAGATTTTCGTTAAGAATTCACTTGATAATTGAAAATGTTGTCGCGCGAAATGTTGATGAAAGTAGGTACCTACCGATTAATTTTATTGGACTGTGATTGGTTGATAAGCAAGAACCTATTTCCTATTTGCCAAAATATGCATTTTTTTCTTTACAATTCGCGCGACAAGCTTTTCAATTTGCAAAAACTTGTCGCAATTTGGAATTGAATTATCTTAACGAAAACCTAAACATATTTCATTGGTTTTAGTACATGGGTGAAATAAAAGCTTGTTTTTAAATTTTCAATTTTATTTTGTGTTTTTTAGTACCTATTGATTCCCCTGTCAGGAGGGTCGTAAAGAAATTTAGTCCGCCATCTTGGGGCGGCCGCCATATTGGATTTCGTATGAAGTCATTCACCTTATCGTTTTCTACCCGTCGATACCTTTCATTTGATTTGGGTTGCAAATAGGTAATCCGCCATCTTGGGGCGGTGGCCATATTGAATTAGTGTGATGTCTTTTACCCTTCAAGCTCTTTCATTTGATACCCATATTAAGGGGGTTGACAAAAAATACATAATCCGCCATCTTGGAGCGGCGGCCATTTTGAAAGTATTACAATATTGAGTATTGCATATTGTATTGTCACCGGAACTAAAGGTGTATGCAAAATTTGAGCTCAATCGGATGTCAGGAAGTGGTTCTAATTCAGCTTACAAGATTCGACCCATGCATACTAACAGGGCAAGTTAAATCAAAAGTTTGTAAAAATAAAATGAATCTCAAACTTTCTCTGTCAACTTTTAAAAATCCAGTGGGAACTGCCATAGAAGAATCTAGTCGTAGTCGATTCTTCTATGGTACTGCATATTAATCTTGTACATATGGGAGGTAGGTATCTATTTCAAACGAAATTTTATCTGAACTAAGCAACTCTACACATCGACCTATATGGATAATATTACAAGGTATTACATATATTTTTTAAACAAAACGTTAGAAACGATCTGTTATAAATATAGCACAAAAACTATTTCCTAGTCAGTTCCTTGCTAGAATTTAGATCAAAATGTTTAGAGCTGCCTTGTTGTCGCTTCTCGCGGCTGTGGCTGTTGCCAAACCTGGTGGTATAGGCTTAGGTCAGTACAAAAAATGCCAAAGAAAAAAGTTTGTCGCTTCCTTATTTTAAAAAGTCGACGTTTTCTATAATTTCCTTCTTTAAAATTGAATATATCTCCATTTTCAGGCCATGGGACAGTGCACACGGCGATCGTAGGTTCTGTACCTGTATCGGCGGGCACGGTGCCGCTGGGAGTGACCCACAACACGGTAGGCGTGGTCAATTCCGGCTACAGCCAATCGTCGCGCGTAGACTACGCCACGCCCATCATCGGCGCCCCCGTAGCAATTGGCGGGTTGGGCGGAGTCGGCGGTTTGATTGGTGGATTGGGAGGAGTGGGAGGAGTTGGATTGGGGGGAGGAGCGGGGCTGGCAGGGCTCGGCGTTGGATTGGGACATGGGCGTTAAGATGGAAATTTGATTGTAGATTGTTTGAAAATTAAATTGTGTGTCTATAGAAAAATATCGTTGCCTTATTTGCGAAAACTTTATGTGTCACATTGTACTTTTGCGAACGACGTCAGTTGACAGTGACTTTTGCCAGAAAGACACTGATAATATTGACACACCACCAATTTTTCGTTATTTTTTTTATACCAAACCTATTTCAAATTATAAAACCAATTGAAACTTAATGATGGCTAGATTCATTCTGAAAGCTTCACCTCAAATAGAGGCCGATCGAAGGCTCCTCCAATTCACTAGCTACGAAGATTATTTAGATTCCTTGAACACCAACCAAGACCACTGTTATTTGGCCAGCATAGAAGTGTCTAGACACATCGCACAACTAGGTATGTTTCTGATAGTTTTAAATAGTTTTTTAAGCCATTTTTAGGTTACAGAAGTTCTGGGGAAACGCTAAGCAAGGAACAGTTCTATCATCGCTTGGCAGCAGTTTTACAATATTTGTACCCTCCATTTAAACCTTATGAACTGTCGAGTGAAGGAATGACATCGGGTGACGTCATCATTTTAGAGTTAGCTTTAAGGGAAAGATCGAACAGGCTTGGTATTCTATCGACGATAATATTTTTGAGGTTCTTTACGAAATTTGGTTTTGAAATATCAGGATATATCGATTACACTGAGAGCCTCACAAAAGAAGACTGGAAGCCTTTTTTTAAAGGTGCAAAATGAAGACAAACAATGTCCTTATCTTTTTATTATTTGTGTATAGTTTTTAGGTAGGAAAAAAATATTGCCCAAGCCAACAGACTTAGGTTACTATCACTGGAGATCTGGTAAAGTAGTCTCGAATGATTCTTTGAACTACAAAGTGTTGCAACATCCACAGAAAGGTCTAATTTTTCAAAACAGATTCGACAGGAGAATAATAAATCCTGATCCTATGACACAACCAGGCCCTAACACAACCAGAAAAAGGGTGTACACCAAAATGTATGAACTTGTTATTTTGTTTGACCATCTTGTAAGGCAAAGAATTTAAAAATAAATTCGGAAATAACCTTGAAGTATTTTTTTTGCTAGGAGCAATAATTATGCTTCAAGGAAAGCGTTCGTTATGTACCGCAAAGTATTGATAGTTTTTGCGGCAAATTATATGAACAATACGCGCCTAAGGAGATGTTAAAATCACTAGATCCAAATAAACTACGATTTTATTTGAACCTTGACCAAATACTTTTTGGTTAATCAAGGCAAACAATCATAGATACATACGTACGCACTTTAAAAAAAGTATACATACAAAACGAGTGAAGTAACAATGCTAATATATATTTTTTTATAAACAAATCTACAATATCAAGAATACCCACGTGCTTCAGTGGTGTCCATGGTAGTGTCCCAAAGAAATAACTGGAACAATCTCTTTGGTAACAACAGGAACAACTTTCTTGGTAACCACGGGCACTAATTTTTTTTCTTCGACAACCACATGTTTGATAGAGGGTTTAACTGCATAACTTATCTGGGGAGCGTGATGGTAACTACTGGAAATACCACCGTGTAGTATGCCTGGAGCGGCTATAGCCATGGTTATCAGAGCGAAAACAATTACGATTTTCAACATTTTGAAAAAAATGTTTATATGCGAGGAGGTACAAAAAATTACTGATTCACACACATGAAAAAGTGTGATTTATATAGCGCTTATAATATTAGGTTTCCATTATATTTTATGCTCTCTAAATGTTACGAAAAAAAACGCAAGAAAATTGATCAGATTGCATATTGGCCGTGCACTGTAATTATATTTAGTAATTATATTAACTAGACAAGTTGACTATTATGATTCATGGTGGTTGCTTTTTAACAGTATATTAATAATTCTTGCAAAACTATGCACATCCTCAGGATATGTGGTACAAATTATATACATTTAAGTTTTTTCTACAAATCAGCTACCCAAAAAAATAGTTATTTATGTCCCAATAGACAAAAAATAATCATAAGGGATCACCCGTCCATGAACCGACCGCACGCGGCGTTGCTTGACTTTGACGATCGCTCTACCTAGGTGATGTTTGACGAGGCACGGCGCTTCCCAACAGAAACTCCAAACTGCTGCCCGTTGCGCAGCCTCAGTGAAAAATACATTGATAACCAAACCTACTAAAATATTTATACTGAAAGATTGCGCTGCTATAGGTAACAATTTCGCAATGTGTACGAAAAGTTAAATGGGCCTTTTGAATATTTGGTCACTTTTGACGGGCGATGGTTCAGCGTCTGACGTTTTATGTTAACATCTCGTCAAGGCCTACTTATTGAAAAAATCATACAATAATAGGCTAATTCAGTCCCGATTTCTGAGCTTTTAATGATGGTTTTCATACACTTCACTGTCGATTTCAAGAAAACATCTTTCTACAAATAAACAAAAATGTTTTTACCGAAGTCACAAACAAAAAAGTTATAGCACGAGATAAGTATTGTTAATTGCATAACCAAAATACAGATATTGCCGAAAGTTGATGCATGTTCAATAATCATATTAGGTGCACTTAGAATGGTTGCAAGTTAAACAGCATACAGGGTAGGTCAAAAAATATAAAACATGTACAAGAGTAAAGTACCCTTATTTCAAAAAATTAAGCAAAAGGTTATTAAGAAAAGTTGTTTAGAATTAAAAGCTACGCCTAAATACCAAAACATAGCCTCCTAAGAAAAAAATTTTTTCGTCAATTATTTTTCACGGTTTCTTAATAAACATTTAAAATAAAAATGTTGCACCTTAAATAAGAGTTTTTCAATATACACATTATTATTACTAATGTTTTATCTCGTTCAGAAGAATTTTTGCGAAATTTTAAAATTTTGTTTAATATCGTTGCAACAAACATGTTTATGATTCCCTAAAAAATTAAAAATCTAAATTAATTTTACAAATATGCTTGAATCTGAACAAAGTTATGCGAAATTGATTTAATGTTGATTGATTTATGAAATTGTTTAAGTTTAAGGTGAATATTAAAACAATTTTTTTAGGAAATTATTAATGTTTTTCAAAAAATATATTTTTTTGTCCTAGAAGGCCACGTTTTGGTATTTGGGCATAACTTTTAATTCTAGACAACTTTTCTTTATAACATTTTGCTGAATTTTCTGAAATAAGGGTGTACAATTTTTATATTTTTTGACCTACCTTGTATACTGTTTGACTTGCAACCATTCTAAGAACATGCACCAAGTTTCGAGAATATTTGTATTTTCGTTGGGCAATTAATAAAAAAAATCCCATATGTTGCACACTTAAATGACCACACTGTATATCACGAGATAAGTAATAAATAATGCTGTGTTCTTACTTTTTCATAACCCTTCCAATTTTTCAATGGACCGATTTCTTTCCCATTTCATAACTGCAATATTAAAGTCAGGTTGGTACCCAGATATTACCCCAAAATGTCAAATCAATAATTTATACCAAAATAAAATTTAACAGAGCATTCTTCGTGTTTGTTAGTTTTTGTATTGTTATACTAGATATTATTGGCTTCATTGCTTTTCTTCTTCGCTATACCATAACACATTGATATCTATTTCCGACACTTTTGCTTTCAACTACCTACTTTTTACAAACAATTTTATGGAGCATAAACATTTTTTAAGTAACTTCCAGTCACGATATGCGAAGATCTCTTAATTTCATAACCTGAACAATACCCAGCTATATAAATGGCAATAACAACCATTGTAAGACATCAGTCTGATTTACAATCAACACCAACAATAATTAACTCAATCCTCGAAAATGATGAAATTCTTGGTTGTATTCTGCTTGGTGGCAGTGGCCTTTGGTGCCCCTGCTCCTGGGGTGTTTCTGGGCCAGCACGAGTACCAACCAACCATCTACGAACAACCAAAGTATGTACCAATCGTCACCAAGAAGATTGTGCCAGTGGTTACGAAGCAAATAGTGCCAGTAGTGACGTATGCCAAGGTACCTTCCTATGGTTCCCTTGGAGATTATGGAGGACACCATTTTTAGGAGATGTGGTGAATTTTTGAATTTTGACTGTGCTACGTTTTGGGTTTTTTTCCACTTTTTTTTCATTGACAATTAGGAATCGCTCATGTAAACATTAGTGAAAAGAAATTGTTCATGAAATAAAAGAATATACAATGCACACGATTTGTAAAACATTTCCCGTATTTTGAGTAAATTTTAAGAAATACAGACACATTTATCTTTCATCGCATTTTATTTACTGCCCTTTCTTACACTTTTATTTCTTCCTACCATCCATGTAGTCCATATCCACCATATGCCACGGGTGTTACAAAAGCCTTGGTTACAACAGGATGCGTCACAATTTTGGTATAAACTGGATAACTTTTCACAACTGGAATACTGTGGGTGGGTATGTCAATCCGGTGAGAATAACTCGTTGCTAATGGTATAACTGGATGAGCTACAGTGTGGAGGAAACCTGGTGCTGCCATGGCACAAGCGATGGTGATGCATAGAACTGTTACAAACTTGAACATTTTGGAAGTGTCGGTTGACTGACGAATTTAGACTCAGTTTTAGTAGTATTTATATGAGTGGTTGCACCATATAATATGGTAAAATTGGGTGCTTTGGGACATGTGTGAAGGTCAACGAACCTGTATTTTTTTCATAATTCGCCATAATTTTTGTATTTTGTAATGACTTAATTGGTCTTTGTCACAGAAAGTAGCGTAGTAATGTGTAGCAATTGCAAAACGCTGAAATAAAGACACGGGTAATGTACAGCATAAAAGAATAATTAATACGTATATTCGCATTCATTTATGTCGACATTTTTGCAGATTATTTGACTAAACTGTGCTTAAGAAAACCGTAATTTGCATGTGTGCGAAATTAACAATGGGTTTTGAGGGACTATCTCATAATTCCTTCTCTGCTTCTTGAAGATCAAAATTGTAATTTTTTAAAAATCTTTACGCTATATCCATGTCTTAGAATAACTCGAAAATGGCCCCATTTGATGTAAAATCCACTCGTAGAATAAAGAACTATGTCCAAATGTAGTTTGGAATTTTCTAAATAACCTTTCAGCTCAGTTTTGTGCAAATTAAATATAAAAAAATGTACTTAAATAATTCAATTTGGAAATATCTAAGGATAACTCTACATGTTTTATGAAAATAAAATACACAGTGTATCCATGACAAAAGTCATTCTTTATTCGATAAAATGAGATTACCATATATAGAAATATTAGATCAGATGTTACAGGGTGTTCATAAATTGAGAAAACATCAAAATGTTTCAAGAGAGAAGTACCATTATTTATTATTTTTGACAAAATGTTTAGAAAAGATGTAAACGTCAAACGTGAGACGCGGAGCCATCACCCGTCAAAAGTGACCAAATATTCAAAACCCGGCCAATAAAGGCCCATTTAACTCTTCGTACACATTGCTTAATTGTTACCTATCAGCGCAATCTTTCAGTATAAATATTTTAGTAGGTTTGAATATCAATCTATTTTTCATGGAGGCTGCATAACAGGCAGCAGTTTGGAGTTTCTGTTGGGAAGCGCCGTGCCTCGTCATACTTGACCTAGGTAGAGCAATCGTCAAAGTCAAGCAACGCCGCGCGCATCTGGTTCATGAACGGGTGATCCCTTATGATTGTTTCTTTGCCTAATAAAACATTATTTTCCGATTTCAAAAAAAATATATGTACCTCGGCACTGAAGTTCTTTTTATGACTTTTTTTTTCTTTAAATTTTTACCTTTCAATATTCCTTGTTAGTTACATTAGATTTTGCGAAAGTAAACAACATTCTTGTTTATTACATAGATCTCTAACAGTAAGTAATTTAAATCACGATTTGTTTCAATTTCAGCATACGTCGTGATATTTTTTCATGCAACCATACCTTAAGTGACTTGGCAGAATTATATAAATTATTATTCACCGGACATGATTCTATAACAGGTAGATTATCTATTGTCGACAAAGAACAGTAACAACAAAATATTATTAAGATCATATTATTTATTTTTGTAAAAAAATATAAAATGAATATTTTTTACTGCTCGTTTACCAATAATTTCCATATCCATAACCATATCCATATTTCCACCAGGGATAATCATACCCATACCACGGGTAAAGCGATTTGTAATAGGGATAAGCTGGGTAACTTATCAATGGTTTTGTTATTACGCCAGCTAAAAAATGAGACAAACTTTTTTATAACGGTTATAAAAAATGTACTAATACCAACCTGATAAAAATCCTGGCTTAGGGATTGGAACACTGCATACAACGCAAAATATAGCACACAAAATTAATATCTTCAACATTTTTGAAGAAAATGTGGACATGTTATGTCTGAGCTGTGCACGAAAAAAATGATAAAATTTTCTTCAGAAGTGTTTATTTTATACAGTTCATTAAGTGTTATCGATTAACCCCCATATTGTTGCAAAAAAGCAACAATTATCACGGCAATAATAATTATGTGTAGCAAATAAACTAATGGATACTACAAGGTGTCCGAAAATAAATACCTACATTTTAGTTAAATGAAAGCAATACGATTTTTCAGATTCATGATCCAAATATCTTAAATAATACAGAAAACCGTTGTCAACAAAATTACAAGACGCTTACTAATATCTTAGATATTTCCGCTGTTCTACATATCGACAGAGTTACGGGACCTTAATTAAACAATTAGATAATTATTAATAAGCAACCTTTTGCACTGTAACACTTTTGTAAGTATCAGTTATTAAATTTTTAATATGCATATAGTCGTAGTAAGTATACGGGTACTGTTGTTTGTTATGTTTTGTTTAAATATGTGGTTATTACAAAAACCGTTTAATGATGAAACGCGACAGAAGGTAGATGGGAATGTCCAATAAGTAGCTTTAATAAAATTTCACACTTTAGGTAATCACAATACGGTGAATTAGTGTCACAACATAAATAACAATGAAAATGCATGTAATAAACGCAGAGTTAAATTGAATGATTTTAAGTATATAGGTTTCCTCATTTGATATATTTTTGAAGCAAAAACAATTGGCTACATCAAAATTTAGGCGGGAAAAAAAGGGTATTTAAAAAAATTCCTGGACTGGGAGAGTTAGGACAATAATGTATATGTCACTTTTTAATGGAAAAAATAATTTTTCAAAAGTCACATCAATTTTGTGGATGAAAACTAATTTGGTATAAATTCCATGGGCGTAACAAACTTCTGACCACATAGGACTCTCTAATATCTATTAAAGTTGGTCCTTGATACACGTGTACAAATGGCGGGTTATTTGAAAAGCTCCTTATCCATTTAATTACTATTACTGTTACTAAATCGTATTTGTTGGCAAAAACCACAGTTTAATTATGAAAAAGTGAAAAGTGTAATGAAGGTCACAATTAAACTGTAAGTTTTGCCAACAAATACGACTTAGTGATAAAATTGAAGATTAAAATACAAATTTTCTACAACACATCCGAACAATGTCTTCTAATAATGTATAGGTAACCTCTGCTCTAATTTCTTTTCAGTTCCAATAATATTATCAGCTATTGAAGACTAGTTGGTCTGCATAAATTATTACTACTTTTTGGGTACAATCCAAAATACATAGGTTATTGACGGTTGTGGTTGTGCACTAAGATTTGGAGTTAATTTTTATCTTATTATATTATGCAGATACTTAATTGTCATTACCATTATCCATTTATTCTATAGGACATCTTCTTTGTTCTTTTCTCTAGTTTTTTTCTGTAATAATAATTCTGCAGAACATTTTGTGGTATTGGAGGCATTTGAAATAATTCCCAGAGCTTTTACACTTTTCTTGCTAGCATATGCGTTAAACGCGCTAAACCATATTATTTTCGCCATGCCAGGTATTTAGATATTTCTAATAATTGGCAGCGGCAACTAATGCTTGAATAGTATATTTAATTACGAGTCTGGAAATAAAGATTTTTCCGTACGCGCGTGACAAATTCCCGTGTGAGGCGCAGCCGAACACGGGAAGTCGTGCAAGCACGGAAAAATCTATTTCTGGACGTGTAATGAACGATATTTTTTATTATACTTCTTTGAAAACGGAAATTTAAAACATTTTATCGGCATATTATAATAAATTTAATTGACAAAAAATAAACAATGCAGACAATGTAGTGTTTGGTATGTATGATGGGTTTCCACGGTTACTCTCAAATTATTTCAAAGGTGCTTTGTTGTAAAGTAGTTATTGTCAGATAAGGTGAATAAAACGTCAAAAATATTACAGAAATGTATCTAATTATTGAAACACTTACGAATTAAAATACAAAATAGGTACATGCTAAATATCAGAGAGTATATAGAGATTCTTAAATTTAGTTTACTTTGCTGTATATTTCTATTTTAAAGCCATATATTCGGTATTTTTATTCAGCGCACGGAAAGTTTTTCCATGCGCTGTTTCCGTGCGCTAGCCCGAAAAACCCCATCTTTCATTATTGCTAAAACAGATGAAAATAAGGTGTTTTCAAAGAAGTATAACAAAAAACTAATTTGTAATATTTTACATTTTTCTTTTGAATTATTTTAAAGTTGAAATGACAGTGTCACTCTTTTAGTGTCGTATTTCCTTGCCGCTATTTTTTTTCAACTCAAAACTTAATTTATTCGATAATGATATTCATATTTATGCTTAATAAGTTTTCTAATTGAGGGCAACCAGACATACACTACTGTTTTAGTTTCCTATTAAAAAAAAACACTACGTTCATGAGTTCCCATCATTTTTCTTTAATTTGACATAAATCATAACCTAAATAAAAAACCTCTAATTTGACATACAGTTACTATGGATATCTAAAATTTTTAACGGAGGCAAGAGATAGGAAATAATCTATAGCTATATCTATAATGCCCAAAATCAGCCAATGATAACACTAATGACGTTATTGTCCAAACTCCCTATCCGGGAACTATACCTACTAATGACACTATTTTAAAGGTTATAGGCTTATTTATAGTCTCTGTATAAACAAGGGTTATAGCTACTAGAAATTTCAAAAACATATAGTTAATTTAGCAGCTATGACGTTTAAAATAGTTTCATTAGCATCAATGCATATTTTAAAAATACCCTTTCAAATAAGTTTATTTTAAGCAATAAGGGCATTCAGAACTATAAAAATTTTGACATAATTAGCAGTTTATGCTTGTACAAGAATAAAAAATAACGTAGGTATGCAAAAGGCTTCACCTTATTTTTTTGTTCTTGTCAAATTTGACATTTAACAAAAAACCTTAAAAATCGAAGAAAATGATTATAAAAATTATTTTGTCATATTCGTGTCACCAATTAGAACGAGTATAAATACAGATTTCAACATTTAAAAAGTTGATAGCCACCACACAACTTATTCCATAACACCCAACATAAAATGTTTACACTTCAAATTCATAAATTATGCAACTCCTTAATGAAACAAAGCCGTAACCGTATTAACTACCAACAATAACCATTAACAAGTGCTCTCCAAAATCCAAACACTCGTCTACCTTAATTAAATCCGCATTATCGACCGCCTCGTAGCTATTACATTTTTTGCGCAACCCCCTAACAACAAAACATTCACGAAAATGCGCGCAGATCGACGACCGTCTCCACGCTCGCTGGCCACGGCCGAAAAAATTCTCACGACCTCTCTTGCGACATACCCCCAACAATGATTTTCCACATGCCTGAAAAGTTGTTGGGCAACGCGTCGTATATATACTACCCGGTTTTCTTGGACCCCATCACAACAGTGCCAAACGTCCAGCAAGATGTTCAAGTTAGCGGTTTTGTCGGTTATCTTCGCGGCGTGTCACTCCGCTCCGGCGCCAGGGTTCCTCCACGGTGGCTACGGTGGTTATGCCCTGCCAGCTGCTACCAGTTACACTTCGAGAATAGACGTCCACAGCGCGCCGATCATCAAGACCGTGGCGGCGCCGATCTTGACCAAGACGATAGTGGAAACGCCGATCTTGACCAAGACGATCCTGCCCGTGGCCAGTTATGGATACGGTTTGGGACACGGATATGGGTACGGTTTGGGACACGGATATGGGTACGGGTATGGACTGGAGAGCGGGTACGGGCATTTGGGGCATGGGTACGGGCATTATTAGGGGAGTTTGTTTTGTATATATGGTGGAATAAAGAGAATTGATTTTTGGTAAACTAGTGTTTTGTTTTTGGAGGAAGAAGTGAGGGTAATGTGATGAGCAAAGCAAGGCACACGATTAACAATTTACAAACAAATTAGCTATCACTAAATATATTACAAATTTTCAAAGTTGTCATGGTAGCATTGTTCCAAAGTGTTCTTTCTTAAAGTACTTTCGTTAATAGCAATGACGTCAGAACCTATAGACCGGTTTGTTTTGATAAACGCTTGACGCCCAGAACTAATCACAATCTAAGCGCCCCATTAAATTATTCCGAAAATGTCACAAGATTGTCAGAAATTGCCCCTTTTTGTCGAGCCGTAGCGAACTTATTTCGACTCTGGGCTCGTCGTTAGACCATCCCCCGAGTCTCCAGGTGAGGTTCCGATGCTTCCGGCGCCCCCAAACAAGAAAAAACATGCGATATCTAAGTGTGATTCTGGAGGAACTATAACCAGGAATCACCGGGTGTATAGTTGGTTGATGGTTGACTTTCTCTCTTTGTTTGTAGTATGTTGTTAGAGTAGTATGGATATATTTAATCTTGGAGTCAAAATAAAGGGCATTTTAACAATGGGGCACCACGTCTATAGGTTTTGACGTCATTGGTTAATAGCTTTTTTTTGCACCATTTTTCGATGAACTTTTTAAAACAAGAATTATTCTGTACAGGGTGCCTCATTATAAATTGACACCCACCTTAACTTGTTATAGCTTTTGAGGTTAGAAAAAAAGTTTTTTCATAAAAGTTTTAGATACTAATACAAAGTTTTTTGTAACGCTATTGGACCTTATGCAGTGTGTTCTAGAAAACCGTGGCAGACATAACTTATGTTTTTTTTAAATGGAACACCTTGTATATTTTTGGATATTATTGTCGTTTTCAATAAAAATTAAATTTCAAACAATAAATTTGACGAAGTTTATTAACTATGTTACTATTTAAAATTTCCCATTTATCTCAATTTTCCTTCTTAATTTTTTTCTGAGATCTTAAAATAGCCCTTTTGTTTTCCAAAGCGTGAATATACTTGCAAACGCAAACTGTCAATAATTATTGCTATAATTTGGCATTTGTCTTCCATGGCAACTTATGATCCAAAGAGTGATCCCTCACAAAAAAGACTCAGTTCTGAACGAACGGTTGGAGTGCACATATAACAAATATACAGTATGTCCACGGATGGGGTAAATAAGAGGACAAAATGGACCAAAAAGTGAAAGATACCTACGAAAAAATGTTATTCTTTATAAAAGTTTTTGCTTGCTTTAAAAATAAGATCCACGATGCCAAAAATTTGTTTTTTTTACAGGGTATGCAAAAAATACAAAACGTAAAATTTGATGAAGAGTAAAGTTGGCTTTTTATAAATTTTATTGCAAAACGTTAAATAAAAAACTTGTTTGAAATTTTAAAAAATTCTTATTCCAGATTTTCAAGGAAAAATTTGAAATTTCTAAATTACTATTTTAAAACCGAAATTTTTCCAAGTCATATTCTGACCTTTTTATTTGATTACGCCATTGATAACTGTTACTGTGACATATTTGTCAAAATAAGAACGATGTTGTCTTTAGAGCAAAGAATATTTATATTTCCAAATTACAGAAACGGCGAGAATATTGAGAAGTTTCAAGAAAAGTTCCCAAATGTAAAATTATGAATAAGTTCAGTACATAAGTTAGTAATCAGATTTAAAAAAACTGGATCCGTTAATGATTTAAAGAAGACGAAGAAAAGATACGACGAAAACGATGCTTCTACAGTATTAATTTTGCAATCTGTTGATGAAAATCCTATGCTGTCTTTAATTTTGGATTATAAATATTCTTTGCTCTAAAAACATCTTTCTTATTTTGACAAATACGCCACAGTTATTATCAATGGCGTAATCAAATAAAAAGGTCAGAATATGACTTGGAAAAATTTCGGATTTAAAAGAGTAATTTAGAAATTTCAAATTTTTCCTTGAAAATCTGGAATAAGAATTCTTTTAAAATTTCTAACAAGTTTTTTATTTAACGTTTTGCATTAAAATTTATAAAAAGCCAACTTTACTCGAATAAATGAAAACTCACTTTTCCATCTGAAGAACCCAAGGTGACTCTCTGATTCATATCTTATTATTGTGAGAATATACAACATAATGTCATTGAGTAAAGGATAGAATAATATCCTTTACTCAATGATAATGCCCATACTGAGTAAAATCACGACAAAAATCTGTCACTATCTTCCGGTCTATAACCTAAAAGTAAATAAAGTTGGCAATGGCAACAATAACTTTAAATTAATATAAATTCAGAATATTTTTCACAAATTTGGAAAAAATATCTCAGTTAAATGACTACCTTCACTTTCAAGAATACCAAGAAATATATTTTTTAGAAACTTACAAATAGAAATAACGTGATAATGAAATTACTTCGGGGTATGTTAATAAACATATTTCTTCATTCTTCAAGTAAAGTCAGCTTACCCATGTAATTTGTTAAAACATTATTATAATATTTTATTAATTCATTTCATTTCATTCATTCGAAGAGGGTTGAAAAGTACGTCGAAGTTGAGTAGAATGAAGGGAAATTTCCGAGGGGCCCCTGGGATAACACATGGAAAATTCGAATTTCCTTAACAGAAATAAAAGGTGGTTGAAATAAGGGCGTAATATTGTAAGGAAAAATCTAGATTTTGACCGATTCTTCCACACAAGCCCATCGAAAGTATAAAAATGTACATGGGAATTATCCCGAAAAACATAAAAAAAAAACATATTATATATAATTAACTTAGAATATACCTATATTATATTATAGGAAAATCGAATTTTCCATATGTTATCCCCTCGTAAATTTTCCTTCATTCTACTCAACACCAATGTACTTTTTAACCCTCTTCGAGGCTTCAATGCGAAAATGGAGCACCTAAATCTGTCACTATCTGCGGTCTATTACAACTTTTCATCTTTCAGTCTGTGAACGCACGGTATATGACAAAAATCTCAGACAAAAAATAATAAAAATAGAAAAAAAAATAAAAGTTGCATTGTAATCAGCCATCATAAAAATGACTACTCAAAACAAAAACAACAAATTTGACACTTAATCCTGCATCACATGATAACCAGAGATTACGTTTCCTACGCCACAAATCACTTTACTTTACTCTACCCATCGTTCTTAAAACTAGGTACACTAATTCACTAATTTAACCTAACTTAACTATGTATGTCTTTTGTCCAATAACCCCAAAATCTCCTAAAAAAACAAGAATAACGCAAAAGTAGACACTCGAAACACATCAACACAAACCGGCGAAATCTCAACGAACTCTGGATCAGCTGTTGGGGCATAATAGAGCAAATAGCTCGTGCAACCTTGCCACGTTAGCAAGAATAAGCAATTTATTAAGTATATTATTTTTAGACCAAGTAGGATCAGTAAATTCACAAAACCAGTAAAATTTATTGTTAAATGATAACTATCCAAATTTTTACTGTATTATGTAGATTGTAGATGTAGATATCAACCGCAATTGTTCCAAATTGATGTTTTTTAACGTTGGTTATACATTTATTTCGTAAGTACAAGACAAATTTATGAAGAAGTTTGGCAATGGTGCAATCATTGCATTGTTTTATTTTAGATTTCGGTTACTAACTCAAACTAAATATTTTTTATCTTGGCAGGGTCTGTATTGAACTGAATTATTAGTCTATGTTTATTATTTGTCTGAGAAAAAATTTACGAAGATGTTGAAGCAGCCATCTTGAATGATGACTGTAGAAAATTGTCAAAAACTATGTACGCAATATCTCAGTCAATCAGAAACAGATATTATGTAAAAAATAAGTCGGCAACCTGCTTTTGATAAACCAAGCGAAAATAAAAAAGTTCTTGTTTATAAAAATATCATTTTTATTTATTTAAAGCTACTTCTTTAAATCATCCACAGTCCATTCAGTCCTCCCAAATCTACCATCCGTGAGCGTAAGCGACTGGAGCAGCATGCGCGGCGTAAGCCACTGGAGCGGCGTGCGCGGCGTAAGCCACTGGAGCGGCGTGCGCGGCGTAAGCCACTGGAGCGGCGTGCGCGGCGTAAGCTACTGGAGCGGCGTGAGCCACGGCAACTGGAGCGGCGGCCACCACATTCTCGCTGATCACGTCCTTCCTGTACGTGGAGCTGACGGCGGCCGGCGACACCACGGTCTTGGTGACCACCGGGGCGGAGTAAGCGACTGGAGCGGCGTGAGCGACGGCCACTGGAGCGGCGTGTGCGACGGCGACTGGAGCGGCGTGTGCTACGGCAACTGGAGCAGAGTGAGCGACGGCGACTGGAGCGTGGGCGACGAGGGGTGCGCTGATGACGTCCTTCCTGTACGTGGAGCTGACGGCGGCCGGGGATACGACGGTCTTGGTGACGACTGGAGCGCTGTAGGCGACTGGAGACACGGCGTAGGCGGAGTGGAGCAGGCCGGACGGTTTGGCCGCCACGAAGGCGACGAGAGCGGACAACACCACCAACTTGAACATGGTTGTTAGAGGTCTGTGTTGTGTAGTCTGGGACTGACTGATTGATAACTGGTGATGAATGATTTTTTCGGGTGGTTTATATAGGGGTGACATTGAGAGTTTAGGAAATAGTTTGTTGGTAATGAAAGGAGACGTATGGTTGGCCTTGATATTGAAAGCGGTTGGGCAATGTGGACTTGATTCGGTGGACCGTTGGAATTTTGCAAGCTTATTGAAGCATGTATTGATATGATAAATAACTAATTAAGCTGTGGCACATAATAATGCGTAATATTGTTATAATGTTCATGGATTAAAGATGTTATAAAATGAGTAAAAAGGAAATGAAATCAGTGCTAGATATTTGTTTAAAATTTATTGAAAGGAACTCTCTGCCAAATCTAAAACAAAGTAGTTGCGAATGGTACCTATCTATACAATAATGCTGACTCATATTGGAAGTATTTTAAATCTAAATGTAAATGTATTTCTCAATAATAATAATAATAAGGTGGGTGCTACATTTTTGCAAAATTTTGCTGCGTTTTAAGTTTTAATAAGCAAAAGAAGAGTAAAAAGGAAAGCTATTAATTATTACATCATGATTTTGTTATATCTGTGCCATTTGTATTAATTAATAATTATGTAAACACCAAAACATACTAGAGTACAGGGTGTTACAAATTGGACGCTTTTGTTGGGCTGATGTTGGTTCGTTTGGAAAATACAGGGTGTTTTAGTAAAAACACTTTTGTTTACTTTTTTCGTAGAATTCATTGGTGTAGAGAGATATTCTATTTTTTCGGTTAGCGGTTTTAAACAAAAAAACTCCAAATGTATCAAATTTGAATAACAGGATAAGGTAATTTATTAAAAAATGTCTACCTATTTAATTTCTCTAATTTAATGATAAATCTAAATTTGATTTTTTTTTTAATTTGGTGTTGCTTAAATCTACAATATAGCCACATTTTTTGTGTGAATCAAATTTAAGTCTGCGGTATCTCCAGTTTGCATATTTTACACTGAATATGATAAAAAAAAACATTTATAAAGTCAGGAAATGACCATAAAGAAACATTTTATTTGTCTATATCTACATTACACATCAGTACTGGAATTCAGTCAGTTATTTAGGTCAATAATATAAAAAAGGAAGTGTTACTGAAACTTCCAAATACGGGTCATTCAGCTTACCGGTTGTTGCGGTAAACTTTTGACACCAAGAAAATAAAAAATATTTGCAATAATTATTTCTTTAACATCAGATAAGATATTTGCTTCATCAATGAACAATTAAATGTGGGTTTATGTAAATTATTTTTAATTAAACAAACGATATCTTCAGACAATAAAATTATATGCAACGCAATAAAACACCTGTTAGCTCATCTGATTTATCGTTATAGTAAACTGTTGTTGACGGGATAAAAAATGAACAAAGATGTTTACCGTTAGGAAGATATTGATACTCAAGGCCTATTATAAACAACTAAGTGAAAATGAAAGAAAAAGCCACCAAACAAATAAAAAAATGGTGTTAAAAAATTAGTTCATTTTCAGTCGTGAGTTGCATACTAGAACTAAGCGTCAATTTGCAATATACCCAACAATTTAATGAAATGTTCGCTTTTGTAAAACATGCAATAAAATACAAATCGCTCTAATTTCAATACCCTTAACTAGCGATTCTGCAATTGCATTGATTTCAGGACATTTACTATTCCTGCACTTCCCATCAAGGTCTCTTAAGTAGATCTAATGATCACATCGAAATTTATTGTTTCTTTAAAGAGTAGTTACAATGAATTTCCTTCGAATGCCATGTTTTGCCATCGGTATAAAAGGATATGCCATATCTAAGAGACTTCAGTGAAGACAGAGAAGACAGGGAAGAACAAGATGTTGAAGTTGTTGGTAATATTTGGAATGGTTGCAGCTGCTTTTGCAGCACCAGGTTAGTTTAAGGAAATTTTTAAAACCTTTTTAAAAAATTACATTGAAATTATTTATATTCTTTCAAATTACATATAATATGTAGATAGGTAGGTTCCAAGATATTGATTTTATTGTTTTTGTACTGATGTGTGAATTGAATCGACTTAATCTAATTTCAGTTACGTGGTTCTTTCTTTAATAATTATTGTAGACTTGGGAGTGGTTAGGAAAAAATATTAATTAACGACTTTTTTGGACTAATAAATTTTTAAATGACAATATTATAATTCTACTTATGTTTCCTGTGTGTGTTGGGATAAATCTTGTTTGAAATTTTAAAGAATATCTTAATTTTCAGGTTGAATTTTTTTTTCAATATTTTAAAGAGCATATTTTTGTGATTTGATAAATATTGTACTTACAGAATAGCTGTCAGTAAGCCGAAAATTATTCATTCTAAATATAGATCTTCAACAGTAGCCTTGGGAGTGGTCCAAAATAATTTGTTTATGCATATTACCTATCGAATATGTAAATTTTTAACAGACACCTACGGTAAAAAACCTTGTTGTTCCTACTACTGATCCAATTCTTTACATTATAATAAATTATGTAGGTTCACCGTATTTTAGACGAAATCCTATCGTATAAAATTAAAAAAGATTATTTTTCAGGATTTCTACATGGATATAGAGCCCCACTGGTCTACCCAGCTCCAATTAAAGTGCTAGCTCCAGCTCCGGTAGTAATTCATCCGGCTCCAGTCTACACCAAAACAATAGTGGCGGCGCCAATTGCTCACGCTCCACTTTGGGGTCATCCTTGGGGGTAGTTTATCGGTAAAATGTGTACATAGATGCCACTCCATACTTGCAGACTTGTATAAATACCGTATTGTTGTACTTAGCTCCTATTGTGCCAATGATGAACATAAAAAATATAATAATAATGATAATATAGTGACATGACGAATGAAGGGTCTGTATTTTTATTTAAAAAAATAAAACATTTATTTCTGATTCACCTTGATTAAATAAATTAAAATTATACTATCAAAAAATGCATAATATACCTACTATTTTGTGACATGTAATTTATTTGCGAAAAATGTGTATATTAGAAAAGTCAAAAGTGCAAATTGAAAGTAAATTTCTTGATGATTTTAATTTTGATATAATTTCAAATTTTGCAATAATTTTTGAACACTCCGTATAAGAAATAAACGTTTTCTCAACGCGAATCTTCATAACGAAGGAAGCAAAAACTTTTATGAAGAGATAGTTTCTTTAAAAATTTCAACTCTTTCACCTCTTGTAAACCCCATCTGGGGACATACTGTATAAAATATGTACAATTTTGCTCCCTTGATATTTAAAAAGCTAACTATTCTCGTTAGCTCTAAAAATATGGCAAAACACACTTGAAAACCCTGTACTAGATTAATCGATCAAACCTAAACTGTATCAATTGTATATGCACGTATACAGATACCGTTCACTCGCCGAATTTTGTGGGTTGGACCAGGAAGAAATCATATCGTTGTCCGGTATCTCCAAGGCCTCTATACTCGATTTACGTACCTCCAAAAAAATCCGCGACTATAAAAACCTCCCAATAAGCTACCATCACCATCAGTCAGTCTTAGACTCTCAACACAGACCTCTAACAACCATGTTCAAGTTGGTGGTGTTGTCCGCTCTCGTCGCCTTCGTGGCCGCCAAACCGTCCGGCCTCCTCCACTCGGCGTACGCCGCGGCTCCAGTCGCCTACAGCGCTCCAGTCGTCACCAAGACCGTCGTATCGCCGTCCGCCGTCAGCTCCACCTACAGGAAGGACGTCATCAGCGAACCCATCGTCGCCCACGCTCCAGTCGCCGTCGCCCACTCGGCTCCAGTTGCCGTAGCGCACGCCGCTCCAGTCGCCGTCGCACACGCCGCTCCAGTGGCCGTCGCTCACGCCGCTCCAGTCGCATACTCCGCCCCGGTGGTCACCAAGACCGTGGTGTCGCCGGCCGCCGTCAGCTCCACGTACAGGAAGGACGTGATCAGCGAGAATGTGGTGGCCGCCGCTCCAGTTGCCGTGGCGCACGCCGCTCCGGTAGCTTACGCCGCACACGCCGCTCCGGTGGCTTACGCCGCGCACGCCGCTCCAGTGGCTTACGCGTCGCACGCAGCTCCAGTGGCTTACGCCGCGCACGCCGCTCCAGTGGCTTACGCCGCGCACGCCTCTCCATTGGCTTACGCCGCGCACGCTGCTCCAGTAGCTTACGCTCAGGGATGGTAAATTACGAGAGGACTGATCAGAATTTTATACGATGTTGAGAGATATTTATTGTAAATAAATTGCGTGAAAAATGTTGAATATAAAAAGTTGTTTTTATTCATGATTCTTTTTGAGCTACAGAAAGGGTCAATCTGTCAAAAAATTCTCAAAATTTTAATAGCAATAATTATCTACTATAATACTCATTGTTATGTACACCAGGAGCAGACTATTTCTATAACAATTTGTACTAGATTCGTTGCAAATTTAGGAAAATTGAACACATTATTTCACATAATTTCAATTTAATTCTCATTTTACTACATGGTAGATGTAGAAGAAAAATATGGTCTAAAAAACTACTGCAAACTGCATGACATTTATCAAAATACTTTCATTCACATGTACCTATAGTACATAAAAATAATATTACCAAGATAACAAAATATCGAGATGAAGTTTTGATTTTTTAGAATTATTAGGAAATAGTCTTATAAAGCCAGAGCTCAATTTAAATGTTGTATATTATATAATCGAAGTTTGGAATAAAATGATGTTTAAAAAAAAAAATTCAATCAAAGTATTCCTTTTTGATTTTGTGATTTATCAAACTATACAGGGTGTAACTTAAGTACGTTAAAATATTTCAGGGCGGTTATTCTCAGGCAATTCTAAGAAAAAAATAATATTCTAGAAATATGTGTCGTAAAATTCGTAGTTTTCGATATACAAGGTGTTAAAATATTCTAAAAAATCTTATTTTCCCTCATATTTTTTATTCTTACTTTGAGTTAAAACTAATTGTGTTATTTTGAAACCTCCAAAATTTTAAGTGAGAACAACGTCGTTATTTTTTCCTAAAGCTTTTTAAATAACTGACATTTTTTTGCAAGTACATATTTATAGGATGAAATAAATTATTGGAAAAATAAAATTTTCCACGAAACGGCGGCAGATACAAAAATAAGACAAGAGATAATTTTTGTTCAAAATTAAATTCTCCATCCGAACCTGCTGCCCACTTTACTTTGGTACCGGGCCGTAGTTTTTTTCTTAAATTTGCCTAGCGACTTACCCATATCCCCGTTAGCGATTCAATCTCAACCTTGAAAATAATACATTTAAAAAGGCCTTATCCAAGTATTCTCTGTACCAAATTTGGTTAAAAAATCTCTACAAATAAAAAAGTTATGGGGAAAAACGGAGAATTTTTGGGCACATGTTTATATGAACTTATTTTCTTAAAACATACTTAAGTTTCACCCTGTATATTTGAAAGATATACCTACCATCTGAATTAGCAGCCCTACTGAATCATTATTTTTTAAATTATATTTACTTGGTAGATATAAGTTAATTTATCAATAAAGCCGATTTTGGCATATTTTCATTTTAAGTTTCAAACGTTTCAATTTTAGTTTTGACGACAGCCAGCATTTTCATACATGACATTCAATACAACCAACCAATGTGTGTTTTTCAGAGTTCATTTTTGGACAAAAAAATGAGTCAAATCTTTGATGTATCGCTTGCAAGAAAATGTACCTTAACCGTAGGTATTTCTTCTTCTCCACCACCAGAAAATGTAGGTACTGTTTGGGATGCATTTGGTTTTTTGAAAACCTAATCGTTTTAAAAATAAACACCAAAAGCGTTGACTGACGTATTAATAAAGACTGCTCACGGCTGTCATGTTTGACAGTTCTCTGGCTCACCACGCGCTTCCCGGAGACAAAATACAATGCAAAATACATTGTTGACCATAGGCCCCATCTACTTGCCAGGACTTGAAGCTATAGCCGCGAGAAGTCTTATTAATACGTCAGTCAACGCCAAAAGTACTTTTTCAGAAAAAATGTCAGTGACACTATGAAAAATCTCTCTTTGACAGTTTTCAGTAGTGACTATTAAAAAAACATATGGGATGCTTCTTTTATATAAAAAATCACCAAAAGAATTTTTTATAATAATTTATTTACCGATCAAAATAAATAAACAACCAACTCGATCACATCATAGTTACAAAAAAAAATCCATCGACCAGTCTACGGAATCAGTCCTATCCATCTACCATCCGGCTACTACTGGAGCGTGGGAAGCGTAAGCGTACGCGGGGGCTTGAGCTGCGTAAGCGTAAGTTGGAGCCGCGTAAGCCGCCAACGCCGGAGTGTTGATCACGTCCCTCCGGTAGCTGGAGCTCACCGCTGCCGGAGACACCACGGTCTTGGTCACCACTGGAGCGGAGTAAGCGACGGCTGGAGCGTACGCTGCGACTGGAGCCTCGTAGGCGACGGCTGGAGCGGCGTAAGCGTAGGCGGGCTCGCTGATGACGTCCTTCCTGTAGGTGGAGCTCACGGCGGACGGCGATACGACGGTCTTGGTGACGACTGGAGCGCTGTAGGCGACTGGAGCCACGGCGTAGGCGGAGTGGAGCAGGCCGGACGGTTTGGCCGCCACGAAGGCGACGAGTGCGGACAACACCACCAACTTGAACATTGTCGTAGAGGTCTGTGTTGTGGTTTAGGAGACTGACTGTTCCGTACTGATGCTCCTGGGTGGTGCCAGGCAAGTTTTTATAGTAAAATTATTTCGGAAACAAGGAGGAACCTTGAAGTATTCGGCGGGTAATCCGCGTACAGGCGAACGGGTTCGCAAAAAGGAAAGATTGCCCGTAGCTCGAGGGGATATCGGGTCAAGCAAGGCCGGTTTTAATGTATGTTATGGTTTTAGGATATTGCGTGGAGTTTCGCCAATAAATTTCGGTTAATGGGCGGCTTGTAGGTTCAGCCGAAATTAAAGAACTTGGCATTTATTTCAGGAAATCCGCCAGTATTAAAAAAATATGACTTTTAAATTCATGGATGTTGCGATGTTGCTCAGTCTTGAGGGCAGTTTAAGCAAAATCCAGTAATTTTACCTTGATGCGATGCCTCGAGATGAATAAGGTACGGTGAAATTATTTCCTTTGGAAAATCGTGAAAATTTTGTAGGTGTACTACTTGTACAGGGTTATTCATATACAATTCTACTTGCCTTAACTTTTTTGGTTTTAGTTTTGGAAAAAAATGTAAATATGAAAATTTTATAAAAATTTCTTGCGATGGAGCACCTTTTATATTTCTTGATTTTCGAAATCTAAGCATTTTTCTTGTTTCAACGATAGATATATGTTACATGTTTGCTCTAGTAGTTTGCACAAAATCGTCCTTTGAATTAGTGAATCTCGAACAAAATCAAAATTGCCATGGAAAATTCAAAACAGTTATTACGAGAATATTATAAAAATGGAGATTTGACTGTATTTAATTTAATGTAAACACATTAATTGTTGTATTCCCACAATTACATACAATAATATATTGAAAATTCAACAAAGTCGATACTGCTGTGGCAATTTTCAATAAGTTATATCTTATTTTTTCTGTAATTTTACTGTTCATCTCTTTGATCTCTTGAGATAAGTATTTTTTTCTTAAACTTAGTCTATTATTTGACCTCTTGCATACACCCGGTCCTTCATCTTTATAGATAATTTACATTTGATAAAAAATTGAAAATAAAAATAAACCTTTTTAAAAACAAGCTTAAGCCATGTACTAAAACGAATAAAATAAGTTTAGGTTTTTGCAAATTGAAAAGCTTGTCGCGCCAAATGTTGATGAAAGTAGGTACCGAATAATTTTATTGGACAGTGATTGGTTGATAAGCAAGTACCTATTTGCCAAAGTATGCATTTTTTTCTTTACAAGTCGCGAGACAAGCTTTTCAATTTACGAAAACTTGTCGCAATTTGGTGTTGAATTATCTTAACGAAAACCTAAACTTATTTTTATTCGTTAATTAATTAATTAATTAATTGAATTAATAACAAAAAGTTAAGGGGAGTATAATGTTATATGAATAACCCGTACTATCTACTATGCTGGTACACTATAGCTAAAAGTTTCATTTTATCAAATAATGTCGATATACCTATACAAAGAAAACTTCAGAATGAAACTGCATTTATGTTCTATTTTACAGTAGATAGACATTTTGTTATTGTTTAGTGTTATCAATCGCATAGGCTGCCAATAATACCGTTCCACAACATACCTACATTCATAATTATCTGGCTATTTCAATTGAATGGACTCGAATGCATTTTGTTTCACACTGAAATAGATATGGATTTGTTACATGTATAAACCTACCTTCACGTGAGATTTATTACATAACTATCTGCAGAGTTATTATTGAGTCAATACTCTATAATTATACATTTTCTGTTGTTTCATACATTGGGGCCTTTTTGAGTTCCAAGGAGTTGTTCAGTTAAAACCCTTCATGAGAAGTTTTCTAACAACAAACGCACTTTTTAATTACAAAAATATAATTTCGTTCTTCTTCACACGATAAAATCTGCTGGATAATAATGTTTACATTCATGCTGAAATGAAGATGCTCGAGTCGTTAACCCCAATTTACTTTTACTTGGACTTGGCCTTCGAGTTCAGATGAATTATTGTGTAGCTTCTATTTAGAAAGCAGTTTATTATTAGCAGATAGAAATATGGAAAATTAAAAATAATAGGTATGTTTGAAGTTGAAGCAAAAGCAGGTACTTCAAGATTCAAATGAAACAAATACATTATTAAAATATCACATTTTATTTGAATTAAATGTACATTTTTAAATTATTCACAGTCCCCCAATTCAGTCCTCTCAGATTCACCACCCGTGTGCGGCGTAAGCGACTGGAGCCGCGTAAGCGACGGCCACTGGAGCATGGGCAACGACGGAATCGTTGATGACGTCCTTCCTATAGGTGGAGCTCACGGCGGATGGAGCGACAACGGTCTTGGTGACGACTGGAGCGGAGTAAGCCACTGGAGCCTCGTAAGCGACGACTGGAGCGGCGTGGGCGACGGCGACTGGAGCGTGCGCCACGACGGGCTCGCTGACGACGTCCCTCCTGTAGGTGGAGCTCACGGCGGACGGGGCGACAACGGTCTTGGTGACGACTGGAGCGGAGTAAGCGACTGGAGCGGAGTAAGCGACTGGAGCAGAGTAAGCGACTGGAGCAGAGTAAGAGACTGGAGCAGAGTAAGCGACTGGAGCAAGTACGTTTGCGCTGACGACGTCCTGCCGGTAGGTGGAGCTTACGCCTGGAGATACGAGGGTTTCGGTGATGACTGGAGCCGCGGCGTAAGCGACTGGAGCGGAGTGGAGCAGGCCGGAGGGTTTGGCGGCCGCAAGGGCGGCGACAGCGAACAACACCACCAACTTGAACATTTTCGGAGGTCTGTGTTGTCGTGTGAGACTGACTAGTGGGAGACTGGTGAGGATTGTGGTTTTTCGGGTGAATTTATATGGGGATATGTTTTGATGTAATTGGGGACCTTGCGGGATATGTCGAGAAAGTGTACGTCATTGGTGATCACTAGGTGTGTACACACCTTGCGAATTGTAACAGTAGTTTAAAAAATATTTCTTGTTTTAAAGAAGGCAATTAATATGTTTTATTTGATACGAATTTGGAGAGACCTTTAAACTTTCATTCATGAACGCGATGAACAACCTTGTCTAGTTACTAGCTACTAGCAACAAGGCTACTAGGTATGTACCATGTACCTACCAAATTAGATTATTATTCGCTACGTCTAATCATAGGAAACTATACCTAGGCACAGCTGTGCTATAGGTACGTATCTATTAATTCTCTACAAATAAATATAATCTAGGTATTTCCTCGTAGCGGCTATGAATATTCGTAATAAATCCATTGCACCAAGTTGATACATTTAATAATATGTAATTTATTTTAACCAATTCATTTGAATTCGATTTTAATAAAAAAAATTAACAAAAAAATTAAAACCTATTTTAAAAATTTGCCCGTATGCACACTCTACTAAAAATTAAAAAAAAAATTAACAAAAAATAACACCGACTTCATAAATTTGCCCGTATGAACATTTCAACTAAAATTTTAGAAATATTTTTCTCTTTCTAAGGATATGAATACATCTTATCCTACATACATCATAACTTACTGTCACTGAATTTAGAAAGAGAAAAATATTTCTAAAATTTTAGTTGAAATGTGTAGACGGGCAAATTTGTGAACTCGGCGTTATTTTTTGTTATTTTATTTTTAATTTTTAGTGGAGTGTGCATACGGGCAAATTTTTGAAGTCGGTTTTAATTTTTTTGTTAAATTTTTTTTATTTCTTATTTTTTAGTCAACGAAATCGGTCTAATATTAAATTCCATCCCCTATTTGTCCACCCTTAGGATTGAAATTTTTCTCTTCAAATTTAAATGTGACCACCCCTAAGGTAACCCCTTTCTAATAAAATAAGAATTATCCAAATCGGACCAATATGAACTTTCATTCCCTATTTATCTACCCTTGGAGGTGGAATTTTTTCTTTAAATTTAAATGGAACCACACCTAAGGTACCCCCTTTCCAATAAAGAAAGAATCATCGAAATCGGTCCAATATGAAATTTCATCCCCTATTTTCCACCCTTACGTGTGGAATTTTTTCTTCAAATTTAAATGGGGCCACTCCTAAAGTAATCCCTTTCTAATAAAAAGAGAATCATCGAAATCGGTCCAATATGAAATTTCATCCCCTATTTTCCACCCTTACGTGTTGAATTTTTTCTTCAAATTTAAATGGGGACTACCTCTAAGGTACTCCCTTTCTAATAAAAAAAGAATCGTCGAAATCGGTTCAATATGAAATTTCATCCCCTATTTGTCCACCCTTAGGGGTGGAATTTTCTTTTCAAATTTAAATGTCACCATTCTGTAGGTATACCCTTTCAAATAAAAAAGGAACTGTCCAAATCGGTTTATAAATGACGGAGTTCTGAGGTAACAAACATAAAAAAAAAACATACAACCGAATTGATAACCTCCTCCTTTTTTGAAGTCGGTTAAAAATATCTCGACCCATTAAGTACCTACTATTTATTTGTTAGGCTGTAAAATTAATTTCCATCAAAAAATCGCTAAATGTTCAAAAGGAATCTCTAATCTCACCAATTAATTTAAAACTCGAACATTCATCTTATAAAAGCAAGGACAACTCAGCCATATCACAGACAACTTTATACGGATCCAGTCATTGCCATTATTTTTAGCCAAAATTCCCATTTATAATTTCCATTTGTAGACGATTTTTTTATATTATAGGTACCTACATATCTACATGTGATTAGAAAAAGTTAATAAATCTACCTAATATTATAATTGATACCTAGTTACTGAACTAGAACTGTGCTACGTATTTTTATTATTCTACAAATAAGTAGGTTTTATTTCCCATATAATGTATTACCACATATTTCCTATACAATAAGCCACAACTGCAACATACTTATGGGCATTTATAATAGGTAACTAACACCATATACCTACCTTCTCTTTTAACATATCAAATATCACATCGTAACCCAATACAACCCCAATTCCCTACTATATAAAAACCGTTCACACCGCACCAGGTATCAGTGCTCGTCCACCTTACCCTACTACGATGTTCAGACTCCTCGTCGTAGCGGCCGTAGCCGCCGTAGCAGCCGCCAGACCCGGCGGCCTCGCCGTAGCGTCAGCGCCGGCCGTCAGCTACCAATCAGCCGTAGCCGGCCACCAACCGACCACCGTCAGCCAGCAGAGTAACAGCATCGTGCACAGCGCCGCCGTCGTCCAACCCGTCGCCCACTACGCGCCGTACACCGTCAGCCAACCCGTCGTAGCGCACGTGGCTACGGCTCCCGTAGCGCACGTAGCTGCCGCGCCCGTAGCGTTGTCGTCGTACGCGATTGGCGCGAACGCTGTTGGAGTGGGGGGACTGGGCGGTGGAGTGGGATTGGGAGGGGGATTGGGAGTGGGATTGGGAGGGGGATTAGGAGTGGGAGGAGGAGTGGGATTGGGAGGGGGGTTAGGAGTGGGATTGGGAGGGGGCTACGGAGTGGCAGGTGGTCATTTAGGTTAGAAGGATGTACAGGAATGTTTTTTGTTAAATAAAGTTCAATGAAAGACATAGTATGACGTGCTTATTGTTTTATTTTGATATCATACTGACGTAGAGCAAACAACTTTTTAAAAAGTTTTCTTTACAAGAAAATAATTGAAATGTTAATGTTATTTACTTGCTAATACAAAGTGTAACTAAACTGGTGGTCAAAAATGAAACCACGTATTCTTGGAGTCAAAATAAGGGCATTTCTTCATATATTTTTTTCTCCTATGGGCCATAGTTTTTTTTTATAAAGAGCGTAGAAGTTTAGAGAAAAATACACATATTTCTTAGTATCTCTAGAAGTATGTGAGCTATTTACTTCAAACTTGGCATGTCACATGATCGGATGAGCCGTCAAACTTAAGGTCGATATGAAGCTTCTGAGGCCCCCAGTTGCGGAGATACAGGGTTTTATTAAAATTAATTACTTCAGGAAAATATGAATACATACCCTTTATAATCGCATTTTTTTAAATTTGTTTTGAGTATTTTCTTCTTAGTATTTTTTCATATTCGCAGCCGTTTCTTGTTTCTTAATTATTTTCAAAGAACGGTAATGCTGCAATAAACAAGTAATTTTAAGAATAAATCTAGCAATCTGTGGATGTCAATTAAACTTGGCATTATTTGATTCATTTGGCTGTCAACTTTGCACTTTAGTATCAATATTTTGAAAAATGGTATTTTCATTGGAAGAATTGACTGACATGCACTTTTGCTATGGACTTATGCCAATGGCAATAATAAACATGCGGAAACGCATAGTTGCGTGTATTGAAAGAGACGGCGGTCATTTCGAACATTTAATAATTTTCTAATAGCAGTACGTTTCTTTTATTATCGTTTTTGTTTTGGTATTTTGTTAAATGAAGTTCAATTGATATCCACAAATTGCTAGATTTATTCTTAAAATGACTTGTTTATTGCAGCATTGCCGTTCTTTGAAAATAATTAAGAAACGGCTACCAATATGAAAAAATACTAAGAGATACTTTTTGTTAACCATTGAATATACCACTCAAAATAAATTTAAAAAATGCGATTATATTCATGTATTTTTGAACTAATTAATTTTAATAACACCCTGTATCTCCGCAACTGGGGGCCTCAGAAACTTCATATCAAACTTAAGTTTGACAGATCATCCGCTCATGTGACATGCCACGTTTGAAGAAAATATCTCGTATACTTCTAGAGATACTAAGAAATATGTGTATTTTTCTCTAAACTTCTACGCTCTGTATAAAAAAAATATAGCATGTAGGAGAAAAAATATATGAGGAAGTGCCCTTACTTTGACTCCAAGAATACGTGGTTTCATTTTTGACCATCAGTTCAGTTACACCCTGTATAAGGATGACACCTTGCATCTTCAAAACGAAGAAGATATTATAATACTAAATAATCCTGTATAGTACTCCAACATAACAATATCAGAATGGTTAATTTATTCTCATATATAACCAACAAATTTGAACAGGATGCCATTAATATAAAACAACCTACTTGGTTCAGGTTATTACCCAGTACCAGTCGGTGTTAAGGTTATTTTTTGTACGCTCACTGTATAGGTATCAATTATAGAGTGTCAAGTACCGGGTTTACTAGACTCTGCTCTCAGTCGGCTTTTTCTTACAGCACACCGAAGAATGACCTTGCCCGCAGGCATATTCAAGGCCGGCACACCCAGCTCTGGTATTTTGGTAGTGGTACCGAATTTGTGGTACCAGACAGTAGTAGGACCAGTCGTTCGTTATAGATTCATACGAATTGTAGACTTCAATTTTTGTTGATAAATAATAGATAAAATTTTGTAGAAAGCAGAATACTTAGTATGTAAACTCTATACACTCATGTGACCAGGGACTCTTTAAAATAAGGGGACCCAGCATGTCACATAGGAAAAGTGAAGCCTTGAGGGGAAGTTTGTTTTCTGTTGACTCCAAGGAGACCACAAGGGGGCTGATACAAGGTTATGTTATTTCAGTATCCAACTGCCATCAGGTTTTATGTGACATGCCAGTGCCATAGATTCTAAAGGAGGCAAAATATTTCCCATCATAATTCACAATTTTTAACTTTTCTAACTTCCAGATACTCAGATGTGTCAATTGAAGGTAATGCGGCCGCCTGTAGTAGTCCAAATAATTGCAAACAGATTTTTCCTGTATCACCTACATTTCCAATTACGTGGGCATTACGTATAAGTAGGTAGTTCAAAACAAATCGTATTTCGAAAATTTTAAATTATTAAGCAGGTAGCTTCAGTCAGGTCTTTTTTTAAAGAGTTTTTATCTACGACTACAAGTTTATTTTAAGTTTGTTAAAAATTTTATAATGAACACCGAGAAAAACTACATCCTAATCTTATTAGTCCATCCCGAAATCTGTGAAAGTTCTTTGGGTAGATACATTCAACAAGGGAAGAAAGTTCAAGTATACATATTACAAATGGATTGAGTGGTAACAAGGTGCAATAGTGACAAATTCTTAAATAAGCAAAATCGGCACTACTGACTTACTATACTTATTACTTAAATTCGTGGAAATAATTGCTGGAAACCAATTTCAACTATAAAATAAATTTCTTTCATTTGACAGTTGCCACATTCTGCACTTGTATACACAAAATTGTCAAGTCTTATTTTTAGAAATCATGGAAACCATTATTAATTTTTACTAACAATCAAAGTATCTGTTATATTCATAGATTCTCCAATAAAATGGCATACTTGGCATCACAGAGACCATTAGAATGAGGAAAGAAATAGGCCACACTTTGGATGTGACTTATATTTAACTTTTTAACTTGACACTCTCTGTCATATGGGACAGTCCTAAACATAGATAAGAAATATATTGTGCTAAACGAACATGTTTGACGATGTTACTAGTGAAGACGCTGATAAACGAACAGTTAGATTTTCTGACTCTCAAAAGCGAACAGACAAAGAGCTATGGCAAAGCATAACTCTTGATTCTAGTATAAGAAAGAGTAGCGTACAAACCTATATAAAGCAAAAGCAATCAGAAGAAGTACCCTTAACTATAAGTAAGATGTTTCATTTATTTATTTATTGGTAATAACTTGATCGTTCTAGATCCTGTGATAGATTTTCTGGATAAAAACGTATTTCCTGTTTTAAACGAAGGCTTGGTACAGATGTTTTTGAAAATACAACGCGAGGGTAGTTTTTATGTAAGAATATTTATACGGTTTTCATTTTGAAGAAAATTTTATCATTTTAGCGTCGAAAGAGTACACTAATAGGTCTGGATTATCTTGCAGAATACCTGTGGAATATGGATCCAGCATGTCCCCAAAGACGAAGGAATTGGACTTATATTTTCGACATGGATTGGGTTCAAGAATATTTGAAAGAGCAGTAAGAATAATGTTTTGTATTATAACAATAGAAAATATACAGGGTGAATCAGTTTTTTGTAGAGGACTTTAGCTGATAGATCTTCAAAAAATAATCGCACTTTTTCGTATAAACTATATATTTTTAAGGCTTCATAGAAAAGTTACAGGGTGTTAAAGTTGGAAAAAATATGTGTACTTTATTAAATATTTACCAAACTAGTTGAGATATTTGGTGTACGTTATAACGACATGGGTTAGCATAAAACCTGTTAATATCGAACATCTTGCACAACCAGTGACAAAAAAGTGGGTAATTGGTAAAATTATTTTTAGAAAAAAAAATGAATCACCTTGTATTGTAATAAAAGGTATTGCATTTTTATGTAGATTATAATTGCAGACAAAAAATGTCCTCTTAGTATTTGTTCGCATGTGTTACAGTTTAATGGCAAATTTCATTTTTTGTATTATTTTAGAGTATTTCTGAAGAATTATCTAAAAAAATTGCTCCATAAGTAATACCCAAAGTAGAAATAATATGTTTGCTATTTTAAATAAAGTAACTTTTTCCAATAAACTTACCTATTTAAGGCTATACATTTTGTGGGCTATACTTTTGAAGTTACAGGGGCTAAAACATTTAAGGAAGATATACAATAATTAATGTTACGCTCTGTATCTTGAAAAGTAAAACCTTGAATAGATTCATTTATTGGAAAAAGTGACTTTATTTAAAGTAAGAAGCACGTTTTTTCAATAATTTTCAGTCTTACCTCGACCAACACTATATTAATTACTTTATTTAAAGTAGCAAACATATTATTTCTAGTTTAAGTATTACGTATGGGGCAAATTTTTGAGTTAATTTTTCAGAAATACTCTAAAATAATACAAAAAAATGAAATTTGCCATTAAACTATAACACATTCGAACAAATACCAAGAGGACATTTTTGTCTGTAATTAAAGTCTACATAAAAAAAATTAATACCTTTTATTACAAGGTGATTCTTTTTTTTTTTTTCGAAAAATAATTTTACCAATTACCCACTTCTCCGCCACTGGTTGTGCAAGATGTTCGATATTAACAGGTTTTATGCTAACCCATGCCATTATAACGTGTACCAAATATGACTTAAATATCTCTACTAGTTTGGTAAATATTCAATATAGTCCACATATTTTTTCCAATTTTTACACCCTGTAACTTTTCTATGAAGCCTTAAAAATATATAGTTTATACGAAAAAGTGCGGTTATTTTTTGAAGATCTATCACCTGTTAAAGTCCTGCTATAAAAAACTGATTCAAACATATATTTGATTATTTTTCAGTCCTAGACCAATATATCCTTTTCATTTGGTTTGGAGTAAAAATTACGCAGCTCTGAAAATCCAAACATATATGAGAGGATATTGGGTGAGAAGAGAAGAAGATGTTCAAGAAATGAGACGATTTTGGAAAGTAAGTTTTCGAAATGAGAAACAATACCTACAGTAAGAAATCTCAAAACTCAACAAACTAAAATATTGCTGGTTTAAGAAACACTTACAGGTGTTGAAACTCTGTGTCTCTTCAACCAACAACATTTGTATAAGAGATATTGATCAGTTTCAAGATTCATTCTGAATCAATCATACAATGCTATTTTCTATTTTTTTCAGAAAATCAAAAAAGAAAACTGGAGAGGATACTTCAATAAATAATCATCAGTACCTACTCTGTATTAAGTATAGAAGATTAATTAAATAATGATTTGGTGATTCTTCTTAGTGAATTGGGATTAAGACACTGCATTACTACTTATAAAATGTTTATTTCAATTTATAAACAAACATTATCACGCGAAACTTTAAAAACTATTTACAACGATAATAAGTTAAATAATCTAACTCTAACAATAAATAACTTATCCACATGTCTCTCAGCACAACCTTACTAAAAACCGTTCTTCTATTTCTTCAGTACCTCTGTGTGACCTGCCTTATCCAGTCCAAATAGTGAGCAACTTTCGCGTATACGCCTGGAACTCCCGATTGGCCACAACCAATACCCCAGCTGACTACTCCAACCAATTGCCAAGTTCCACCCCTCTCGCACACCATAGGACCACCTCCATCTCCTTTGCAGGCATCCTTTCCTTCTTCTCCGCCAGCGCAGACCATACCTGGATGCAGCTTAAACTCGTACCTGGAAGGAAATCAAGATTGGTTGTCTCCAAACTTTTTTTGATGTGCCAACACTTACCCTAGCCTAGTATTCTGCAGTTGCCTCTGGCACTGCGCATGCCCCACAACAGGGACATCAACTTCCTTCAGGATGTTTTGGTACTTTCCAAAGTCACCAAAAGCGTCCTTTCCCCAGCCAGTGGTCCAACATCTTGCTCCCGCGTAATCATCATGGGGATATGGTAGACAAGCGGGAGAAATATGGGGATTTTTCGAGAAGTCGACTGGTCTATCCAATCGAAGCACCGCCAAGTCATTATAGAGAGTTCCAGCGTAGAATTCTGGATGAACTGTGAGCGCTGCTATGTCTCTTTCAACATAAGGATAGAACTCCACGTCATGGTTAACGTCCCATTCGCCAAGGCGTACTCTAAGGTCAAAGTTTGTGTACCTGGAAACAAAATAAATGTTAGTATCAAAGAAACTTTCTTCTTTCATCAAGGTTCTTACTGTTTAACACAATGTGCTGCTGTCAAGATATGTAAAGGATCAATGAGGGTTCCACCACAAACATAAACGCTTTCCTTTGGATCTTTCTTCAAGATAGCAACTTGCCACGGGTACTCCCCAAATTCGCTGTCACCATCGACATACACAGGATTCTTAATCCTTCCGTTTATTCCTTGCGAATGCCTGGTACCGCACTGCCTATTATTAACTTGGGGTACGTTTGGTTTGTTCGGTCGTCTGCAGCAAACGTGGCGCGGTCCGCAGGTTTGGGGACGTCCATAGTAGGCTTGGCGCTGAAAATATCACCAAATAAAAACCTTATAATGCGTGGCTTCTTCAGAAGATACTACAAGCGAAAAGTCATACCTTGATTGTCCTCGTCTCAGAAGTTTCGTCGGTCAATTCTCGTCGTTTTCTAGCGGAAGGAAACTTGACCAAGTTCAAAGTTTTTAACGACAAACTCTTGCCACCCCTATGGCTCTTTACATTATTAGAACTCGATTCGTCTATTTCGCTATCTTCCTCAAGGTTCGTATCACCATAAGTATTACTAGATTCGTACTTTTGTTTGTACTGATCAAAGATGCTATTGCCAGAATCATAGGAAGAGTTACTGGTGGCCCTACCAAGAAAAGAAGAATCTTCTGGACCTCCAAAAGAGTGATGACCGCCGTAGTTTAAGGAATCATCATAATAGGAAGGTTCGTCTTGGTAAGAATAATCAGAAGAAGGCCCTTCAAAATGATGGGGTTGCTCGAAATGACTTGGAGATCCTTCAAAGTGACTTGAATGACCATAATGACTTGGAGGGCCTTCACCATGACCTGCATGTCCTTCAAAATGAGTTGGAGGACCTTCAAAATGGCTTGGGTGACTTTCAAAATGACTTGGAGGTCCTTCAATGTGGTGGGGAACAGTCTCTACGTGACTTGGATGAGAAAAACGAATGGAACTATCCCTGTAAGGTCCACCATATGAATGTGGAATATGATGATACTGAGGTTTGCGATGACGATGTCCTTTATGCACATGAAAATGCTTGTGTTTATTGTAAACAACGTGCTTTTTGTGACTTACGAAATCGTCAAGCTTATGCACCAAATAATCATTAGGGGTTACGTGAAGATTCACAAAGGGAGTAATAACTTTTTCTCCATAATCATCTTTGGTGACTTGAACAGAAATTAAAGGGTTTACGGAAACAAGGCCTAGGTTGATTCCCGCGTTTCCTATGGATCCGCCATAAGGATTTACGTGGGGGTGTGGACCGTAAGGGTTGATTGGATACCCCCCACCACTCTGCTGGGGTAAACTAAAGGACACACCAATGGTGGGCTTGATTTTCTTCATATTGGGCAGATATTGATTGTACTGATTTTGCCTCTGGAAAAATTTTGAAAAGTAAATTTTGGGAACGTAATTTTTAAGTTGGTTAACCTGCACCAAGTGACCTAAAGGGAATTTAGTTGTGTTTAGAAGACTAGGAGGCAGGGGGTGTTTTTTTGAAGATATTGCCCAGTCGAGGATGTGTCAGTGGGTATTATATTGTCAAAGTTTGTCATATTATGGAAGAGCTATTTTTTAGTCTTGTTTAGTCGTTTAGTAATTTTAGTCCCTCGTACTTACAGCTTCAATTTTCTTATCCTCCTCCTCATTTTGCACGTTCTTGCCTTCAACAGGTGCTTCCCTCTTGGAAACCTTCTTCACATCTTCATCGGTTGCGTTCTTAGTTTCTTTGGTCACCCTTACAACAGTCATGGTTCCGTTTCCATCTGTGATCACCCTCTCTTCATCCACCAGTGCTTCAATGTCGCTTTTAAGGTTCCTCGGATCGATAGCCAGATACAGATCGTCTTTCCTTCCTATCACGTCGTGACTCGGACATTGATCATACGGTACACAGACACAGTCGTAGTTTTCGGCTCTTGCAGATTCCTCGCCGCGGTACTTATCGGCGTAACCATTCTGTAGATAGTTGTTGTTGATGGAGTTGAGGTTGAACTCCTTTTTGTAAAGGCCGGACGATCCGTACTGACCGACAGTAGCACCGAACGTATTCCCAAGTTGTTGGGGTTGATAGTGTTCGTAAATTGGTTTAACGCCGGCAAAAGAAGAAAGACCCTGAGGTGGTGGACCTTCTCCGTAATTTGCAAGCGTCTGCCCGCCGTAAGTGGATGAAGATAAGCCTCCAATTGTTGGCAGAGAAGCTCCAAGTGAGTGTGAGGAGCCTCCAATCGTCAAACCGCTACTGCCAAACGAACCTAGATTTTAAAAAATGTTAAAAAGCCGCTAGAGATGTTTATCTTTGTATCTCACCTGAGGAAACAGGGTTGAATCCTCCAGAAGGCTTGTAAAAAGCGCCACCAAGAGAATTCGACGATGATTCCAAAGTGCTGGTAACTGCAGCTGCCGCTAGTGGTACGGGATTGATCACAACGGTTGGAGACTTGTTTGTACCATCAGCATTATGGTGGTAATGGTGGTGAACATGTTCGATGGCGCCAGGTGCTCCGGCTGCCGTGGTAGCTGCCCCGCCTTGAGCATTTACAGTTATCTCCACTCTTTTATCCTTGTGGTGGCCGGCCAAATGTGCGCCCTCAAACTGGTAAGGTTCTGACGACGAAAACGTGTTACCACCAAAGCCCTGCTTATCGAAATACTCTAGATTCGGAGGTTTGTTCAGGAATTCTCCCTCGGCCAAGATTTCACCGTGAGACAGGAAAGGCTTATTGGTAGGTCCACCGTAGATAGGTTTACCCTGCGGAGGAGGTCCATAGCCTCTCCTTGGCGGCTTGTTCGGGGCAAAGTTCTGAGGACGCGGAGGACCGAATTTACCGGGAGGGAATTGAGGTCTAGGGGGGTGGTGGGGTATTGGTTTAGGCGCTCCGTAGCCACCTTTGATTGGGATTGTAGGAATTGGGCGACCGACGGGGTTGATGGCGACAGGTTGGGCGTAGATAAGCTCTTCTGGGGAGATATATGGGCGTTTCCCTTCGATGTTTTCATCGCACTGAAATTAGCAACAATTAGAAGTTGAACAATTGCATTTCGGGGTGGTATTTACCTGCATAAGACCTAGGGAGCACAACCTATCCTTGATAACGTTCCTTGCTTCACCGTCGTCACCCTTTTGCAAAACCTCCTGTACAGTAGGATCGGTGTAGACTTGATCATAACCTTCGAGGGCTCTTCCGTTCCTGTTTGACCCCAAGATGGCATCGACTACTTTATCTACATCGCCGACTTCTTGACTTTGGGTGATTTCCACATTGTCTGAAGCGGAGACTGATGGTTCTTCAAATGTTTGAGGTGCGGATGATTGTATCTCGTCAGCGTTGTGTGAAGATTCTTTTTTGTCACCCCACGACCACGAATTTTCTTCTGCTGAAGAAATGTGGGCAAGCAGCAGTGCTGCAAGTGGGAATAGTAGTCGCATCTCTGGAAGAAAGACGACATTGAAAATTTCTCTTGTGTAAAAAAATAACGGTACAAAAGAACAAACGTTTGTTAAAAATAACAATGCTTTCTCTTGAATTCTATGCAATAATAATTAGTTTACATACAATGAATTAGTTCACACATAGTTTAACTTAGACCATATGTCTCACTGATTTTTAAAGCGTGAATTATTGGGAGAAATTTAGAAACATAAGAAACTGTCAAAAAAACAAGTGAAACTATAAAAAGATACCCACTCTCTGTGTGGCAAATGCACTTCTAGTTTCATGATATCTAGTAGGCGTGCGGATCGAGATAAACAATTGCAAAAGTCGGTCATGGCACTCTTACTTTCTTTTCGCTTTCTTCGGGAGCCACAGCAATTTCTTTTTGGCGCGGTGATGTCATCGATAATAACGAATTGGTCCGGCTTTATGTAACTTATTATTAAATACAACAACTGTGTACTACGAATACATAATGAAATAACCTCGATATGCTAATATTCGTTTCGAAATTTAATTCGCCAGGTGCTAAGAAAGTTAGTTTCGAACAGTGCCCCTAGTGGAAATATCAGAGTGTGCCTTCTTTCCTTAATAATAATTTTCACCCTCACAATAATCCATAGGAGTATCCATTTGTTGCCATTTGCGGCACAAATACATGTGTACAGGGTGTCTGGCTGAAGGTGATACAATCGATTTATTATAAATAATTTAAATCAATATGGCGCAAAATGTATTTTTTATTAATGGACTATAATATAGCAAAACGTAATAAACTCTATTCACACTAAAAGCAAGTGAAACATAAACACAAGTTGTTGCATGGCTAGAGCGTGATACGCACGTGATCGGCTTGCTATTGGCCAGCCGGCAATAAAGTCTGGCCCGGCGGGCGAGTGCAGCCAGTCGGTGTTTCTTACAGAGGTGTATTGAGTTGCAAGTGGACCTTTATTTTTTCCGATATAATTATCTCGCTGTTTATTAATTGTTGGAGCTACGACTTGTGTTAATAGTAGGAATTTGCAGGTAAGTGAATGACTAGGTGTGCCATAAAAGTTTGTTTTTAAAGTTCTTAATACTGGGGCATATTATTTTAATATTTTATATTATAAAATTCATAGAGATCGTCCTTAATGCGGCCCTGCCTCGTATTAGCACTCAGAATTGTTCACGTGCTTCCATCGTGTAAATGTTTATCGGCCACTTGCATTTAGTTTGAATAGAGTGTAGTTAATCTTTTAATCTCTATACCTACTGCGGTTTTGATGGGTAGGTATAGAATATAACAGAAGGAGCAACGTAAAAAGCAATGATTGCTAGGATAACCCGATAGTGGTAAAAACACATAAATATGTTAATATCTCGAAAACAGTAAGAGACAACCACAATAGTGTCTTATACAGGGTGTCTCTAAAAGATCTTTATAACTTTCTACTAGTATAGTGTCCTAAAGATCTTGTAGGGATGAAAAAACATAAATATGTTAATATCTTAAAAACAGTAAGAGACAACCACAAAGTGTCCTATACAGGGTGTTCCCAAAGGATCTTTACTCTACTAGTAGAGTGTTCTAAAAATCTTGTAGGGATGAAAAAACATAAATATGTTAATATCTCGAAAACAGTAAGAGACAACCACAAAGTGTCTTATACAGGGTGTCACTGTAACACTCTACTAGTAGAGTGTTATAAAGATCTTGTAGGGATACTCTATATACTTGGAAAGCTACTTATTTTGCCCTCTATTCTACTTTAGCATGGGCAACCGTGTATAAGTCTTTATTTTACAACAACTATTAAGAAAACTTACTACCTCCTTGCTGAGTTTTTGTAAAACAAGAATTATCAATCAACCAATGATAGTCAAAAGGAAGATATTATTATTTCTCTCTCAACCACCCCTATACCTACCTTATATCTCCAGTCGGATCACGCCAGCAACCTCCGGTCACCCAAAACTAACTGCACCAATCTCACTTTCTTCTGTTAGCTAATATACCGGTTCCCACCACGGCGGTCTTCACTTTCTTCCGAAGAAACGCAAGTCGAAGAAGGCGTTGCACTGATGTCATCCAAACGCCCGCTTGAGTTTATATATCTATTCGATATACTCGGGTTGAGATTAGGTTTTTGGGAGGGTGACGGTCGAATCCTGGGAATTCTGAATGCCGAAACAGGGCGGGCGGATCTTGGTGGTTGTGGTAGAGTAACTGTTGCGTTCGATCAGAAAAAAATGTAGTAATTATTACATTTATTTTGCGTAAGATCGATGATAGCTGTGCTTAATACACTACTACAAAAAATCTGGCAAGGATGCGTAGGTATACAGGGTTATTCATATAACATTGTACCCCCTCAACTTTTTTATTTTTAATTTTGGAAAAAAATGTGGCATTGTCCTGTGAAAATCATATACCTATTTTATTGTTACAATATTAGTGAAAAAAAAAACGACATTGTTAAATGTTGTTTCTTGTGAAATTAATACGAAGCAAAGGCGTAAATATGCACGAATATATCCAGAGAGAATCCTACCTCATCACACGTATTTCATATACAGGGCGAGTTTTTTTCGATAACCACTATGGGGATCTGGGAAACTAGCAGACCTAGAACAAAGGTTAAATGGGGAAAGAATTGCGGTTTTGAATGCTCAATCTAATGCCCCCTTTGGATTTTTAAAAAGAGTGATTTTTGCTATTTCATCAGATCTCTGTAGCTCCGTTATTTCTGAGTATACAGAAAAACTGTAGAGACAAAAATTGTAGATAATTTTGGGCTTAATAAGATAATCTAATCCAATTTTTTATGTTGTTTGTGATTTTTGAGATATGACATAAACTTGTGTTTTTTAAATGTAAATCAGAGTTGACTGTGGCCTTGTCAAATAGGCAATTTTTTAGCTTTCTAAAGATATAATACTCGGCATAGTTATTATAAAAAATAAAAGAGCTATGGCTAATTTTCTCATTTCTTTTTTAAATTTTCGCCTAGTCAGCCATGGAATATTTTCATAATACGTTCTATTTTATAATTATAGACATACTTCAAACTTTCTAATATTTTGTTTTTAGCTGGTAACAAAATGTAACAAAATAAAACAAAAATTAAAAAACTCAAATTCAAATTATTATTATTTTAAAAGGTGTTCAAACAATCCACCATTATTATTTATGCAAATATTGCATCTTTTTAAAACTGGAGAGCGCCTGTCAATACTGGCAATTGCTTCTAAAACAGCTGCTCTTAATTCAACAATTGTCCCATATACCTTTTTTTGCACTGTTCCACGGTTCCCCACAAAAAGAAATCCAAAACAGACAAATCGGGGGATCGGGGCTGCCAGGAAATAGGTCTATTTCTCCCTATCCAACTATCTAGGTAATTTCTTACGGGCAAATAATTATGTGGTGGAGCTCCATCATGATAATTTTGGATTTATTTTGTTACATTTGGTTACCAGCTAAAAATAAAATATTTGAAAGTTTGAAGTATGTCTTATTATAAAATAGAACGTAATTATGAAAATATTCCATGGCTGACTATGTGAAAATTTAAAAAAAAAAACAGAATATTAGCCAAAGCTTTTTTATTTTTTATAATAACCATGCCGAGTATTATATCTTTGGAAATCTCAAAAAATGGCCAATTTGATAAGGCCACAGCCAACTGTGGTTTACTTTTAAAAAAATACAAGTTTATGTAATATCTCAAAAATCACAAACAACATAAAATATTGGATAAAAAATCACTCTTTTCAAAATATCTAGTGAGCCATTAACTTTTTTAAAAAATCCAAAAGGGGCATTCGATTGAGCATTCAAAACCGCAATTCTTTCCCCATTTAACCTTTGTTCTAGCAGCGCTAGTTTCCGAGATCCCCATAGTGATCATCGAAAAAAACTCACCCTGTATATTTATAACAAATTTAGAATTGCCATGATGTATGACAAGTTTAAAAAATAAAGAAAGAGAAATAAACCACGGCATGTTTTAACTGAGAATATGCAGGAAGTCTTATACTTCGTGGAAAATCCGATGAGACATTCTATTAAAGATGCATCGAGATATTTGCAAATATCATGGAGCTCAGTCCAGAGAGTGTTGAAAATGCGTACGTTTTAACCATATTCTTATCGACCAGTTCAAAAACTGTATGAAAATGATAATCATAGACGGCGACAGTATTGTCGTTTATTGTTGGAGAGGAAGGAATGTTATGTGACAAACTCTGTACAGTTTCTGGTTGTCGGTGTGGTCTTAGTGTGTTCTCATATAAGACACCAGGTTATCAATAATTATTAGTAATGATAATAGTTCTAACTTTTGTCTTTCTTAAAAATAATTATTGTTGTATTACCACAGTTTACGATCAAGTGTAGGCAATGCTTTGCCATTTTTAATGATCCTCTGGCCTATATTTTTCATGTCACAAACAAAAATTTTAATTTAATTTTAATCTCAAAAGAATAATCTTTACCAACATTATACCCAGAAATTCATTTTGGCATTAACATACGTTCAAAGAATCACAACTGGGTCAAAGACGAGTATGCAAGTAAAAACAAAAGCAAAGGCTCGGGATTTTCGATTACATAACAACAAATTACTTATTCTCGAGGCAATCCCAAGCACTGCGAAGCTACTACAAGCAAATCTGGGACAGTGTAGGGAATTCCGAATGGTTATGAATGAGTGACACATACCTAATGCTAGGCGTGTTCGTTGATTTAGTAGCCAGTATATTGTGTCAATATTAATAAAGTACTCAAAATAAAAGATTATGGAACACTTGAATGTTTTGCGTCTTTGTAGTTACAACCACAACATAATACGACAGGTATAAAATGTCATTTTCAACTTAAAAAAAATCCCTTTGTATTTTCGGGAAAACAATAATATTTTTTGAATTTCATTGCTATACTACGATGTAACAAGAGTACTTTAGAAACAACCTATAAAACTTAATTGATCTGAGAACAACCTCAGACAAATAATAAACATAGACCAATAATTCAATACCTGCCATGATAAAAAAATGTTTAGTAACATTAATTTGTGTGAGTCAGTAATAGAAATCTAAATCAAAACAATGCTATGATTGCACCATTGCCAAACTTCTTCATAAATTTATCTTCTACTTACGAAATAAATGTATAACTAACGTTAAAAAAGAACATCAATTTGGAACAATTAGTTGATATCTAAAATCTACATTATAGTAGAAATTTGGACACTTATCATTTAACAATAAATTTTACTGATTTTGTGAATTTACTACTTGGTCTATAAATAATATCCTTAATCAATTGTTTATTCTGGCTAACGTGGCAACGTTGCACGAGCTCTTTGTGATCGATGCCCATTTGCTTTATTATGCCCCAACAGCTGATCCAGAGTTCGTTGAGATTTCGCCGGTTTGTGTTGATGTGTTTCGACTATTTACTTTCGCGTTAATCTGTTTTTTTTTAGATTTGGGGTTATTGGACAAAAGACATATAGTTCAGTTAGTGATTAGTGAATTAGTGTAGTTTTAAGAACGATGGGAAGAGTGAAGTGGGATTTGTGGCATAGGAAATGTAACCTCTGGTTATCATATTATTATGATGCAGGCTTAAGTGTCAAATTTGTTGTTTTTGATTTAAGTAGGCATTTTTTATGTTGACTGATATACAATGCGGCCTATAGGTTAGTCTATGTTTATTATTTGTCTCAGGGAACAACTATATGTATAGCAGCAGTGTCGGTGTATATTGTCGTTTTTTTTATAGTTTATTGACCCTATGCCCTAGGAAGAAAGATAATATACAAGAACTGCACAAATGAATTTGGTGGCAAAACAATTTGGGTATTTCCAAGATTGAATGCACATTGTGATTCGCACTTTCGCTTTCTTGCGTGAAATATATAAGGTCCGGTTCGTAGTTACATAAACTTAACGTTGCCTAAAACGCCATGAAATTATCATTTTATAATCGGGGAATCCCCATAAATTATAAGTTCACGCATATAGGAAATAATATTGTATTGAAATTATACTTGCGGAATAATAATTTATTGTAATAGGTAGGGCATACTAATTGAAAATATATTACACAATGTTCCTATAATATGTTTCCAATTATTGTAGTCAAATTTGATAAATAATAAGTTTATTTGTCATTTTTTACTTGGTAACTAAATTCTTTATTTACGTTTTGTTTGTTAAGAGGGGGTTGCCGACAGCGAAAGTGACGTTAGATTTCGTATTTTTTTAAGTTGTATAGCATAAAATCTAATAACATTTTACATGGCCAAAATTTAGTACAAACATCTCTGTCTTCATTTTAATCATAAGATCTTAAAAGCATATGCACTGGAATTATTATTTTTCCCAAGGTTTTCATAACCTATAAAACAAAACTCTGCTTGTAAGATCTTATGATTAAAATGAAGACAGAGATGTTTGTACTAAATTTTGGCCAGGTAAAATGTTATTAGATTTTATGCTATACAACTTAAAAAAATACGAAATCTAACGTCACTTTCGCTGTCGGCAACCCCCTCTTAAGTATACGATTAGTGATACCTTCATCTAGGTACTTAAGTAAACACTAAATATATCTTGGCTTAAGACACTTTACATAATATACCTATTAATATTATTATTAGCGCATATTGTAATGCACTTGAGGTGAGTAAATGGTATGTAATAGTTCAGAAACCGATAATCGGGTGCCCTAGGGTACAAAACAAAAAATAAAGAATTGGGCGATAGTCAACTGGTCCCATTACATCGAAGCCCTAAAACTGATTTATGCAAAATTCCACATGGGTTTATAATGAAACGACATTACTTTTCCAGACTGCCAAACTCATCCATAACTTTTAAAGGTCATGCTTGACAAAAGTAACAATGTTACACGTTACAACTACAAATAAGTGTCATTTTAAAAACTATCCACGCAAAAGTCAACCAAGTAGGTATAACCGGGTATCAAATTAATAGGTACTTATTTGTTTGTAGGCCTAGTCCAGTTGATCACCGTCCAACCGTATGTCTTTTGTTTCCTCAGAGGACGCGACCGTTTGAAACTTTCTCCCGGATCAAAGTCGCCTCCGTGTGCTAGAAAGAAGTTGGTCTGGCTCTGACGACCATAGGCTGATAATTACACAATGGTTAATGGGTTAATGCTCGCGTCACGGTCCTTTGGGCCTTCCTGCAGCTTGATGGCTAGGTGGGTACTAGTCCTTGGTAGGCGAACAGTTAAATTAAAAAACTCAATTTCGCTCCAGAGGTCAGAAAAACACTCGCCAAACTATCCCGAAAAATAGTGTTAAGTAGATTTTAATAGTTCTATTGGTCAATAGATGGCGCCATATGTACGTCGTTAACTCTTTTCTGGTTAAAAAAACAGTTCAGCTTTCAAAAAGTAGCCAGGCAAGCGAGAATCATGCCACTAAACTATATTCAAACTAAACGCAAGTGAAACATAAACACAAGTTGTTGCATGGCTAGAGCGTGATACGCACGTGATCGGCTTGCTATTGGCTAGCCGGCAATAAAGTCTGACCCGCCGGGCAAGTGCAGCGAGTCGGTGTTTCTTACAGAGGTGTATTGAGTCGCAAGTAGACCTTTATTTTTTTCCGATATAATTCTTTCGCTGTTTATTACTTGTTGGAGCTACGATTTGTGTTAATAGTAGAAATTTGCAGGTAAGTGTGCCAGTAAGTGTAAAAGTTTGTTTTTAAAGTTCTTAATACTGGGGCATATTATTTTAATATTTTATATTATAAAATTCATAGAGATCGTCCTTAATGCGGCCCTGCCTCGTATTAGCCCTCAGAATTGTTCACGTGCTTCCATCGTGTAAATGTTTACGCGCCACTTGCATTTGGTTTGAATAGAGTGTAGGCCATTCGTGCTTCCTTTTTATAGCCGCATGTAAATTTAATTAGGTAGGTACTATACTTAAAATTTGAAGACTATTTGAGAGATATCATTTAAGATGAGCCTTCAGTTCTGCATATATATTATTTCTCGTGTTAATAGATATTTAACGATCAATGTGTATCTTCTAGTCCTACAGTGTGACCCATTTGTTTTGGGGTCAGTCTGTAAAAAGTGTATCAATCGTGCGATTTGGCTGATTTTTTTTTAAATTGTAGAGCTCGATGAACTGCACATTTTGAACAAAAATTGCCTGGTTCGCATAAAATCCAAAGCCTACTATGACCGTTTTTATGAGCAAAATTTTAAGAAACCATATTAGCGTTTTTTTTTTAAAAATCTGTGTGCGCCAATGGATTGAGCACCCCCCGAAATGGGTATGTACAAAATTTCATCAAAATATTTCAAGTAATAACGATTTTGTAGAAAAATTAAAAATGCAGCCAAGGTACGTCTTTATTTTCAAAAATTCAAAGTTGGCCATGGAAAATAATTGAATTGTTTACTTTTATTAAGTGTCAAACTGTCTAAATTGAGTTCAGAAATTGTTTGTGCTCAATACAATTAATTATCATAATTATGGAATATTTAAGCATAAGAGACAAAATAGAAATTGTTCGACTCGTGGGCGACAACGAGCGCTCGGCAGCAGAAGCTGCGGCCGAATTTAACAATAGACACCCAGGTAGATCAGTGAGTCGAAGTACTGTACAACGTATAAACAATATTTTTGATGAAACTGGATCGATTTCTAAAAATTTATTAAAAACTAGGCAAAATGGACGCCGTGGACTTGTTGAAAATAACAATCAAATTCTGCAATACTTTAGTGACAATCCTCGAAATAGTGTTCGAACGGCTAGTTTAGACCTTCATATACCCAGAGAGAGTATAAGGAGATGTTTGAGACAAAACAAAATAAAACCGTTTAAGCCAAAATTTTTGCACACCCTGGAACCAGGAGATGAGGAGAGAAGATTAGAATTTTGCTATTGGCTGCAAGGTGAATATCTCCGTAATGGCAACTTTTTAAATGAAATTTTATTCACCGACGAAGCCACGTTTACTACAAATGGTGTAGTATCAAGTCAAAACTGCCGTCACTGGTCAGCTGAAAATCCAGAGTTTATAATAAATGCAAGGAGACAATATTCACAAAAAATTAACGTTTGGTGTGGAATACTACGCGACAGAATAATTGGCCCATTTTTCTTTGAAGGGAATTTGAATGCGGCTGGCTTCTTGAATTTTCTAGAAATTGAATTTAGAAATGCTTTAGATGAGTTACCATTAAGATACCGTTTAAATTTAAAGTTACAGTTAGATGGCAGTCCTATTCATAATGCTCGTTTAATCAGAAACTGGCTAGATAATAATTTTGAAAACTGTTGGATAGGGCGAAATAGTCCTTTCTGTGAGTGGCCACCGAGATCTCCGGACTTAACTCCTTTAGATTTTTTTCTTTGGGGTACACTTAAGCAAAATGTTTATAAGTCAAGACCCCATAATTTACAAGAACTGCAAGCTAGGATAAACCGTAGTTGTGAGGAAATTACTCCACAGCAAATACGAAATGTAATTTTGAATGTACGCAAGAGGAACGACAAATGCATTGTAGAAAATGGAGGCTTGGTAGAAGTTACAAAAATTTTATAATTTTAATTGTTTTTATGTTTTGTGTTTATAAGCATAAGGTTGTATTATTACAATTCAATTATTTTCCATGGCCAACTTTGAATTTTTGAAAATAAAGACGTACCTTGGCTGCATTTTTAATTTTTCTACAAAATCGTTATTACTTGAAATATTTTGATGAAATTTTGTACATACCCATTTCGAGGGGTGCTCAATCCATTGGCGCACACAGATTTTTTCAAAAAAAAAACGCTAATATGGTTTCTTAAAATTTTGCTCATAAAAACGGTCATAGTAGGCTTTGGATTTTATGCGAACCAGGCAATTTTTGTTCAAAATGTGCAGTTCATCGAGCTCTACAATTAAAAAAAAAAATCAGCCAAATCGCACGATTGATACACTTTTTACAGACTGACCCCAAAACAAATGGGTCACACTGTATATGTATTAAATTTGGTACTGTGAAGAAGTTATCGTTAGCTTCCACACAATTATTATTGGTTTTGTACTAATCCCAGTGCGTTCACCAAAATCATAAATTGTTGGTACAGTGGCCCATTCAAATGGAAAATGTTTGTTGCGAAGAAACACATTAACATAAAATCGTCATTCAAAAAGTAACAATTAAGGGGAATTCGATGGTGTACTCGGATTTTGTATACTAAGGACGGTAAAAAAATTATCGCGAAAAAACATTTTTTGCAAAATAAAAAAAATATTTTTTTACCTACACAACCATTAGAGAACCTTCAAGTGGCATTTCTGAATTTTTAGTTTTTTGAAATAACGTCGAGTTATAGCGGAAATGAAAATGATTTTCTCTATTTTACAACTTACTATTTCCTTTTTTAATTCTGATTCCAACGATATATAACTTGACCTACTTATCTCCAACCGTTTCCGAGATATTTATAAGAGAAGCTCCATTAAACTAGATACATAGTCTCATGGTCAGTGTCTGATGTTCGATCCGAGTAGGCCCAACAATAACACCAAATTTATGACAAATCAAGTCAGCCATGATAATAAAACTGACAATCAAGTAGGCTGTTAATTCAATATTTCTATTTACCAGTCAGATTAGTCTAAAATTTTGTTCTGAAGCTGTTACTAGTTACAGTTTAAATAAATCTCTCGCTGCATCTCTGTGATTTTTCGTTATTTCTTCTGAAATTATTTAAAATTCGTTCTTTCTCGTCCTCACTAATTCTAAACCCAATTTAGCTTACATATAAATGAAGCACTCTGAACATTTAATTTCTATTTGGATATTTGCGAGAATACTCTCTCAAAGTTTCTACCTGTCTTTTATCATTTTGATAAAGACCTTTAAAATATCATAGCATTATCTTCTTTCAAAAACATTTTTTAAAAGTATAACTAGTAACAGCTTCAGTAACAAAATTTTAAGACCAATCTGACAGGTAAATAGAAATATTGAACTTATACAGCCTACTCGATTGTCAGTTTCTATTATCATGGCTGACTTGATTGTCATAAATTTGGTTTTATTGTTTGGCCTACTCGGATAGAACATCAGACACTGACCACGAGACCATGTATCTAGTTTAATGCAGCTTCTCTGATAAATATCTCGGAAACGGTTGGAGATAAATAGGTCAAGTTATATATTGTTGGAATCAGAATTAAAAAAGGAATCCTATAATGGAATGCGTAAGTTTGTAAAATAGAAAAAATCACTTTAATTTTCGCTATAACCAGAAGTTATTTCAAAAAACTAAATATTCAGGAATGCTACTTGAAGGTTATCTAATGGTACACCATAGAATTTCTTTTTCCGCTTGAATGAGCCACCCTGTACATAACAATAAAACAAATATAAATAACTAAGTAAACTTTATTCGAAAATACTGTACAACCTACAATAATAAATAAATAAATAATATAAATAAAACATTTCCATTTACCAAACCAACCCTGGACCTGTCTAACAATACAAATAAGTACGTCTCATTTAAATTAAATATAAAATCCAACCGAGAAATTTTATACCTGACGTTTTGTTATAAAATTTCTTAGTGGTAATGCACCTGCATTTTCCAAAACCAACCTATAACAGCCTCATACCTAGCATATAAATAAAAAATAAATAGGTTCTATTTACAATAAATAAATAAAATAAATTAGTATCCAGGTAGGTACTTCAGTAGCAACGTTGTAGAAAAATTGCACCATTCTAATTTAAAAAAGTTTTTAAATTATATATATTTTTATTTTTTTATTGGGTAGTGGCTCTACCAGTGTAGCAACTCTCAGAATAATGTCTTTGACTCTCTCTAACCAACTGGTCGATATTTTTATTTGCGCTTTGCGCTCCTATAAGCGCAGCGTGCAGTTTGGTTGCTAGCCAGCACATTGTGAACGCCGACAAGAAAAGAAGACAACCCAAAATTGCTGCTATAACCTAAAAGAAAATTAAAAATTATTTTTTATTAATTTGTTTTTTTTTTGTTTTCTCACCAAAAACGTACTGCAACTGCCTTCAACCGTCGAGGTCCTGTGAAATAGTTCACCGGGCATCAACACTGTATACTCCAAATTCCCCTGTATCCTTGTAAAATGAGTTGAAGCGTTATAATTCGCCAACGCCTTGTCCTCTATTACCTCAACAATCTCAGCGTTTCTTCTCTTCCTCCTAAAAAAAAAAGTCAACACCTTCCAAAAGCTCAAACTTCATAGACCGTCAGACAGTGACAGATTTTCCTTACTGATTTTCTCATTTATGCCTTGGAGAGGGTTGAAAGGTAAATCGATGCTGAGTCGGAAAATAGTAATTTTATGTTTGGCCCCCGGGGAAAACATATGGAAAATTCGATTTTTCAAAACAGAAAAAAAGGTACTAATTCTCAATTATGCCATGTTCACCGTCTGATTTCTTATACTATTCTGACCTCGAAAACCCAAAGGCATAAGTGTAGCGTGTGGAAAAAGGGTTGAATTAAGGGTTTGGCAAATCACACAAAAAATGACTTGGTTTACTGACTCCGTCAGTTATGCCGTTCGAAATGGTGAAAACTTATATTTTCACTAGCCCAAAAATTGATTGGCAGAAGTGACGCGTGCGGAAAAATGCACTTTTTGTCGGAAAATAAGTCTAAAAAAATTTTTTTCGTCAACTGATTTCTGCACTTATGCCTCTGAAACTATAGAAAGTTTTATTGCAATTCATTTTATCCCTGACAAAATCAGTTGACGAAAAAAAAATTTTCCGACTTATTTTCCGACCCAAAAGTGCATTTTTCCCCACGCGTCACTTCTGCCAATCAATTTTTGGGCTAGTGAAGATATAAGTTTTCACCATTCCGAACGGCATAACTGACGGAGTCAGTAAACCAAGTCATTTTTTTGTGTGATCTGCCAAACCCTTAATTCAACCCTTTTTCCACACGCTACACTTATGCCTTTGGGTTTTCGAGGTCGGAATAGTGTAAGAAATCATACATGGCATAAGTGAGAATTAGTTCCTTTTTTTCTGTTTTGAAAAATCGAATTTTCCATATTTCTCCCCGGGGGCCAAACTTAAAATTACTATTTTCCGACTCAGCATCGATTTACCTTTCATCCCTCTCCAATAAGGCATAAATGAGAAAATCAGTAAGGAAAATCTGTCACTGTCTGACGGTCAATCAGTAACTCACCTGCCGTGCCCAGACGGTTCGAAAAGGTCCAAACAAAAATCCGGTTGACAGTCGACGGCCTCCATGCAGGCCTTTATTTGAGAATGTATCCACAACGTCGACCGCTCCTTCATGGTGCTGAGCAAGAAAGCTTCGAAGTCCAGGAAAACTTCGTTGTGGCGCTCCTTGTATCTCGCCGGTTGGTGGGGTATTATGGACGCGAAGTCCCTGTTTCTACAACTGTAGCAACCACAAAATATATAAGTTAATAGGTGTAGGAACCACATACATAAAGATCATGATATAATATCTTTTCATTGTATCATGCATAAAGATAGAGGGTCGACCTGCGTCAAGAACGGTAAACGAGACAGGATAGCTCAATCTGAATGGTGTAATGTTCGCGGCGCCCACCGAGGGCGTGACGTCACCGTTAGACGTCGTTAGGTGAAGGTTACATCGTACGCCCGTTGTTTACCTTTGTTTTTCTAGTTTTCTATCGTATTTCTTTCGGTTTTACTTTATTATTGTGAGTTTTTTGAGTTTTACCTGTTATAAAGCGTGTCTGTGTGTTGTTTTTATTTGATTTTTGTGCCGAGTTTATTATTATTATTCAGAGACACTAAGTGCCTGATACTTGAACTTCTACAGAAGGGAAGGTGAGCATTTCTTGACATGTTATTAATAATAAAAGTACGAGGTTGATAATATACTACTTTACAGAATAGTCCTATTCACGAAAATATGCCGGGGACTAGGCCAGGGGGAACAAGGTGTGCCGTGTATGGGTGTAATAACACTTATGCTACAAAAGCCCAAACTGGGCAGAATATCATATTTCATGCTTTTCCAAAACCAAAGGACCTTGTCTCTAAAACTATACAAAGTGAGTGGATATCAAGGTGCAAAAGAAAAGACAAATTCAACCCTAACACTAGTCATATATGTTCACAACATTTTGTAGACAATGACTACGAAAGAGATCTTCGAAATGAATTATTAGGTAAGTAAAATTTTCTTTGCTAGCTAGCCATCTAAAAAGTGCAAGAATATAAATATTTATATATATTTTTTAATTTAAGGCTTACCTTTAAAAAAGCATTTAAAAAAACCGCAGTTCCTACATTAAAAATACCTTCCACAAAAACTATTACTGCAACAACCTCGGCAACAACTAATCACTAATCACGTTCTGATAGACTTACCGAAAGACAAAGAAAGGAAGAAATAGAAAAATTACTTGTTGATTTGTCTGCAATAGAAGGTGGAGAAACTGCAAATTTAGAAGGCAGTTCTTCCCCAGCGACAGTTACCGAAATTGGAATTCCCCGACAAGCAATTATTCAGGAATCAGATGAAGTTTTTAAAAAAAGAAGTTAACATGCCTTTCGTAGTTATAAAAGATTTTTGTAAATTAAGAACTATTATTAGAATCAATTTTCGAAATTTAAAAGCACGACATATTAATACTTCACAAAGAAATAGTTGTGTGGATCCTCTTCGGAAAAAAAGAGGAAATTAAACAAAATTATAAATTAGAATATTTTTTATTATTTATGAATTATGAATAAATAAATGACTACCTATGTTTTCAACTGTGTTTTATTAATTTGTCTTATAGCATTTTATCATTGTTCTATTTTTTTATTATTGATTCGCCATTCACATATTATAATAATATATGAATATCATAATCCAAAAATGCTCTTCAAAATCAAACTAATCAAAAAAGGCCCACAATTAATAGAATAATTCTGTATATATTATAATCTGTGTGCGATAATAAAAACTATTTAAGGCAAAATTCGCACCTTCTGAAAACACATTTGCTGCAATAATGGGCTTTTTTCTCGTATTGGTTGGAGCAATTGTCATAAAAAAAATCGTCTTCAAAAAACAAGAGTGAACTTTATTGACTTCCATTTGTTTACAATCCTTAAAAAATAAATCCGAAAAAGCAAAAGCACGTCGGGCGGCTCGGCGGACAGATTCGCGCGATTGAACTATCCTGTCTGGTTTAACGTTCTTGGACCTGCGTACTTTTTCAAACTCGTCTAGACGCCATTTTGATGCCCCTATGCGACGGTTACCATGGTAACCACGCCAATTCCGAGGCATATATGTTTTCCTGCCAGCAGACCAGTAAATCCAGTTGCCTACCTGTGCGCTGCCTAGGCAACTGAACGTACGAGCCTGTGCGGAGGGAAACATATTTGCGTCGTTGGCACACGAGTTTGCTTGGTTACCATGGCAACCTCAGACTAATGAATAAAGGGGACGAATTTGTTTACAAATTTAAGTGAATTGTTGACAGGCAAAGTTGTTTATCTATCCCCATGTTTACAAATATTGGTCCTTTACTGACCTGCCCCAAACAGGTTGTCACATTTAAGAGCAGCAATAACTAGGAATATCATAAATAAAACCGGCAATTTCTTTAGTAGATGCATTGAACGTAAAATTGCCCCCACTTATAAAATTCACGCGTAACAGTAAAGTAAAATAACCTTTTCGTGTTCAAGAAAGATTATGTAGGTGTTTTATTATTGACAAAATGGTTATAGTAGAGAACATCCATTACTCTTCGCACTAATCGGCAACGTTGCGGCAGTTTGACAGGGACCAAAGTTAGCGCTTGCTCAAATGGTTTGTTTTCTATTTTGTTTGTTTTGGGCGTATATTTTCTGTGGGTTTGTGCTTCGGTATTTGCTTAGTTTTACCAGAGAACAAACGCTAAATTCGAGTTTTTCGTGCGGTTCCAAGTTTAAAATATTAAAAAATAGTAAAAAGGTGCATAAAGTGCAAGTGCCTTTTCTCTAAAGTGAAAAAGAGAATATATGGTAGGAACGCATGGAAAATAATTTATAGAGAAGGTTAGGCCTTGTAGCCGTTCATCAAATTTGAATTGTTTGAAGTTGAAGACCATGCCCTTATCGAGTTCGTCAAGGCGGCCATAGTCGACTTCGAACAATTCAAACACTACCATTTCTGTTCTGCTGACGTTGTCGAGTGCCCCTATAGCATAGCAAATAATTTTATGTATCAAAAGTGCCGTATCAAACTCTTATTTATATATTGTTTTCTCTAAATGCTAAATGAAACTATAGTATGGATGTGGGCAAAAAAATAAAACGTTCTCATCGACTTTTACAAGACAAGGCAGATAATTTTTATTTTTACAAGCTTTTATTTAACTTGCCCTGTTAGTAATGTATGTGTGGGTCGAATCTTGCAAGCTGAATTATAATCACTTCCTGACATCCGATTGAGCTGAAATTTTGCATACAACTTTAGTTCAGGCGACAATACAATATGCAATACTCAATGTTATAATACTTTCGAAATGGCCGCCGCTCCAAGATGGCGGATGATGTATTTTTTGTCAACCCAGTTAATATGGGCTTGAAGAGTAGAAAACGATAAAGTTAGTGACACCACAGTAAATTCAATATGGCCGCCGCCCCAAGATGGCGGATTACCTATTTGATACCCAACAGGGGTATCAAAAAATGAAAGGGCTCGACGGGTAGAAAACAATAAGGTGAATGACTTCATACGAAATCCAATATGGCGGCCGCCCCAAGATGACGGACTAAATTTCTTTACCACCCTCCTGACATAAAAAGCACAAAATAAAATTGAAAATAAAAAGAAAACCTTTTTAAAAACAAGCTTTATTGATGCCATGTATGTACCTACTAAAGCGAATAAAATAAGTTTTGGTTTTCGTTAAGATAATTAAATTCCAAATTGCGACAAGTTTTTGCAAATTGAAAAGCTTGTCGCGCGAATTGTAAAGAAAAAAATGCATACTTTGGCAAATAGGTACTTGCTTATCAACCAATCACTGTCCAATAAAATTAATTGGTACCTACTTTCATCAACATTTCGCGCCACAAGCTTTTCAATTTGCAAAAACTTGTCGCAATTTGGAATTGAATTGTCTTAACGAAAACCTAAACTTATTTTATTCGTTTTAGTACATGGCTCAAATAAAAGCTTGTTTTTTTTATTTTCAATTTTACTTGCACAAATTGAATTGGCTTTGATGGAAAACCTTCCGAAATTTAAAAGGACTAACTGTTTTTTTGTCCAGCGTAACTAAACAATGAGCAATTTGTTAAACATTCGAAGCATAACTAACAGCTGTCGAAACTGAAAAATTCCAAACCAAGAATAACAGTATACTGTATGGAAAGTACCAAACGATCGAAGAAGCAATTTGTTTTGTTGGACTACTGTTTTGTTTTCGGTCTGTGGGGTAGCGGATGTTCAGATATGGACTATTTGGAAATTAAAACATAGTATTGCGAGTCTGGGAATAAGAATTTTTCCGTGCGCGTGTCACAAATTCTTGTGTGAGGCGAAGCCGAACACTGGAAATCATGCAAGCACGGCGAAATCTATTTCTGTAACGATATTTTTTATTGTACTTCTTTTAAAACGGAAACATAACACCCTGTATATGGTATTCCATTATAAAAAAACATAAATTTGGTTTTCCACCTTAGACAAGAAAAGAGAGAGGACACCGCGCTTGCCTACCCTGCCGTGTATAGATTTTGTTACGTCGTTCTGAACGGCAGCCATTTTATATGTGGCAGACAAAGCGAGTACGTTGTGAGTTAATTTCGCGAATTTGTGAATTAAAAGTAACAGTGATTAATAAGGGGAAAATGTACTCTCACGATGGTGAAATTGTGCAGCGTTTGGTTGCAAAAGCAGAAGTGAAAAGCAAGAGCCCGAGATTTCGTTTCACATGTAAATATTTAACAAGCTACCTTTGAAAGATGTCCAAAAACATTTTTTTCTCAATATAACTTCTTCAAATTCCTTCGACCTTTAATGTGATAAAGTGCATTGTTTTGTTTGTAAATAGGACCAACATAATTATTTTTTACATCGTTTTTATTGAAAATTTCTTAATTGATAAAATAAGGGCTGGTTTCCACGGGCGTGCATTATTTATTTTATTTTGATTGATTCGAAATCGCCGCAAATAAATATATTTCAGTACTTGACACTAGCTTTACATTTGGGAAATTATCTGCAAATAAATACAAATATTTCAAATTACATGTAAGTCAACATTAACTACCTTTCCATTTTAACATTTTTGTGATATTGGCTAATAGAACGCGTTTCATGCTACGCCACTCTCTCTTTCCTTGTGTAATTTTGCCACGCAGTGGCGAAACACCCTGTATAAAATTTCTTACTCTCCAGAAAACAGCAGAAAATTCCCTACAACTTTTATCTAAAACTTCACAATAAATACAAAGGTATACTAACTATTTTATTTTACCGCGTTTTTTAGTATTTCAGCTTCTTCAAAAATAGTTATTAAAAAAAAAGTTTGTTCGGCTTTAAGAAACTTTCAAGCCCTGCCCTGCCTTCCGCAGTCCATCAGGTTTACTTAGAACACCAGTAATTCGTTCTTGGCCAATAGCAATTAATGCCAACCACATTTTTAAGCAGCACGGCAGTAATTTTGTGCCTCTGGTGGTTTTTCCACTCAAGATTACACGGTTTCGTCGGGTCGCCTCTTGTTAACAAACGAGCGGAGGTTCCCACAGGCAGGTGTAAACAAAATTAAGAGCGAAAAATAAACCACAAGAACGGGCTAATACGATAAAATTTTAAAGTTGATTTTTAACTCACCCTTCTTTCACTAATGCCACACTTCCTGACATGTGTGGATCATCTGGATCTGGACTGACGGTTACCTCCATAAGCTTCACGTACTTCCAAGCTGAATCTGGACTGATCCTAGCTCTAAGTTGCAGCTTCGTTCCTAGAAAATATATTTTAAAAAGTTGTTTTGGGGTTTAAAAAAAAAAATCACCAATGGGGACAGCCTGATCTACCGGAAGTTCACTGTTTGTACTCCCGTTGCTTATCCTGGTAGCTGGAGCTTCTTTATATAGAGCAACTTCGTATTCGAGACGACCTGGTGTCTCTTCCACGACACCAGACACCCTGGCACCATGTGGACTAAAAGTAGGCTCTTATAACACACTATATTTGACAGCTGTCTTTGTTTGTTTCAAAGATGAGAGAGAAGAATGAACTTGTCGTTTCTGACCAATCAAGTACAAATCTTCTCTCTTGGTGCTACCCAGGGACCCTTTAAAATAAGGAGAGCCAGCATGTCACAGTTTATCCACATAGGGGAAGTTTGTTTTCTGTTGACTTCAAGGAGACCACAAGGGGGCTGATACAAGGTTATGTTATATGTCAGTGTCCAACTGCCATCAGGTTTTATGTGACATGCCAGTGCCATAGATTCTAAAGGAGGCAAAATATTTCCCATCATAATTCACAATTTTTAACTTTTCTAACTTCTAGATACTCAGATGTGTCAATTAAAGGTAATGCGGCCGCCTGTAGTAGTCCCAATAATTGCAACCAGATTTTTCCTGTATCACCTTTAGTAATCCTACAATTCCCATTACGTGGGCATTACGTATAAGTAGGTAGTTCAAAACAAATCATATTTCGAAAATTTTAAATTATTAAGCAGGTAGCTTCAGTCAGGTCTTTTTTTAAAGAGTTTTTATCTACGACTACAAGTTTATTTTAAGTTTGTGAGGTACCTTGGGTTGGGAGAGAAATAAAATTACAAAAATTTTATGATGAACACCGAGAATCTTATTAGTCCATCCCGAAATCTGTGAAAGTTCTTTAGGTAGATACATTCAACAAGGGAATAAAGTTCAGGTATACATATTACAAATGGATTGAGGAACTTGGTAACAAGGTGCAATAGCGACAAATTAATTCTTAAATAAGCAAAATCGGCACTATACTGACTTACTATACGTTATTACTTAAATTCGTGGAAATAATTGCTGGAAATCAATTTCAACTATAAAATAAATTTCTTTCATTTGACAGTTGCCACGTTCTGCACTTGTATACAAAAAATTGTCAAGTATAATTTTTAGAAATCATGTAAACCATTATTAATTTTTACTAACAATCAAAGTAGCTTCATAGATTCTCCAATAAAATGGCATACTTGGCATCGCTGAGGCCATTAGAATGAGGAAAGAATAGGCCTCACTTTGGAAAGTATAATGCTGGGTCCCCTTACTTTAAAGAGTCCTTGGTGCTACCTATAATTTTGTACACTGGAATCAATGTTTATTATGCTAATGCGGATATAAATTTCAGTCTCTTCGGCTTTATTCTAAATCTAATAACCCAGTTCTGTAGGAAACGAGATATCGATGATACGAAATAAAAGACAATGACTACTATTACTGGTCGCGCGTGGAGTGGACCATTCCTCCAGGCATCAAACGAGGGCAGACAGACCTACATACCTGACGCTATAAAGATTATTCAAGCGTATCTAAATAGATCGATTTCTGGCCGATATAATAATATGATTATCAGGAAACGTCGATTTGGTTTGGATATGCGCTACATTGGTTTTGAAATTTTGCAAGGTCGAACAAATGAGGCCATCTTCAAGAAACAATATTTTTGCGGTACTTACAAGCTTCCGGCGAAACCAGCTGCTTTGTTTTCTATCACTGTTGGTTCTGGAGGCTTGCACATTATTATAAGTTCCTGGTCTGATTGCATCACCACTCCAGGAAATTGGGGAAACCATATTCTGACGTGCACAAAACCCTGAGGATGAAAAACGAATGATTTTAAAACAGGAGGCTTGAACTTCAAGCTGTTTCTGCACAGGAAATATTTACGGACCAAAACCAATAAAAAAATCGCCATTGCTTTCACATTCCATGTTGTTATTGGTACCCGAGCTTCTATCGGTGTTGAACCCGACCTAACGTCAGATAGCACACATTGGGATTTTTTCTGTTACGGGTGAACGAGCAAACAGTATCTGTACACCACTTATTATGTTATATACGACCACAAGAAATTACAGGGCCTGTGCTAAAGTTAAATACATAGATAGCTAGGTATTTATATCTTCCAAGAGAATGATATGCAAGATGATTAGGAAGCACAGTTTTAAAAAGGTACTCACGTTTCTCTTGAGCACTCCGCACCTTCCAAAATCGTTGATCTTCAGACTGTACTTGAGTCCTGTTGCGTCAGAAATGTCGTGTCTTATTTGACATGAAAGATCAACTTCAGGATCCACTTCTCTGTCATCCGCAAAGAGTGGATGGCCTTTAAATGCCTCTGGTTTCCTCAATTTTGCTATTATCGAATCTCTGGAGCCAGGATTCGAACCCAAGGCGAATGTGCATTGGATTTCGGTCACTGAAAGAGAAAGAAAATACTTGACAAAAAAATTATGACTTCCTTTGCAAGTTACAACTAATCTACCGCTTACTAATTGAATTCTATAACGTACTGTATATATTTAGGCACGCGATGACAGCCCATGAGTCATCTCGTTCACTCTAGACTTCTCGTGATTATAATGGAAACAACAAGAGGCCACTGGTTGAATTTCAGATGTGTGATAGAGAGCACGCGACAGTTTCAAGCGCCGTGCTTAGAAACTATATATGGTGTACCTCAGGGATCATTCGTGGGGCCACTATATTCGAAACTTTAGTATTAGGAGTAAAGGTAAACAGTATTATTTTTTCACAACTTGCATTTTGATTAAAAACAGGAACTTTATTCTTATTTTGACGAATACTTTTTGTGAGTTTTCCCAAGGAAGTCATTGCTGGTTGGAGACTACATAACCGAGCTATTAGTGCAACCGTTTATTTTTCCTTTAATTTCATATTCCACAAAACCAAGACGACTTCATGCTCTGAAAAGCGACATTTTTTCGAAAACGTTAAAGATTACACACAGTTAGAACTCATGGTAATTGCGGAGAAGCCGTCAGCCATTTTTTAAAAGGTGGTGTAATAATAGTCATAAAGTGGTTTATTTGCGTCACAGGCCGTTTAATTAACTCTAATAAAATAATTAACGTAATAGTAGTCTTGTGTGGGTTATCTAGCTACTGAAATTAGATACGAGGTGTTCGAAGGTATAACGGCAAAATTCGCGAGAGGAAATTAAAATACTTCTTATACAGGGTGAGTTTTTTTCGATGACCACTATGGGGATCTCGGAAACTAGCAGAGCTAGAACAAAAGTTAAATAGGGAAAGAATTGCGGTTTTCAATGCTTAATCTAATGCCCCTTTTGGATTTTTAAAAAAGTTCATGACTCGCTACATATTTTGAAAAAGTGATTTTTTGCTATTTCTTCAGATCTCTGTAGCTCCGTTATTTCTGATTATACAGAAAAACTATAGAGACGAAAATTGTAGATAATTTTGGGCTTAATAAGATAATCTGATCCAATTTTTTATGTTGTTCGTGATTTTTGAGATATGAGATAAATTTGTGTCTTTTTAAATGTAAATCATAGTTGGCTGTGGCGTTATAAAATCGGCCATTTTTTGAGCTTTCCAAAGATATAATACTCGGCATAGTTATTACAAAAAATACAAGAGCTATGGATAATTTTCTGATTTTTTTAATATTTTGTTTTTAGCTGGTAACAAAATGCAAGAAAATAAAACAAAAATTAAAAAACTCAAATTCAAATTATTATTATTTTAAAAGGCCACCTTTTAAAATAAAAAAAGGTGTTCAAACAATCCACCATTATTATTTATGCAAATATTGCATTTTTTTTAAAGCTAAATTTGTCGCCTTTCCTAGAGAGCGCCTGTCAATACTGGCAATTGGTTCTAAAACAGCTGCTCTTAATTTAACAATTGTCTCATACTTTATTTTGTTCTGCTTCCCACAAAAAGAAATCCAAAACAGACAAATCGGGGGATCGGGACTGCCAGTAAATAGGTCTATTTCGCCCTATCCAACTATTTGGATAGAGCTGATCTAGGTAATTTCTTACGGGCAAGTAATTATGTGGTGGAGCTCCATCATGATAATTTTTGTTTTATTTTGTTACATTTTGTCACCAGCTAAAAATAAAATATTTGAAAGTTTGAAGTATGTCTTATCATACAATAGAACGTAATTATGAAAATATTCCATGGCTGACTATGTAAAAATTAAAAAACAAACAGAAAATTAGCTATAGCTCTTTTATTTTTTGTAATAACTATGGAAAGCTCAAAAAATGGCCGATTTTATAAGGCCACAGCCAACTATGATTTACATTTAAAAAATCACAAATTTATGTCATATCTCAAAAATCACAAACAACATAAAAAAATTGGATTAGATTATCTTATTAAGTCCAAAATTATCTACAATTTTTGTCTCTACAGTTTTTTTTGTATAATAAGAAATAACGGAGCTACAGAGATCTGACGAAATAGCAAAAAATCGCTCTTTTCAAAAAATCTAGAGAGCCATGAGTTTTTTAAAAATCCAAAAGGGGCATTAGACTGAGCATTCAAAACTGCAATTCTTTCCCCATTTAACCTTTGTTCTAGCTCTGCTAGAAAATGTTTTTTTTTTACAAAAATAATTCTGGAACGCGTTGTAAATTGTCGAGAGGTAAAAGCAATCTCATTTGAAAATTAATAGAGCTCTAGCTATTCATGCATAAACTATTAGTTATTCGATGATTTGGTGGTTCCAGCAATTTGGGGTCATCATGGTGATACCTACCATAAAAAAGTTGGTGGAATTTTAAGTTATTAGCACGAAACGTAGCGTTTTAGTTTTTTGCGAGATTGTTGTCTATTTATTTGTCGCTTTTAATGTCAATGGGTGCTTTTTAGGTTAGGTAGATTAATACATCTAGACTTTATTGTGGAATCTGATGGGTATTTTTCGGTGAATTCTTGTTCAATCCCAGCAACCAGTGGCAGAGTGTTTTGTGAAATTTATGATAACAATTCTCTCTCCACACACATAAAATTATTATTTTCTTAAATAACAAACCTTTTACTTTTCGGGCACTCGACTTATTCTAAACATTCCGTTGTGGTTTTGGTAAAACGGATCCGTTGTCCCAATTTCAAAGAAATTAAACAATGCGGCGCCACTCGTCAACGCCTAAATGATTATATTGTTGTTATTCTAGCAAAACAGCTTCCAATTCCATTCGGGGATTTACTAGGGCAGAAATATTGAATGGCTGGCCGTGAGAATCGAACTCCGAACAATGGGAACGGTTAAAATCAGTTTAAATAGTCAACTCACCTTCGTAGTCTTGTGCCGAGATCAGCATCTGAAATTAAATAAACATCGACAGTTAGCAAGATTGAGGAGAACATTAAGGACAATAAAAAACAATATAGATGCTTAATTGTTTTGGGACATATAACTGTTTTTTTGTCATTGTGTTGGCATTTGCAGAAAGAAGCAGCGACTGCACCGAGTAACCTAAATTGTATTTAAATTGTAAGAACATTTTACCCCGAAATTTCAAACCTAACATTTTTTGTGCTATGGCAATGGTTTAAATCAGGAACTCTTTAAAATAAGGGGACCCAGCATTTCACAGTCTACCACATAGGAAAAGTGAAGCCTTGAGGGAAAGTTTGTTTTCTGTAGACTCCAAGGAGACCACAAGGGGGCTGATACAAGGTTATGTTATATATCATTGTCCAACTGCCATCGGGTTTTATGTGACATGCCAGTGCCATAGATTCTAAAGGAGGCAAAAGATTTCCCATCATAATTCACATTTTTTAAGTTTTCTAACTCAGATGTGTCAATTAAAGGTAATGCGACCGCCTGTAGTAGTCCCAATAATTGCAAACAGATTTTTCCTGTATCACCTTTAGTAATCCTACAATTCCCATTACGTGGGCATTACGTATAAGTAGGTAGTTCAAAACAAAAACCGTATTTCGTAAACTGTAAATTATTAAGCAGGTAGCTTCAATAAGTGTTTTTTGTTAAAGAGTTTTTATCTACGACTACAAGTTTATTTTAAGTTTGTGAGGTACCTTGGGAGAGAAATAAAATTACAAAAATTTTATAATGAACACCGAGAAAAACTACATCATTAGAACTACTTAATAATCTTCTTAGTTCATCCCGAAATCTATGAAAGTTCTTTGGGTAGATACATTCAACAAGGGAAGAAAGTTCAAGTATACCATTGAATAAGGAATTCCGAATACCTTAATCAATGAGTATACATATTACAAATGGATTGAGGAACCTGGTAACAAGGTGCAATAGCGACAAATTCTTAAATAAGCAAAATCAGCACTACTGACTTACCATACTTATTACTTAAATTCGTGGAAATAATTGCTGCAAATCAATTTCAACTATAAAATGAATTTCGTTCATTTGACAGTTGCCACATTCTGCACTTGTATACACAAAATTGTCAAGTCTAATTTTTAGAAATCATGGAAATCATTGTTAATTTTTACTAACAATCAAGTACCTGTTATATTCATAGATTCTCCAATAAAATGGCATACTTGGCATCACAGAGACCATTAGAATGAGGAAAGAATAGGCCTCACTTTGTATAATGCTGGGTCCCCTTTACTTTAAAGAGTCTCTGGTTTAAATTAACAACATATTTGATTGACTCTAAAAGAAAGGAGTTAATTTTCTTTAAACAAATTATTGTGCTAATCCACAAAGACAAAAATAAATTGTTTGTACTGTATTTACTTGAAGGAAGTTAGTCATTTTCATTTCCACAGAAACGGTCATCTGCTTTTACAGTTACGTCTTGAAAAATGCATTGAATAAATAATTATTGTTTATTAATTTCGCGGCAGATGGTTAAAGACTTGGAACGCAAGATTGGATTTCATTTATACATTCAGTTTTTTTTACAGTGGGTCAGATTGAGCACCGTTCTCATTTTTTAACATTAAAAAAGTGGCACAAAATGTGAAATACTATTATTTTTGCTAAAATCAAGCAAACCACGCAAACCAGCTGTCTCAAAACAATGCCACGACCACCATTATTACACAGCCACCTCTGATTTACGCAGTTTGCTCTTGTTTCCTCTAGATAATCGCCGCCTACTACGAGACGTGCAAACAATTTAGGTTAGGTCGATTTTTATTTGTTCCGATTGGCTTTTGTTTTTTTTTTCTGGCAACAACTGTTCGCTGTCGGTTATCCGTGTCGGTGAAAGATAGTAGAATTCGAGATACATCCGTTTAAATGTCCAAATGTAGTTTAGACATGCAAACGAGACATCAATGACAGATTTATAGGAAAGAAAACGATTTTCACGATCTTCTACCTTGCAACAATCGACGCAGCGCCTCGAGGCGCGCAAATACTTCAACCGTTAATGACAGTAATTACGCTGTTTCCACGGCATTTGAATAAAACGTCAACGGTCCCTCCCATTTCGAGTCCAGTATTATTGCAGTAACAGCAACTGCGCATACGTCGCATATGTCCGACAGCCGATGTCATTTTCCGATCCAGAAACCCAGGACTCGGATCGATTCTTCCTTAGACGCACCGTTGCCTCTTTAACAGTAAACTTTTACTGTAATGTGGAGACGGTTTTCGCCAGAGTCGTCTCGGACAGTTTTAAAATAAAAAATAAGAATAGACGAGAGTACCAGAAGTACCTATCAGCTCCTTACACTTTAGCGTAGACGATAGGTTATTGCAGAATATATTCTTTTTATTATACTTCTTTGAAAACACCTTATTTTCATCTGTTTTAGCAATTATGAAAGATGGGGTTTTTCGGGCTAGCGCACGGAAACAGCGCATGGAAAAACTTTCCGTGCTCTGAATAAAAATACCGAATATATATGGCTTTAAAATAGAAATATACAGCAAAGTAAACTAAATTTAAGAAACTCTATATGCTCTCTGATATTTAACATGTACCTATTTTGTATTTTAATTCGTAAGTGTTTCAATATTTAGATACATTTCTGTAATATTTTTGACGTTTTATTCACCTTATCTGACAATAACTAATTTACAACAAAGCACCTTTGAAATAATTTGAGAGTAACCATGGAAACGCATCATACATACCAAACACTATATATTGTCCGCATTGTTTATTTTTTGTCAATTAAATTTATTATAATATGCCGATAAAATGTTTTAAGTTTCCGTTTTCAAAGAAGTATAATAAAAAATATCGTTCATTACACGTCCAGAAATAGATTTTTCCGTGCTTGCATGGCTTGTCACGCGTGCACGGAAAAATCTTTATTTCCAGACACGTAATGAAATATACTATTACAAATTTAGTGTAACAGGTACCTCTTTACAGTACAATAGGTACTGGTCTGAAATGATACGTGTCTACTTTAGTTTTTTGGTCTCAAAATATGCATCAAAGTTTTGCATGAGAATTGTTGCCTTATGTCCATTAATAAATGTAATATTTATCATTGATTTGCCGTATGTACGCCACTGGTTTTGTGCAAACGACATCGCACGGTACAAAAACCCATCAGGGTACTATTAAAAGAACTTGTTGTATATTTAATACTTTCGTTGATCGAAGCAGATGGTAGCTATGCTGTGAATATGGAAGTCAAAACGTTTTTTCGCAATTATCAAAATAGGCTTGGTAGTATTCGCTATTTTGGCTGAAAAATTTCTTTCGACTGCAGCCCCATCTACAATTTGCAACACGAAAATTCAATTTGAGCCTACGAATCAAGTCTTCGACCAGCTCTACCAGCTCTTTTTGACGGAAATAAAATATCTTATTTCGTTGCTGAGATATAAGGCCCTGTATATATATTTCATTCACGCCACTATTCTCGTCACTATTATTTTTACGTTATATCTCAGAAAAAATGTCAGTGTCTGTGTACACAATGTGAATGACAGTAGTCCGTTGTTGGAATGTTGTCAAAATCATTTCGTGCGAAAAATACCGTTTTTTTATCGACCCTTTGCATTATGCAACTATAAATTTCTCTCAACCTCAACCTCTTTCTTTTCGCTTCTTTTGCATGCGTTCGGAGTTTTATTTATCGGACAATTAAGGCCGTTGTTGTGACCTACATCTTATGCAGATATAATTACAATTTCATGTAAAGCGGGATCAGATAAGACAAGCCTGCGGCGTTCCTACCTCCGCCTCTTCTGTCTTCAACTGGTTTTTCGGACGTTTATATCCTTACTTGGAAATACATGCACAAGCTTATTTTTTTGGTTGTTGGTATGTATGTATGTATGAATGTATGTGTGGGTCGAATCTTTCAAGCTGAATTAGAACCACTTCCTGACATGCGATTGAGCTGAAATTTTGCATACATCTTTAGTTCTGGTGACAATAAAATATACAATACTCAATATTGTAATACTTTCAAAATGGCCGTCGCCACAAGATGGCGGATGATGTATTTTTTGTCAACCCCCTTAATATGGGTATCAAATGAAAGGGCTTGAAGAGTATACAACGATAAAGTTAGTGACATCACACTAAATTCAATATGGCCGCCGCTCCAAGATGGCGGATTACCTATTTGATACCCAAACATGGGTATCAAATGAAAGGGCTCGACGGGTAGAAAACAATAAGGTGAATGACGTCATACTAAATCCAATATGGCGGCACCCCCACGACATGGGTATCAAATGAAAGGATTTGATTAGAAAACGATAAAGTGAGTGACGTCATACTAAATCCAATAGTACGGATGCCCCAAGACGGCGGACTAAATTTCTTGACCACCTGACATGGAAATCAAATAGCACAAAATAAATAAAAAAAAAACATTTTAAAAACAAGCTTTTATTTATGCCATGTACTAAAACGAGTAGGTATAGTAAGTTTAGATAATTCAATGCCAAACTGCGACAAGCTTTTTAAATCAAAAGGCTTGTCGCGCGAACTGTAAAGAAAATTTCATTCTTATCGAGAAGACTTTATAGTTGCCAAAGAGTAAGACACAATAATGGAACAGAAATTTAAACCTCTTGAACTGATGTAGGCTCAGACAAAATATCAGTATTTTACAAAATTGAACTATAAAAGATAAAGACGCAAATACAGTGTGTCCCAATTTGATACTGGACACCTCAGAAATATATGAAGGGCAAGGAAAACAAATGGTCTCTATTTTTTTATTGGTAGTACCAAGGGAGAGTATCTCATAGGCGGTGGTATTTGGATGGGGTAATTATTTCATGGCCTGCTATGATTTTTTTAAAATAGCATATTTTTAAGAAACCCCATTAGGGATTTTTTTATAAATGTTATTAAGAAAACTTGTTCAGAATGAAAAACTGAGTAGACTCGCAAAATTTCAAAAGGCTAGGCCTACTTTGATTTTTAGATTTATCTCCCACTTTTTTCTTAGAAAAGTGTCCTTTCTGGAGCTTTCAGGTCAAAATTTTATTTTTTCACGATGATCAAGTTTCCTTAATAATATTTTGACTTGAAAGCTCCAAAAAGGAAACATTTCTAAGAAAAAAGTGGGAGAAAAGGCGAAAAAGCTAAAAATCAAAGTAGCCCTAGACTTTTGAAATTTTGCAATTCTACTCAGTTTTTCATTCTGAACAATTTTGTCGTAAAAAAATCCCTAATAGGGTTTCTTGAAAGTATTTTAAAAAATCATAGCAGGCCATGAAATAATTCTTGTCCTTCATATAGTTCTGAAGTGTCCAGTATCAAATTGGGACACACTGTTTATTTTTATTACTTATTCAAATAAAACAAATAAAAATGAGACATAATTTATCGTATATTGCACCATTTATTTCGTGTTTATTTATATTATCTTGTCTGTGTAGATATATACTAGGTGTATTCAGACACTTCAGAGCAAATGAATTATTACTGACAAACTTAGAAGGTACACAAAACCGCAGATTTACATTTATCTATCTACTCTCCAAGATGGAAGACTTGAGGCAGGATTTATTTCAGTTCGGGTTACGCTAGAAGACTGTAGCTTCATTACAGCCCATGTGGAACACATAAATTTCAGAGCAACAGTTAGAAAATTTTTAAGGCAAGCTCTGCGACGACTAGGCTCTGCGTAACAATGCAAAACTATATCTTTCGATTTTTATCCTGGAAGCCGCCGTAAACCTACTTGCGAGAGATGTGTACAGGGTGATTGAAATCCATTTTAAGAATAGAAGTTCGCATGAGGATAGTTAAAAACGCTCGATAAGAATTTCTAAAGGGATTCTTGAGGCTTATATCAAAGAATAAATCGTTAGTCTGTCCTTATACCAAGCTCTCCAAAGAAATATTTTCGTAACTCTAAATAGGAAAAAGAAAATAAATCAACCTGTACAAAGGCTACCTACTTGAGATGAATAGACAGTTTACTGGATGCAGGTTTATTTTATTTTAAAATTGATTGTGATTCGTCTGCTATGTAACTATCGATATAGAGTGATCTAAGTAAAATTGTTGAAATTGTTTGTTTGCCATGATTATTTTTCTCTTAAAATAAGAATACAGGTATTTGCAGTATCATTAGATTATACAGTGACGGGCCGAAAGTTGGACACAAAAATTTAATATTTTTAAACTTTGATTTCGATTAATTTCAATTCCTAGCTACTAATCGAACAAAATTAAAGTTTAGTAGCAAATTCGTGTGTTATCCGATGATAAGTTGCGCTCATGGTATTTTGTTTTTTGTAATATACAGGGTGGTCGAAAAAAATACAAAAAAAGTCAAATTTCTTTTTTTTACTAGGTGGCTGTGACTTTAAATCTGACATCCACCTTTCATGCCAAACAACTTTTGTAAGTAACATTTTGTCGTATTTTAAAAAATAAGGGTAATTTACTCTTGAGTCATTTTGACATTTTTTAATCTACCTCGTATACAAAAAGAGATATTTAAATTTTGATATATGCGTCTTGAGTTTGAAATGATGCACCAACTTTTATCAAGAATAAAATTTTCTGAGAAATTAATAATAAAAGAGTTTTCCATTTGTGTCTTTTAACTTTCTGCCGGTCCCTGTATATTTAATACATGTACAGTGTACAAGGTGATTGGTTAGATTTTCCGTTTCCTTATAACTTTTCTTCCTTCCTTATAACTTTTTCGGATGTGAATTCATTCGAAATGGTAAGTACCTATATGTACAGTGTGTCCGCAGATGAACCAAAAATTTAATGTTTCGACAAAAACTCATTCTTGAAAAAGTTTCTGCTTCTCGAAAAAATATGGTCTACGCAGAGAATTTTTGATTTTTTAAACACGGTGCCCAAAAAAAATACATAAACATGAATTACCATCGAGAATAAACTACCTTTATTTTTAAAAATATCAAAAACTTTTTTACTTAGAAAAGTTGTTTATAATTAAAAGATGTGTCCGATTGTCACTTTTCAAACAAATCAGTCAACTTCGATTTCTTTATTAAGTGTAAACTCCTTTGTTAAAAAAAAATAATTTTGTGTTGGTTCGCGAAAACTGGAACATCCTGTATATACAAAAAAATACACAAAATCATACTATATTTCATTTCAAACAACTTTTTTATTTTTTTCTATCTCTTAAGTAATCCTGAAAAGGTTCAAGGAAACGGGACATAAAACCCTGTACACTGATAATTAAAATAGGTAAAAAAATGGTTGTATTATACTATAGGCATGGATTTTTTAGCTTTCAAAAATGTTCAATGCTCAATCTTTCCACAATATTTGGTATAGGTAGCTAAAAACAAAAAACCTAAAGTAAAAATGAAATTTATTTTTTTTTCTACCTTACAATTTTTACATTACATTAGAGTTTTTGTATTTAGGTACACCTTTTGACATTGCTACTATTTGTAATAAAGTAAAGTACACTTTTAATTGTTTCGATATTTTTTAAGAAAATTTGGTACTAACCCCTTTTAAGGGATGCCCAATCCAGTGGCGTAATGAGAATTTTTATACAAATATACCTAATATGATTTGTCCAAATTTGACCCAAAAAAAGTCGTAGTAGACCTTCATTTTTTAAAATAAAATGTAACCTAAAGTAGCCATCACTCACCAAACAAGAAGAAACTATCACAAAAGTCCTCACGTCCACACCGAACGAACACATTTTAAATCACTTTAAGCCACCACCGAAAAAAAAAAATGTATCCCACCCCCAAACTCCCAAAAACCAAAGCCGGCTGCGGCCGCTTCCAAGGCTGTCTGCGACGCGTCTTCGGGCGGAAGAAAACAGTTGAGCGTCGACGGCTGGCGCGCGGAAGCCAAGGCCGACTGAGTTTCGACTCGCGAATTGCCCAGAGGACGGAAGAAATGAGAAGAAAGTGGGGAGGGATGTCGCGATAAATTTTGACCATACATGAAACAACACGCAGGTAAAAATAATGGAGATTTGGCAGACTCCCTTGGCATACCTATTTCAAAAGATGCCGTTTAATACAAATATTGTGATGAAATGGGGTTGAAACTCTGGAAAAAATCGAACAAGAAGAAGAAGAATACAAAACCAACCTTACTTTTGTGTTGACAGTTTGCAAAACCAACATCTTCCTTTTGTGTTGACTGTTTAATCTTCAAATTATAGATTTTATAAACTCACTAGACCTTTGTATTAAGTTTAAACTAGAAATTGAAAATAATAATCGATTACACCTTTCTTATATACAGGGTGAGTTTTTTTCGATGACCACTATGAGGATCTCGGAAACTAGCAGAGCTAGAACAAAGGTTAAATGGGGAAAGAATTGCAATTTTGAATGCTCAATCTAATGCCCCTTTTGGATTTTTAAAAAAGTTCATGGCTCACCAGATATTTTAAAAAGAGTGATTTTTTGCTATTTCAACAGATCTCTGTAGCTCCGTTATTTCTGATTATACAGAAAAACTGTAGAGATAAGATAATCAAATCCAATTTTTTATGTTGTTTGTGATTTTTGAGATATGACATAAATTTGTGTTTTTTTATGTAAATCATGGTTGGCTGTAGTCTTATCAAATCGGCCATTTTTTGAGCTTTCCATAGATATAATACTTGGCATAGTTAATATAAAAATAAAAGAGCTATGGCTAATTTTCTGATTTTTTTTTAATTTTCACATAGTCAGCCATGGAATATTTTCATAATTACGTTCTATTTTATAATAAAACATACTTCAAACTTTCAAATATTTTATTTTTAGCTGGTAACACAATGTAACAAAATAAAACAAAAATTATCATGATGGAGCTCCACCACATAATTATTATTACCTAAATCAGCACTATCCAAATAGTTGGATAAGGAGAAATAGACCTATTTCCAAACCGCCCCGATCCCCCGATTTGTCTGTTTTGGATTTTTTTGTGGGTAACAGTACACAATAAAGTATGAGACAATAATTGTTGAATTAAGAGCAGCTGTTTTAGAAGCAATTGCCAGTATTGACAGGCGCTCTCTAAGAAAGGCGACAAATTCAGTTTTAAAAAGATGCAATATTTGCATAAATAATAATGGTGGATTGTTTGAACACCTTTTAAAATATTAATAACTTGAATTTGACTTTTTTCTATTTTAATTTTTGTTTTATTTTGTTACCAGCTAAAAACAAAATATTAGAAAGTTTGAACTACCTTTGTCTAATTATAAAATAGAACGTAATTATAAAAATTAGCCAGAGCTCTTTTATTTTTTATAATAACTATACCGAGTATTATATCTTTGGAAAGCAAAAAAATGGCCGATTTGATAAGGCCACAGCCAACTATAATTTACATTTAAAAAAACACAAGTCTGTCATATCTCAAAAATCACAAACAACATAAAAAATTGGATTAGATTATCTAGATTGAGCATCCAAAACCGCAATTCTTTCCCCATTTAACCTTTGTTCTAGCAGCGCTAGTTTCCGAGATCCCCATAGTGGTCATCGAAAAAAACTCACCCTGTATATGTTTCTATACTGAAATCAGATAGTATAGAAACTAGTGTCTATAGAAAAACATTACATACTAATAGGATTTCTCCATTTTAACTCCATAGAGTAGATAATTAAAAGTGTGTATGACTGTATGACATGGCTAAAGCGACTTGTTGTAATAACACAAAATTTGAGGAGAAAATTAAACATATAAAAACATGTTCTTGAGGGCAATAGTTATCCTAGTGAATTTGTTGGGCAAGTTTTTCAGGATTGCCAACAAAATAACAATGCTAATAGAATTAGAGAAATAAATCTGGTGGACCGACCGCAGTAAATTGAATTATTCCTTATATTCCTGGACTATCAGATAAGCTAAAACCACAGAAGAGGGCTGAAAAGTACATCTATAATGCACTAGATGCACCAAATTGCTGTGAAATATCCAATCTAATCAGTGTGGAAACCGTAACTCAATAAGCTACCTCAGACACTTCCCCCATACTAGACCAACTTTACCAATTATCCAATTGCTCGTAATATTTGACTTACTTAGTCGATGTGGGTTAATAAGCATCGAACTAGGAGGAATATTTAGCCGATCAGACGGAATTATTATTGGAAAAATCGATAATTAACGCTTCGCACACGCGACTTTCTAATAAGAGGAAACGGTACTCTATGGGTACCTATACTGACTGGCCTAATAAACACCGCCGTTCGTCACTGTCGGTATAATTTATATGAAGTGTTTGTTTGCGTTTCGAAATAAGGCACGAACAAGTTTGGACTTTTAGGCACCAAATTGAAGAAGACGCGAATCTGCAATAGGAAAAATATACCTAATGAAACTTTACAGGGACTCATTAAAATAAGGAGACCCAGCATGTCACAGTCTATCATATAAGAAAAGTGAAGCCTTGAGGGGAAGTTTGTTTTCTGTCGACTCCAAGGAGACAACAAGGGGGCTGGTACAAGGTTATATGTCAGTGTCCAACTGCCATCGGGTTTTATGTGACATGCCAGTGCCATAGATTCTAAAGGAGGCAAAATATTTTCCATCATAATTCACAATTTTTAAGTTTTCTAACTTCCAGATACTCAGATGTGTCAATTAAAGGTAATGCGGCCGCCTGTAGTAGTCCCAATAATTGCAACCAGATTTTTCCTGTATGACCTTTAGTAATCCTACAATTCCCATTACGTGGGCATTACGTATAAGTAAGTAGTTCAAAACAAAAATCGTATTTCATAAATTTTAAATTATTAAGCCGGTAGCTTCACTCAGTTCTTTTTTTTTAAAGAGTTTTTATCTACGACTACAAAGTTATTTTAAGTTTGTGAGGTACCTTGGGGGAGAAATAAAATTACAAAAATTTGTGAAAGTTCTTTGGGTAGATACATTCAACAAGGGAAGAAAGTGCAAGTATACATATTACAAATGGATTGAGGAACCTGGTAACAAGGTGCAATAGCGACAAATTTTAAATAAACAAAATTGGCACTATTGACTTGCCATACTTATTACTACTTAAATTCGTGGAAATAATTGCTGGAAATCAATTTAAACTATAAAACAAATTTATTTCATTTGACAGTTGCCATATTCTGCACTTGTAGACACAACATTGTCAAGTCTAATTTTTAGAAATCGTGGAAACCATTGTTAATTTTTACTAACAATCAAAGTACCTGTATATTCATAGATTCTCCAATAAAATGGCATAATGGAAAGTGTAATACTGGGTCCCCTTACTTTAAAAGAGTCCCTGAAACTTTATTATTTGTCAAATTCGACCATGTAGTGCTATAATTTCATTTCCCTCATATTTTCGTAGGTCTCTTGGAAAATTTTCTTAAAAGACTTTTTTAACATAATGTATCCAATAATAATTATTATTTTTTGCTTCAAAATGATGTCAAATTACGCGCTCAAAAACGCCCATTCAGAAAGTTCCGTCAAGTAAGGTAATCTAACTATGTATTTGCTTCATTGATGAAAGTTTAGCATCTCTTTAACAACTTTTTGCTTTTTCAACGACTTTTTCACACCTTCGATCGGTAATGTCTCAGAAGAATCCACAATCGGACCGAGAATAGTTTCCAATCAATTTTATACCGACCTAGTTTTCGAACACTTCGTAGGTTTTTTGCTTAGTTCAGCAGTCTTGGAAACTTTTAGAATGAGGAAAAGCTTCACCATTGTATTGTTTTTGTAATAATGGTCAACTCATCGTCTAGTATTGCTTTCATTTTTTCAAATCTATTGACAATCATTCAGTTAGAAAATTTAATGTGAATTTAAATTAATCTTAAACTAAATGTACAGTTCTTACATTAAAACGTAAACTATAAAATTTGATTAAACACATTCATATTATCATATATTATCATAATTAATCTAATAATTAAAACCTTAATTAAAAACTTCAATATTTCGAACACAGTTAAATTTAGATATAGATCATCATTCATAAAATTATTTAAAATTTATCGTGGAGTTTAAAAATGTAATTCTATACCTACATAATACATGGTATTCTAAAAAAATACTTGGGTAGGTACTCTTTTCCCACTGTGCATTGCTTAATTGTTTCAGCTAATAATAATGATTATTTATGATTGATGATTTAGAAGAAACCTAAAACTTAAGTACTAACATTTTTGTTCGAAAAGATGGGGTACAAAATATGATGACTCACCCAGTACACTGAAGGTCAAATCACTAAAAGTGGTCAATCAATAAACTTTCATTGATAATAATAATAATACTTTAGGAAACACTTACCTATTTTATTTTATCCTTTATAATTAATCTTATATTAACACTGGTATATTTATCATTCTGCGTTGCATAAAAATTTGACACATTCTTTTTTATCTTCCATTCTTTATTATAATTTCCAAAATATTGAAATTTCATTCGTTTAGGCAACTGATGTGAAGTAGGTAAGGGGCATGTAGGTAGGTATGCTAAAATTACAAAAGTTTCCTTTTTTTATAACTATAAGTAAAGCAGGTACTTTATAAAAGTCAATGACGTCAAAACCTATAGACGAGGTGCCCCATTGTTAAAATGCCCTTTATTTTGACTCCAAGATTAAATATAGCCATACTGCTCTAAAAACATGCTACAAACAAAGACAGAAAGTCAACCATCAACCAACTATACCCCCGGTGATTCCCGGTTATAGTTCCTCCAGAATCACACTTGTTTGGGGGCGCCGGAAGCATCGGAACCTCACCTGAAGACTCGGGGGATGGTCTAACGACGCCAGCCTCCAAGTCCAGAGTCGAAATAAGTTCACTAGGGCTCGACAAAAAGGGGCAATTTCTGACAATCTCGCGACATTTTCGGAATAATTTAATGAAGCGCTTAGATTGTGATTAGTTCTGGGCGTCAAGCGTTTATCAAAACAAACCTGTCTATAGGTTCTGACGTCATTGATAAAAGTGATCGTCTTTTTTAAAATTACCATATAGGCAACAAATATCGTCGAACTTTTAAAGTTTCTGCTTAAAAAAATTGGCGATGTCAAGTTTTGGATCAACTATGTATATAGCTTACGCAAGATAAACTGAGCCGAGCGCTCTGCAGTATGAAATGAGACTGTGATGTGTCAACAATGAGAAAAAATCAAAAGTTGGTATTTTTGCCCTTGTTAATGTGTTTTTCATTTAAGAGAAATTGTAAGTCGTTTTGGCGAATGTATTATTAATAAATCTGCTGTTTCCAAAATCCACTTCCAAAATTATTTTAATTTTGAGAAATGTCATTTTTTGGGTTTCCAGTATATTTCATCCAAAACTTTACATTGTCAAAACGTTTCTTTTTAATAATACATTTTAAAAAATTGTATACTTGATTTTTAATGTTTAAATTTCCTATTTTAAAATTTAATCATGAATAATCAGTAGTATAATAATACATATTCAATAACACTTTACCTAAAGTCTATCCAAGTTACAGCGGCAGTAGATATAAACAAAGTCAAATAAAATAAACTAAACAATTACCAAATTTCGATGTTCATCCCCCGAAAAATAGTTCCTATAGTTTGTCAAGCAAACAATGAACGCCTAACTGTTCGCCAAGGACCAAAAAGCAACATGCAAATAAGGCGAATTTCGCCAAGAGTTACCCCAACCGTGTCGGACATCATATTATGACCTACATGTTTCGGTATTCTGGAGAAATACACTTTTAACTGTATTTTTTTTTTGGCAAAACGCTCGACATATGTCGCGTGAGAACGGACATTGTTCGTTACTTGGTTATAAATAAATTTTTGAAATGATGTAATACGTCTTATGTCTGGAATGTTAATTGTGCAATGCAGAGTTACTGAATTTTTTTGTTGTCTCGACGAAATTCTCTTCGTTAGCAATCTGGAGTGCTTATGTAGGTAAAGAAATGATCTCGCTACCGCGTTCACCGGTTACCATCTACTTTACAATGTCGCCTGTAGTTTATTTGTTTATTCTCAGCCTCCTGGGAGAAGGAACATTCCTTACTTGTCTTTGTGGCACCAAGCACAGCCTACTTACCTTTCTTGTACGAAATATAAGTGCGTGTCAGATCGTAAAGTTTGGTAGAAATGTCAGTAGGATGTAGGCACAGATGGAACAGTTTTATATAAAGCTACGTCCGCACACAAATAAGTAGGAACTTTTGTTTTGAAATATATAAGTATGCTGATTGAAGCACGTGGAACTTCATATAGTAATTATTGGTCCCATCACTATGCCTTAGTTTCTTATTATATGGTGCCCTAAATGCAAGCAAGTTCAATGGTTGGCTGCAATTTTCATCTATTGTGTGCTAATGAGATGTGTTTAATTTGAAAAAAGTGCGAAGAGCCATATTAGGCAGATATTATGAGGTCTGATATAACTGATGGTCACGATGCAGTTATGTGGTTAGTGAATGGATATTTCTATAGAAGGTGATGTGGCGTTTAGAATAAAATTAATTATCGTCTAATAATACTCTACTCATGACGTTTGCGAGCAGAGATAATGCAAGGAATTAATTTATATCAATTTATCATTATGTATTATTTATTATAATAGTAGACTCGTTGCTGCATGATGAAGAATAAATAGAAATAGCGTCTTATTTTTACCTATTTATAAAATATGGAAAGTTTGAAATAACAGTTAGCGTATTTGCAGGGACTCTTTAAAATAAGGGGACCCAGCATGTCAGAGTCTATCACATAGGAAAAGTGAAGCCTTATGAGGGGAAGTTTGTTTTCTGTTGACTCCAAGGAGACCACAAGGGGGCTGATACAAGGTTATGTTATTTGTCAGTGTCCAACTGCCATTAGGTTTTATGTGACATGCCAGTGCCATAGAGTCTAAAGGAGGCAAAATATTTCCCATCATAATTCACAATTTTTAACTTTTCTAACATCCGGATACTCAGATGTGTCAATTAAAGGTATAAATGCGGCCGCCTGTAGTAGTCCCAATAATTGCAACCAGATTTTTCCTGTATCAACTTTAATAATCCTACAATTCCCATTATGTGGGCATTACGTATAAGTAGGTAGTTCAAAAAAAAAATGTTATTTCGAAAATTTTAAATTATTAAGCAGGTAGCTTCAGTCAGGTCTTTTTTTAAAGAGTTTTTATCTACGACTACAAGTTTATTTTAAGTTTGTGAGGTACCTTGGGAGAGAAATAAAATTACAAAAATTTTATAATGAACACCGAGAAAAACTACATGGAATTACTATACCTAATCTTATTAATCCTTCCCGAAATCCGTGAAAGTTCTATGGGTAAATACATTCAACAAGGGAAGAAAGTTCAAGTATATACATATTACAAATGGTTTCAGGAACCTTGTAACAAGGTCCATTAGCGACAAATTCTTAAATAAGCAAAATCAGCACTGACTTACCATACTTATTACTTAAAATCGTGGAAATAATTGCTGGAAATTAATTTAAACTATAAAATAAATTTGTTTCATTTGACAGTTGCCATATTCTGCACTTGTAGACACAACATTGTCAAGTCTAATTTTTAGAAATCATGGAAACCATTATTAATTTTTACTAACAATCAAAGTACCTGTTATATTCATAGATTCTCCAATAAAATGGCATACTTGGCATCCCTGATACCATTAGAATGAGGAAAATGAGGAAATAATAGGCCTCACTTTGGAGAACGATGGAAAACGATGACCTTTCAAGGACATATCGATACAAAAATTGTACCGTTCAATTTCCGCAGCCTTTATAGATTTTTAGGGGTGTTATTGAGACAAAAAAAAAACAGACACAGATACACTGTTTATATTTTTTTTATATCGGGAAACACGAAGTTTTATGTTTTCTTGCAATTTGTTTAACATATTTAACATCGGCCAATGGACATGGAGAGTTTGCATACAGAATATTATAGTTGATAATGATTTGCTACGGTACCTACCCGGTAATTTAGAAAAATCCACTTATTTTGTGTAACAATTATTTCCACGCTAATATAAATATGTTAATAAAAAAATTGCACGGAAGCAACCTCTAATAATATCAGGTGCATATAGCTATAACACCTCAAGCGTGAGATAACTGAAACTGTTTACGCAATTTGTTATAACCCAGTCGATTGCCGACTGATAGCGGTTGATGTTAAAAAATGCGCTTTTTACCGTTTTTCGTGTCGAACCTTGCAAGCCGTGGTTGCAAGCTAATTTTTGAAGTCATTAATCGCGTATATTTATACCTTAATTAATTTTTGCATCGAACAATGGTTAATTATCGAACAACTGTACAGAGAATAACAGATACTGTGCAGTCTCACACACATGGCATGTGGGTTGATTCCAATCTGGTCTTATTAGTTCTCCAAACAATAATATATTAATAATAATAACGTGATTGCGTCGGATGCAATTCTAGTTTTTTCGCATTTGCAAATAATGCAGCTGCATCTCGACCTATTTTTTGAGAAGTCGTCTGAAAAAATTATTGTAACGAATAATTAATGGTCTTGAAAAATTGATAGGAAATTAAAACGATTGTAGGAACGGTTTTCAAGTCACTGATCTGGAATTTTGTGGCACATAAGTACTTACTTGTGCGATGCTTACAACGTAAATAATTGTAAATTATATTTCTAGAAGTTTCTTTATAGAGGGAGGCACTATACAAGGTGTCCCGAAATTAGCCTGCCAGAATTTACGAGCGTATGTTCTACGATCTAAAAAAAAAATAGAAAAGTTCATATATAAACATGGCCTCAAAAATGCCCCCTAATGGGGCTATATAATAAGCCTCCGAAAGGGGCAATTTCACAAACGGGTTTCTATAAATATTTCCAGAACGAACAAAGATAAAATTCTGAAATTTGGTATGTGTTATATACTTGTGAGATTTGACATTTTCCGAGGTAGCGATAGTTTGACATTCTTCATCATAGGCGTCCCAAATAAGGGGGGTCAAGGGGTTAAAAATATCCCAATTTTTTTTTGTGCGCTTTTTTCATGATTTATTCTCCCAGGTATGTCAGATACCAAATTTCATAATTGTATCTTTGCTCGTTTTGGAAATATTTAGAAAAAAACCGTATGCCAAAGTGTCCATTTCGAGAGCTATAGCCCCTTAGGGGGCATTTTTGAGTGAGTGTTTATAGGAACTTTTTCATTTTTTTTTGGGTCGCAGAACACGCTGGTAAAATATGGCAGGCTAATTTCTAATATTTACACATTTTCATGGCCCTCTGCAAAAAAATTTCAATACGATTTTACTCGAAAACGGTGCACACTATCAAAGTCCAACAAGAGCACCATTTTTTCGTAGAATACCCTGAAATTGTATAATTTCGCAATAAGTTTGGGGAAAAAGCACACACAAAAAATTTAGGGTATTTTTAACCCCTTAACCCCCCCAATTAGGACGCCTATGATTAAAAATGTCCAACTATCGCTATCTAGGCAAATGTCAAATCTCACAGGTACGTCACATACCAAATTTCAGAATTTTAACTTTGTTCGTTCTGGAAATATTTAGAAAAAACCTTTCGGGGGCTATAGCCCCATTAGGGGGCATTTTTGAGGCCATGTTTATAGGAACTTTTTTCATTTTTTTTAGGTCGTAGAACACGCTGGTAAATTATGGCAGGCTAATTTCGGGACACCCTGTATATGCCTCCCCTGACTAGCCTTTTAAAACCTCCTGATAGGTACCTGTGCTAAAAGCTTCTTGGAAAAACAAATGACATTTCTTCAGATAGCACTCTATTGTAATAGATAAAATGGGTCACCTACCCAGCAGGTAGGTAGAAAACTTATAAATTCCCAACCACCCCCATTTAGCCACTTGGTCCAACTAGATTTGTAGGAGTGTCAACATGCAAACAATTTTGCTTTTCGTTATTTTCGGTGTCGCCCACCCCATCAATGTGAACCGCTTGAGAGAACCAAGAGGCATATGGAGTCCACAAACGAGTACAGTTATAGAAACCAGCATTGTAAAGTCTTATGTGCCCAGTTCTTGTATTTTGATTGAGGAGAGTCTTCCTCCCTGTAGGAATGTCAGATATCTGAGTTTTCCCAGCATTATTTCAAATCCGTAAGTATAAATACCTATAGGTATACTTATTTTTAAGTCGTTAGTCTTCAAAGTCTAAAACTATAGTTTTATTTTGTGTCCCTTTTTTTCAGATTCTCTCAAAACAACGACGTCTCCAACACCATAGCTGAACAAAAAAACGAAAATTCTCTAATTCAAACCACGCCAGGTTGGGGCGAATTCTTGGGGATCTACGCCTCAACAGTGACAGTAACACAAACGAAAATACATACGACAATAGTAGAAGATCCAAGAATAGTAGTAACATTCGCCGTGAAAGGCTGCAGGCCCTTAAAATTGCCACTGGATTTAAATAAATGTCCCCAGCAATCGACATCTGCATTGCAAATTGAAGAAATTTTGCCTACGTCGACTATAGCTTCGTTTGTCGGAGCTACCAGCACACAAACTTTGGGAAAGGATAATAAAAATGTTAATTCGTTGATGGGAGTTTACGAAAATAATCAATTTCATGAAGTTATTTCGCCATCCATCGATGATGGTGGTTTGGATAGCGAGACTAAAATTGTACCGACTGAAAATTTGCCAAACATTTCATGAAATGTTGCATTATTATAATATGTATTATTTTATTCAATAAAGATGCTATAAAATTATTACACGTAAGCGTTGTTCTTTAATGTAAACGTTAGCGTGGTGATGATACACACAATCTAGTGACTTTTGGTTTATAGCTAAAATACTAAAATGTCAAATTTAAAAGCCTGTACCGTCAGAAATGAAATGGCGCGATATGTTCCTGTAGTGTCAACAATTTTTTAAAAAGCTTCTTAAATTTCTGATATACAGCTTAGAAAATAAAAATTGTTAAGGCCTACATTAAGGATAATGGCCGATATTGAGAAATATATGGAAAGACTTGAAGAATTAATAAAAGACGAGGATAAAATCGTAAGCCAAATGACTTTTTTATAGGTTAGGTTATACAAATTTCCATTTTTCGCTATTTTAGGTGTCTGTTTCTACATTTGCAAGAGATCAGGGCATTGCTATAATAAATGCCAGAGTTACTTTTGATAAATTCGTCGAGGAAAACAAGAATTTTGGTGTTACGTACATTTTAAGTGGTATTTTGAAAAATGGTACAAGCAAGGGAGTTTACTTGTTGAAAGATGTTGATTTGGATAAATCTAAAGATATTTTTGAGTCTGAACCCAAGAAAAACATTCACAGCATACAAAAAAGCATAAACGTCGACTATAATGTGATAGCTTTAGTCGACAAATTTTCAGAAGCTAATATACATGAAAACCCATTGTATGTTTTATTAGTGTTTACAAAAATGTCTGTTTTAATAAATGGTATTGTAGATTGGGATCTGTAGTTGGTAAAAATTGTGTAAAACGTGAAATTAAAAGAAAGATATTGCCTCCGCCACCTGTCAATGCCATTAAAGGCAAATCGTCATTTTTCATAAAACCTAAGCCTGACGAAACAGTTAAAAATGACCAAAAGGAAGAGAAGATTGTCGAAGCTGGAAAAACTGAAGCAAAGGTAAAGTTCTTCTAACGTAACATTAAAATAACGTTTAAATGGTGTATTTTAGCCTAAAACGCAAAATAACATTGCGAACATGTTCTCAAAAGCAACAACCTCGAATAAGCAATCTTCAAAGCCTGAAAAAGTTTCTTCGGATGTTAAAAATTCCAAACAACCCAATGGACTTGCCGGATTTTTATCTAGAAATAATTCGAGCAGTTCTAATGGCGACAATAAGAAAAATGCCATTAAAATTGAAGAGAGATCTTCAAGTGAGTCCAAAAAAATCACTAGTTCTGAAAATAGCGAAAGTTTGGTTAATAGTGAAGATTTTGAAGAGTTGATGGATTGTGAAGAAGTTGAGAAGCCTTTGGTAGAGAAAGAAGATAAAAAAGACAAGAAAAAGAAGAAGAGGATTAGAAGCAGGAGTAAAGAAAAATCTACAAAGAGAAGGAAAAGAATTGTAGAAATAAACGATTCTGATAGTGATGGTAAGTGAAGAAAAAATTTAATTTCTTCCTTTTAGATTTCTTTTTAGATATTTTTGCAAGTGAAAAAGAATCCGAAGATACAATAGAAAAATCTGATGAAGAAATAACACCCCCTTCGCCAGTTACTAAAAAACCATTGGCACCAAAAAATAAAAGAAGAAAAGCTATAGAAAGAACTTACGAAGATGAAGAAGGGTTTATTTGTAAGTAAAAAATAATTACATACATTTATTTATTCATTTATTTCAGTAACAAAAACAGAATACGTGTATGAAACACCCTCGGAAGACGAATCTGAACATATAAAGGAAGAACCGAAGAAAGAAGAACCAAAGAAAGAGCCACCTAAGAAAATCGAAAAGAAAAACAGCAACTCTGAAAATGAAGTTTCTCCCAAAAAAGGGACAAAGAAAAACAAAAAAGAACCTGGCAAAAATCAGCCGACCCTTATGAATTTTTTCAAAAAGAAGTAATTATTATAATTTTTTGAAATTATTATTTTTGTAAATTTAATTAGAATTATTTAGTAAGGCAATTATCTAATAGACGGTTAAAATTGAAAGCAAGAATGATGATTGTTTTAAATAATCAAGTAACCATTCGAGCAGGCCTTGAAACAAATGTCAGGTTACACACAGATATCCCTTCAAAAAATTAAGTGGAAAAATATTTTGAGAAGTATGCTGTGAAACAAAGGACAGTCGCCCAACCCACTAAGTTTCTGGCGTTTATTACGTAACTTTTATATTACTTTCAAAATAATTAAATCTACATATTTCTAAAAAATATTTTACACTGCTCCAGTTCCTTCATAAAGTTGGGGCGAAACAGGTATTCCTAACCCCGACGAAATATCAATATCGGCTTTTTCTCCATCCTCGGCAATTCTATATTTCGACTTCTTACTTTTGGTGTTGTAAGCAATTTCTAACCTAAGATCTTCGTCCTTGCAATTGGGCGTCTCGCGTCGAATTAATTCTTCAATTATCGGTGGGAACTTTGCGTACTTCGGAAGAACTAACAAGTTTTCTGCGACTTTTGTGTCTCTTTTGCAGTAACTGTCTTCTTCGTCTTTCGGTATTAGGCGATAATCGTTCTTGTAGCTTGCAGATTCAATAAGAATGGTATTCGGCAAATTTTTGCCACGCCACGTTTTTTCAGCCCAAACTTTAACTTTTCTAAGGTTCTAAAACATCGAATTTAACTATAAATTTAAATATGCCTAAACACTTCCACTTACATCAAGAGAATAAGTTTCAGGTTCGGGTAATGTTTCGACTTTGATAATTTTAAAATAAGAAGGTTCGTCGTATCTCTCCATTCTGCTTCTAGTTACTATTCGGCCGACCCCGTAGTTTTTCAAGTTTCCCACGATTTCCCATAGCGTTTTTCCTCTGAAATCATTTTTTCTGCCGATGTATTTGAAAGGCATTTTGGAATTTTCCCGAGAAGAGACGAAAAAGTTGGGTTATGGAAGACATAATCCACAAAACAAAAAAATTCAGTGACATTTAACCATTGAAACAACATAACCAGACTATAGTCTTAAAAATTTTATCACAGTTGGTATATCTAGGCAACCATATATACGCCTGGATAAAAATTGAATAAAGTTTACAATTTAGAAATTTAGTTTCAAAAATTGCTTTTATCTTTTATTTTAGTAAAGACTATATTCAATATCGTTTATATTTGAACTTTTGACCTGAATCAAATTGGAGCAAGAACGATAACACAAAAATTGGACTATTTCTTTACCCCATTTTTTTAAAACGCAACTATACAGGGTGTCCATGTAAAATTAAGTGGGTATTTTTTTAGGTTTGAGATCTCCAAAAAAGTGTCCTGTGATGTTAAAAAATGATTTATTAGGTATAACTTGATAAAAAAATTAATTCGTCAGCATATAGTACGTAGGAAGAAGCTGGAAGGAACTACTTATTAGAAAATAATACATACTTATTTAATTATATACCTACATGATCTCAGAGAACCCTGACATCAAGGTTAGGTTATTAGAGAATATCTAACATTCATGTAAACGTCGGAAAAGGTTTGTTATGTGTTTATAATAGATTAATGTATTTTTATTTTTTTATCGGGATTTATAAACCACTTAAATGATGATTCAATGACAACACCGTTTTAATCACTGATACCTACACCTAGTCATCTAAAATCACACTATTATAGATTATATAGTTATACAAGAATTAAAATCCAAAATCCGTCCCCTACGTCACTGGTGGCGCGATGAATGAACGAGCAAGTCCAGGACCAACTATCAACAGAAACAGAGTCGGCGTCGATATGAAAGGTTGTGTGTGGTCGCTTTATTTGTTTTTCTAAACATAGAGGGCTGCGATTTATTGACAGGCGAAAACATTTTGCGACAGACGTCAAGAATACTCGAATTTTCAAAACGACCCCCCAAAAATGCCCGAAAGCAAGCTGGCAAACGGCCACAAGAAGGAAACTCGAGTTTGGTGCGATGGCTGGTGAGTTTTTCTTATTACAAACGAAATCAATAACGTTAAAAATAGCTAAGTACCTACCTACAAGTTTAGTTCAAATTCAGTTTAGTTTTTTACGAAATTATATTTTGTGTATCGAATTAATTATTATAAGCACAATAAACGCACTAATATAAACTTGTTGACGCGACTTATAAGAGAAATAACCTATTTTTGCCTCAAGGAGAGTTGTTATTTTTAAAAATAATCCATTCATAGTTTGATAGTTTTTTATATTTAATCGCATTGAAACTTTTCCACGCCCTTGCCTGATAATTTTAAAATTACGGAGCAGGATACAAGCTCGGCTTACGATGATAAGGAATATTAATTTACAATTCCGATTGCATTGAATTTATGATATCAGCAGAATAGTATCAGTAGTTTAAAATAAATTCCTTATTTAAATGAGATGTTTTACACTCGGTTTTACATGGTTTTAAGTGGTTATAGTTTAAAATTCTAGCATGTTTTTAAAAAGTACACCTAATGATACCTATTTATTTTGTTACCAACTATTTTATTGTAAATGTACCCCCACGTATTTTATAGACCATAAGCGTTGACTGACGTATTATAGTGTAGGTACCTACCTACTGTTGAGTTGAGCCATTTTTTTGTCTGGCGTTTTGAGGGCTGAAATGTGGCTAGTTAGCTGATGAAAATATGGTTGATTGCCCCCCGTTCGAAAATTCGGAAAATCCATTTTCATTTACATGAAACATTTTGTTTTTTATATGATCATAAATTTTCTGGCATTTGAATAAAAGATTGACATTGATAAATAATTCACAAAAAAAAAACAGACGGTTTTCAATAGTCAAAAAGGTGTTTGGGATATGGGGGTTAACTTGCAAAACAAAAGTACAATTTTCCACTTTTTAAATGAAAGGTTTTGTTGTGAAAATTATGCTGAAAAATTGCCAGACGGTAATCACAGTTCGAAACGGAGCTTCCCGTGGAAAATTATGCGGAAATTTCGGAAAATTTTGAGCAATAATAGTAATATGCAAAAAAGGTGACCAAAATGTATGCAATGCAACAGCCTAAAAGCGGACATGCTGCATTGCCAGACAAATTTGGCTGTTCCATTATTTATAAATAAATAAAAAAGTTACAAAAAAATAGGTATATAAAATTTTCCACGATTTTTTTGTCTGGCATTTCGGATTTCTCTTTGAAATACGTGTACATACACCTAAAAAATGCCAGACAAGGTTGAGCTGGCTATTTTTTTTTTTAATAATTAATTATAGGTACACTTATATTTAATACTCAATCTAAAAATGAGATTTTTTTGTCTGGCATTTTGCATTTCCATGGTTAAAGTGTGTAGGTACATACTTAAATAATTAAAAATGCAAGACAAATTAAGTCGTTGGAAAATTAAAAAAGTAGGTACCTATATAATTATTTGTTAAAGAATAGATAGTTTTTCTGAAAACAAGTGTACCTATACTTATGTTACGGTTAAAGTGTTTACTTAGCTAGTTTATGATGTAATTAGCTAATTTTACAAACTAAAGTATTATAATAATAAAAATTCTCTCCCAAGCCATTAGCCAAACCTCATATTATCCGCCCTTTTTTCGGAATAACCTTTAAAAAACTCCTGAATACTCAATAGCTGGTGACTTACTATATGCAAAATTCATTAGTTTACTTTTGAACCAAGCAAATTAAGGCATTTTGAATTTTTCTACTATTTATTTCTATAGTAGTTATATGTAAGTAGGTACTCAAATAAAAAATGCAGACAAGTCAGGCAGTTAGGACATTTATTAATAGTTAAGTTATTGACAAATGGTAGGTTCGGAATGGAAATTACGTTGACAATAAATCTCATTTTAATATTATGATCTTTGTTTTTAGGTTGACCATTATATACGTAGGTATGATTCCAATGTAATATTCCCTTATTTTTTAAAACCTTTTTTGGAACAGCTCTGTACATTTCTTTTGCAAGTTAACCCCCGTCCCCCACCTTTTCCACCATTGAAAACCGTCTGGTATTTTTTTATTGGTGACTTATTTATCAATGTCAATCTTTTATTCAAATGCCAGACAATTTAAGATCATAAAAAACAAAATGTTTCATGCAATATGAAAATGGATTTTCCGAATTTTTGAACGGGGGGGGGGGGGGCAGGCATTAAAACCACCCTTATTTTCATCAGCTAGCTAGCCACATTCAGTCCTCAAATGCCAGACAAAAAAAAATGACTCCGCTCGACAGTACCGTACCTCACGGTCTATTACTACACTTCAGGAAACTGTTAGCTGTTACCTGTTACCACCAACTAATCTATTTTCCAAAAAAAGAAGGAGCCCCAAATAGTTAACTGTTTTATGCCTTTGCCAGTAGATGTTACAACGCTACTCTTTACAATTTTTTGGAAAATAATTTTAGTTAAAAATTTGAAAATAAAATACTGCGAGACCTACCCCGATTGACGGAAGCGTCAACTGTCATTTTCAGCTATGACATGGTCCATTTTGGCCACGCCAACTCGTTGAGACAAGCCAAAGCCTTGGGCGATCATCTCATTGTCGGCATTCACACAGATGAAGAGATCGCCAAGCATAAGGGCCCTCCCGTTTTCACGGAACAAGAAAGGTTTGCAAACAAAACGAATGTCTCTCATCGATATATTTATCATCTGAAATTTGTAGGTATAAGATGGTGAGGGGCATAAAATGGGTTGACGAGGTGGTGGAGGGCGCCCCCTATGTGACGACGTTGGAAACATTAGACAAGTACGATTGTGATTTTTGTGTGCACGGCGATGACATTACTATGACGGCCGATGGGTTGGACACATATCACGAAGTAAAAATGGCGGGAAGATATAGGTGAATATCTTTAGATTTTAAAAATATAAATAACGTCTTAGTAATTAAGGCATTATTGGTTGAAATTAATGTGCGCAGTTCAATCATTGACAAAAAATTATGAGCAATAAAATCTTACCAAATTTACATCCTTAAAAGTCAGAACGGATTTGAGTTATGTGCATTTAGAGATTAAGGTTTATAATAATGACAATGGCATTTTATATTGCTCAATGAACTGTATCACAACAATAATAAGAAAATAATTTTCAATGCTTACAAATGATAAATGGATTTAAAAGTACATTATGTGAAAATTAATAATATTGGAGGTATTTAAGATATGCAAATAAAGAGCTATTTTAAAAATGTACACCAAACATACAATTTTTCAAAAGTGTAACATTTAAAAATGACATTCACTTGGAATTGAAATCTAAATAAAAACACTTTCATACATTTGGTTGGCACAAATATGTAGAACCTGATCTACATATTATATAATGATATTATGTAGAAATGTGGCTGCATGTATAGTCACATGATCGCGCCAAAAAAGATCTAGATCATAGATCAGATCGTTTTTCAAAAAAAGATCTAAGATCGTTTAAAAAATAGATCTTTTTCATGCAAAAACGATGTTAGATCAAAGATCGTCTAAAAATGATCTAATTAAAAAAGATCAATCGATCTAAGATCTTTTGAACGATTTAAGATCTTCTAAACAATCTAAGATGTTCTAAACAATCTAAGATCTTCTAAACGATCTAAGATCTTTGAACAAAATTCATGATATTATATATTTATAGTATAGATATAGATGTCTATAAATACTTTTCTTAATTTTGACATAGTATAAAGTGACATGTTTCAAAACCTGAGCAAGTGATGATACGTCCAATTTTACATAACTAGTTGTGTAAAGTAAAATTTTACGTAATTAGTTATGTGAAGTTACTACTCTAACTGAACTGGTTACGTAATCAATCAGTTGATATACCTATGGAGAATTAGACTTTTCTTATAAAAACGTGTACAAGGATTATTTATGCAATTTATATTTTTATAATTTAAGTTATAAAATTCGGAATTTTGAGAAATAGATAATTGAAAATAAAATACAAATTAACATAAAGCATTCATTTAAATTTGACCTCAAAATAGGTTCTTGCAGTTGTAGGTAAAATGTACGTCAGTTTGTTTATATTATTTGTCATTTTTCGCGAATTTTGACAATTTGCACTTTAGCTGAGACCTAGAGATCTCCTGAAGTAAACTGCTTTAAATGAATGCTCGTTAGTAACCTAAGTAACTGAATTCGTAATACATATATTTTAGAAATAATATGTAGATTATATGTATAAAAAGAAAAATCCTTGTTCGTACAAAACTATTCAATCTTCTAAAAAATATATACCTACCTTTCTATCTACATTATTTTGTATAAAAAAATCATAGAAATGTTTCAAAAACGAACTAATTACAACAATTGAGGTCAAAATGAGAACATATTTTACAAATATGTAGATTTAAAAACGAAAACTCTTATTCCTACAACAACCTAGAGCACTATTTTTTATTCTTCAAAAATAAAACATTATTTTATATAAAAAAATCACAAAAATCTTTCAAATATGAACGAAAACAAATGAGGAAAAGGTTTTAGATCGTTATAACGATCTAGATCTAAGATCAAGATCGCGATCTTAGATATTTAAAACGATCTTTTTTAAATAGATCTGCCCAGCTCTGGCACAAATGTAGAACCTGGTCTACATGTATAATGATATTATGTAGAAATATGGCTGCATGTATAGTCACATGTAGAAAACCTGCCTGCATGTATAGTCACGTGTAGAAAACCTGTCTACATGTATAGTCACATGTAGAAAACCTGCCTACATGTATAATAACATGTAGAAATGTTTTCTACACGAATAGAACTCCGAAGCCAACCGTAACCCCTCTTCCCAGGGAGGTCCAGAGGACCGCGGGCGTCTCCACCACCGACCTAGTCGGCCGCATGCTGCTCTTAACCAGGAACCATTTCCGCCAAGGTCAGTATGAGTACGACGTCGGCAGGGAGCACTCATCGACCATGGGTCAAGACTCTTCCGCCAGGTCCCCGTATACGGGCTGTTCCCAATTCCTGCCCACCACGCAGAAGATCATACAGTTCTCGGACGGCAAGGAGCCGTCGCCCGGCGACAGTATCGTTTACGTGGCGGGCGCCTTCGATTTGTTCCACGTCGGCCACCTGGATTTCCTGGAGAAGGCCAGCGAACAGGTTGGAGATCGTTTACGGTCGTTTGTTTCTCTGTTCACTTGTCGTTTTACAGGGCGACTACATGATAGTAGGGTTACACACGGACCCAGTCGTCAACCGATACAAAGGGTCGAACTTTCCGATAATGAACGTGCACGAGAGGGTGCTGAGCGTTCTGGCTTGCAAGTATGTGTCGGAGGTTGTGATCGGGGCGCCGTACGTCGTTACAAAGGATCTGATGGACCATTTTAAGGTTAGGTTTGTGGAGGGCGTAAAAGGCAACGTTTAACGTAATTTTTAGGTCGACATCGTCGTTCATGGAAACACGCCGGTGATGGCCGCCAAGAGTGGAGAGGATCCGTTTAAATACCCCAAAACGGTCGGAAAATTCAAAGTTTTAGAATCAGGTAGCAAAATCAAGTGTGCTTTGAAATTCCTCCCTTTTTTCTTTTGTTTCGACTCGACTTTTTGTCACATCGATTTTGTTTAACCTTAAACTCATCAAGTAGGCCATGAATTGTTTTGTTTATGCTGTCCAATTATTTCTAACCTCAAAAATGTTTGACAGTTGTCATTTTTAGGTAACGACATGACGACAGAGAAGATAGTGGAAAGGATAATAAGGAATAGGTTGGAATTTGAGACGAGAAATACGAAAAAAGAAAAGAAAGAATTTGAGTTGGTCGAGGCTTTAAGAAAGCAAGGTGTGAATATATAAAAAGAAAGTGGGAAATGTCGATTTATTATGCATTTTTATCGAGGCAAGTACGGATAGGAACTCAAATGCCATAAGACGACACGATTTTTAACCAAAAAAACATTTTGATTTTAGTGATGTTGTAGATGGTGTATTTATTTTATGTTGAAATTTACGGAGCTTTATACATTGTATGGTTTTATGCCAGTTTTCGTCGTATGAAAAACCGGCCGAGTCAAGGGACTTAAATTATGTTTATTTTTTGTATAATATTTTCTATTTTACCAGTTTTCGTATATTTGTTATATATTCAGTTACTTTATAAATGCATGGCATAATATATTGTTGGTTTTATTAGATGCGTTTTAATAATTTTTTCTTCCTCTCAATCCTCTCCTTCAAAAATGTTAAATTATATTATATCGATAATCTAAATCGATACGATATCGAATATTTTTTATTTATTCGTGTTTCTATCGTTATGAGAATTTCATCTTAAATAAAAAGTCAAGGCCAAAATTGCTTTGGGAAACAAATGACCGAATATTAATTATGACTTAGCAAAGAAAATACTACTATTACCTCAGACTATTACCAAAGATCATGATATTCGATATGATCTTTGCTATTACGCAATTTTTTTGCATAAACATAACCTAACATCCTCCGATTGGCTAAATTGGTCGGAAGAGCAGAGGCCACAAAAAGAGGTGAAGAAGATAACCTCTCGTTTTGTATGAACCTAACCTATATATTTTGTGGTGTGAACCAAAGATATGAAGGCGGGGAGAATGAGTATGAAGCTGCGCAAACTGACTAATTTTGTCTCGCGCCATTTTGAAGACACATTGAAATCACTAATTACTGTTTCGGCAGAATTGATTAAATAAATTCTAAACAGAAATAAAATCTCATTATGCAAATGATAAACTTTTTTATTTTTAAGGTAAGTATACACAGATATTATACAATAATAGTAACAAATAAATAAAGCAGTATTTTTATTTTAATTTTATAAAGGTCTGAACCACTTAGGCACATTTTCCGTAGTTCTCTGAACTTTCCTCTCTGTGTCGTGGGTTATTCCGCTACTCGTACTGGCACCATTATTTACAGACACTGTCGAACCCTTATGTAGCAAATCTATGTCTATATCGTTACTTTCTTCGTTCTGATCTACCTTTCTTGTATTCTCTCTCCTAAAAAAGAAAACAAGTTCTAACCTACAAATCTTGACAACTGTCGGGATTAGTTCTCAAAATAGAATGCCTTGAAACAAATGAACATGGACAGTTGGTGTGACAATCTAGAATTCTAACCTCAAAATGTTGATAAAACTACTGTCAGAGTTAGTTTCGTAACGAAAGAACAGTGTGCCATGAAACAAATGAACACCGGCAGTTGCAGTGTCACAACCTAGAATTCTAACCTCATTTTAGCAGCTGCAAGACTGGCGACCGAGTTTGTGGTGAATTTATCCATTAGATCTTCCCGTAGAAATTCTTTTTGGTCGCTATTCGAACCGAAATAAAGTAATGCCCCGGGCACAAGCCCCAATTCCATGAGCATGCTTTCCTTCTCCAATATACACTTCGGCGGGGTCGAATCTAAAATGGATTATTAGAAAAGATAAAAGCAAAAACATAACCTTACAAAGATAAAAGTCGAGTTGTCTATTTTCCAAATGCTCGTTAACAAAGTCCATGACGTCTGCGATGGTTTCACGCGGCTTAAAACTACCCTGAAGTACCGTCCGGTTGGGAAACTGGATTCTAATGATTGCCTGTTTGTATCTGTTAATTTGGCGCAACTGTTTTTTGCTTTCCTCTAATCCGCGTAGGGCCGAGGTTTTTAAAGGAGAATTTTCCAGTTCTTCTTGTTTCCGTCTTATGTCCCTAAGGATTTTTTTGGCATCGTCTAAAGTCAGTTCAAAAAAGTCGTCGGGGAGATTCTCGCTGAACACGGATTGAGCAGATTCTAGGGAAAATAACATGGCGTTCCTTGCGCCCAACTAAAAAATAAAAGGAATAAAAATCAAAGTATGTTGGGAGAAATAATTATTGTTTACTCACAAAAACAAAGTTTTCTTCATCCAAACTTCTTTGTGTCTTCATCTCGATAGTATCGTTACTATTTAACGAATCTACGTCCATTTCTTCGTGTTTTTCTACATTCTTTTTATTTTCCGTATTTTGCCTTTTATCCTTAAGCGTCAATTCTGGACTTTTATCGGCCTTCCTCTTTTCCTTTGCCAATTTAAACAAATCCACGTTTTGTTTTTTAATATTCTTCTCGGGTTTAATAATTACCTCGTTTTTATTTTCTTCGGTTTGCATGGGAACATCTTTGTCTTCACTTTTTGTCGGTATCGGGTCGGGTTCTACCGGAATAAATTTTCTCATGTACGGTTTTTCTTCAACCGGTTTTGACGGTAATGGTGCCGATATGTTTGCCTGAGTTTTCAACAATTCCGGATCTCTATTTATTACTCTTATCATCGCTCTACCGCCCGTCAACCCAAGGCTTCTTAAAGTACAATTTTCAAGCTCCTTCCCGTATATTTCCCTTCTAGTATAAATTACGACGGGATTTTTATCCCGCCCAACAATCTCGGGGCACAACTTGTTCAGTATATTCAGCAAAGTATCGTTTGGCGTAAAATTATCCATCAAGCGATCGCCGTTTTCGAGATTAACCGCTAGAGTCACGGCACCTTCAACCCTATTTTTTATCGCAGTCACCAACTCGAGTTGGGCATTATTCGGCAGTCCGGAAAACCTGAAACTCTGCGTAGTATCCAGCACTTTATTGTGGTGCTTCAAATCGTACTCTTCAGGTTTGAATCCTTGCTTCTGGCATACTTGCTCTAAAATCTAATGGAAAATCTAAAAATAACAATATTTGGAGCATTACCAAAAAAAAATTACCTGTAAAAGCGTGGTGTTCGGGGTACATTTTACGGTTTGGCGACGTCCGTTTGGGGCTAGGACGCACACAGAAGCCCCAGACATGCTAACGATTGTTTAAAAAATTGTCGTTTATCGGTTTCCAGATACAATTTACTATACAATTTTCTGGAATGTCATTTAGGCGAAAATAAACATAACCTAAAAATCGCGCGCAGATAAAATTACAGAAAATGTATGTAGGCAACCAGGAATACAGACGCATTTCCCACAAAACGCTAAAGTTAGAAGGAGCAGACATGTGAGTCAAAGGAGGCCGATATGTTATCCAACCAACTAAACGATGATTGATAAAAACACTAAACTGAAATATTTGTTAGTAGCAGAGATAATTTATATGCTCTGTTATTGGGTGAATCAAGAGAATCAGATGCTTTTGAAGATTGTATATTATATAATATAGTGGGCATTTTCACTAATTTCAGTCATTTTTGCAAACTGTCAAATATCTTTACTTTTAGGTTACTAACATATGGCTCAATGAATTTTTCGGCGCTATTGAAATAAATAGCTATTGCCAAATAAAACCAATAATCATTTTTATATTGCGGTTTTATTTCTGATTAGAACTGAACATAAAAAAGTACAAAAAAACGCTGGAATATTGCTAAACGGGGACTAGAAAATAAGTTTACAGAAAAATCAGTCACTAAATTGGTAATACATTTTTTATTAAAAAAACTGGCACTGTATTGAAGTTCTGTCATCTGTCAAAAGTTCATATAAGTGCGTGACTTAACTATACTGTCAAAATAACATTAGTTTTTATAGGTTATCTGTAATTAAGTTATTTTCTTACTGTTTTTAGTAAAGATACTGGCTAAAAATATATTTTAAACAGTTTTATTTTGGGTCTAAATGTAAGCCCATGGGCCCTAACATATTACTCGAAGGCCCCGCTTCGCCCAGCTGACTTTTATAACTCTTCAATATATTTTTTAACGCATTTACGTTAATATCCACCGGATCGAAATCTTCAATATCTTCAAACTCATTCTTCTTTTCAAAACTCTCACCTATCGTCGTTTTAGCCAGCTCCCTATCCATTTGCTCCATGTATTCGTCCATTTTATTTTTTTGTTCTTTGTCGTATTCCGTTTCTTTCACGTAGTCGTCGTTCTCGTATTCCGACATATCGGAATCCGACTCCAAGTCCCACGAATCGTCCTCGGGTATGACAAAGTTCAAAATGTTTTGGACCGCGCAGGCAAACGAGTTCGGGTCAAAGTTAACTTTGTTGTCCTGTTCGAACGACACTTTGTTCTGTTTGTTTTTGGTCCTTGGCGGCCGTGTCGGTTGCGTTTCCACGCCTTCCACGCTCGAAGTTTTATCGAGGAAATTCGTCAATTGTTCGGTAAATTCGGCGGCATCGGTGTTGTTGTTGACATTCAATATTTTGCTTTGTTTGTAGCGTTCGTGCAGCATCTTATCAAGATCTTCCGGAGAAATGTTTAACCACGAATCGTCATCGTCGGTTTGCAAGTCGACAGTGACATCGTCGTTAGTGTCAACGTTTCGGAGCAAATCTAAAACCTCGCTGCCGATTTTAGGTGAATACTGCATAGAATCCCGATGATTCGTGTAATATTCCTTAGCTTTTTCCAAGAGATTGTTGTAAGGGCGAGAACCTTCGAGAAATTGGTTAAAATATCGTCTTTTCTTCAAACTCGACAAATATTCATGCCAACCCTTGTCGCAATCGATATCTTCGCTCGGTTTCGCTTGCGACACTAGAATCTCGAAACCGCAAGCGATCCTAACCCCCAAAATATGTTTCCTATAATCGTCGCTACCGCCCGGAGGCAAGTTCCAACCGGTCCTCCTATCGGGAACAAACTTGCTGTGATTCAACAACGCGTACAACAACTTCGTAAATTTAACTCGCGCCATAACCCTGTTTTCCGGCGGGAAATATTTCATGGCGCGGCAGGCTTTCATATCGACGGAATCCCGATTGCAAAAGGCCAGAATGGCGGGGGCGATGAGGTTAGGTTTCGTCTTTAGAATAGAAGCGACGGCGGTAGGCAGGTAGACAGTGCAGCGGTGTAAGTTGTGCGTAATATTTTCGGGGTAGTTTTTTATTCGGTTCTCGACGCATTTTTGGACGTTATCGATCTTGTGGTTTCCCGAACGTACTGCGCAAAGGTTTTTGATCATTGGCGAAATGTATTCGTCATCGTCAGGTTGTAAAAGATGAACGTTGCCATCGTAGAAATAAACCTGTAAAAAAAAACTAAGTGTTTCAGGGGAAGTTATAGAATTTTAGTGTTTTGTGGGGGTAGTGTCGACTATGGCTGGGAACAAATTTCTTCTTCTTCTCAAATATAAAAAACACAAAAACTAAGTAATAGTCGAGGCTGTAATTTGCGAATTTTTAAGTGATTTTATGAAGAAGAAATAGATATGACTTTTTATCGTACAAATATGACAATAAATTGTTTACACAACAATCTCACCTTTTTCTCACAGCTCTCAGGAGTTGCATAAGCTGGCAAATCATCGGCCGCTTCGATCAAAATAAATTCACCATCAGCATCGCAAATGCGTGCGACACTTCCGGTGATTTCTTTTGTCAGTTCCCGAATCAAAAACACTATGAACCACTCATCTTCAATGCTGTCACCATAGTGAGTCACTCCATATAGGTGCGGAGGCAACTCTTAAAAGAAAAATTAATTAATAACACAACGTGACTGGACAATATAATTGTTATCGTTAATTATTTTATATTTCTCAATAAAATTTGTGTTAATAATAAAGTTTAATTCACCGCTCTCATTTTTTTACCTTCTTTCCCTTCGAGATAAGTTAAAACGTTGCTATTACTGCCTCTGGAAACCAATTTAAACTCGTCTTTGTGCCACAAATAATCCTTTGTATACTTATTAACAATTGCGTTCGCCTTGTTAAGTGTACTGGACAAAATCTGTTCCTCTAGTTTTTCGTCTTTGCTCTCCATCAATGGAAACAGGAAATACTCCACAAAATCGTCTTCCCTGGCAAATTCCAAAATATTGTCGCGGTAGTTTTTTGCCATTATGTTATATTTTTAAAACTATTCACTATTCACTTAAAAATCGTTAAACGAGCATGGCTGGAATCGGTGAATGACCCCACCACATTGAGGTGCCCCACTACCACCACTGATTATTTCTAATAGAAGACAAAAGGACAATAAACAAAATTAATCAAAGACAAGTCGGTGTATGTTTGGTTGCATACGTTGTTAGAGATGGGTGTGAATCAATGTTACTATTTTGTGGTATTCTACCATCATTCCTATCCTAATTGAAAATTTTTGAAACGGTAATAATAAAATCTTTAATATGGGTAAATTTCTTATTTTTTTAAATTTTAACAACCACATTTGTGTCTTTAACAGTTCAACAACAAAATAAAATAAAAATGTAGTAGTAAAAATAGTACTATTTTCATATAAAATAAAAGAAGAGCAGCAGGAAACATACTGTTCTCCCAGAAGAGAAAAACGTACGTATATCTGGTTGCCTGAACTGTTAAAGATGGGTGCACTTCAGTACTGTCAAATCGATATTAAATGTTTTTCGTTTTATGGTAGCGTCCTTTGGTCAACGATCAACTGTCAGTCAACGAAAATTGATGGGCCGGCGTAGTTTTACCAAAGTCAAATAAAATTTGAAAAAGTTGCCTGCAAGGAATTAAAGGAAATAACAACCGTTTAATATGACGGTACATACATTTACTAATCAATATAACAATTAAAAGAGTATAAAATCATGCATAATATAAAATCGCTTGTCTTAATTTATAAAAACTCCATCTCCCTCTCGATGCCAACAAACTTGAGTTGCTCTGTGGGCCCATACCTACAAATAAAAATCCCCAAATTTCATACCGACAATACCAAATTACCCTAGAAACTAACCTATAATCGAAGAACAATTCTTCGCCTGGTTGTATTGGCCTTTTCGCGAAAATTCCAATCCTGTGATCGCCGTTCACCATCATGACTTTTGCGTAGCAATTTGGATTTATCGAATGGTTCGCGAATCTTATTTTGTTGCCTTTTCTTGTTGCGTCAACCACGAAATCTGAAAAAAATAACCTCGGAAACTTTGACATAACCTTAAATATGTGGGCTGTACAAGCAGGCCATGATCTTTGACAAGCGACATTTGAGCCTTGTGTTTCATGAACTACTTGCTTGGAAACTTTGACAGGTGACATTGGAATGTTTTTTCAGGGCCTACTTGTTTTTGTCAAAGTATTTTTGTATTTATAGCCTACTTAGATGAGATAAAGGATAACATAGAAAATAGCAGAAAAATCGTGGTTCCTTACCATTATTCAAATTAAACAGAAAACTACACATATATTTATCATAAACCTTTCCCCTTCGGTCGGCCTCATCTTGCGAAATTATTTCTCCGCAATATTCTGAAATGAATTCATTTTTCTGGGCGCTATCTTTCAAAAATATGCCCCAACCAGCCACATCCGACGGGGCCATAAGTAAATGTTTATCTACAAAAAAAATCACAAGAAATCACTAAAAAAAAAACTTCCACAAATATTTTACGTAGTCCTCTTTGAACGCTGACATTTTTACACGTTATTTTCGAAATGTCAAATTGATCGGCTCCGCAAGTTTGACATAAATCCGGATCGCATTCTCGAACCGCTAAATAACATGGACATTGTTTTGTGTTGCATTGTGCCTTGCATCTGCAACCTGGGAACCTATTTTGGCCTAAAACATAAGAAAACTCAATTTTTCCAGCATATTTCACGCCGTCTTTTTATTACGAACAAAACGATATATAACAAGATATGTTTATCTCTAACCGTTTCCGAGATATTCGACAAAAGGCTCTGGGGACGCTAAGTCATGGAAACAAACGAGAAACTGTCACAATTTGACACTTTAAGTGTCAAAAGATGACAGTTGTTGTTTTTCATGGGCTACTTAATGAAAAGTACGTTTTCTTGAATATCTCCAAAACGGTTAGAGATAAGTATGTCGAGTTATATATCGTTTTGCTTGTAATTAAAAAACGACGAGGACTAGAACAAAATCAGACGCAAATATTGAGAAACAATGAAGATATTGCCATTTTGGAACTCACAATCGGAGCTGCACTGGCAGAACTTTTCGCAGAAATTCTGCGCGCCTATACAGGGGCACTCGTGGTCGCAATTCCTGCCCGGATGGTCGCAGGGCGTGAAATTGTAGACGTGATTGCTGCTCGAGTCCTTCTTCAGTTGGATCTTGCGGCAGTGCATCGACCACAGTCGGTGCTTCTTCTTCTTCTTGCGCGGGGGCGTGTAATCGCGAGAGGCCTCCTCCGTCGGGATGTCGGCGTCCTCTTTTTGCGCAAAGTGATAAACCTCGAAAAAAACTGTTATTTTGAGGGCTTTTGTTGGTAAAATGTGCGGCGTACTTGTTGGCAGGTTTTCGTCAGGATTATTTGGGCGATCGCGCAGTAATTGCTCAAGAAGACTTTGTGCAAGGCGCGGAATAAACTCTCGTCCGATCCGGTCCATTCTTTGTGGTCGTTTGCGCCCATGAGGCCGAGCAAACTGAAGGAGGTGGTGGTGGAGACGGGATCGGCACCCTCAGAGTCTAAAATATGTGAAAATAATACGAAATAATTTTATGACAAAAAATGTACAAGGTGAGTTTTTTCGATGACCACTATGGGGATCTCGGACACTAGCAGAGCTAGAACAAAGGTTAAATGGGGAAAGAATTGCAGTTTTGAATGCTCAATCTAATGCCCCTTTTGGATTTTTAAAAAAGTTCATGGCTCACTAGATATTTCGAAAAGAGTGATTTTTTGCTATTTCATCAGATCTCTGTAGCTCCGTTATTTCTGATTATACGGAAAAACTGTAGAGACAAAAATTGTAGATAATTTTGGGCTTAATAAGATAATCTATCCAATTTTTTATGTTGTTTGTGATTTTCGAGATATGGCAAACTTGTGTTTGTTTAAATGTAAATCATAGTTGGATGTGGCCTTATCAAATCGGCCATTTTTTGAGCTTTCGAAAGATATAATACTCGTCATAGTTATTATAAAAAATAAAAGAGCTATGGCTAATTTTCTGTTTTTTTTTTAATTTTCAAAGTCAGTCATGGAATATTTTCATAATTACGTTTTATTTTATAATAAGACATACTTCAAACTTTCAACTATTTTATTTTCAGCTGGTAACAAAATGTAACAAAATAAAACAAAAATTATCATGACGGAGCTCCACCACATAATTATTTGCCCGTAAGAAATTACCTAGATCAGCTTTATCCAAATAGATGATGAATTAAGAGCAGCTGTTTTAGAAGCAATTGCCAGTATTGACAGGCGCTCTCTAAGAAAGGCGACAAATTCAGTTTAAAAAAGATGCAATATTTGCGTAAATAATAATGGTGGATTGTTTGAACACCTTTTAAAATAACAATAATTTGAGTTTGAGTTTTTTAATTTTTGTTTTATTTTGTTCCATTTTGTTACCAGCTAAAAACAAAAAATTAGAAAGTTTGAAGTATGTCTAATTATAAAATACATTAGCCAATTAGCCATAGCTCTTTTATTTTTTATAATAACTATGCCGGAAAGGTCAAAAAATGGCCGACTTGATAAGGCCACAGCCAACTATGATTTACATTTAAAAAAAAACACAAGTTTACGTCATATATCAAAAATCACAAACAACAAAAAAAATTGGATCAGATTATCTTATTAAGCCCAAAATTGTTTAAAATTTTTGTCCCTACAGTTTTTCTGTATAATCAGAAATAACGGAGTTACAGAGATCTGATGAAATAGCAAAAACCACCCTTTTCAAAATATCTAGTGAGCCGTGAATTCACTTATTATAACCGCCATGTCCCAAAATAGGTCCATATTATACCTAGTGTTAAATTTTCCAGATAAAAATATCAGTATCGGGTATTTCAAATTTAAAATGTCCAAATCAGAAAATTCGATAGCAGGTGTTATACCTACAAATATACAACACTGGAAATCTAAAAATATATAGTGTTCCATTTAAAAAAATGCAAGTTTGTGTCGTAAGTATCACTTTTATGGGGAGACCTGTATAATTTCTGAAAACACCGTGAAGTAGACAGGATGCAGCCCTACAACTTTTTATTAGATTTTTTTCCAAGTTGAAAAATAAAAAGTTATGGGGTAGCCAATGACGTCAGAACCTATAGACAGGTTTGTTTTGATAAACGCTTGACGCCCAGAACTAATCACAATCTAAGCGCTCCATTAAATTATTCCGAAAATGTCGCGAGATTGTCAGAAATTGCCCCTTTTTGTCGAGCCGTAGCGAACTTATTTCGTTTCTGGGCTCGAAGGCTGGCGTCGTTAGACCATCCCCCGAGTCTTCAGGTGAGGTTCCGATGCTTCCGGCGCCCCCAAACAAGAAAAAACATGCGATATCCAAGTGTGATTCTGGAGGAACTATAACCGGGAATCACCGGGTGTATAGTTGGTTGATGGTTGACTTTCTGTCTTTGTTTGTAGCATGTTTTTAGAGTAGTATGGATATATTTAATCTTGGAGTCAAAATAAAGGGCATTTTAACAATGGGGCACCACGTCTATAGCACCACGTCATTGGGGGTAGCCTAATTTCGCGTGAGAGGCTGTACAATGTGTTTCTTACAGCCGTTTGGTTGTAATCCAATAGGGGCATTCAAAACCGCAATTATTTTCCCATTTAACCTCTGTTCTAGCTCTGCTGGTTTCCGAGATCCCCCAAAAAACCCGCCCTGAATATATTATTTTAATTTTTTGCCACCTTTATTGTTGCTGTCGTTGCTGTCCTCCGAGCTGGCCTCGTTGCCCGAATCCACGCTCTGCTGCTTGCAGACCTTCCTCAAACCGTTCCCGTTGCCAGCGCCGCCGCCGCCGCCGCCCCTTTCCTTCTCCAACGAGTCGGCCGCGGACTTCCTCTTCCGCTCCTGCTGGCTCTCCTTCTCGGACTCCTCCTCTTGTTTGGCCTTCGCCGCCATCTTCTCCTTGACGACCTCCTTGTCGGGAAAATCAGAGTTTCGGAGAAAGTACGACTTTTTCGGTTGTTCGCTTACCAACAGCATGTAGCAGTCGGGGCCGCAGGGGTCGGTGAATGGTTTGAGCTCGGGGCCGCGGCGCTTCTGCAGGTTGGGCCCCGGGTGGCAGGCCTGCAGACCTAAACGACATTCGGGACGGTACTCTCGGGGTTGCGGGCGGGTTCTAACACGGGCGTAGCCAAGGGGGGGGTTTCGGGGGTTCAAACCCCCCCCCCCCCCCGAAATAAGCAAAATATTACCTAATATTATACCGAAAAAATACGAGGAGTGAAGAGTTAAATTATTATTACGTTTGAATATATGTAGTAATAGTAGCGCCTAGCGCCATCTTTTGACGAGAGGCAGACGCAGTTGCAGCCGAACTATTTTGTATTGTAGGGACACTTTGCGTTATTTCTCGATTATTCGCCACGCCCTTCGGTCGAAATGAGCGGAACTTTGTGGAAGTTTCTGTACGGCTACTGGGCTGCTATATAAGCGGCGCCGCGGCGCGTGACCGCGCTTACGGCAGTATTGTTCCATGCGAACTCGAAGCGAATAAAAGTGAAAAGTGGTGAACGAATAGTGAAGAGAATTAAGTGTACCGTGTAAGTAAGTAATTTTAGTGCACTGTTATTCGATGACCTTGTTAAGGATAGATACGTGAATCATTATTACTGTCGAAAAATGGAGGGGCAAAAAAGGAAGGGTGATAAACCTAAAGGTATGGACTACTGGAAAAAGTGGTGTAGTCAAGGTCAAGGGGTTTCTAATAAAGAAACAAATTTGGATTTAGCTATCAAAGCTTCAGCTACCTTGCATGCTGATAAGAAGACTGCCTACCCCGAAATCTAGTTTGGAATGCCTAGATATGTGCGATAAAAACCTTTATCCTAATATTTACACATTACTACAAATCTTGGCTACCATTCCTGTTTCCACTGCTACCCCAGAAAGGTCTTTCTCGAGCCTAAGGAGACTGAAAAACTATTTACGAAACACTACAAGTGAAAACAGACTTAATGGTTTGGCTCTAATGAACATTCACTATGGAACAGAAATTCATGCAGATGAAGTAGTGGATATATTTAAAAGAAAAAGCCGAAGATTTCTTCTTTAATGGTTTTAGATTTAGCGCAGAGGAACGGAATTAATTTATCCATTTCATTTAAAGTTAAGAACTTTATAAATATGTCGTAGTTTTTCGGATGAATATAGATATTAAATTTCATGTAAGTATATTTTTGTTGTTTTATTTACTTCTCAAACTAAACCCCCCCCCCCAAACTAAATCCTAGCTACGCCCGTGGCTTCTAACCGGTTTTTTGGCATACAGGAGGTCGGGCGTAAAAGTAAAAAGTATCCGTCTCATAACAAGTTTGTTCTTTCTACAAATAACTTCAAGTACCTAATAATTATTAACTTGGTATCAAAATACCTTGGAAATACTGGCAAGAAATGTTACAAAATGCTTTAGATTCTATGAAATACTGCAAAAATGTCTTTAAAAATCGAAGGAATTACATATTTACTAAAAAAAAAAGACAAAATATTTTTGGAATGACAAATGGCAATATCAAGAAAAAATACCATAGAAAATAAACAACAAACTATGAAAACTGTAGGAAATACCTATCAATGAAATAATTACCATTAAAAATCAAATAAATTTAATACTAAATACATAACAAAGTACCAAAATATTTTTAGGCAATTAAAAATTGCAGAAAATTTTAAACAAACTTCCATAAAAGGTAAGTACATAATATATCTATTTATTGGTATATTATAAATAAATAGTAACAAATATGTAAAATAAAAATAAAATTCTTAAAAACATCAAATACTTCCAATAAATTTAAATATTCCATGAAATATAACAAATTATTATGAAATATTTTAAAATTCCTAAATTACCAAAAAATGTGCAAAATGATTTATAATTTTTTTTAAACATTTTACCATAAAATATTCTAGAATTACCAAAAAATTGCTATAAAAGTTTTAATTTCAATAAAATACCTGGTAGGTATTTTAAATATTTTGTGGTAATTTATTATATTTTCTATGAATTCTTCTGCCATTTTAAAATTTTTCATAGCAATTCACCAAAAAATTAAATTTGTAGTATTCAAAAATTCACGGAAATGGAAATATTATTTACTATCATAAATTACCAAAAAATTGCCATTAAAATAATTTAAAATTTAATTACCACAAACTATTAAGATATTCTAGAAAATACTCCCATACCCCATGTATTACCAAAAAAATGAAGCTCCAAAAGCAAGGCTTTTTAGTTAAGTGCACAAGAATTATTTATTGCACAATAATGCACAAACTGACAGAAAATAATTAAATGCATAAATATATAAAATTACCTACTATAAAATAAATACCAAAATTAAAATATTCTAGAAAATATTTCCATGTATGTATTACCAAAAATTGCAATAACAAATTTTAAAATTAAATGCACTGTCAGAAAATATCAAAATTATAAAATAGAAACAAAAATATGTAAAATAAAGATCGCAATAAAATATCTAAAAATTCCTAAAAACATCAAATACAAATAACTACCAAAAAATGATTATGAAATATTTTAAAATTAAAAAACTGGCATAAAATGTTAAAATGAAATTTTTTAAATACATTTTAGCATAAAATATTCTAAAATTACCAAAAAATTGCTATGCAAAATTGTATTTCAAGGAAATACCTTGGTATTTTAAATAGGTAGTAATTATTTATATTTTCTATGTATTCTTCTATTTTAAAATTTTGCATAGTATTTTTTGGTAATTCCTGGTATTTTGTAGAATATATTTTGGTAATTACTAATTTTACTAAAAATTTTTGGTTATCTAGTAATTTTTCATAGTATCTTTTAATCTTTTTACTATTTCTATATTATGATAAATTTTGGCCTTGAATTGAAACAGAGACATAATTAATGGAAAAACCAGGGACTCTTTAAAATAAAAGTAAGGGTCCCTGGGAAAAACAGTGATTTTGTTTGCATTTTTGACGTTTCCTGTATAGTCAAAAATCTGGTAAAAAATGTACAAAATGATATTCAATCCCAATGAAAACGAAAAACTTCATACACCAATCGAGTTAAGATGAGTGTTTAATGATTACGTTTAATTTCGGTCAACAAATGATGATAGAATCTCACATAAAACACACATAAAAATATTTCAATTCACAAATTATGAGAATGAAAGTATGTTTGTATGTATGTTTTACACAATCATGATATTACCTTGTTGTCCTAAACAGAAGCAGCAAAACAGTAAAATCCCAATATTCACTTAAATCTGCAGAGCTTCTCGCTACTCTAATCTAAATCTAAACTTATGTAGTAGGTAACTTGAGAAAAACAAAAAAGATAAAAAGTACCAAAATATAAAAACTTACGGTGCAGGAAACAGTCGTACTTGAAGCACCTCCTGCAGAACAAAGTATGGAATGAATGCATAGTTTGTTCTCTAGGAACAGATGCTGCATTTGGACCATCTATATTCGGAGTACACTCTGGTGGGGCATTTGGATCAGTTCGTTCCGTCAGTTCAATATATCTAACAAAATTCAGCGCAAATTATTATTTTTTCTTTAGAAAATCACACACTTACTTGTCTCTTAGTTCTTCTGGACCCCCTTTATCGGGAAACTGCAGAGAGATCGCCTGAAATATCACGGAAGTCGGAAATTCCATTTCTTCTTTCTTCTTTTTGTCATCGTCGTGTTCCTCTTTTTTATCTTTATCTTCTCTTTTCCTTTCGGGTTTGTTGTCTTTCTCTTGGTAGGGCATCAGGGCGTGTACCAATTCCACAAATAATTCGTCGTCTATAAAACCGGACTCGCGGTCTCCGTGAACTTTACCGTCATAGTTTTTTATCAGTTCCTCGATAAAAGTACCTGAGAAAATGCGTCAAGATAATAATATACTATTGCGCCAAGATATTAAATTTAGTATGCATACCATCCTGGTCTAAAATCTCGTCGCCCATGTACGGTATATTGTGCAAAACGGTCTCGTCTTCGACCATAAAATTCTGTTGTATCGGCGCCCAAGTGTACATAGTAGGTATGGGCGTGACGGCGTTTATGATTTTTATCGCCGTAACTTGTATGTCGCCCTCGTTCCCAACCACCTCGGCTTTCTTCATGCAGGTGACGTGAGCTGGCAAATCGGGCGTAGTCGGCCAGTACGCCTTGTTCCTTTCCGTGAACCGCTTCTGTTCCGAAATCAACGTCTCCGTCATTCTGTTCCTGTTCTTGTTCCACGCCAATTTGACCTCGTCAGCCCGCTTGTACCGCTTCTGTTGCCTCAGTCGCATGTATTCGGTTTTCACTCTTTTCTTCCATTCCGCTGTGACTTTGCTGCTCTTCGTCGTCGACATCGTAAGGGAGATTCGTCTTTTGTTATGTTAAAAGCATGGGGCGCGAAAAGCCAGCCGTGACTGGGTGAATCAACGGCTTTAAAAGGTAGAAAATTGGGAAAATATCACCGATAACAAAAAGCTACAAAGTAAAACTACGCCCGCCCATCTTGATAAACATAACCTAGAAATTTTCTTTGACAGTTGACAAAAGGACGCTACCACAAAACATAAAAAAAACATTTAATATCGATTTGACATTACTGAAACGCACCTATATTTAACAGTCCAGGCAACCAGATATACGTGTGTTTTTCTGTTATGGGAGAACAGTCGTTCCCTGCTGCCTGCTGCTCTTTTATTTTATATGAAAATAGTACTATTATGGTGCAACTATTTTTATTACAAAATTTTTATTTTATCCTGTTGTTGAACTTTTAAACACACAAATGTGGTCGTTAATATTTTAAATAAGAAATTGACTCGTGTCTATCAGCTATTAGACAAGGACTTTATTATTGCTCTTCCAAAAATGTTCAACAACAGTATCATTTAGTATCGATTCAACATTAGCCGCGTTCCTTTTGCCGAATTCTGACTTTATCTCAGTTGGTGGCCGTTCCTTTTACAAATGAGAATGTGAGCTAAAGTGAGATTTTTTACCTCCCCCTTCATAAAACTAGGGTTCCTCTGGAACCCTACATAAAACCATTGATGGATCCATCGACGTTAAAAGCCTAGTCACTACAAAACAGTAATATTCGGTAAATAAATTTGTAATTGCCTAATCTCGATCTCCATGGTTCAAGATAGGCAACTAAATATGCAATACAATAAAATTATGCTTAGGCAACCACGTATACAGCAAATTTTACTTCTGTGGTACGTGTATATTGAGGTTATGTTCTTAAATTTATTTTGAAGTGAAATTGCAGTATTTTGTCGTTTGCAGGGATTTGCACAGATTAAAAAAGAAGCAAAGTTTCGATTTAAAAAGTGAGAAAGTACTCAAATATTTTCAAAAATGTCTGCTATGCCAGTAACCTCATCTACTCTCTTACCACTGGGTAAATTTTGTAATTTGTTACCTACTGTTTTAAAGGCGATGCTAGAGATTGTATTTTTGTTTCTAGAACTTGTGGACAAATGCATAGGTTCCAGAATTCACATAATAATGAAAAACGACAAAGAAATTGTAGGAACGTTGCTAGGTTTTGACGATTTTGTAAATATGTTATTAGAAGACGTTACGGAATATGAAACCACCCCGGAAGGAAGACGAGTTACGAAATTAGACCAAATTTTGCTTAACGGGAACAATATAACTATGGTAGAAAATTACTTTTTATAAAATAACATTTTTTCTATTGTGTATATTTTTTTCAGCTTGTGCCCGGAGGTGAAATGCCTGAATAACTTAAAGATTAAATGAACAAATTAATTTTAAGTTTTAATTAAGAATATTTTCAAATAAATGTTTCAAACAAATATTTGGTCTCTATTATTATACCTTATAAAAACACTTTTGCCCAATATTTATCATAGGCAGCTATGGAAACAGTAAACACGCTTCAAGCTGCTAATGAATACCATGGCCTCCTACGATTTACGGCTCACTTCGCGTTACGCGAAGTGTGCCGTAAATCGTAGGAGGCCATGATGAATACAATCTGTGTTAATTATGAAGGGATCCCAAACTATAGTATGCTTCAATGTGATTGTCTCAAAGACATTTTAAAATTCAAACGCACCAATGATATTGAAAGTTACCAGTTTGTTGTTGCTTCACCCAAGAACGTTAAACCAGACTTAACGTTCTTGGCTTCACCAACGCTATTAAGTGCCATAATTTTGACACATATTTTTAAGGTTAAGATATGTTGAGGCATTGAGTAAATTTTTAAAAATATATGTATATTCTTTAATTCAATGGTTGGGCAAATAAGACTCATTTTTACTAAAAAATATTCCGTTTTTATTAGTAAAACTTCACATTTCGGACTTGTACGTCAATAACTTACCAAACCTTAATTATCGAAGCTAACTTTCAATGTATTTACAACTGACTAGAATCGTAAAAAGTATACAAATTAACAGCTATCTTCCTTTAAAAATAAAATACCTTAAAGTTTTAGAGCATTCATCATGATATTGCAAATGAAAAGAATAATAATTATTTGTGTTGAACATCTGTTTCTAAAAAATTAACTTTTGTATTTTTATTTTTTGGGGCAAAAACACGCAGTAGTCTTTTTTTTTTTCACTAGTACCTTTTAGGGATACAATTATTGAAGTTTTATGACATTTATCATAGATTGCCATAAAAAAAACAGCACAAATGTCACTTGTCAATAATTACTTTTTTTCACGGCCATCTAAGATATAGGTTGTGAACAAAATGTTAAATATCTCCACAACCGTTTAAGATATTTAAATTCCGCAAAAAGCCCCATGATCGAAACAAAGCCCTCTATCAGAAAACTCCAAGAAAATGCCCAAATTTTCTAACCTATCGCCAAACTTTCACACGGCCTCCCGTTTAACCGCCACTTTCTTAACCACCTGCACTCCATTATTTGCCGCCTTTCTCCTCTTGCTGTGTTCCGTGTTTAGATGTTTGCTAAGTTCCGCAATGACCAAAAACGCTTGATCGCATCTACTACACGCAAACGGCAACGGCTGTTCCTCGGTTAAAACTATCGCGTGCTTCTTCGTGTGAGCTTCTAATTCCGATTTCGTTTCGAACCGACTCAGACAGACTATGCACAAGATCATCGCGTGGAACGACTGGTAGTGATCGGAGAGGTCCGAAAGTTGAGTGAAGGTATTGTCGCAGATTTCGCACTCGAGCGTCACCGTGTACTCGTTGTGCCGTTCCTTACAGTGGTTCGACAGAAATAGGGGGCTGTCAAAGCTGGCCGTGCAAATTATGCAGGAGGCGAAGTGGATTTTTCGATGTTCGAGAAGATCTTCGCGTCCCGTGCAGATTAGTTTGCATTTTGGGCAAACGTCGGCTTGATTCACCTAAAAAAAATTAATTTTCAAAGTACTAAAAATGGACAGGTGCCAACACGACATGCCTATGATTACAATTATTTCGATTCAATATTTGGATTCTGCTAAAAATTTACTTCGCAATGACATACCACATGTTAGCATTTGTTTAAAAATGGCCTCCAATATCAACTTGTATCAGTTTCCTAAGGTGGCTATGGAATCGCCAATACACAAGACAACAGGTGAATAGTAGGCCATGGAAATAAAAAAAATACTCCGACTTCAATGCTATAGTCCTCCTTACGGCAGAATGCGTGCGATAAGGGGGAAGAACTCGCAAATATTATAGAATTAGTCACAGTTCAGGGGCGTAGCTAAATTTTGTGTAACTCACTGACTTAATTTTCATATAATTGTTATTTAATTTATTGTTAATATTATTCTTAACGGTGATGCCTTAGACTATGGAGGAAGGCAAACCCTTATAACATTGGCAATTATTTCTTGTGCTTGAGAATGCAACGTTCTTCCCTGTTTACTCATTTTGCACACGTTAACTCCCGAACATACGAAACGCCACTGAGCTCTCTGAGCCGACGGAAAAAACTTGCCAGCGGCCTAAAAAAATGAGGTCTGTATGGTAGCCCAAATACGCAGTTAACTTTACGTACTATAGAAACAGGCACAAAACGCGTTGGCTAACTGGTTTTGTCAGCCGACTCCTTCGCAGAAGTGCTGTGTTGCCATATTTCAAAGGCGATGGTAGACGCGACAATGTTGAAAAAAATATAATAGGTGTTTTATCACACCGCGTTAAAAATAAATGATAAACAAAGATGGGTAAGTGGTCCCGTGATGCGAGCTTTATTTTTTCGGTATAACAGAGTTCAGAAATTCGGCTTCAATATGATAAAACTTGTATTCGCCAATAAATAACGAGTACTCGTATAGGAAATCTCGCAACGCTGCCCGCATTCTTTAGAAACATTTTCTTTCGTGCTTTGGATTATATTAACTAAATACTAACCTGGAAATTGACGTTTTGCTTGCACAAATACTGAACTATACCGGCGTTGGTGTGACAACTTTGATAATGTGTCTTTAAGCAAAAAATACACCCCACCACAAGTCCACACGTTTTACACAGATATTTGCTTATTTCTTCGTCGCTTATTGCTCCGCAGGCAAACATAAGTAAGGTATTTGAATGCTCTCTCTTAACATACCCATTGATATCCTGGAAAATGTTTATATTTCGCAAAAAATCACTATTTGTATTTTTCTAAAAATATATTACCGATTCATGCCTATCATTCTCGTTCTCGATACTACTAACAGCGCTAGTAATCTCTTTATCATAAACACTATTTTCGGTATATTCGATAGCTTCTAAAATCTTATTATTATTGCTAGACCGGGTACTTTCGTCTGCAACACTGCTAGCTTTAACTTCTGCCAAGTCGAGCAGTTCTGGACTGTCCTGATACTCAACTTCCGTACTATTTTCGTCAGTTTTAATCTGTATTATAACTTGATGGTCGCTCAGGTTTTTGTCGAAGCTATCACCTTCGTATTTAATAAAAATGATCTCGGGTGATGAAGCTGACATCACCCTACGGTCCTTGTGTTCCTCCATGACAGCTAAATAGTTTAAATTATTAGCTAAAATATGTTTTTTTGGCGAATTTTTGAGTGTTTAATAACATTATTTTTCTGTAAAAATATGTTCAGAAGACAGGGAAGTTGTGACAGTTCCACAAAAGAATTGGTGACAAATGACAAATGACGGACAAGTGACAAGTGACGTTTATCATAGATCACAAAACAATAGAAGTAGCATTAGTCAAAATGTAGGCAACCAACAATCTTTGTAAAAAAAGCCAAAAACAAGAACGATAGACACCGTACTTGGCCAAGAATATTATGATGATGAGATATAACATACATAATATCAAAAATACAAATAAACAAGTTTTTGTTAATTTCTTTGCAATCATCCCTGCTCTTTACGGAGAAAAATATTATTCAAATTTTATCAAGAAAAATTATTATGGACTCCAATTTCCAAGCTTCCTACCTTTTGGAATTATGTATTTTCTGTGCTTCCATGTATTTAATCTTTTCAAAAATTTTGCATTTTACGTTTTTAGTTTCAATTCAAATGGGAAAAATAATATTAAAAACTGCTCCTGGCGAATTCACCAAAAATCTAACAAACTTTGAAGTTATTTTTCTTCATTTTATAATATCTATCTGGGCTGCATTTTCCATATAAACTAGAGTACAAATAAGTGTTTTAGTTAAATTCAATTAAATTATACCCATTTTTGCGTAGGTAGGTACCATTTTGCTAAAATTTCCACAAAATTCCCACTTTCACAATTTCCCCAACTACGCATGCGCCTAAGCACAAAGCTTCAGAATCTCCAAGAGAGCTTACGGCACAGTCTCGTTCGGTTTCCACGACTATTTTGTCGTGGACGGTTAGAATTTCGTTCGTTTTTCTCGATTTTTCAGTGAACTCAGTGTCTAAAATTCGACAATAATGACCACGGTGCAACCAAATTTGGATATGAATGATTCCTGATTGGCAGAAATTCGGTAAGTGCTACATAACCCCATTTTCGGGGGGGTTTTCCCCTTTATTCGGCGAGCATATCGATCTATTTTGATTTGGGGGGTGAAATATTATTCATTAGTATACAGAATAAATGCGGAAATGCTCGCAGAATAATTTTCTGTTGTTAGGGCAGAATTTGTTTATTTTTGGTGATGTAAATAGAGGATACCTTATAATAGGTGCAGGCGTTGATTTAAAGGCTATTTTCAACGTTCAAAACAAGCAAGAATGTGTAAATCTACGATTTTTGAATAGGAAACGGTGAACATTTGAATATAAACAAACATTCTTCAATGTTTATCACAAAATTCTCAAAGTTGGCTGTAGCCCTGTCCTGTCCTATGACTGCATTCATTTGTTTACGATGTGTCAATAGAAGCTTGTGTTTACAAAAAAAGTGCAGTTCTATAATAGCCTTTTTTAGTTACTAAAAAGTACATCAGTTGTTTTGTTGCTATACCTAGGCAAAGTTTACAGAATAAAATATTCTGTAAACTTTGCTATTGGTATGATAATAAAGTTTAATAAATTGTGTTATCCAAAAAGGAAGTAGAGCCGTAGCACAGAATAAGTCTTTATTCTGTGGCCGTAGAGCCTGTTAAGATATGTGGGAAATTGCATTAAAGTGCAGGTAAATATCTAGGTACCACCTAATGGCATTTTAATGATACCTCAATGATACCTAGTTTAAGGGATAAAAGGAAAATTGTCCTTTAAAAATATATTATTTCCTGAGAACGTTTTTATAGCCTTCATCTTCATCCCTTTGTGTACCTGTAGGTTTAAACTATTACAAGGGATCCTGATTATTTTGTTAAACGCTTTGGTAGGTACATACCTAGGTAGGTACCTAGCCACTCATCAAATTAGAAGACATTTTATTTCACAACCATTCTTGAAAACCCCAAAAATGGAACAACAAGCAGAAACAATACCTACACGCACGTCCATCTCTATAAATTTCGAAATGTGGAAACCCGAAGAAATCGATCGTGGCAAGCCATGCAAAAAATAACAGACAATCGCCGGAACCACCGGCCTACTATGATAAAACGTGAGAAAGCGAAGAAAATGATTTGATGTGCCACCGATACATTTTTGACAGAAAAGTGAAATTTGTGTGGAAAAACACGGCAGTACTTTATTTTTTATGCACTCCAGGAATCTATGACAATTGTGTGTCGATATTTATTACTCGCCTGTTCAACGCATTCCAAAATGAATATTCATGCTTATCATGCATCCATTGACTAGGTATTATTCAAATAAACTCAGGAAAAATAAGTGTAGATGGAATGTTGCGGTAACTGCAGAGGAATTCGTACCATTTTCTTGGTCGATTTCGTAATGATTCAATGAACTTTATACAAGAATACAAAACTGGTAATTGACCCCAAGTTCACTGTACTTACTTGGTCAGACGCGACTTGTCAGTCTTGTTTCGATGAAAATGAACGCATAAAGAGTTATAAACACATTGCGTATTTGAGATTGACCGCCTGTCTTTGTACAATTCCTATTATAATGATTGTGATTTTATAACCTACTTCAAGTATTTCTTATGTTTGTGTTGCCAATTTCAACGCGAGGCGCATCTTTTCCTGCTTTTCATATCGAGAATCTGCTGTAGGTACCTATTATTTGACCTAAAAAGTTTGAAATAAAACATTTTAACACTAACACACTAAAACAGAATATTGCTATCCTTGCGCGCTTCAATAGGCTTACATAAGTAAGTAGGTAATCCAAACAATACGGTTGAGAAAGCCTTTAAACGTAATAATGAAAATAGCAAGATAATAAGTGTATGATGAACATGTAATAACAGTTCACTATTTCGATGAAGTCATAGGTATATGAGTAGGTAACAATTTTCTCAGAAATTACGCTGATTTTTATTAGGTACATGTTAATCTACACGTACCTACCTAGTGTGTCTCTCACAAAGGTACTATATGTACGTCATAATTAGGGTTTCTGTCCAGATTTCTGGTTTCTGCATTAGGAAATGTCTATTTAATAAGATTTTGATTCCCATCTGCAAATATTGTCGCGTTCTGCTAGTAGGTATTCTAAAAATTGAAGCGGCAAAATACAGCTTCTGTTCTACCAAATTTTCGTAAGAAACTCATTTATGTATCTCGTAAGTCATTCATTAACCATCTTGATCCTAGATTGCCCCATTGGAAAATGTTGTTTCTGATCATTTTAGTAATTATTGTGATTTTTTTCCAGGAGAAACTCACGAAAAGAAGCACGAAGAAACACAAACAGATACAGAAAACATACACACGATCCTTTTCACCCTCGTTTTCACCTTAATCTGAATTTAAATATCCTTTGTAGCTTTTATTTACAACTATTTTTTGTAGGCATCAAAATCTGCGACTTAGAATTGTACAAAACGCGTATGCAAGACAAAACCATTCAAAAGTCATCAAATTTGTATGCTAATAAATTCAGAAAATGTTTCTTATTAGCCATATGTTCTCACCATCGAATGCATATTTTATATTGTAGTAGGTAGGTATTATAAGAATCCGTTTTGTTTCAGGTTTCAAAAAGCGATCAAATAAAACTTTCCTACCTGTTCTTACTCCCAACCGGTCCTTATCCCCGCCAAAATGGCACAATGGTCTTATTATTATTAGTGAGGTACCCCAATCGAGACCCCAATTCATCCAAAGAGATCTGAACCTACCTAAGAATAACCCTTGTATTAAATTTCATTTCGCCAGCATTTTTTAGATTTTTTTAATTGGGGGAACTCTCGAGCAAATACGAATTGTTTGCGAAGCAGTAAACGCCTCGAAAAGTGAATAACCTCCGTATTTGAATGCTTTTGTAGCTACCGAGTTCTAAATTTGTCTTTCTAAAGACGAAGGTGCAGCATTTTCTCACAAGTATCGTCGTATTTAACGCATGCTCAACACAAGGATATAATAAACGAAAGATTTTCAAACGCCTATTAATAGTGGTTTTAATAAGCTTACTAATAATCTCAGAAGTGGCATGTGTTTATAATTTAAACTTGACACACTAGTTACGGACAGAGTCTACGTGTCTACAAGTAACCCAGTTTTCTCCGCACATCGGCTTACATTACAGATTTAATACGCCTGTAAAACTGGATGTTTTTTATGCTTTTTGGGCGGTACAGAATTAAGGTCAGTCTGCTTCTTAATTCGGATTATTAAGATTATGTTCTCTTGAGGAGATGAGAGAACCCTGAAGAAGACCACACAGTCATAGACCCAGACACCTAAATTACACGAGGATATAGAAATCAAGAAGACTCTGGTTGATCGTCATGGAACTAAACAATACGCATTTCGAAGAACACTTCTTTGTCTAAGAGTAGGAGGCATGATGTCATTTCATTTTTTGAATCTCCAAAGTGTTAAACACATTCTTAACATGGATTGTCTCCGTGTTCCAGCGAGAAAACAAAAGCCAGTGGCATTCCAGGCGTTTGTATTCCTCTTTATTGCATTGATGCGTTTAAAAAAAAGTTTAAATTCCTAGCGAATTGTCCCGTTGCGTTGCAAAACAAATAAACGTGTGCAGGTGCTATGCATACGAGTATAACCTGGGCTTTAGATCCCATTTCCTTGAAGCGAGCCTGAGGATTAAGTACCTAGCGAAAAATACAGAGATGTATCAAACAGAACAGATGCCGGAGAAAAACTAATAATGTCGAACGTGTAGGCTTTCAATAACTGCTTCAAGTGGCTGTGTGTCAATGACACTGAAAACGCGAACGCTCGGTATGTCTTTATTGTTGATTTCTAGAATGCCGGGAATTCAAACAGGAACTGCTAGCAAATCGATTTAATAAACATGATCGGTGGAGCGTAAAAAATTGTGTAGGTTAGCCAATAACGTTTCAGAAAACTGCATGGACGCAATACTTAATGTCATTGAAATTATGTTTCAATGGAGAATAGAAGAGTCCACAGTTCTTCTCATTACACTGAAATTTTTGCGTAATATTTTTGCCATAATACAACTCCTTTCTCGTTTCTCTGCTTCTACAAAAAAAATTTCCATGGATAATGAAAAAAAAACAACACAAAACAACGCATCAGAGGCGAGGATAATAATTAAGAGATTTGGCGCCAAGTCTGCTATTATCATTTCTAATGGCCCTCTTCCGAGGATTTTCCGAGGAAAATCCTCGGACTTTTTCCTTTTAATACAAATCACGGTTTTATTAGCGGCGATACGAGAAAACAAATAAAAAAGGAGGAGGGGGTGATCTGAGTTTATTTGAGGTTTGCGGGTTGAATAGGATTATATTAACGATAAGGGTGCCTCCCAGGGAGATCATTAGTTAATAAGTAATCTCGAGATACTTTATTGAAGAGCTTTCTAATGAAGACCCTGTTTACCAAGCCAGCTTTGGAACCTAACTAGCTTCCTTTGTTTTTATAGCTGAGTTCAAGTATTTTTATCAGTTATCGGGAATCCTCACGTTGGCAACATTGTAAAACTTGATGTTGCAGAAGTCTGGCAACTACGCCAAGGTGGCGAGGAAATTTTTAATTGTTGTTTAATTGGCATGATATTGAAACTTGGGTCCTACCGTTTGGATTTTACGTTGGGAAAACTGCGTGGAAATTTCAGACGGCGGTTTTAATTGAAAAAAGAAACAAATAAACGTAAAAAAAACTGGACAAGATCGAAAATTATTATAGATTGAAATCTAAAACAAAAAGCCAGTCGACAACACACAACACATGAAACATTTTATTACTTTGTCTTGCATCGTAGAGTTGTCAACACATGTGCTTTGCTTTCTTTATGTCTGGTGCTCCGGAATACCCAATAAAACTACACGTATCTGTTAATCCGCTCTGCTATCGTAAAAACGATGAATTTAAAATGTGAATAACGAAAAATGCAACTCGGGTTCAGATAATTACTAAAACCGAACCAAAACCACAGCATGTTCACACAGTGTGAAATATCGACTAAGTATGATGGGGGGGCAATGCCATAACCCAATAGCTATTGTGTGCAGTCTAGACCGGCTATTTTCAGTACAGCAATTTTTGATGGGATGTTCATATTAAAATTATGAAATGGCCGCTTTTTATGATGCACAATTATACAGTATAATATTTAAGGTCCTTGAACTATGAGCTTTATTTTTCTCTTGCATGTAGGTATATTTGTCATTTTCTTTGCAATCTACAGAATGGATAGAATTTAATGTAATGTGATCTGTCCAATTGTTTTTACCGTTTATGCAATAGGTACGTAAAAAATATGCCTTGACTGCACCAACATTCCTACATAATACAAGAACCTAACCATAGATATATAGGTATAATGATATTGTGAGAAGGAATATCATTTAAAGAAAGTACGAGAATGACTTTAAAAACATTTTCAAACGTATAATTAATGATTTCATGGTTTGGTAACCGAAATCAGATACGAGCATGAAAATAGTAGAGGTAATGTGCAAATGGCAAGCCTTTCATATCTTGCACAACCTATGCTTGAGTCTTGAGTGGCATTTTAGTTTAAACAATTTGAAATTTGATGTATGCTCACACTTTCTGCACAACAAAGAATATGTTACTCTTTAATGTATTGGCATAGCTTAAAGAATAAATTTAAGCCATGGTATTGGTGAACATCTGCCCAGTGTGTTTAGTAGCTTACAGGTACAAATTGCCAGGTCATTAGATATGGATGAACCCCCTGCCATCAGTTAAGGGTCCAACTAGGGCTACCGATTTATCTGTGGGGAATTGAATATATTTATAGGGGTGTATTTATCTTCATATTGTTTTAGGGGAGGCAACCCCATCGTGGTAAATGGGCTAATCGGAAGAATGGTTTTGAATTCGCAAGGGAATTCCATACATTCTAACATAATATAAAAAGCATCATAATAATATGATCCGACATCTCTCAAAAGAACTAGAGAACATGAGAGTACCTAATAGCGTTGACTGAATCTTCACCCAACGCTAATAGTTTGTTTTGTTTTTGTACAACAATCTCTTAATTTAATAGTTTGTGTTCGCGACTTTAACTCCATTGTACCATCTGTCTGTGTATAGACACGTTGCCAACATAATCTTGAAACTGGGATAATTTTAGAAACGAACTTAGGTGAATGAAACGTGAATAGAGTGCACTGAATACGCAATAATATCAGTTTGAAACTTTCGTCTTGCAAAATAATGAACAGTGTTTTGCATCTAAAGGAAAATAAGAGTTTGTCATAGCATCGGAAGACTAAATGAGGAGATTTTATCAGTTTTATGGTGCAAAAACGGATTTAAACGGATATAAACGATTTACTATAACTTCCTTTGCATCTGTCCTCTATTATAGTTTACTTAAGTATGGTCACATTTATTTTATATCCTACTGCATTTACTGTTATTTGCAATGAGATACCTGCGTTTATTCATGTTTAAAAACGCATTTATTGTACATATATTATAAAATCGATTTCCTTTTCAAATACCTATTAAATAAAGGATGTATTTGTATTACCATGGAATCAGATAGAAATAGAACATGGTTCGTTTTTCAAAATCTGTACCTAATGATAATATTTTTTCAGAGAACATGCATATTGTAGGAATATTCATAAACACTGTAGAAACATTATCTGAACATTCAGGCAACATTCAGGTGTTCGCCTTTTGAAGGTACTATATTTCACGTATTATAAATATTCACAAATATCTTGAATGTATGTTCCACAAATATTCATTGAAGATTAATTTGAAACTCAGAAGCATTTTTGTATGTTCTATGTATATCCGTTTAATATTCACGTGTATATTATAAAATAAAAAAACGCTAACGCCAGGTGCAGGGTTCGAACATACAACCATCGATTTACAAGTTCAGCGCTCTGACCAACTGAGCCATCGATTCATAAGATATTTGCTGTATGAATATATTATACTACTTAACATGTTCTAGCAATATTCCAAAATTGCACATTCCTAGGTGAACGTGCATGTAATGTACTTAAGTTAAATGTTCAATTTGCAAATATTTGTGGAACCACGAAGTTAGGAATATGTTACACAAGATATTGTGGAAATATCCCAAATATCTTGGTTATAGGCACTTACTGAACATATTTCGTAAAATATTGTAACAATGTTTTATAAATATGGGGGGATATTTTTTGCACATTAGGGACTTATTTTGCATATTATTCAAAACATTAGATGCTATATGGGTATACAACAACGGCAAAATGACAGACAAAACCTTGGACACATTATATAATATTTGAACCTCGAATCGCTCGATATTTCCATCAAACTTCCAGAATGGCGCTTCCATTTTGTAATACACAACTCTAAATTAATTTCAGAATTAGATAATCATATCGTCCCAAACACGTTTATATTAAATTAGTTTGGCAGTTGCTTTCAATTCATTATCTCAGTTTTCACAGGCAGAAACACTCACATAAAAGCCTACCCTGATATAGTGTAGCGAATACGTTTTTGTATAAAGAAAAATGACAAACTGCATTTCTAGATTTCCGGTCAGTTAAGCTTTTTGAAAACCCAAACTTATATTGCATTTGTTTTAGCAGGACGCTTAAATAAAAACTTGTTTTTAAAAAGGTTTTTTTTATTTATATCATTTACCTGTCTATTCTCGGTACCTATCATAGTACTCTAATGTCATCGTTTACTGTATATGTGGTTGCCTGACGACTAGCGAATTTCATTGTAACTCACCGCCTCTTGCTAGGACCATTAATAATCTTGATTTATTCAAAGCTACATGCGATTTATGTGGCGGGAAAGTGCTTATTCTAAACTGCATTGCGATCCCAATTAACTTCCCGAAATACACATAGAATAAACTGCCTACATTTCGGGTAGCGGCAAAGTATTATAGAAGTAAAAAAAAATAAAATGAAAACTACCGCATTTTATTTAATATGAAAATATCTAACCATATAAGCGTCCACGTAATTTATTGTTCTAGCCACCTGTCATTATTTTCTCTTAATATTTACACATAAAAAATATGACAGCACTTTTACGTGTTGCGCATCCCACATGTTGCTTGATTTATCTGTTTCTGTTCTTCGTTCGTATCTATCTAACATGTTTTTTTATGTTGCAGGACAATAATAGCCCTCTGCTAATACATTCTGAGTGGTAAGTAGACACCTAGCAAACTCCTTTGTCACTATTTATTGTTTTGTTTAGCTAAACATGTTGATACTTGATACTGGTTGATTTCTATAGTCTATCCAAGTTATAGAGGCAGTGGATCAAAACATTGGCCACCACGTGACCTGTTCTCTTATTGGTCTGGCCGTCATAAAATGTCAAGTGTTTACGCGGCGAGCAGAATGCAGGGCCGGCTCTTCCCTCAGTCGAGTTTCCTGCATATTTTAGATCGGATCGCGATCAGTATATTCTGTAAATTTATTTTGCTACTTAATTTAAGGAAATTTATAAAGATCCACGAAAGGTAAAAACACAATTTTTAGAACTTCTAAAAGAATTAGTTCAGAATTACAAGCCACTGGGAATCTCGTATTAGTCAGACCCTGTTAATCAATCACAATGCGGTCAGTGACTTTGTTTATATCTACTTCCGCTGTAACTTGGATAGACTTTACATATTAGAAGGCGCCGTCTTCTATGTGTCTGTCGCTAGATGGCGCGTCATACGTCTTTCCATAGCTGTTTCGACATTAATATTTAGCCATGTCTCTTTTGTGGGTATAATAATTATAGAGAGTTTGAACGATTCAGAATGCACCCATGGCGAAATTACATATGTAGTACATATTGATAAATGTAAACCAATTTACTGAATATAGGTATCGTTCGAACTTGAGGGACACATAAATGGTGTCCTATTTTAGGTAAATCCGAGTTGCATCTATTTATATCATTGTTACTGTTGATAATAGAGTAACGTTGACGTTGTCAGTGTCTTATAGGAAATATATAAATCAAGGCGTAGACGACAGTGTTGCCATTGCGATGAATGTAACTTATTTTGACTATTACTAGACGCCACTATACTGTACCTATTCTACTTGAGATTCTCTAGTCTCTTGTAATGACCGTCATATAGAAATAGTGTTGCCTATTGTTTTTTAACTAACATCCATTATAACACAAACTTCAAAAAAATTAAAAGTAAAAAAATATTTTTAAAAACAAGCTTTTATTTAAATGCTCTGAAAAGAAGAAAATAAACTTTATAATTAATCAAACCAAGGCAAACCCATAATTTTGTTACATACAACTGTATATCATAAAAGCTTGTCGCGGGATTTTCGTGTGTAAATTTCTTTTAGAAAAATACCTACTTATTTCCAAATTAAAATTACTTTCAAGATGTATATATTCTCTCGACAAGCTTTTATATATCATATACAGTTGTATAATGTAACAAAATTATGGGTTTGCCTTGGTTTAATTTATTATAACGTTTATTTTCTTCTTTTCAGAGCATTTAAATAAAAGCTTGTTTTTAAAAATATTTTTTTACTATTAATTTTATTTTCAACTTTTTGGTTCTACTCTTCAAGCCCTTTCATTTAATGCCCATATAAGGGGGTTGACAAAAAATACATCATCCGCCATCTTGTGGCGACGGCCATTTTGAAAGTATTACAATATTGAGTATTGTATATTGTATCGTCACCGGAACTAAAGGTGTATGCGAAATTTCGGCTCAATCGGATGTCAGGAAGTGGTTCTAATTCAGCTTGCAAGATTTGACCTAAACATACATTACATAGTTCGCCATACTTTCCAAGTTAAATAAAAGCTTGTAAAAAAATAAGGCAGCGTTGCGATGCGATAGACGGCACTATATTCTTATCTTGAGCTTCTCGATTCTCGAATCTCTTGTAGATTTTTTTGTCGTTACCATTGGCGGAATAGCCGAACGAAACACAGACCGTCGGCGGAAACCGCCACCGCCAACCACCCCGGTTTCGTTGCTTACGTAACAACGGTAAAATTCTACGGGTTGCTAGTCTGGATCAGCCGTCAGTCTGGAAAATGATGTGGCGGCCGCCCGGCGTCGCTTTCCAGGGAAAACTCGGGAAAACGTGCGGGAAATTCGCGTAATAAAAGTGGAAAATTCTATACGGTGTCGGTTGGAGAGTGAAAACCTGAAAACAGTGTGTATTGGTGGCTGGTTGGATATACAATATGTCCCGGATAAGAATGAATAGCAGATTCAAACGGTGAGAGATAGAACAACGGTTAAATGGGGAAAAAGTTGCGCAATTTTAAGGTCAATAAAATGGTACAAACAGATTTCTAATATCCTTTTTCGTTTTTGAGTTATTTTGAAAAAAGTAAAATTTTGCGTTTTTGATTTTATTTTTTTCTGAAGTTGTTATCACAGATAGAAAAAAAGAAAACCAATGGCATTTTTTAACGGGCTTTAAGATGGCGTTTTTAGATTTGTTCATTTTTCTATAGCGGTCGTGTATTTAATAATTAGAAGTCTAAATATTAATCACTATTGCCAACAATTTAACTTACGGCTTATTTTTGCTTCGAAAACTTAATATTTTTAAATACGGCCCTGTCTGGTTAGTGCATTCTTCTGTTGTTGTAAAGCAAACAGTGTCGCATTAGTCGCATTGTGTTTTGGAGTAAATTCTTCGCTTTTTCTAATAATTATGTGAGAAATAGCTTTAAGCCAATGAAACCAATAACTTTTTCCATTTATTAATTATTGCAACAATACATTCTTTCGGCCTCTACACGATTTCTGTGACACAAGATATATCATGCTAACATGTTAAATTTGTCGTCATTTGAAAGAGCATCCTCCATTTCTAACAGGGACTCTTTAAAATAAGGGGACCCAGCATTTCACAGTCTATCACATAGGAAAAGTGAAGCCTTGAGGGGAAGTTTGTTTTCTGTAAACTCCAAGGAGACCACATAAGTGGGCTGGTACAACGTTATGTTATTATGTCAGTGTCCAACTGCCATCAGGTTTTATGTGATAGATAGTGCCATATATTCTAAAGGAGGCAAAAAATTTCCCATCATAATTCACAATTTTTAAGTTTTCTAACTTCCAGATACTCAGATGTGTCAATTAAAGAATTTCAACTATACAATAAATATGTTTCATTTGACAGTTGCCATATTCTGTAATTGTAGACACAACATTGTCAAGTCTAATTTTTAGAAATCATGGAAACCATTACATATTAATTTTTACTAACAATCAAAAAGTACCTGTTATATTCGTAGATTCTCCAATAAAATGGCATACTTGGCATCACTGATACTATTAGAATGAGGAAAGAATAGGCCTCACTTTGGAAAGTATAATGCTGGGTCCCCTTATTTTAAAGAGTCCCTGATTTATAATAATATTAATTATTAACTAAATGATACAGTGGGAGTTATGACAAATGACAAGGGGTTGGTTTCGTTGTTTCAAAGCCTTCTAGGTGGAGGATTTTTATTTATTTTTTTATTATCGTATGTGACTTTATTAGTATTTGCCGTCCTTTCTTTTGGTTCTCCGATTGAAAGATAAGTTGTAAGTTAAATTGTTGACAGTACTGAGTAATATTTAGACTTCTTATTATTAAATACAGGGCCGCATTAGAAAAAATGAATGAAAAAAAAAGGAATTTTCAGTATAATTGTCTCAAAACATTTTAAAAATATTTCATGCAAAAAAAGTCCAGGTCGGTATTTAAAAAAATTAAGTTGAAGATGGTTTCTCAATAGCGAAATGTTGTAAAACAAATCTAAAAACGCCATCTTAAAGCCCGTTAAAAAGTGCCATAAGAAGTGTTTTTCTTTTTTTTTCTATCTGTGATACCTAACAACTTTAGAAAAAAAATAAAAGCGAAAACGCAAAATTTTTACTTTTTTCAAAATATCTCAAAAACGAAAAAACATATTAGAAATCTGTACCATTTTATTAACCTTAAAATTGAGCAACTTTTTCCCCATTTAACCGTTGTTCTCTCACCGTTTACAAAATCCCCGTGCTGTTCATTTTTATCCGGGATGCATTGTATAAAGAATAAATCTTAGGATAAGTCACACGTAAACAAATACTACGTAGCGTAGATATAGTGCTAAGAATTTGAAAATAGGTGGGGTAAAAAAAAATCAATTTTTAGAAGAGAGGATGAAAGTTTATGCTCCATTTTCAATTAGCCCTCCTGATAATTAAGGATTACTGAGCAGCTTCCTGTCAGACACCTTCAGTTAATCATAGTGAAATAGTACGTGGATTTTACCGATTTGTTTAAGAGAATTACCGGAATTTTATTAAGTTTCCTACCGGATTTGTGGCTGGAGATTTACATCCGAAAGAAAATAGACTTTTAAGTGGGTTCTAGGTTCTACTAAGTAGGGTCTTCAGGTCTGGAGAGTTATTCAGACTTCTTTAAGAGTTAAATAAAAGTTTTTCCGGAGGGGGCTTTCACCTTTTAAATGGATTGGCTTTAGATGGCAATAAAAAGGATTGGGAGGTAATACAATATATTCTCTAACAAAAAATAAATTTTTAGTGTATTAACTTTTGGAGGCTATTAAATATAAAAAAACACATTATATTACTCGAACATTTCATATAAATTTATAGGCCAGGGAAATTACGGTAAAAAATAACGAAACCTAGACAAAATTCATAACCGCATTTTTATAATGCCATCACAAAATATTGGTAATAAATGAACGCCAGAATTGCTTTTTATACAAAATAAACATACGCGTGTGGGCGTTTTTTTAGAAAAATACATTTTCTTGTAATAAAGACGGCATATAAATATTAACTGCGAATTTTAAGCTGCATTTATTAGTAAGTAAGGTATATAAAGTTGAGATTGATAAATTAAACAGATTAAGTTTGCGCAAGTATCCGAATGATGTAAAAATGACATTTTGCGTAATATTTTGTTGGGCAAAAATATTAACTGCGTTTTTATTATTTATAATTACCTTAAAAATCAAGTATTAACAGTTTGTTCTGAAATTAAACATATTGTTTAGAAGGAAATCGCATGTTAAAGAAATTTGAAGATGTCTTTGAGAGCAAAATTATTAACTGGCTGATTTTTGTTAAACTTTGTAAGTGGATACTACGTCTTGTTAAATTTTTTGAAATTGAACAAAAATTGGTGACGGAAGTATTTTTTCTATTTTTCTTTCTATATTGTAAAAAGTTAAACAAAAAAAAACAGTTATTATTTTTGCTTTTCCTAAAAAAATGACTAGTGACAGTTGACCTATATGCGCCGTAAATAAATGTTTAATTTCGCTATATATGATTCAATATAGTTATATTGTAAAAAGTTAAACAAACAAAAAACAGTTAATATTTTTGCCTATTCTATACCAATGAGAACTGACAGCTGACGTACATGCGGCTCAGGTAAATGTTTAATTTTGTATAAGTTACATTCTATTTGTAAAAGGGAATGATCATCTGCAATAAAAACGTAGTTAATAATATTTTTGCTTTTGCCGAAATAGAAAATTATCCGATTTTTATCTCTCTTTGTCGATCTAAGTTACTTCCATATTCTTAAAATGTTTAATTTCTTAATATATTAGCAAGGGAAGTTTTTTTGCCTAAAGAGTCTAAAAAAATCCAGTTAACATTTTTGCTCGAAATTTCAAACAAAAATAGGTGTTTTTTGAGGTAACTCAAGGTTTCTACCAACGTATTTACTTATAACTTTGATATGGTAAAACAAAATTGCAGTTAATATTTTTGTCTAGGTCAAATTCTATTTTTCCTGGCCTATTAGAACCGTATTTTCCGATACATCGGAGTCAAATAATATGAAATATGAAAAACTACAATAATGGTATTCCCTAGGAATAGGCGACCTTTTTAGTAAGGCAAATACGAGGCAAATGTCAATAAAATCGAAAAAATGTATTCTTTATCCCACCGAAAATTGCCAGGACTTTTTTACTAAAGGCCACTTTCACTTATAATATGAATGGGTTTGAGTATGTTTTCCAAACAAATACCAATAAAAACGTTTTGTTAGATTACAACTGAAGTTTTTTTAGTGTCGGCTCGTCCATATAGGGGCTCTGGGGCTAGTAGAAAATGGGAGAAGAGAATTTAGTTCCGCGACTGCTATATTCTATATTCTGCTTCCTTGTTCCTTAATTAATTAAATTGCCGCAACGCCCGCCGCCGATAATGTACTATACATACGGATACCTTTAATAACGCTTTCGGTTCTCGAGCCCCAGCCCCAGCCAGTCAAGTGCTTGGCACTGAGTAAACAAAATGAGCTTTTTAAGACTTTCTTTGACAGAAAAAGTCTTGCGACACCAACTCCAGATTTACAATTATTTTAACCGGATAATAAGTGCAAGTCGCAATTTTACGTTACACTGTTATAGAAATAATGTATACGACAAGAACAAGTGGATATGTGGATGCGGCAAATTACATGCACCGTTTTGCGTTATTAGCGTCTTCAAAAAACTTGAATTATTGTTTTATGCACTTTTTATATTAATTATGCAAACATACATTTTGTTTGTTTCTTTTTACTTATAATAAATATAAAAATAACAACCCAACCTTTTTTGAAAAACTTCACCACATGAATTAATGGTCTGAAAGTGTTTTTACGTATACAGAGTGGCTCACTATAAATTGACACCCACTTAACTTGTTAGTTTTGAGGTTAGAAAAAAAACTTTTTTACAAAAGTTATAGATACTAATACAAAGTTTTTTGTGACGATATGGGACCTTATACAGAGTCTTCTAGAAAGGCGTGGCAGACATCACTTATGTTTTTTTTAAATGGAACACCTTATATATTTTTGGATTATTGCATTCTACGCATTTTTCCGATTCCAACGAAGTATATATTATGTTATATGTTTTTTTGTGAGGGATTACTTCTCGGGTCCTAACACAAATGCCAAATTATAGTAGTAATTATTGACAGTTTGTAAGTATATTCACGCTTTGGAAAACAAAATGGGCTATTTTAAGATTTCAGAGAAAAATGAAGAAGAGAAATTGAGAGAAATGAGAAATTTTAAATAGTAACATAGTTAATAAACTTGGTCAGATTCATTGTCTGAAATTTAATTTTTATTGAAAACGACAATAACATTTAGAAAAAGATATACGTATTACAAATGCTCCACGTGGCCTCCATCTTGCTCAATGAATTTATTGATTGCTTTCTGTTTATTGAATCAACGATAAAATTGCTGTGTTCAGTATTTAATATTGTAATATTGAATTCTACCTTTTAGTGTTTCTACATTTTCCGGTTTGTCAAAATAAATTTTGTTTTTTAAATAACTCCACAAAAATATATAAAAATATATACTTTTTTTAAATGATATTGTCGTTTTCAATAAAAATTGAATTTCAAACAATAAATTTGACGAAGTTTATAACTATGTTACTATTTAAATTTTCTCATTTCTCTCAATTTCCCTTCTTCATTTTCCCTGAAATCAGTGACTATAGAACCTTTCTATAGTCACTGCTGAAATCTTAAACTATCCCATTTTGTTTTCCAAAGGGTGAATATACTTTTGTAAACTGTCAATAATTATTACTATAATTTGGTATTTGTCTTCCATGGCAACCTATGACCCAAGGAATAATCACTCACAAAAAAGACTCAGTTCTGAACGAACGGTTGGAGCGAACATATAACATACAGTGTGGATAGAAATTGTGGAATATTGCTTTTTTTTCTTAAAATATTCCTCATATCAAAAACATGTTTTAATAAAAGTATTAGGGGAAATTATTTCCCGTTTAGTGATATCAAGCAATCTTTCTTAGGACAAAAAATGTGTTTGCCATGGTAACCGATTTAATTTTTTTAAATGGCACCATATACTTTTTTTGGTGAAAATTGATACATTGGAACTTTCTGAATTCGATACAATACAATTTTAATGGGGTCACATAAGAAAAAAATACAAAAAAATTAAGTTTTCAATTATGCTATTGACAATGTTTATCAAAATAATTATTAACATCAAATTAGCCATGCCAAAATCAGAACAATGCGAAACTGTCACTAGCTGTGTAACTGTGTACATTGTTACAGTAAACGTACTTTTTTTACTCAATTTTCTGTGTACTTAAGTCTCGACTTGGCTGGACATGGCTAACTTGATGTTAATAATTATGTTGATAAACATTGTCAATAGCATAATAGAAAACTTATTTTTTTTGTATTTTTTTCTTAAGTCTCGACTTAAGTACTTAGTATGTTAACCTTTCCGTTTCACTTAATTCAAGAGCCATTAAAACTTACTAAGTACTTAGGTACACAGAAAATTGAGTAAAAAAGTACGTTTATTGTAACAATGCACCCAATTACAAGCAATTGACAGCTAGTGACAGTTTCCCATTGTTCTGATTTTGGCATGGCTAACTTGATGTTAATAATTATTTTGATAAACATTGTCAATAGCATAATTGAAAACTTAATTTTTTTGTATTTTTTTCTTATGTGACCCCATTAAAATTGTATTGTATCGAATTCAGAAAGTTCCAATGTATCAATTTTCACCAAAAAAAGTATATGGTGCCATTTAAAAAAATTAAATCGGTTACCATGGCAAACACATTTTTTGTCCTAAGAAAGATTGCTTGATATCACTAAACGGGAAATAATTTCCCCTAATACTTTTATTAAAACATGTTTTTGATATGAGGAATATTTTAAGAAAAAAAAGCAATATTCCACAATTTCTATCCACACTGTATTGTATATACTTCGTTGGAATCGGAAAAATGCGTGAAATTCAATAATCCAAAAATATACAAGGTGTTCTATTTAAAAAAACATAAGTTATGTCTGCCACCGCTTTCTAGAACACACTGTATAAGGTCCAATAGCGTTACAATAGACTTTGTATTAATATCTAAAACCTTTATACAAAATTTATTTTTGTAACCTCAAAAACTAACAAGTTAAGGGGGTGTCAATTTATAGTGAGCCACCCCGTACATAAAAACGACGACTTTTAAGTCTTGCGATCATATTCAGAAGCCATAAAATAAAAATCCACCCCACACCCCGTTGGAACTCCGCGGGCAGTGAGAAATTTCCCATTATTTGCACCCCTATAGAGAAAAATCCTTAATGCACCCCGGATATCGCTCTACTACCCTGCCGATGACATTGGGGTCACCAATAACCACTTGTGGCCACTAAAGGTCACGATACACAATATTCGTGTATGGTATGTCAATAATCACCACTGTACTATACTAAATATTCATATTATTCGTTTGTAGATACATGTAAAATCATCCCCTAAAGTTATATACTCGTATATAGTCTCTAGTTATTTCTATTATTAATGTCGAGATATTCATTCGTCTCGGCTTGGGGTCTCTACCTATGTATACTAAATACACGTCGATCGGTGACTCCTAGTTGAAAAGTTCAAGCTACCAAATTATGACAAAGTGGTGGCCAAATTACCGCTCGATTTGCTCATGTTTTATTCCATTTTATTTATGACGGTTTTCGGCGTTTCGGCTGAAGGGGGAAGCATAGATTTTCAGTATTTAGGGGATGCGAATGCTCCTTAGTATGATAACTCCATCCTTGGGGTATGGTTGATCGAAAAAGTTTTGTATGAATTTAAAAGTCAGACATACCTACCTAAAAACATATAAATTTGAAATGTGTATTTTTAAGAATAATTTTGGAACCCAAGATAAAAAAAATAAAACAAGCACCCTGTATACATATGGACATGACTCCTAATACCCTTGTCTATCCATTTCGATAGACAAGGCTAATACCTAATAATTTTATTGAAAAAGTATAGCTAATAATTGAAAAATTATCCGTTTAACTAAAAAATAATAATGCTACGTTATCTGTGATGGTACCCTACTACGTGAAAAAATGAGGTTGCTGTTATATACATGAAAGGTTTGAGTTATCCACCTTGTTCAAAGACTCTAAAGATCGATATAATGCGTTTATCATTATGTTATAAATACACTTCATTGTTAAATAAACACGAGTTCCTATGGTAGAAACCAATGACGTCAGAACCTATAGACAAGTTTGTTTTGATAAACGGTTGACGCCCAGAACTAATCACAATCTAAGCGCTCCTTTAAATTATTCCGAAAATGTCGCGAGATTGTCAGAAATTGTCGAGCCGTAGCGAACTTATTTCGACTCTGGGCTCGGAGGCTGGCGTCGTTAGACCATCCCCCGAGTCTTCAGGTGAGGTTCCGATGCTTCCGGCGCCCCCAAACAAGAAAAAACATGCGATATCTAAGTGTGATTCTGGAGGAACTATAACCGGGAATCACCGGGTGTATAGGTGGTTGATGGTTGACTTTCTGTCTTTGTTTGTAGCATATTTTTAGAGTAGTATGGATATATTTAATGTTGGAGTCAAAATAAAGGGCATTTTAACAATGGGGCACCACGTCTATAGGTTTTGACGTCATTGGTAGAAACTGTAGAAAATACTGGACAAAATTAACGCACCGCTCATATTTAGTTTTATTTTGTGTTTTTATTGTAAATATTTAGATTAATTAAACTGGTGCGTTAATTTTGTCCAGGAGTTTATTTTCATTTCCTGTAAATTTCAATATTGGGCATTGGCTTTTGCATGTGCTATACTACGAATTTTTTTGCTAGAAGTGTCCAAAAATACCTACTCCTTTTAGCAGTGACCATTATTCAATTCACCACACAAAATACAACCAATGCTTCACTGAAAAATAAAATTGTTTTAAAGGGCTTGCACATACATAATTTTCCCACTGAGAATTGCAGACGAAAGCCGTAAAAGCCAAACTTTTATAGACTTGTTTTTTACACCAGCGGGGAATTTTATTCCGTCTGTTTTTATCCCTACTAGAATGCCGGTATAGTGTTGTCTCTGAATTCTCGAATGTCGTGTAATTTTACTACCCATTCAATTTTTTGGGTATCTAGAAAATTAATTTTAAACTTGAACCAACTCGAAGGCCAAAGTGGAGGGCCCTTAGCTCCCGAGAGGTTATTCAGCAAGTCAGCAATTGTTCAACATCAACTCTAATAATATCACAAAGGAATAAATAATGAGCTTCACAGTCGATCCAGACGTACACTCAGAAACTTTCATGGAACTTTTGAATTCAGGGAAATTACGGTAAAAAATAACGAAACCTAGACAAAATTCATAACCGCATTTTTATAATGCCATCACAAAATATTGGTAATAAATGAAAGCCAAAATTGTTTTTTATACAAAATAAACATACGCGTGTGGGGGTTTTTTAGAAAAATACATTTTCTTGTTGTAATAAAGACGGCATAAATATTAACTGCGAATTTTAAGCTGCATTTATTAGTAAGTAAGGTATATAAAGTTGAGATTGATAAATTAAACAGATTACGTTTGCGCAAGTATCCGAATGATGTAAAAATGACATTTTGCGTAATATTTTGTTGGGCAAAAATATTAACTGCGTTTTTATTATTTATAATTACCTTAAAAATCAAGTATTAACAGTTTGTTCTGAAATTAAACATATTGTTTCGTCGGAAATCGCATTTTAAAGAAATTTTAAACTGTCTTTGAGAGCAAAATTATTAACTGGCTGATTTTTGTTAAACTTTGTAAGTGGATACTAAGTCCTGTTAAATTTTTTGAAATTAAACAAAAATTGGTAACGTAAGTATACAAATGACAAATGACAGTTGTGACCTACATGCGCCCTAAATAAATGTTTAATTTCGCTATGTGTGATTTAATATAGTTATATTGTAAAAAATTAAAGAAAAAAAACAGTTAATATTTTTGCTTTTCCTAAAGAAATGACAAGTGACAGTTGACCTATATGCGCCGTAAATAAATGTTTAATTTCGCTATATATGATTCAATATAGTTATATTGTAAAAAGTTAAACAACAAAAAGCAGTTAATATTTTTGCCTATTCTATACCAATGAGAAGTGACAGCTGACGTACATGCGGCTCAGATAAATGTTTAATTTTGTATAAGTTACATTCTATTTTGTAAAAGGGAATGATCATCTGCAATAAAAACGTAGTTAATATTTTTGCTTTTGCCGAAATAGAAAATTATCCGATTTTTATCTCTCATTGTCGATCTAAGTCCAGTTAACTTTTTTGCTCAAAATTTCTAACGAAAAATAGGTGTTTTTTGAGGTAACACAAGGTTCCGTTTTTTCAAAATGTTTTTGGTTTCTACCAACGTATTTACTTATAACTTTGATATGATAAAACAAAATTGCAGTTAATATTTTTGTCTAGGTTAAATTCTATTTTCTCTGGCCTACAAACGCTTTAATAGGAAGGTACCCTAAATTGTATTGCTTTATGTTTAGAGATAATAGTTAGCTAGGAAACAATGGGAGGCGTCCAAAATGACACAATCTAGCCATTAAATTAGATGAAATCTAGCTGTATCTTATAGTGTGTTCCCTCCAAAGGTTTGCATGTACAAGTAGTGTTCATGTACAGAGTTCCAAACGCTAGGGGATCTGGCTACTACAAGATCCTTATATCCTTTCTTATCGTGCATCTGTTATTCACAAAATATCTCGTCCCTCCGATTTCAGAAATATACCCATATCTCCCAACATCCACAGGGGTCCACCTTTATATAGATGATGCCTGGAATTGACGGCTATAGTTGGAAATGACGACTTCTGTGCTATTTTCGGACCAAACGATACGATCCCTATCGCTGGTGCTGTCAGTCGTGCAGATTACAACCCCGTTTTTGGGGCGAAATGGGATTTATTGAAGTGCCGTCGATATACAGGGCCTCCCGGCGACAACTGCCAAAATTCTAACATATTAGCAAAACGACAAAATGATGCAATGTAATTCGCGTTATTAAACTGAGATTCGTGCATTTTCGCAAGCGTGCGACGTTTCCATAAAAAAACGACGCGGGCGTGTTCGTGCCTGAACTCTCACATTATACCCCCACATTTTCCATTTTCCATTTTTTACGACCGCTCCTAACTGGGGTCAAGTTGGTTCAAGTTTCCTCGTGACACAGGGTTCTAACTAAACAAAATGAAAAAATAGTGTGCGGGACATTTTGAAAGGTATACGCGATTGAATATAAGAAATACGCCCCCTGTAGGCTCTAAACTAAGTCTATGGGCCATGCCATTTTGTTGATCCGTATATTATGTTTTTTGTTTTGTTCAAAATCAGTCAAAAAAGCTTTATTTTCTAAAGTTGACTATTATAATAATGTGGTAAATAACAACAGTTGAATTCAAATGTTTAAATATTCCCGCCACGCTTGTGCCAAAAAAGAGAGAAGAGTTAAAGAAGAGTTGTTAGAAAATGAAATAAAGCAAGTAAAATGTGATTTTTATTATGATTACCACGCCCAAAAGGCCTCCCACAATTATCGGAAGTGGAATTTGAACATGCTAAAGTGTTATGCAGTGTAATTACGAAGTTTTAGTGCGAGATTCGGACGAAAAACCGTCTTGATTCGATCGCCGTGGTCCTAACCTAAACATTTTTTGTTCGTTTGTTCCTGAAAACATTTTCGAGATGGAACAAGTTTCGAATCAATTTAATTTAACCAACAAAGTTCTCTATTTCGAATTCTGCTTTTAGTTCATTTTTAGTTGCCTGTTGCCTTTGCAATTACATAAATCATAAACAATAATGTTTAAACTTTATAATAACCGGAAAGTACAGTTTCCCGCGGTGTATGTCTGCCCCGATTTTTTTGAAATTTTGGCTACCCCCCTATTTTCGGGGTCCCTGAACACGAATCTGACCTTATAATTTTTGGTGCTCGGGCGTAGTTTCCGAGAAAATGAATTTTCAAATTTCCTTTGACACCTCACTTTTCATGGCGATATTTGTGGTTATAATCCGGATGAATTTTTACTATATGCAGCTCAAACTGATCAAATCCGAAATTTGGAAAGATTTGTGCCGTGTTTACGTCCGGCCCGGCCGCTGTTTTCGCCCCACAATCGGCGGGCGCCGATTGTCGGGGGGGAACTTTTACCTAATAACCAAATAACTTTATGAAGACGATCACAAAATATATACCTAGAAGACGACAAGAACAATGAACAAGAACAAAGAACAACGCAGTGTAAACCCAAAGTGTGCCCAAAGCTAGAGGTGACAATGGCCCATATAGTTAGTTCGCATAGTGCCCGTCGGGGCGTTGGCATCTTAAATTCAATCGCGTATACCTTTTGAAATAAACTTGGTAGAACAACTCCAGATTTGCAATTATCTCATAAAAAATATATCTGAACGTATCCTTATCTTCTTAGGAAAGTTACGAATGTATGCGGGCAACTATTCACTTCCCCCCTTCCCCCAACTCTCTGGTCGCAGACTGTTGCTTCCCAATTTAATTTTCCATCGCCACGAGTCCGTGACTGCCATTTTTCTCTTGGAAACCTTTTCCAAGCTAAACGGGCCTAAATAAAACTGGGTAAACTTCCTGCCGTGGGTTCATTTTCCCCGCAAATTTACTGGGGTACGAAGAAGAATGGGGGAAACGGAAATATGGCGCATTGTCCTTTTAGGCTGATATTGTTGTAAGCCATGATACAACAAATTGGAGAGATGGAGTCACTCTACCGCGATCTGTGGGTCTTTGACACCAGATGACGGCTTATCTACAGGGTGAGTTTTTTCGATGACCACTATGGGGATCTCGGAAACTAGCAGAGCTAGAACAAAGGTTAAATGGGGAAATAATTGCGGTTTTGAATGCTCGATGTAATGCCCCTTTTGGATTTTTAAAAAAGTTCATGGCTCACTAGATATTTTGTAAAGAGTGATTTTTTTTGCTATTTCATCAAAACTCACCCTGTATAGTTTATTTATTTTAAAGAGATGCCCAAACGACAGCCATTTTTGGTCTGTAGCTGTAGGTATGTGTTGGCTGGCCCAAATTTGAGGTCTTTCCAGATTTTCAGAAATTGTTGAAATGTGCAGAAGTTCAACAGTTTAGCTTCTCTCGATTTGTAGGAAAAGTTAATTGCTAGATGAACCTCATCCGCACGTATCGAGAGGTCCTAAATTTCAATAATGTCGTAAATTCAAGCGATGCCCTGAATGCCATGGCAGAAGTCCCTAGAAATCGATGCTCGATATCGCATTACAGACATCGAGTGTGTGTGGGGGAGGGAGCCGCTTTGTGAATTTTTAATATAAATTTTTGCCTTGGGACTCGATCTGACGTAAGCGAAAGGTGGATGAAAGATATAAGAATGGGGTCGTCTTTTGTCGAAATATGGAAAACGAAAATAGCCAGGCAACAATATGAATGGCTAATGAAAAAATGCTGAAAGTAACGTTTTCTCTTACACCGAATAAATTGAATTTGCGAGAGAATATTCCTTGTCGAATAAATTAGACCTTGTCGAATTCCCTTCATAATTCAATTGTGTGCCAAAATATCAAATTACGATATAATCCCCAAGTTTCATCTCGGAAAATTATTAAATTCTGTCGAAATTGGAGCATTTTCCAGTAAACCGAAGATTGCTTTAACCTCGAGTTTCAAACTCATCTTTTCTTTTAATAAACATGTTGTGTTATAATTTCAGGGGTATTATTCTCGAAAGATTTCACGGCAATTTTTTATACGATCGTCTCCATGATAACCTAAGTTTATTACAGACTCTGTGACACTAAACAAAATTGATTAGACCTCTCTCAAGTTTTAGGGTAATTCCTTGGAACTCTCTCTGAATAAGAATGAGTCTTCTAACGTTTGATCATGGAATTTCAGAGAAATATGGAAGGAATCGGTAATATCGCTTATAATTTACATTTTGTGGACTTATACTGTCTTTAAAATAAACAGACTATGACCGTTTTAAGCAACGACCAGCTGGTTCATTTTTATGTTGTTTTTTTTTCGCAATCTAGCAAAACTCGACTAACTCCAGAATAACAAAGATGCTCGCGAGTCGGAGTTTCGCCATGCTGAATACTGCGTTCCTAGTTAATTTTGTAGACTTCCTGGGAAGCTCTTATCTCCCTTATTAATGTCAAGAGGTGGGTGTTTTTTGTGAATGTTTTGTTCTCGATATTGAAGCTTTGGCAAGTTGACATTAATAGTTATTTATGTACCAAGGCACTGAAGTTCAACTTTTTATGACTCATGTGGAATTTAGTTGCCGAGGCCTCTGGCCGAGGCAAATAAACCACATGAGTCATAAAAAGAACTTCAGTGCCGAGGTACATATTATATTATTTTTGAAATCGGAAAAAAATGTTTTATTAGGCAAGAAAATAATAATAAGGGATCGATCACCCGTCCACCTAGGTCAAGTACGACAAGACAGGGCATCTTCGTACAGAAAAACCAAACTGGTGCTTCTTGTGCAGCCTACACAACAAATCTATTGATATTCAAATTTACTAAAATATGTATACTGAAGGATTGCGCTTCTATAGGAAACAATTTCGCAATGTGTACGAAAAGTTAAATGGGCCTTTATCGGCCGGGTTTTGAATATTTGGTCACTTTTGACGGGCGATTTCTCCGCGTCTGACGTTTGATGTTTACATCTAGCCAAGGCCTACTTATTGAAAAAATCGTACAATAATGTAGCCCATTATTGTACGATTTCTGTGCGTTTAATGACGATTTTGGGACACTTTACTGCCGATTTCAAGAAAAATCAATTAAACTAATATTTCGAAATTATTATAAGAGTTTTTTTGAAGATGCTTTATTTAAACATGTTTTTAAGAAAGCTTACTTTCCCTGATATAGCCACTAGCCAGTTTATTTTACTCGCGTAAGGCCTTCAAATTCAAAAACCCTTTGAAACTAGGGGTTTACTGAAAGGAGTCTCAAACAAAAAGCCTGGGTAAGCGGGGTCCCAAGTAGGCCGAGAAAAAAAAACAAATAAAGCAGCAGGACAATAAGTACGTTGCTTTGCCTACGAATGCATTCAGAAAATTCCATCCAGCCACCACAAAACAAGTCGAAATTGTGATTTTTAAAATAAAGTTATAAAATGGCCGCCCTAAGACAATCTTTTGACGAATATGAACGTGCGAGCACATCGAATGAAGAGTGGCAAGTCTCGTTGCATACGGGCAGATCCAGGAGAAGACCCCATAGTTGGCATTCTAGTGAAAATTTGTACAGAAGCAGCTCACAAGGTAATATTTTATTTCTACGAACTTTGTTCGTCTTTTCTATGCCTTCAAACTGTGCCAGTTGTTGTTTAAGTTACAATTATTCCACGGGGTCTGGTTTTAACGACACAACCGTGATTCTAGTTTAGATTTCCATATGGGAAATGCAAATTTTGCCGTTAAACTACACGAGATCAGTTGGGACAACTACTAGACACCCTTGGCTTAACCCTTATGCATATGAACAACTTTGATAATAGTAATGTACATGTACAATTCTCTGAAACCATTATCACAATAATTATTTATCTGTGCATTACAAAAGCAGCAAAGGATCTTTATATAAATATTAAAAAAACTTATTAGATGTACAGGGTGGCTCATTATAAACTGACACCGCCTTAACTTAGTTTTTGAGGTTAGAAAAAAGTTTTTATAAAAGTTTTAAATACTAATACAAGGTTTTTGAGAAGCTATTGAACCTTATACAGTGTGTTCTAGAAAGCCGTGGCAGACATAACTTATGTTTTTTTAAATGGAACAACTTGTATATTTTTGGATTATTGAATTCTACGCAAGTACGACTATATTCACGCTGTGGAAAACAAAATGGGCTAATTTAAGATTTCCGAAAAAATGAAGAAGGAAAATTGAAAGAAATGAGAAATTTTAAATAGTAACATAGTTAATAAACTTCGTCAGATTTATTGTTTGAAATTTAATTTTTATTGGGACGACAATAACATTTAGAAAAAGGATAGACGTAGGTATTACAAATGCTCCACGTGGCCTCTATCTTGCTCATTGCATTTGTTGCTATTTGCTACTAACTCTCTGTTTATTGAGTAAACAAAAAAAATGCTGTGTTCAGTATTTAATAAGTTAAAATTGTAGAAAAAAATGTGAAAAACCACCAAGAGAAAAATCGATTTTTTTTATTATTTTATTTTTTAATGCGAACGCCCTGTCTAAGGCAGGGCCATGAAATCGTGGGAATTGATGGCTTATGTGAGCCCTAATCAAACTGCAAAGAAATAATTTTAAAATATCTCTCGGTGTTTGTACAGAGTAGGTACTCCGAAAAACCGTATTTTTGCTGTTTGAAGCTATTTTGTGAACGCCCTGTATAAGTTATGACCGTGAAACTTTTCGGGTATGTTCAATACGACTGTGCTATTCATTTTTTTCCTAAAAATATGCCTAATGTACTTTTGCAGTTTTTGGGGGTATAATTTTGATCGTAGTAGGTCATGGAAAAGACGAATCTGAAAAAAAAATAGTGTCAAAATGTAGATCTTTCGGAGCACTATATTTCAAACTATAGTCAACCCGTAAAAAAAATAATGAATTGTCTCGACTTGAAGTGAAACACACTGTATATATAAATATATCCTTTTTCTAAATGTTATTGTAGTTTTCAATGAAAATTAAATTTCAAACAATAAATCTGACGAAGTTTATTAACTATGTTACTATTTAAAATTTCTCATTTCTCTCAATTTCCCTTCTTCATTTTTCTCTGAAATCTTAAAATAGCCTATTTTGTTTTCCAAAGCGTGAATATACTTGCAAACTGTGAATAATTATTACTATAATTTGACATTTTTTGTCTTCCATGGCAACCTATGACCCAAGGAGTAATCCCTCACAAAAAAGGTTCAACTCTGAACGAACGGTTGGAGCGAACATATAACATATTATATACTTCAAAAATATACAAGGTGTTCCATTTAAAAAAAAAAACATATAAGTTATGTCTGCCACGGCTTTGTAGAACACACTGTATAAGGTCCGATAGCGTCACAAAAAAACTTTGTATTAGTATCTAAAACTTTTGTAAAAAACTCTTTTTCTAACCTCAAAAACTAACAAGTTAAGGGGGTGTCAATTTATATAGTGAGCCACCCTGTACAATTCTCTGAAACCTTTATTACAATAATTATTTATCTATGCATTTCAAGCAGCAAAGGGTCTTTATATAAATATTTAAAAAAAACTGATTAGATGCATTGAGTAAAGGAATAATTTTATTCCTTTACTCAATGTTAGATGTACTTAGACCACTTTTAAGCGAAAAACCTTCAAAACTAAACTTTGTTTCAGGCTCATCCAACGCCATGGATGGTCAGCGTGCTCTAGAACTTCTACCTCTCTTACAAGAAAGAATAGCTTCGCTAACGGGGGCCAGGGACAGAAGGGGCGGTCCTGTCCTGGTCTTTCCGTCTGGTGCCAGAAGAGACAGGGCTAGACCAGACGATTTGAGGCGACTACTTCACTACCTTATGGCCATACCCAAGTGAGTTACGATCACAGAAAATATACGCTACGCGGACAGAAGTGCCAGTAGCATTGGGCTCGTAAAATATGTATAGCACACTGAAAGTTGGTTTTGCCTTGGCCTAACAGATGGCGCTCGGATGCAGAATCGTTCTATTTTTAAAACCGTAAAATAACCTCCGATAAAAGTCACCGCTAGAGGCGCCAGCAGTCAGCTGAAGAGCCTAACCGTGTTGCCGGTGGTTTAGGAATAAAGGTTTCATAAACGCGCCTATGCTGGCGGCGGCTTTCAGTCATCAAAATCTATTTCCGGGCAGACGGGCAGAGGCCTTGAACTATACGAAATATAACCTAAGTGGGAGCATAGCTATTTTATTATTTGCTTCGTCTTTGTAGAATCCGTACGACGTATACTAAGCTATACAGAGTGCTTCAGAGCCAATATTAATTATCCGATTAAAATATATTAAGATGTTACAAATAATATAGTTTATTCGTATCTTATTTACTAATTATACACTTAGTATACGGTAAATATTTGTTCTACAATGTAGAAAATATGTACAGGATGTCAATGATACCAATTTTATGGGTTTTTACTATTTATAATTTTGGGCCTAACCAAAGTTTACAGAATAAAACCACAGACTGTTTGCACAATCCGGCAACGCCGCTTTCGGATGCTTTTTCCTAGCGTGCTGCCGCCTAGTATTGAGTAATGAAAGTACCACGGCCGTGAAGGCAGAACTATGGAAGAATTCTTCTATAGACACTGCTGAAAGCCAGGAGAAGCCGGCTTTTGAGAGCCGGCTTCCTTTTGGGCTGCCAAATAATTGCATTGTGTGGAACTTCTGTCCGCGTAGCGTATATTTTCTGTGGTTACGATCTAGAAACAGTGTAATTTGTACGACGGGCTGTTTCCGTTACACCCTGTACAGGGTGTCCCATTTTGGGTGTTTTTCTCAAAAATCTCGGTTATTATTAAAGCCAGAGGGTTGCGGTTTTCACGTCACTGTACTACTTTTTTGAGAGGAATTCGGTGGACCAATCAGATTTTAGATAAGTTTTGCATTGGCGCACGACTGAAATTTTCGATTTTTTGGAAACCTCTCTCCTGGCTACAACTTATATATATCGACAAATTTAATCAACTATTTTTATAGATTTTTGGCGTAGAATCGAATGGAATAATTAGTTTTTTTGGTAGCGTTAATAGTTTTTGAGATATGAACTATGGTTTCCATTTAAAAAAAATATAACTTTGGTTCATATCTCAAAGGGGTGTCCCAAAATGGGACACCCTGTACATATACTCTCTTTTTTAGCTTTGTTTTTCCGCACAACCACAGCTATTTTTCATCTTTCTAAAGAAAACCCATTTGCGATGTGCCATAAAATTGATAATGTCATATTTATTATGGAAGCAGATAGAATAATGATATTCTTTTGAGTTTAATGGATGGTGTGGAGCATTTTCATGAAAACTTTATATAATGTACATACTATGTTAGTAAGTAGCTAAGTATGTACTTTATCTTAGAATTTGCGGTCGTTTCCATTATTTTATTTTAAAAGATTTCTTTATGATTACCATCACAAAACAGCTATTTGCATTTTTTCGCATCCTACTGTTATTGAAAAATACATTTTCGATGAAATAAAGCACATTTTCTATGGGTATTTTTATATAATCTATATACAGTGTGTTTCACTTCAAGTCGAGACAATTCATTATTTTTTACGGGTTGACCGATTTTCAAAAACTTTTTTTTAATATAGTACTCCCAAAGATCTACATTTTGACACTGATTTTTTTCAGAATCGCGTTTTCCATGACCTACTACGATCAAAATTAGACCCCCAATGCAAAAGTACATTAGGCATTTTTTTTAGGAAAAAAATGAGTAGCACAGTTGTATTGGTCATACCAAAAAACCCCACATACCTAGTTTCAGGATCATAGCTTATACAGGACGTTCACAAAATAGCTTCAAACAGCAAAAATACGGTTTTTCGGAGTACCTACTCTGTACAAACACCGAGAGATATTTTAAAATTATTTCTTTGCAGTTTGATTAGGGCTCACATAAGCCATCAATTCCCACGATTTCATGGCCCTGCCTTATACAGGGCGTTCACAATAAAAATACTCATAAAATAAACAATATTAAATTTTAGTAATAATAATATTAATAATTTAGTAATAGGAAGTTCATTAAAAAATATTTGAAAGTTGATTGGTATCCAGGAATCCAGGGTACTCTTATTTATTGAAAATACTTACTAAAATTTAATATTGTTTATGTTTTTTAATAGGTATAAGTGTAGAAAAAGATGTAAAAAACATTAAGAGAAAAAATGATTTTTTGCGTTTTTTCTATTTTTATTGTATTTTTATTGCCATGAAATCGTGGGAATTGATGGCTTATGTGAGGTCTAATCAAACTCTTGCAGTTTTTGGGAGTCTAATTTTGATCGCAGTAGTAGGTCATGGAAAAGACGAATCTGACAAAAATTAGTCTCAAAAGGTAGATCTTTCGGAGTACTATATTTTTAAAAAAGTTTTATGATGTTCAGAGTTAACTTTACTGCCATCAAAATCGAGATCAAAATGGTATACAGTCGTGTCCATGTTATGTTTCTCAATAACGTAACATATGAATATGACTGTATATAAAAAATAATGACATAACGAATAGAATTGCGGTATTTATACCTTTCCAAACTGTCCATTCTCTTGCCAGGAGACCCCAGGTGAGCAATAAAGGTGCATTCTATTTCTATCCAAATCCAACGTCCCTGTTTTGTTCTTTTCCTGTTTGGAAGTTTATACCTAGCGCATTGGAGAAACTGTGAAATTTACGTTTTGTGTAATAAAAATTAAAAAATAGAATACAAATACAAATAGAATACTAGGTGGTACCAAGCCTAAGCTATATTTTCTGTGGTGGGTGGTACTTTGCAAAATCACGATACAGCCTGTTCTAGAGTTAAAAATAATGTATTATTCATCCTCCTGTCAGAGAAATTACCTGAGTCGTCCAAATAATAAAATTATTCTGAATCGAATAATAGAATCTCGTTAAAAAAACTAGTTTACAAATTGCTGGTGACGAAATTTTGCGACCTTTAATTTATCTAAAAAACAGAAAATTGCAACGGACACTACTTTTAAAGTTTCAAAACGTTTTATCTAAAAAAAATAATTGTTGCTACAAAATTCCATAAGCATTACAACAACAAAAAAATGTTATCTTTCAGAATTAGTAATAACTAGACAGGTGTTTTTTATCGCTTATATTTCGTAAACTGTTGGGTGTCAGAATTAGCCACGTTTGTTTTCGTTTCTTTAACAGGTTCAATGCTTTTTCCGTTGGTATAGTTTGATACTTTGAAAGCACCACATTAATCTTCCATAATAGGTAAGGCATGTCTCAATTTTTTCGCCGTATTTCGAGATAATATCGTCGTAAAAGTGAGGTTACGATATAAGTACCGACGATAAACCCTGTGTGTATTAGGAGCACTCTCGCATACAGGGTGCTTCATGACTTTATAATATACGTTTTTATCATGAGTAGAGTAACCCAAATATGCAAGTCGAAACCCTAAAAATATGCGCATAAATATGCAAATAATTTAGTCAAAATATGCAGGAAAATGTTGAAAATATGCAAATTAAGGAATACTTTAAAAATATAAATTTATTGTTTTATTTACAAACAAACATATACACTGTGTCCCGGATAAGAATGAACAGCATGGGGATATTGCAAACGGTGAGAGATAGGGCAACGGTTAAATGGGGAAAAAGTTGCGCAATTTCGAGGTCAATAAAATGGCACAAACAGATTTCTAATATCTTTTTTCGTTTTTGAGTTGTTTTGAAAAAAATAAAATTTTGCGTTTTCGATTTTATTTTTTTTCTGAAGTTGCTATCACAGATAGAGAAAAAAGAAAAGCACTTCCTTATGGCACTTTTTAACGGGCCTTAAGATGGCGTTTTTAGATTTGTTCTACAACGTTTCGTTTTTGAGAAACCATCTTCAACTTAATTTTTTTAAATACGGACCTGGACTTTTTTTCAGATTTTGAAAGCACTTTTCATTGCAAATACCATATGTATGACAAGAAATATTTTTAAAATGTTTTGAGACAATTATACTGAAAATTCCTTTTTTCCATTATTTTTTTTTCTAATGCGGCCCTGTATTTAATAATAAGAAGTCTAAATATTAATCAGTATTGTCAACAATTTAACTTACAACTTATCTTTCAATTGGAGAACTAAAAAAAGGACGGCACATACGATAATAAAAAATAAATAAAAATCCTTCACCTAGAAGGCTTTGAAACAACGAAACCAATCCCTTGTCATTTGTCATAACACCCACTGTATCATTTAGTTAACAATTTATTTCATTACAAATGGAGGGTGCTTTTTCAAATGACGACAAATTTAACATGTCAGCATGTCACAGAAATAGTATAGAGGCCGAACGAATGTATTTTTGCAATTAATAAATGGCAAAAGTTATTGATTACGTTGGCTTAAAGCTTTCTTCTCGCAATTAGGAAAAGCGAAGAATTTACTCCAAAACACAATGCGACACTGTTTGCTGTACAACAACAGAGGAAAACACTTTACCAGACGCAGGGCCGTAAAATTTAAAAATATTAAGTTTTCGAAGTAAAAATAAACTGCATGTTAAATTGTTGTCAATAAATATTTAGACTCCTTATTATTAAATACAGGGCCGCATTAGACAAAAATGAATAAAAAAAAAGGAATTTTCAGTATAATTGTCTCAAAACATTTTAAAAATATTTCGTGTCATACATCATGGTATTTGCAATGAAAAGTGCTTTCAAAATCTACAAAAAAAAAATCCAGGTCCGTATTTAAAAAAATAAAGTTGAAGATGGTTTCTCAAAAACGAAACGTTGTAGAAGAACAAATCTAAAAACGCCATCTTAAGGCCCGTTAAAAAGTGCCATAAGAAAGTGTTTTTCTTTTTTCTCTATCTGTGATAACAACTTCAGAAAAAAATAAAATCGAAAACGCAAAATTTTACTTTTTCAAAATAACTCAAAAACGAAAAAAGATATTAAAAATCTGTTTATGCCATTTTATTGACCTCAAAATTGCGCAACTTTTTCCCCATTTAACCGTTGCCCTATCTCTCACCGTTTGCAATATCCCCATGCTGTTCATTCTTATCCGGGACACAGTGTATACCTAATGTACGTACAAATTTCTAAATGCATTTATACGTAGTAAAAGTAACAATATTTTATTTTAAATTTTCTACATACAGGGCGATTGAACTAAATCTAAATATGCATTTATTATAAATTATAAAAATCAGGTTGAAATTTAGTTGTAAAAACAATAAACCACTAAATGTTGTTCAAAATTCTCAATTAAAAAATTTTGTCTTCTATCAGAATATAAAAATTTATAAATGGAGAAACTTCTTTCCACATCAACCGATGTAAGAGGTGCGCTTTTAAAATTGCTCACTATCACAGGATCCAAATCGATGGATTCGGTAAAATATCCCTTTAAAATATTTGCTACTTGGCTAAGAAACTGAAACCCACTTTTTTTTCCATCACATTTCTAAATTTTTGAAATATTTTGTCCCCAATTTTACCTGTGACATTTTGAAAAGTAACCTCAGATTGTTTTACCAGTTCTACACTTCGGGTTAATTGCAAATTAGATTCCTCCATTTGTGTTATTGTTTTAGAAAGAAAGCTATAATTTGCTTTTAGAAAGGAAAGTTGTTTCTTTATTTCCTTGTTTTCGAATAGTTGTTTAACATCTGTAAGGGACTGGGAAGATTCGTTCGAAAATCCTGAAATTAGATCTTTCAGTTGGCAAAATTTTTCGCAATAAAAAAATGCAGCTTCCAACCAAGTGCCCCATCTTGTAATAACAGGTTGAGGTGGAAGAGGAGTGTTTGGTAGTTTTTCTTTGTAGAACTTAACCCTTATAGGCGCTTTAAAGAAGACTTTTTCATGTTGGAAATTAAACTATTTACAAGCGGAAAATGTTTCCTAATTTCCTCAGCAACCCTATTTAAAGCATAAGCAAGGCATGTTACATGTATCAACTTCGGATAAAAGATTTTCAAATTTTGCCCGGCTCTTACCATGTACGGTGCTGCATCTGACAAAACGAGCAAAAATTTATCGGTAGGAACAGGTGTAGGAAGAAAAAATGTTGATAATTCCTCTTGAACAAATCTGGTCACTGTCAATGCATATCCTTCCTATATAAATATTTACCTATCTATAATTTATTCTGCCCTTTTCAATAATTGTACTTTATTAAATAGATATAAATACCTACTTTATTCGTTTTCAGATCACCAGGATTAGTACCCATAAAATTATAATTTACCTATATTATTTTGGGAAAACCAGGTACCTACCTAGACACCGACCCCTGTTCCCAAAAATGAATGAAACGCCTGCCAAAAATTTAAATTATCCTAAATTCTTTCAATTATGCACAATATGCCATATGTTAAGGATATATATGCATATAATTTAAAAAAAAATGCATATAATATGCTAAATATGCAAATATGCGTGTTGCATATTTGGGTTACTTTAATCATGAGTACCTAGTACCTGTAAATTTTTGACTATATTTCATTTATTATTTTGCTGGCAATGCCCCCGTTGTTGTTTTCGTGTGGATTCCCACGTCTAGCCAAGGACTTCCGGTTCTGCTGGCACCGGAATGCCCTTCTGGCCGCGTGCCCACATTTTCGCGAGGTACATAACTCATCTGTCTGGCTCCTAAAATTTTCGGGGTGCATTCTTTCGAATCCGTTTTGCTGCAACCCTTCAGCGGCGTACGAGAAGTTCATGCATTATATCTGTCGTCTTCATTGCACCAATCAGCTGTCGACATTCTAATTAAACGCATTGTGTCTCCATTTGTTTTTGTAAATGCAGACGATGTGTCAAGGTCGCCCGCATGAAATTTATTGGCATGCATAATGGCACCAATTATCGCTGCTCGCGTATAATGTAACATTATAACTGTTCATAAATTCATCGTTTTCTCTTTTTGGAATTCCGCGATATGTGGAAATCCACGCGGATATTTGTTGTCGTCTCTAGTGCAATATTAGAACTCATTGAAAGACTTCAGTTCATTGAACATACGGAGAAATTTAGGTAGCCTCAAGGACTCGCCGATGAGCTTATTTCCATGCGTACTTATATTGATGGTAGCATACCGAGATTTTCCCAAACCATTAAAATTTCAATTATCACCCTATAAATAATTTGGTATGTGGACGTCGGGTTGGATCGCGTACCATGCCATTGTTTACCCTGAATCAATTGCCTTGTTTGCAAACAATATATTGTAGGGGTAGTACACGCCAAATATGCACCCCGCCATTTTGTAACGTATAATTATTGGGGGTGTGCAATTTTACCTGAAACTTTCTAAAAATATTCGCCTCGCCTGGAATTTTAGCTGTATGGTTCTAAAAATGTTCCTTTAGTATGCAATATTAGCTGAAACTTTCTAAATAGATGTTTATTTGGTCTACAATTTTCCCCGAAAAGTGTTCAACTGATGGACAATTATTTTCGCTGGAGGTACTTATCTGTGTTAATTTTCATTGAAGTTTCTAAAAAATGTTCATTCTGAACTGAAGCCTTCCAAAATAATGCTCATGTAGTGATCAATTTTCACTGAAACATTCTAAAAAATATATTCGTGTGGTGTTTTTCACTGAAAAATTCTGAAATAATGTTCATGCGTGGTGAACAGTTTTCACTGAAAGTTTCTAAAAAAGTGTCATGTGGTGAACAATTTTCAAAGTCTGAGGTGAACATATTTCACTGAAAGTTGCTAAAAAATGTTCATGCGGTGAACAATCCTCACTACATTTTCTAAAAAAAATTTCATGTGGCGAACAATTTTTACTGAAACTTTCTAAAACAATGTCCATGTGGTGAACAGGTTTCTAGGGAATCTTCATGCAATGACCATTTTCTAATATAGTGTTCATGGGGCGAACAATTTTCATTGGAACTTTCAAAAGATGTTCAGTGTACTGGTTTTACTGAGTTTTTAAATAATGATCATGTGGTGTGGTGCACAATTTTCACTGGAAGTTTCTAAAAACAATTTTCATTTGGTGAACTGAGAGTTCCTAAAAATGTGGTGAACATTTTTCCCTGAAACTTTCTAAAAAATATATTCGTGTGGTGTATTTCACTGAAAAATTCTGAAATAATGTTCATGTGGTGAACGGTTTTAACTGAAAGTTTCTAAAAAAGTGTCATGTGGTGAACAGTTTTCACTGGAAGTCTGAGGTAAACATATTTCACTGAAAGTTTCTAAAAAATGTTCATATGGTAAACAATTTTCACTGAAAGTTTCTAAAATAATGTTCATGTGGTGAACAATTATTTTCACTGCAATTTACTAAACAAAATATATTCGTGTGCTGTGTGTTAAACAATTTTCACTGACAGTATCTAAAATAATGGACATGTGGTAAAAAATTTTCATTGTAAGTTTCTAAAAAAATGTTCACGTGGTGAACAATTCTTACTGAAGTTCCTAAAATAATGTTCATGTAATTTTCGCTGAAAGTTTCTAAAAAATGTTAATGTAGTGAACAATTTTCGCCGCAACTTTCTAGAAATCTTCATCTAGCCGTATATTGTGTAATATACGGGGTGTATCAATATGAACTTTAGCACTATTTACGCCAAATGATCGGTACAAAAACTCACATCCAGGTTACTTAAAAATTTTAATATTTCCAGAAACTTCTCGCCCGAATTCAAAACATCCAACGCTAATAGACATCAGAAGGACGAAAATAGTTCCCCGATATTTTCGTTACGTAGAGACACAACGACTTCGTCCCATTAAGCGTTCATTCCTCGGCACTTATTATAGTTTGTGGATAAATCAATTGGTTGGACTTCGAGAAGTAAATCGAACCGATTCGGAATGAAGAACGCGGAATGCTACACCGGAAACTTTTACAGTGTCAGATAGATTTAGATTGCAAGCTAACCTACGATTGACAACTCCGCAGTGCTGCATACGAAAATGTTGTTTAACTTACTATGTGCACCCACGTAATCAATTCGGGAGCCGTACTGCCAAGTATCCAAAGTGGGGGTTATTGAATTACCGTGGTTGGTTGCTGCACGATGCACTATACAGCTTTTAGGTTTTAATTAGGCATACGTTCGAGTATTTATTGATGAAATAAACTACATCGAGTTATTTCGACCCACTATTTCCTCCAATATACAGGGTGTTCCGTAACGTGTGCAAATATTTTGGGGAAAGTTTGGTTTTAAATATCCAATTCGTGTAGGTATTTTTTTTATTTAACTAATCACACAGTTGGCTGATAAAGATAAACAATGCGTTAATAAAAACAAGCACGAAGAAGTAACTAATGACCCGCCGCCGTTAACTTAAACCGTCTATTAATTTGCTCTAAATTTCAATTGGACCGGAAGACCAGAGCCAGGCTGTGCTGGAACTGCTAATTATTATTGTTCTTGGCACGGTATATACTGCGGATTAGAGTAGAGGCACTCAGCCTGTCGCTTTGGCGAAATATCGTTTTAGTATAACTGACGTTTTCGATAATAGGTACTAAATTTTTTTCATATCGATTCTAAAAGTTCTGCCACCCTGTATATGTGCACAGAAATTTGTGTTCTCCCTCTATTATGGAGATATTGCACATGCAAAATCGGTTAATTTTATCAAATGCTTATACATATACAGGGTGCGTTTTTTTCGATGAGCACTATGGGGATCTCGGAAACTAGCAAAGCTAGAACAAAGGTTAAATGGGAAAAAATTGCAGATTTGAATGCTCAATCTAATGCCCCTTTCGGATTTTTATGGCTTTTTTTTTCGTGGCTCACTAGATATTTTGAAAAGAGTGATCTATTTCATCAAATCTCTGTAGCTCCGTTATTTCTGATTATACAGAAAAACTGTAGAAACAAAAATTGTAGATAATTTTGGGCTTAATAAGATAATCTTATCCAATTTTTTATGTTGTTTGTGATTTTTGAGATTATGAGATAAACTTGCGTTTTTTTAAATGTAAATCATAGTTAGCTGTGGCCTTATCAAATCGGCCATTTTTTTTATCTTTCCAAATATATAATACTCGGCATAGTTATTATAAAAAATAAAAGAGCTATGGCTAATTTTCTGATTTTTTTTTTTAATTTTCACATAGTCAGCCATGGAATATTTTCATAATTACGTTCTATTTTATAATAAGACATATTCCAAACTTTCAAATATCTTATTTTTAGCTGGTAACAAAATGTAACAAAATAAAGCAAAAATTAAAAAACTCAAATTCAAATTATTATTATTTTAGAAGGTGTTCAAACAATCCACCATTATTATTTATGCAAATATTGCATCTTTTTAAAACTGAATTTGTCGCCTTTCTTAGAGAGCGCCTGTGAATACTGGCATCAATTGCTTCTAAAACAGCTGCTCTTAATTCATCAATTGTCTTATACTTTATTTTGTACTGTTCCCCACAAAAAGAAATCCAAAACAGACAAATCGGGGGATCGGGGCGGCCAGGAAATAGGTCTGTTTCTCCCTATCCAACTATTTGGATAGAGGTGATCTATTATAGGTAATTTCTTTCGGGCAAATAATTATGTGGTGGAGCTCCATCATTTTAATTTTGTTTTATTTTGTTACATTTTGTTACCAGCTAAAAATAAAATATTTGAAAGTTTGAAGCATGTCTAATTATAAAATAGAACGTAATTATGAAAATGTGCCATGGATGACTGTGAAAATTAAAAAAAAAACAGAAAATTAGCCATAGCTCTTATTTTTTATAATAACTATGCCGAGTATTATATCCTTGGAAAGCTAAAAAAATAGCCGATTTGATAAGGTCACAGCCAACTATGATTTACATTTAAAAAAACACAAGGTTATGCCATATCTAAAAAATTACAAACAATATAAAAAATTGGATTAGATTATCTTATTAAGCCAAAAATTATCTACAATTTTTGTCTCTACAGTTTTTATGTATAATCAGAAAATAACGGAGCTACAGAGATCTGATGAAATAGCAAAAAATCACTCTTTTCAAAATATCTAGCGAGCCATGAACTTTTTTAAAAATCCAAAAAGGGCACTAGATTGAGCATTCAAAACTGCAATTCTTTCCCCATTTAACCTTTGTTCTAGTTCTGCTAGTTTTCGAGATCCCCATAGTACTAACTAACCCTGTATAATCATTGTGTTCAAAAATTTTTTATTCCTAAAGCTAGAGATGAGTGTTCTTACTGCTAGTGGAAATACCGTGGGTGGTTGCGGCAATTCGGTCTTTTTTTTTGTGCTATACCCGAGAGCTACCGGCTTGAAAACTATTTAAACGAAAAGTATTTAAGTATTCAAATGAGCCTGCCCTGTGGCTAGAAAAGGTGTTAATTTAATTAGAAACTTTTAATTCTATAAACAGCGGCTTTTTCAGGACGGTAGTTTTTGCAGTACAGTAGAATCTAGGACCTGTAACATTTTATATAAATAATAATTTTACCGATAAGCGTCCCATATGTGACCATTTTTGGTACAACGTGACGATGAATGATCTAGGACATGACACAAACGTGATTATCGGCATTCGATTGATTGATATAAAATGGTAATGAGGGGATCGATCCAAACATGCCTATGCTTGTGAAATTATTTAATTATATTAAACGGTCGTCACCAGCAGGAGGTTAGCAAAAAATACGAAGATAGTGAAGTGAATCATCGATTCCCAATATAATTTTTGCCAATGATCTGTATGCCTACATCCATAATCCAATATACAACTTCGTCCTCAACATTTTGGTATTTATTTACAAAACTTTTCTGCAGAGTTGCAACTTCCCTAATGTGACAAATAATGAAAGCACTTATTTCTTACAATGTATATATAGCAAAGTCATCAGAGATATATAATAATTATGTTAATGTGATCTCTTTACTATATAATATATAACATTATAATTGGTAATATTAAAGTACACATGTTGAAAATATAATAAATTATGTATGTATAAGCCTGGTTGCATAGAAGGAAAACTTGGGCAAGCGCAAGAGATTTGGCAACGACGCGGCAGGTCCAGGTCCAAGCGTCTGTTTATTAGACGCCTTGTTGCCATTGCCATTTGAATGGGTCATCTAGGTATACAGATCATTGATTTTTGCTGTGTCCTTTTACCAAGAACTTGAAAGTAACTTCCACCTAAAAGCCTATAGGGTCCTGCCGGTTTTCTTCGCCAGGAAATTGCGTCCATTTCCCAAAGTATAAATAGCCTATTTTCCGCACCCCAATTTCGATGCCTTCACTATACGAAGGACAGAACCCAAGTTAACAGTATTAATTGAAACTATGGGGGGTCTAGGACTGGCGCAAAGTTAGATCGAGTTTGTCCGACGATACTGGAACTAAATCTCCAGAAGACGGTGTATACTTGCACGGGCGTAGCCAAGGGGGGGGGGTTTCGGGGGTTCAAACCCCCCCCCCCCCCGAAATAAGCAAAATATTACCTAAAAATACGAGGAGTGAAGAGTTAAATTATTATTACGTTTGAATATATTATGTAGTAATAGTAGCGCCTAGCGCCATCTTTTGACGAGAGGCAGACGCAGTTGCAGCCGAACTTGCCTACCCCGAAATCTAGTTTGGAATGCCTAGATATGTGCGATAAAAACCTTTATCCTAATATTTACACATTACTACAAATCTTGGCTACCATTCCTGTATATCCACTGCTACCCCAGAAAGGTCTTTGTCGAGCCTAAGGAGACTGAAAAACTATTTACGAAACACTACAAGTAAAAACAGACTTAATGGTTTGGCTCTAATGAACATTCACTATGGAACAGAAATTCATGCAGATGAAGTAGTGGATATATTAAAGCCGAAGATTTCTTCTTTAATGGTTTTTAGATTTAGCGCAGAGGAACGAAATTAATTTATTCATTTCATTTAAAGTTAACAACTTTATAAATTTGTCGTAGTTTTTCGGATGAATATATAGATATTAAATTTCATGTAAGTATATTTTTGTTGTTTTATTTACTTCTCAAACTAACCCCTTCCCCCCAAAACTAAATCCTGGCTACGCCCGTGTATACTTGTGTTGTTTAGTCTTTGTTTTCAAACTCATTTACCGGGCGATTTTTTTTCCAGCGACGACGTGAGGAAACTCGGCTTCACGGTGGTGATAGACGCGAGGGGGGGAACGGGCGGGGGCGGGGGAGGGGGCGGGGGAACTGGGGGCGCCTGGGCCACCGCCAAACCGATTCTCAGGGCCCTCCAGGAGCACTGTCCGCCGGGCAGCACCGTCCACCAGGCAGCGGTGGTCAGACCAGACGGGTTCTGGCAGAAGCAGCGGGGCACGGTGGCCAGCCACAAGTACAAGTTCGAGGTAAGGATAAGGATGGAAATCGGAAGTGTTGTAACAGATACATTTTTTTCGGTATCTAGATACAGGTACAGGATACTGTCTGGCAGCTGTATCTAAATGCAGATGCCGATACATTTTTTCGAGAGTATCTGGGTACAGATGCAGATACGTTAAAAAATATATCAGTTAATTAAGAAAATTTCAGACCCCATAAGGCAATCAATATACTAACCTACTTAGATATTTATGAAACAAGTGTGTGTGTGTAGGTAAAGTAGAACCAGGGATTCTTCCAGCATGTCACAGTAGGAAAAGTGAAGCCTTGAGGGGAAGTTTGTTTTCTGTTGACTCCAAGGAGACCACAAGGGGGCTGATACAAGGTTATGTTATATGTCAGTGTCCAAGTGCCGTCAGGTTTTATGTGACATTACAATGCCATAAATTCTAAAGGAGGCGAAATATTTCCCATCATAATTCACAATTTTTAAGTTTTCTAACTTCCAGATACTCAGATGTGTCAATTAAAGGTAATACGGCCGCCTGTAGTAGTCCCAATAAAATTGCAACCAGATTTTTCTTGTATCACCTTTAGTAATCCTACAATAATTCCCATTACGTGAGCATTACGTATGAGTAGGTAGTTCAAAACAAATCGTATTTCGAAAATTTTAAATTATTAAGCAGGTAGCTTCAGTCAGGTCTTTTTTAAAGAGTTTTTTTTTACTACTAACCTGAGAAATCACCATTATTTACCTCATTCCTCTAATGAGAAGTAATATTTCTCACCCTAGGTAAATAATGATAATAAGAAATATCTAGGTAAATAATGAAAAATTTTCTATGACATTTAAAGATTATTGTCATTTTATCAGCTTGACAACTGAACTCCCAGGCTACTTGATATTTCGAAGTATTTGAAAAAAGCGAGAAATGACTCAAATAAACTAAAATATGGCAATATTTCAATGTTAGTAGTAAAAAAATTCGCGCCTCAGGATATAAAAAAGCTCGGTATATAATGGCTCACTTCTCAACCTAAGTGTATAATATACTATTATCTACGACTACAGGTTTATTTTAAATTTGTGAGGTACCTTGGGAGATAAATAAAATTACAAACATTTTATAATTAACACCGAGAAAAACTACATGATTAGAACTACTAGACCTAATCTTATTAATCCATCCCGAAATTTGTGGAAGTTCTTTGGGTAGATACATTCAACAAGGGAAGAAAAGTCAAGTACATATTACAAATGGATTGAGGAACCTGGTAACAAGGTGCAATAAGCAAAATCGGCACTGACTTACCATACTTATTACTTAAATTCGTGGAAATAATTGCTGGAAATTAATTTCAACTATAAAATAAATTTGTTTCATTTGACAGTTGCCATAATCTGCACTTGTATACACAAAATTGTCAAGTCTAATTTTTAGAAATCATGGAAACTATTCTTAATTTTTACTAACAATCAAAGTACCTGTTATATTCATAGATTCCCCAATAAAATGGCATAATTGGTATCACTGATACCATTAGAATGAGGAAAGAATAGGCCTCACTTTGGAAAGTATAATGCTGGGTCCCCTTACTTTAAAGAGTCCCTGGGTAGAACTGTTTAGACGAATGTGAAGTTTAGATTGTCACCAATCAAAACAAGTTTGGGTCAGACTTTATTGCCGGCTGGCCAATAATATAGCAAGCCGATCATGTGCGTATCACCCTCTAGCCATGCAACAACTTGTGTTTATGTTTCACTTACGTTTAGTTTGAATAGAGTTTAGTATCTAAGTATCTAGATACTTTCAAAAGGATCGAGATACTAAAGCAGATCCTGATTTTTGTAAGTATCTAGATATGTATCTAGGTACATGAAAAGTATCTAAAGTCTATCCAAGTTGCAGAGGCAGTGGATCAAAATATTGGCCACCACGTGACCTATTCTCTTATTGGTCTGGCCGTCATAAAATGTCAAGTGTTTACGCGGCGAGCAGAATGCAGGGCCGGCTCTTCCCTCAGTCGAGTTTCCTGCATATTTTAGATCCGATCGCGAGCAGTATGTTCTGTAAATTTATTTTGCTACTTAATTTAAGGAAATTTATAAAGATCCACGAAAGGTAGAAACACAAATTTTAGAACTTACATTACAAGTCACTTGGAATCTCATATTAGTCCGACCCTGGTAATCGATCGCAAGGCGGTCATGTGACTTTGTTTACATCTACTGCCGCTGTAACTTGGATAGACTTTAGATACATGTATCTCGATACATTAGTTGTCCTCCTTTTGGCTTTTTGCACAAGTGAATTTGAAGTGAAATGAACATGAATTGATCTGATAGTGAAATGATTTTTTATTGGTAAATGGAACAGTGTACGACCACGTTATCTATAAGCTAACCCTTGAATGAATTTTTAAATATTTTTCACCACCTTAACCCCAGAAACACTCAAAACCAACACAAATTACATAAAAATCGATTTGCTGCGTAAACTGATCACTTCATAATCGACTGAACATTTTGTAAAAGGAACACGCGATGTCTGCTGATGTGATCTCAAAGTGATTCGGAATCGATTTGAGATCACTTAAAACTGTAAAAGGAGGGCGGCTATTGTATCACTGGGAAATCGTACTGCGCCGGTACCACTGACTTTGCTTCGCAGACCAGCATGATCAGCGTCGACGCTTTACCGAAGCTGATCGACGCGACGCAGCTGACGGCCGACCTGGACGGCACCTTCCCGTACGACCACGCGGCGTGGATCGAGACGAGGCTGGCGTTGGAGGACTTCGCCTGGCAGGCGGCCGATCTGCTCGACAGGCTGGACGACCTGCAGGAGGACCTTGCCAGGAACGATTTCGCGGACGACGTCAGCGGGGCCAAGCACAAGATCGACCTGCACAACGAGATGAAGAAGAAGATACTGAAGGCGCCCGTCGAGGAGGTCGAGATGCTGGGTGAGTGAATTTTGATTGAAGTGTCTGTGAGTCGTATGGATCGTCCGTTTTAATCAGAGAGGATGACGTAATTCCCTACTTTATACGCAGTTAATTTAATCATCAAGGCGTCGATAATCCCACGCTTGATTAGGTCGTATTGGCCCTTTAATACTGAGGAATGCCACAAGCGTCTAGAGTCTGGCTATGGACTTTTCAACCGGCCAATCATAGGCCGCGTCAATATGAGAATACTTAAATCTGATTGTAATAACCTCAGACTAATGATATTCATTAGTAATAACTGCTGAGAAATGAGCAAAGTGATATTCATTGTCAAAGTGAAGTAGGCATCGGGCGTAATACGTCATTTCGCGGAATGTCTAGTCATTACACGTATTGCCGGCAAAAGGTGTAATATAACTATTACCTTGTTTGACTCAAATTTTGCGTCATTTCAAGGATTGCCCTTGTTAGTCAAACAGAATAATCGGTCGGACGTCGGACCATTGAACGTTACAGCGTCTGACTGCCGTTTGTTCAATCATTTGTTGAAAATTTGTAGAATTTGACTGAACAAACGGCAGTCAGACGCTGTAACGGCCGATTACTCTGTTTGACTAACAAGGGCAAGGGGAATCCTGCAAAACTCGTTATTTTATCTACTAAGTAAAACTACACAGCCGTAAACTAGCTATTTATTTAAATCATAAGCAATAATGTTTAAACTTTTTAATAACCGGTAAGTACAGTTTTCCGCGGTGTATGTCTGCCCCGATTTTTTTGAAATTTTGGCTACCCCCCCTATTTTCGGGGTCCCTGAACACGGATCTGACCTTAGTTTTTGGTGCTCGGGCGTAGTTTCCGAGAAAATGAATTTTCAAATTTCCTTTGACACCTCACTTTTCATGGCGATATTTGTGGTTATAATCCGGATGAATTTTTACTATATGCAGCTCAAACTGATCACCACACTATTTTGCACCTTTTGCAACATCGAAACTTCGCGGAAACCCGCGGAAAATCCGAAATTTGGAAAGATTTGTGCCGTGTTTACGTCCGGCCCGGCCGCTGTTTTCGCCCCACAATCGGCGGGCGCCGATTGTCGGGGGGAACTTTTACGACAAGAACAATGAACAAAACAACGCAGTGTAAACCCAAAGTGTGCCCAAAGCTAGAGGTGACAATGGCCCATATAGTTAGTTCGCATAGTGCCTGTCGGGGCGTTGGCATCTTAAATTCAGTCGCGTATATGGAAATATCCGGGGAGAAACTTGAGTGACACGTGTCAAAAGAAGAATATATCAAACTTAGACAAGGAAAGAAAGAGGGCACCGCGCTTGCCTACCCTAGCGTGTAGTTTTGAACGGCGGCCATTTTATATGTGGCAGACAAAGCGAGTACGTTGTGAGTTAATTTCGTGAATTTGTGAATTAAAAGTAACAGTGATTAAGGTGAATTGTTCAGCGTTTGGTTGCAAAAGCAGATGTGAAAAGCAAGAGCCCGGGATTTCGTTTCACAGCTAAATATTTAACGAGCTACCTTTTGAAAGATGCCCTAAAACTTTATTTTTTCTCATTATAACTTCTTTAATTCCTTCTATGATAAACTGCATTGTTTTGTTTGTAAATAGGACCAATATAATTATTTTTTAACATAGTTTTTATTGAAAATTTCTTAATTGATTATGATAGTTTCATAAAATATGGGCTGGTTTCCATGCATGGGCGTGCATTATTTATTTTATTTTGATTGATTCGAAATCGCCGCAAATAAATATATTTCAGTACTTGACACTAGCTTTACTTTTGGGAAATTATCCGCAAATAAATACCAATATTTCAAATTACATGTAAGTCAAAATTGACTACCATTTAATTTTTTACATTTTTGTGATATTGGCTAAGAACGCGTTTCATGCTACGCCACTGGCCTGTCGTGCGATGTAGCAGATATCAAAGAATGTCTTTAATCCTAAAATAGATGAATACCTATAGATGAGATTACAGTACATTTTCTTATTATATCATTCATGCGTTTATAGAAATGTTGTTTTATGGTTCAGTCTCGCAAAAGCCCATTCTAAAACTAAAATTCCACATCTCCTTCTCTGGCTTACAGTACCAATACAAAATCCTATAAGTTCGGTGTGCTTGGAAGGCAATTCGTCCGTAGCTAGAGACTGCCGAAGTGAATTCCCCCTCTATCAATTTACTACCGGAGAATAGGGACAAAGGAGGTAAAGAAATAAACAGCGGGGACGTTTTACAAAGTTGCTGGACGTCTTTTTGTTCCTGAAAACTACGGATCTACTTCGGAGTTGTTTCTGTTTACTGCAGTTCAGTGGCCCGGGAGGAATAAAGATTGTCTGAACTGGAAAATTCCAATGCGAATAATAATTGAAAAAGAAAAATATATATATAAGAAGAAAGTGAAAATGCAAGAGTTTATTTTGTTTTTTATTTTTTCCTCGTATACAGTGTGTCCCAATTTGAAGGGCAAGGAAAACAAATGGTCTCTATTTTTTTATTGGTAGTCTCAAGGGAGAGTATCTCATAGGCGGTGGTATTTGGAAGGGGTAATTATTTCACGGCCTGCTATCTATCTATCTATCTATCTATCTATCTATCTATCTATCTATCTAAGTAGTTCAAAACAAAAATGGTATTTCCTAAATTTTAAATTATTAAGCAGGTAGCTTCAGTCAGGTCTTTTTTTAAACAGTTTTTATCTACAACTACTTATAAGTTTATTTGTGAGGTACCTTGGGAGAGAAATAAAATTACAAAAATGAGCACCGAGAAAAACTACATGATTAGAACTAAGTACAAGACCTAATCTTATTAGTCCATCCCGAAATCTGTGAAAGTTCTTTGGGTACATACATTCAACAAGGGAAGAAAGTTCAAGTATATTACAAATGGATTGAAGAACCTGGTAACAAGGTGCAATAGCGACAAATTCTCAAATAAGCAAAATCGGCACTGACTTACCATACTTATATTACTTAAATTCCTGGAAATAATTGCAGGAAACCAAATTCAAATAAAAAATAAATTTGATTCATTTGACACTTGCCATATTCTGTGTTTGTTGACAGAACATTGTCAAGTCTAATTTTTAGAAACCATTATTAATTTTTACTAACAATCAAAGTACCTGTTATATTCATAGATTCTCCAATAAAATGACATACTTGGCATCATTGAGACCATTAGAATGGGGAAAGAAACGGCCTCACTTTGGAAAGTATAATGCGGGGTCCCCTTACTTTAAAGGGTCCCTGGGACTACTACTAAAAAAATAGAGACCATTTGTTTCCTTTGCCCTTCATTTCTGAGGTGTCCAGTATCAAATTGGGACACACTGTATTATAGGATAACATAAGACTGAATGGGCTAATACAACAAAGAAAAAGTTATTAATTAAAAATTAAATATTAAAAATTTAAAATTTAAAATTTAAAATTTAAAATTTAAAATTTAAAATTTAAAATTTAAAATTTAAAATTTAAAATTTAAAATTTAAAATTTAAAATTTAAAATTTAAAATTTAAAATTTAAAATTTAAAATTTAAAATTTAAAATTTAAAATTTAAAATTTAAAATTTAAAATTTAAAATTTAAAATTTAAAATTTAAAATTTAAAATTTAAAATTTAAAATTTAAAATTTAAAATTTAAAATTTAAAATTTAAAATTTAAAATTTAAAATTTAAAATTTAAAATTTAAAATTTAAAATTTAAAATTTAAAATTTAAAATTTAAAATTTAAAATTTAAAATTTAAAATTTAAAATTTAAAATTTAAAATTTAAAATTTAAAATTTAAAATTTAAAATTTAAAATTAAAACTTAAAACTTAAAACTTAAAACTTAAAACTTAAAACTTAAAACTTAAAATTTAAAATTTAAAATTTTAAATTTTTAATTTTTAATTTTTAATTTTTAATTTTTAATATTTAATATTTAATTTTTAATTAATAACTTTTTAAAATTAAAAATTAAATAAAAAAAACTACAAATTACAAATTAAAAATTTTCCAAATTACAAAATACAAATTCAATGGGCTAATACAATAAAGAAAATATTCTTGATTAAAAATTCAAATTAAAAATTATAAATTACAAATTCAATGGGCTAGTACAATAAAGAAAAAGTTCTTGATTAAAAATTAAAAATTACGAATTACAAATTAAGCATTGAACATTAAAAACTAAACATTACAAATTAAGAATTAAGGATTAAAGATAAGGAATACAGATTATGAACTAAAAATTAATAATTAAAACTAAAAACGAATAATTAAAAATTGAAATAAAAATTAAACATGAAAAATGAAAAACAATAGAAAAAGGGCACAGTAAAAAAGAAAAAAAAAGTGAAGATTCATTTCTCGTTCATGGGCTATTATTTTACTTGTTCTATAGTTACAAAACATTCTAGAATGAAGCAAATATAAAAAATGCCGTGCGTTCTTCCAGGTCAGAGGGTCGTCCAAAAATGGCTGTCGGCCCCCCCCTCTGCCCCCGACACCGGCCAGGGCGGCGGCGGCGAGCCGCCCCCCAACCCTTCGACCCCCGTCAATCCCGACGTGGAGGAAATGAAGGCGACAGTGCGACACAACATCGACGCAGTCAGGACGGGCCAGCAACAGCTGCTCCAGCTCTGGCACAGGAAGAGGGCCCAACTCGACCAGTGTTTTCAGTTGAGGCTGTTCGAGCAAGATTGCGAAAAGGTGAGAAGGATTTGTCCTTTTTCGTATTCGGGTTGTGGTGTATCTATAATTTTAATTGGATTTGTTGCATTCAGAGCTGGGAAAGAACGCGCCAAAAAATATCTAGATCATAGATGAAACCGTTTTTCGAAAAAAGATCTAAGATCGTTTAAAAATAGATCTTTTCATGCAAAAACGATCTTAGATCAAAGAACGTCTAAAAATGATCTATTTAAATAAGATCATTCGATCGAAGATCTTTTGAACGATCTAAGATCTTCTAAACGATCTAAGATCCTATAAACGATCTAAGATGTTTAAACAAAATTCATGATATTATATAGTTAATACATATATTGATGTCTATAAATACTTTTCCTAATTATGACATAGTATAAAGTGACATCTTTCAAAACCTGAGCAAGTGATGATACGTACAGTTTTGCTTAACTAGTTATGTAAAGTAAAATTTTACGTAACTAGTTACGTAAAGTTACTACTCTAACTGAACTGGTTACGTAATCAATCAGTTGATATACCTATGGAGAATTAGACTATTCTTGTAAAAACCTGTTCACCGATTACTTATGCAATTTATAATTTTATAACTTAAGTTATAAAATTCGGAATTTTGAGAAATAGATAATTGATAATGAAATACAAATTAAAAAATAAAGCATTCATTTAAATATGCCCTCAAAATAGGTTCATGTAGTTGTAGGTACAATATACGTCAGTTTGTTTATATTATTTTTTGTCATTTTTCGTGAATTCTGACAATTTGCACTTTAGCTGAGACCTAGAGATCTCCTAAGGTAAGCTGCTTTAAATGAGCGCTCGTTAGTAACGTAAGTAACTGAATTCGTAATACATATATTTTAGAAATAATATGTAGATTTATGTATAAAAAGAAAAATCCTTGTTTGTACAAAACTATTCATTCTTCTAAACTACCTTTCTACCTACATTATCTTGCGTAAAAAAAATCACAGAAACGTTTCAAAAATGAACGAAAACCAACGAGGAAAAGATCTTAGATCGTTATAATGATCTTAAATCCTTTTAAAGATCTTAGATCTTTAAAACGATCTTAGATCTCTAAAACGATCTTAGATCTTTAAAACGATCTTAGATCTTTAAAATGATCTTAGATCTCTAAAACGATCTTAGATCTTTAAAATGTTCTAAGATCGTCAAATTAAGATCAATAAAGATCAGATCTTTTTGAAACAATCTTTTTAAAAAAGATCGTTCTTTAGTGAAACAAAGAAGATCTAGATCTTAGATCTTTAAAACGATATTTTTTAAATAGATCTGCCCAGCTCTGGTTGCATTCTATACCATCGAATAAGAAAACAATGGGTGGAATGCATAAAAAGTAGTAGGTGCTAATGCTTCACTACTATCGAGCTAAAGTATCTACTTTGTGCGGTGCGCACATGACGTGTCAAACATTAATTCTAAATTTTACAATTACCTTACTAGAATCACCTAAACTTCTTAGCAATACCTCCATTTTTCGAGTGGGCGACAAGGCTTCACCTCTTGTTTCTATAATATAGGATCATCATAATTATTAAGAAAATAATGTGCAGGCCACTCTACAATCTCTCTATTGAACCTGAAATACCAAATTGTGAAATTAACTTAATTTTGTACAAATTAGGCATTTATAGATATTATAAAACTGCACAATTTAGGATAATTACCTAAATAATTTACGATATATGTCCATCATTGTATCGTCTTCACTCTACAATCTCTCTATTGAACCTGAAATACCAAATTGTGAAATTAACTTAATTTTGTACAAATTAGGCATTTATAGATATTATAAAACTGCACAATTTAGGATAATTACCTAAATAATTTACGATATATGTCCATCATTGTATCGTCTTATTTGATTGTATACTTTTCTGCGACGCACATTCATAGAAATTTAAAAAAGCACTTAATTTGTGGTAGCCGTAGTTTCTGAAACACCAACTTCGCTTAGAGTGGAGTAAATACTAATAAACTATAGTAGATACTTCTAAAGCATAGTACCTTCTTCTATGTACTACGTACATAGTAGCATCTACTATGGAGAGTAGTAAATGCTTCGTTCCTATAGTAGAAACTTCAAAATTGTAGTACTTACTTGAAGCATTAGCATCTACTACTTTTTATGCATTGCACCCAATGATGGCTTTCCAGATGTTCGACTGGATCTGCCACAACCGCGACGTCTTCTTGCTCAACTACGTCGAAATCGGGCACACCTATCAACTGGCCAAACAACTGCAGGAGGAACATCAGCACTTCACGATGAGTTCCATGAACGTTTACGTCAACATCAACCGGATCTTGTCGGTCGCCGGGAGGCTTATAGAGGGCGGCCATTACGCCGCCAGCCATATCAGGGCGGTCGCCGCCAGACTCGACAGGCGAGTGGTCTCTAAATTTGAATAAAGAACCCCGGGAAGGCACAAATTTGGGCTTAACGCTCGACCCGGGACAGTCTCTGTTTATGGCGGGATGCCGTTTCCGTTTTTACAGTGGTGCACGTGCACACTTTTGAGTTGATTCGACAAACTAATCGAGGCAGAAATCCTCAGTAGATCTACAATACAATACAGGCAAACAATTATAAGGCACGTTTATGTCTTTAAGTTCAGGAATCCTTGATAATACAGCAGTTATAATTATTGATGAAGTAGGTACTTACACAAATGCCTCAAAAGTTAATTTCAATTGCAAAATTATGTACCGATGGATTATTATCGTCAAACGTTTTAGTTTTGGCGGTCAGGGAAGTGCCACAAGCCGCACAGCTAAGCGTAATAACTCGAAAAAGTATCTAAATATCACATATCGACACCTATCGCCGTGTCAGATATCGAAATATTGTGTCAAAACTTGGTTACTTGTCAGGGCGATTTCCGTCTCGCCTGGACCAACACAATATTAAAGACCTGTGTGTATAGCGCTGTTTCAAGCGATCGCCACTGGCGCCACACGACGAAACAAATTTACACGGTGGTTTAATGTTAAAACACTATTCTTGCAGAATCTTTTATAAAATAAAAACATGCAAATGTAGGTGTTACAACGAATTTAATATCCAAAATAAAATAAAATATTTGTTTGTTATGTCCCTCTAATTTGACAAGTTCACATGGCATAATTTCCATACATTCTCTTAAGAAAAGGGGGTCTAAAAAGCAAGCAAGGGTATTTGGTACCTTTCGGTCTGAAATGTAGTCCATGGCTAGTTGTAGTGTAAGTAAGCATAAAACACATTAGATTTTTCAGTTTCTTTATATTATGGTTCGCTTTGGAGCTATAAACAAAATTTTCTATTTTCCTTCTTGCATACGTTACAAAATACTCTTCCAAAATAATATCTGGAATTTTCGCTTATTCAGCTGGTTGATCAGATCATCCCATAATTCCAAAATAGTGTTTATTCTTCTGCAATTCATCTAACGGTCTGTGCAGTGTGCATACCATTTTCTTCATGTGCATGGAAATTTCATGTTATCACAAACAAATCTATACCTATAAAAGCTGTGTTACTAAGATAAAACTGCTAAATACTGGACGCAAAGACAATTCGTTACCGTAAAAAGAAGGCAAATAGTAATAATAATAAAGCTGGATATTTGAAACGCTGTAACTGACATACCAATAACCACCGAATACCCCCCTATAACCTATAATAAGACGCCGTTTTTTTCGTCGAGTGGCGCCACCCCAGTCCGCAAACAACAACGAAATATGACGTCATGTTCGGGTCGGTTCAGGTCTCGCGTAATTTACAATACACGTAGAGCTTCGACTCCTTCCTGGGATTCCCTATTCGAAGGTCATTGCTGTGAATATCGTCATTGTTACGTGTGTAAATTTTCAAGGGCGTGGAAGGAGTTCGCTGCGGGACTGGACGAGAGGACCGCGGTGCTGGCGCTGAGCGTGATCTTCCACCATAAGGCCGAACAGTACGTGGAGAACGTGGCGTCTTGGAAGGGCGCTTGCGAAACGGTCAATATCCCGTCGGAGATTCTGGTGTTGGAGAACTCGATACACCAGCATCAGAGTTTGTATGAGAGTATGTGCCAGGCGTACACGGAGGTGAGAAAAAAATGAAATCATTAAATTATTTTGCCTAATAACACTTCTTTTTCCACGATTCAATATATAAATATATAATATGTCCATCGGCACCGAAGTTCTTTTTAAGGAAGGCAGTTGGACTTCGTCAGTGCCTTGGTATACAAATAACAACTGTTTCTACCATTTCATATAATGGAAAATTATTGAGTGTATTTCTGCCCCTGTCCACTAGATGGCGGCACTTGTCCCTAAAATCAATTTCTCACTTCCTATAGAGATTATTATTCCTTATCCTTGTCTATTCCCTGTTGCATTCTACAATTTTTTGTATGCCTACTGTATTTTAAGTCATTGAGAATTAAAAAAACTGAATGGGCATTGATGTTTTTTTTTGTCTTCTCAGGAAGTTTACAATGTCAATTAATAATAATTCAGGGTGATTCTTTAAATATTCTATTCTTCTAATATTTAAAAAATGTTAGTTATTTATATTAGTATGGCACACAGCATTTTTAGAATTTTATATCTAATAATTTATTTTTGAGTTTTTTTTAACACCTTCAAAAAGACTTGCTCCAGGCATATGTAGTAAACATGATGATATATTTAACGAAGTAAATAATGATGTACAGGGTGTGTCAAGGCAGAATCCCACCCCCTTAACTTTTTAATTTTTCAAGATAGAAAAAAACGTTTCACATGAAAGTTGTGGGGAATTTTATACCTACACTTTTTGATAGTGTCAACCGTTTTTATACAGGGTGTCAGAAAAAAGTAGGGCAAGTAGTTTTTTTAATGGAAACACCTTGTATATTTTTACATTTTTGAAATCCACGATTTTTTCCGATTCCAAAAATATACTACTCGTTTGAAAGTTACGTACAGAGTGTTGAAATATCGATTTTTGGGAAGTTGCATCGATTGTAAAATGTTTTGCTGTATTCTTTTTTATTAAGTTACTTTCATTATGTCACATATGAACTAAAAACTAATTTTAAATTCAATTTAATAATGCTAAAATTTCAATGGCATAAAGTGATGAAGATTATTTTTTCTACCATCAAAGTAGCCATGGCTTCGAAACAAAAATTTTTAGATATGCCCAAGCATTTATTTATTGATCTGTATTGGTTGCTACCAATGTTTTATTTATTGTTAATAATTATCTGACACACTGCATGTTAAATAAAAAATAATACAACAAAACATTTTACAATCGATGCAACTTCCCAAAAATCGATATTTCAACACTCTGAAACTTTCAAATATATGACATACATATTTCCGGAATCGGAAAAAATCGTGAATTTCAAAAAATGTAAAAATATACAGGGTGTTTCCATAAAAAACTACAAGCTGGGTTTGCCCTACTTTTTTGTGACACCCTGTATAAAAACGGTTGACACTATCAAAAAATATATAAAATTCCTCACAATTTTCATTTGAAAAGTTTTTTTGTATCTTGAAAAATTAAAAAGTTTAGGAGGGTGGGATTCTTCCTTGACACACCCTGTACAGTGTTTCTTATACAGTGTGTCCCCGAATGGACTTAACTATACTTGTAAAAAAAAACATATTTTAAATTTTTCGGAAAAAGTCATTCTTGATAAAAAAAAGTCTGCTTGTCCTTAAAATAAGATTGGAATGGAAAAAGTTAACAACTGGGTGACCAGAAAATTGAAAAAAACATTAATTAGCATAAGAAACTGTCTCCATTTGTAGAGACACTGAAAAAAGTTATAAAGAAAATTGTCTAGCGTGGTAAGTTACTTAGACGTACAAAATTTCAAAGCATTAAGTTGACTTTGATTTTTTATTTTTTCTTGTTTTTCTTCGATTAAATAATACGACAAAACTATACAACAAAAGTTACCCAGAGTAGGAAACTGTGTAGATATGATGAACAAATTTTTGACAATCCCGGCCTACTTTGAGTTTCCTCTAATATTTTCCAAAATACAAAGTAGGCCTAGAATTGTTAAATTTTGTCATCATGCACAGTTTTCCATTCTGGGTAACTTGTTAATTAATTTAATCGAAGAAAAACAAGAAAAATCAAAGTAAGCCTATCGCTTTAAAAGTTTGTACACATATGTAAGTAACCTACCACGTTGAACAAATTTTCTTTATAACTTTTTTCAGTACCTCTGCAAATAGCTGTTTACTCTTATGCTAATTAATGGTTTTTTCAATTTTCTGGTCACCCAGTATAATTAATGTTAAATTTTTCCATGTTCAGCGCTCTCAAAATCAATCCCCTCTACGCAAAATTTTAAACGATGAATATATCTAAAACTGTTGGAGACATTTTTTATTGAATTTTTGCGATTGTTTTTATTTTGACCTGATATTTTAGTAAAAATAAACATAATAGCGGCAACATGTCTTAAAATTCTACTTGCAATAAGATTGTAAAAGTAAATATTAATAAAACAAGATTACAAATATTAGGGACAATTTCTATTAGAAGTGTTTGTTGTTTAAAAACCTATTACCTAAAACATCGTCGAAAATATAACAAAGAATAATAAAAAAATGCTAAACTCGTAACCATACTGTATGTGACACCAATGCTTTAAATATTATAGTCGAGACAAAATCTGCTCTAAAGTCAGTCTGGTGTTAACTCTACGATTGTTTTTTTTATATGTCTTTGATTACCTCCCCTCTGATAAAAAACTAAAATATGCTTTATGTTTACAAGCATACAAAAACGACAATATAAAAATGTCAACAAACAAAAAAATTACGAAACCATATCGTGGTGGGCCCTGACATTTTTATTCGTTATTTGATTGCCAAACGTTCTCAGGTTTACAACGCCTACCAATCGCTTCTAAACGGCCTCGACCAGATGCTCCAAGTCTGCCACAATTTGCCGTCGACCGTCGAGGCGTCAACAATGGAAGAAATCAAAATCATCGACGTACGTTGTCATCTCGGGGCGATAGTCGTTGTCGATTTGGTGTATCTTTTTTTTCCACTAACTTTTAACCACGTAGCGTACTGTTGGTGACGGCGTATTCTCTTTGGTGGCAGGTGCATTCGACCAGCAAAAAGTTGCTGTACCAGCTGGATCATTTGGTGCAGGTTTGCAACCAGCCGGGAACTGAAAAGAAACATGTAAATATCACTAACATTTTATAGACGATCTTGCATGGTAGCACTGCATTGTTAGCTTGAAAATCTTTGAATAAAAAACCCCAGGAAGAAGCAAATTTGGGCTTAACGCTACCTGTGTTTACCTACACAACCATTAGAGAACCGAATATTTAATTTTTTTGAAATAACTTCTGGCTATAGTGGAAATGAAAGTGATTTTCTCTATTTTACAACTTACACATTCAATTTAACCATTACAGGATTCCTCTCTTAATTCTGATTCCAACAATATATAATTTGACCTATCTATCTCCAACCGTTTCCGAGATATTTATCAGAGAAGCTCCATTAAACAAGATACATGGTCTCATGGTCAGTGTCCGATGTTCTGTCCGAGTAGGCCAAACAATAAAACCAAATTTATGACAATCAAGTCGGCCATGATAACAAAACTGACAATCAAGCAAGCTGGATAAGTTCAATATTTCTATTTACCTGTCAGATTAGTCTTAAAATTTTGCTTCTGAAGCTCTGTTACTAGTTACAGTTTGAAAAAATGTTTTTGAAAGAAGAATGCTGTGATTTTTTAAAGGTCGATAAAAGACACGTAGAAATTTTGAGGGGGTATTCTCGCAAATATCCAAATAGAAATGTTCCGAATGCTTCATTTATTAGAAATGTAAGCTGTATCAAAGATTAATATCGACAGGAAGTGTGATTAGCAAGAGAAAAATTGTGTCTAGAATTATTAGTGAGGATGAGAAAGAACGAATTTTAAATTATTTCAGAAGAAATAGCGAAAAATCACAGAGAGATGCAAGAGATTTATTTAAACTGTTACTAGTAACAGCTTCAGCAACAAAATTTTAGACTAATCTGACTGGTAAATAGAAATATTTAATTAACAGACTACTTGATTGTCAATTTTATTACCATGACTGACTTAATTTGTCATAAATTTGGTGTTATTGTTTGGCCTACTCGGATCGAACATCAGACACTGGCCCTGAGACCATGTATCTAGTTTAATGGAGCTTCTCTGGTAAATATCTCGGAATAAGTTGGACATAAATAGGTCAAATTATATATCGTTGAAATCGGAATTAAAAAAGGAATCCTATAATGGTTAAATTAAATGTGTAAGTTGTAAAATAGAGAAAATCATTTACAATATCATTTTTTGAATGATGATTTTATCTTAACCTGTCTCCTCGTAACGCACTTTTTCCGCTTGGATGGGCCTCCCTGTACCTACACAAACGCCTATGCCACTTTGGTGCACGGCCTCAAAAGTGAATTTAAATTACAAAATCACTTACCGATGGATTAGTATCCTCAAACATTTTAGTTTTGGCGGTCAGTGAAGTGCCACAAGCTGCACAGCTAAGCAAATAGCTCGTAAGAGTATATAAGTACTACATACTGACACCTATCACCAAAATCACCATGTCAGATATCAAAATATTGTGTCAAAACTTGGTGACTACTCAGGGCAATTCCCGTCTCACGGAGAGCTTTGACTCCTTCCTGCGATTCTTTATTCAGGGTTGAAAACCGTTAGGTTCCTTTGAATAAAAATATCCAACGTCCCGATAGGGCGACGGTGGTTCAAAGTCGGCCAATCCGGCGGCGGACTACAGCGAGGGGGCCAGCCACGTCCTGGCGGTCATCCACAGGATCCTGAATCACCACCGGACGTTGGAGCAAAAGTGGCACGCGAGGAAAATCAAACTCCACCAGAGGTTGGCGCTCAGGCTGTTCCAAGAAGACGTCAAGCAGGTGGGAAAAGGAAAAATATACGGAGGTTCTTTCTTGATATGTTTTTTTTAAAGGTTCTGGATTGGTTGTCGAATCACGGCGAAGTTTTCATCAGGAAAAATACGGGAATCGGGAGGAATCTTCAGAAGGCCAGGGTGTACCAGAAGAGCCACGAACATTTCGAGAATGTTGCACAGGTGAGTCAGAATTATTTTATGTTAACGTTATGTTGTTTTGGTTGGGTTTGAATATTATTTTTTTGTCAGTAACGATTATTACGGGCGTAACCCCCCCCCCCCCCCCGAAATAAGCAAAATATTACCTAAAAATACGAGGAGTGAAGAGTTAAATTATTATTACGTTTGAATATATGTAGTAATAGTAGCGCCTAGCGCCATCTTTTGACGAGAGGCAGACGCAGTTGCAGCCGAACTATTTTGTATTGTAGGGACACTTTGCGTTGTTTCTCGATTATTCGCCACGCCCCTCGGTCGAAATGAGCGGAACTTTGTGGAAGTTCGTGGAAGTTTCTGGACGGCTACTGGGCTGCTATATAAGCGGCGCCGCGGCGCGTGACCGCGCTTACGGCAGTATTGTTCCATGCGAACTCGAAGCGAATAAAAGTGAAAAGTGGTGAACGAATAGTGAAGAGAATTAAGTGTACCGTGTAAGTGAGTAATTTTAGTGCGCTGTCATTCGATGACCTTGTTAAGGATAGATACGTGAATCATTATTACTGTCGAAAAATGGAGGGGAAAAAAAGGAAGGGTGATAAACTTAAAGGTATGGACTACTGGAAAAAGTGGTGTAGTCAAGGTCAAGGGGTTTCTAATAAAGAAACAAATTTGGATTTAGCTATCAAAGCTTCAGCTACCTTGCATGCTGATAAGAAGACTGCCTACCCCGAAATCTAGTTTGGAATGCCTAGATATGTGCGATAAAAACCTTTATCCTAATATTTACACATTACTACAAATCTTCGCTACCATTCCTGTATCCACTGCTACCCCAGAAAGGTCTTTCTCGAGCCTAAGGAGACTGAAAAACTATTTACGAAACACTACAAGTGAAAACAGACTTAATGGTTTGGCTCTAATGAACATTCACTATGGAACAGAAATTCATGCAGATGAAGTAGTGGATATATTTAAAAGAAAAAGCCGAAGATTTCTTCTTTAATGGTTTTAGATTTAGCGCAGAGGAACGAAGTTAATTTATCCATTTCATTTAAAGTTAAGAACTTTATAAATATGTCGTAGTTTTTCGGATGAATATATAGATATTAAATTTCATGTAAGTATATTTTTGTTGTTTTATTTACTTCTCAAACTAAACCCCCCCCCCCCAAAACTAAATCCTGGCTACGCCCGTGACCCTAATGATATCATCGGGGAACGATTTAAGTAAAACGGCATCTCTTGTATTATTGGATTACTCTAATAAGTAGAGGCACCCAAATATGCAAGTCGAAACCCTAAAAATGTGCGCATAAATATGCAAATAATTTAGTCAAAATATGCAGGAAAATGTTGAAAATATGCAAATTAAGAAATACTTTAAAAATATAAACTTATTGTTTCATTTGCAAATAAACATATACAATGTACATATAAATTTCTAAATGCATTTATACATAGTAAAAGCAAAGATGATAATATTCGATCTTTGGTAGAAGTAACAATATTTTATTTTAAATTTTCAAAAAAATAATTTGCTCGAAACCGGTGAGCCCTACGCCTTCGGAATCATGCTAAATCGATTCGGCTGGTCGATTTACTTAGGAAAAGTTCCATTTCACGGTAGAATTACGCTTAACCCGGACGCAGCAATAAAGTTGTACAAAAAAACCGAACTTCAAGTTTTCACTTTCGATTTGACTTTGTAGGCCATTTGCGCCGAAACGGTTAGAGCTACGACATTCTGCGTGGCGCCAATCGACGCAGCGCCTCGAGATGTATAAGATATTGTGAAATGAGACCCCTGGAAAATTCTCTGCGCGCGTGGCGAATATTTCCCCGAGATTTTCGGGGGGTCAACCCCTTTGGAAACTGAAATTTGACGATTTCGCCAAAAAAATAAAATTAGCCGGAAACAGGCTTATCCGACGCAGTTTGGCCCGTAGAAACCGAAAATCCGGTCGAAATTGAACTTGGAAGTTTCTAAATGCCCGGCCAGCGCACTTTTTCGAAAAACACCTAAATTTTCCAAATTTGCAACTTTTTAAACGTACTCAGAATGAGTCCGAAACCAACCTATCCGACGTAAATTGACCCGTAGAACACGGATCCGGCCTCCAAATTCCTCTAAAAAATTTCTAAGTGCCCGGTCAGCACACTTTTTTGAATTTCCAAAAATGTTAACCTGCCCCGAAAATAGGTTTTTCCGACGCAGTTCGACCTGTAGATGACGGAAATAAAGGTTAAATTCGATTTCGTCCAGTCGTTTCCGAGATTTAGTATTTACTCTCCAAAATTGTCAAACATCTCCAAAATCGAGGGGTCGAATTTTCGAAAAAATTATTTGCTCGAAACCGGTGAGCCCTACGCCTTCGGGACCATGCTAAATCGATTCGGCCGGTCGATTTACTTACTAAAAGCCCAGAGCAACAAAGTTTTAGAAAATCCTGAAATGTGGCATCTAAAATATTTGATTATTAATCTAGAGAAAATTCGACACTTTTTTCTTTTGCACTACGGCAATAATTCTGGAAAACCGGCATTATAATTCAACATGGGCATTATAATTCCTTGATCTTGGAATAGCTAATTCCCCAGACTGTAGAGGAGACATGGCCTAATTGGCTTTTATTAAAATAGTTAAGCTGAAAGCGAAATTTCGGAAGACGAATTAATTGGTTGGGTAGACACAGGCTGAGGCGTCTTATAAACTCAAATACCTGAGCAATTTAGAATACATTCTGTTCAACGAATGTTCATACCTACATCACAACACCCGTCCTTGTCTTACTCAGGAATCTTACGTAGTTTCAGAGCTATCGAATTTGAGAGAATCTGTTTTTCTATTCTTTTTTTCTATGGTTCATTGAGACCAAACAAATGTTTTTTTTTTGAGTTGCCGTGTTTCGGCAAGCTGTATTTCTTTTTTTATTAATAGAAAATATAGTGATTCGATTATGTGAAAAAGACCTTGCAAATAAGGTTGCACAAAATATTTTCTTTGTTCTGCAAAAAAATGTGGGAACATTCTTTTTTCAAATAAACTAAACGTATTTTTGTAGTCGGCAAATAACAAAGTACCGGTTAACTTCCAGTTTTCTTTAGATTCCTATCTTCGGAGGTGGAGGACTTGAAAAAATTCTTCGCTAATTGGAAATTTGCCGTGCTTCTCTGGTCACGATGTTGGGATAATTGAAAAAGACGATTGCGTACTAATATTAAATGCCTTATCAGAGAGTTTTGTCAAGAACGAGATTTTTCTGTGGGAGTTTCTTTGGCAATAATTTTCTAAAACAGTGCGTCCCACTTTAGGGTACGCCACCCCTCTAAAATTTTCGAAGATTTTGAATATGGCATTCGACGCACTCTTCAATTTTGTTTGAAAACCGTAAACAAGTACAATTAACGATTTTTTTAGGAATAAACTGACGACGGATTCTTGTTTAGGACCACTTAAAACAAATAGTTTCATCTTGTTCCTATACAGGATGTTAAAAAAATAATTTTTAAATGTTGCAATATACAGGGTGTAACTGAACTGATGGTCAAAAATGAAACCACGTATTGTTGGAGTCAAAATAAGGGCACTTCTTCATATATTTTTTTCTCCTACGAGCCATAGTTTTTTTTATGCAGAGCGTGGAGGTTTGGAGAGAAATACACATATTCTTAGTATCTCTAGAAGTATATGAGATATTTTCTTCAAACTTGGCGTTTCACATGAGCAGATGAGCCGTCAAACTTAAGGTTGACATGAAGCTTCTGAGACTCCCAGTTGCGGAGATACAGGGTGTTATTAAAATTAATTATATCAGAAAAATATGAATACCCTGTATAATCGCATTTTTTAAATTAGTTTTCAATGGTGAATAGAATGGTTAACAAAAAGTATCTCTTACTATTTTTTCATATTCGCAGCCGTTTCTTAATTATTTTAAAAGAACGGCAACGCTGCAATGAACAATAGTCACTTTAAGAATAAATCTAGCAATCTGTGGATGTCAATTAATGTTTATTTTACAAAATACAAAAGCAAAAACGATAATAAAAGAAACGTAACGCTATTATAAAATTAAATTATTAAATAATGTTCGAAATGACCGCCGTCTCTTTCAATACACGCAACTATGCGTTTCCGCATGTTTATTATTGCCATTCGCAAGTCCATAGCAAAAGCGCATATCAGTCAATTCTTCGAATGAAAATGTCATTTTTCAAAATATTGATACTAAAGTGCAAAGTTGGCAGCCAAATGATTCAAATAATGCCAAGTTTAATTGACATCCACAGATTGTTAGATTTATTCTTAAAATGACTTGTTTATTGCAGCATTGCCGTTCTTTGAAAATAATTAAGAAACGGCTGAGAATAATACTAAGAGATACTTTTTGTTAACCATTGAATTTACCATTCAAAAAAATTTTAAAATGCGATTATACAGGGTATTAATATTTTTCTGAACTAATTAATTTTAATAACATCCTGTATCTCTGCAACTGGGAACCTCAGAAGCTTCATATTAACCTTAAATTTGACAGCTCATCCGCTGATGTAACACGCCAAGTTTGAACAAAATATTTCGTAAACTTCTAGCGATACTAAGAAATATGTGTATGTTTCTCCAAACTTTTACGCTCTGTATAAAAAAAACTATGGCCCGTAGGAGAACAAAATATATGAAGAAGTGCCCTTATTTTGTCTGATGTTTCATTTTGACCATCAGTTCAGTTACATCCTGTATATATTTTTAATAGACAAGGGTTATTTTGATCTTTCTTGGCAAAATGGCATTTTAGTAAGGAAACAAAATGTTATTAACATAATTCATTTGTTACTTGATACGTCTGATATAAAGAATGTCGAGTTTCTTGATAACTTACTTACTTGCATCACAGTTAATTTATACAAACAATATTATCGATATCAGAAGAAACCAAGGAAACTATTGATTTTATTCGATTAAATTAAATATTAGTTTGTTCAATTAGACCACCATTGACAGATATGCATTTCTCAATTCGCCGTATATCTATTGTTTTCAACCACTCGTCTGAGCTGCTCCCTAGTAATTCCGCGACATGCTTCAATAATGCGATTACGAAGACCATCTAGCGTTTGTAGCCTCGACACATAGCAAACATTGGAATACACAATTTTTATTTCCAGGTTTCCATGGCCCGCCCTGATCTTAGATTTTTTCCCAATTAAAAACCATAATAAAATAAATGTAGATTTTATGAAACATTCCTATTCTTTTTATCCATATTACGTAATAAAATAACGCATGAATTATCTTAATAACTTTTTGTTTTCTAACTAAAAATGCCATTTTGCCAAGGAAGATCAAAATAACTTTGTCTATTAAAAAATATATTGCAAATTTTAAAATTTATTTTTTTGGACATCCTGTATAGGAACAAGACGAAACTTTGTAGAGTTATGTTTTAGTGTTATGTTTTAAGTTGTCCTAAAAATCGCTAATAGCACTTTTCCAAATTTGGACCCTTAAAACTAGTCACAACAGCATTAGGGACACAATAATTCCCTCCGACTTTGGTATTTACACTTTTTGTCTGAAATCGTAAACAACAAAGTTAGATGGATTAGAATAAATCGTCAAAATTTCGTTTGGTCAAAAGATCTAGCAAGCCATGACTTTTTCAAAAATCCACAAGGTGCATTACATTGGGCCTACAAAACTGCAATTCTCTCCCCATTTAACCTTCCTTCTATCCCCGCTAGTTTCCGAGATCCCCATACTGATCATAAAAAAAACTCACCCTGTATTGAGGTATTTAAAGTATACACATATTATTCTTTGTTGTAATATGTTTTAACTGCTTCCTAAAAGTAAAAACTGTATAATAATTATTCCGTGTATTCTTGGAAATGCCCTCGTATGGATTGGAACAGTGATGCCACTGTTACGAAAATTTAAATTACTGTTTTCATTTTTGGCTCAATTAAAGCCAAAAAAATTCGAATAACTGCGTTTCCCTACATATCTGGAGGCTCTGCACGAAATCCAAAAGACAAATCAAAAATTACTTCTTTAGCATATCAGCCATTCCGGGGAAGATATTATGGGAAACGTTGGCCCAACGAGTCACCCCGTATACACATCCATTGCGCCGCCGAAATAATTGTCCGTTTTGGTATTTTACTGCCTGGAGGATGCCACATAAAGCGAAATTACGGCTCGGCTTTTGGTTTTTAATTACAACCGGATAGGTTTTATTACGATTATTAACATTTTCCCTTTGAAATGGCCATGCTAGGCCGCGTCTGAAATTATCGTTTGCGGCATTTAATTAATTTACCATTGAAGCTGAAACAATAATAATCGTGTAACTGCCACGCGCAGGGGTGAGAATCATTATCATTATTATCCTGGCGAATGTTTGTGAGCTGTTCGAAATAAACAAACTGAAACCAAAGTCTAGAGAATACTGCAAGTCCGCTCACTTGGCCTGTGTAAACAAATATTTCCCTCCTGCCCGATCCCGCTCCCTTCGCCTTGGCCCTCGATCGATATCCCGCTGAGCGGGCGATTCCGAGCGTCACTTTGTTACACAGTGTCTCTCGGAACGGTGGGCTTCGTATTGTACCGGGTGCGCGTAAATTACATCCGATACCGTTGCCAATTTTGACTAGTGACGGTTTATCGCGGTTCATATTGCAGTGCGGATGACTGTACAAGCAATTCAAAATCTGTGTCTCCTTTTTTCGAATTCCTAAAGACCCTGAAAGGTAAGATTTTGTTTGACGTATAATTAAGAAAAATGTCTTAATTCATTATTTCTATAGTCATCGAAATATTATTGTATTATTACATAATACTCATGCATAATATTATATGACATACAGGGTGGTCATAACTTTTTTATATGTAATGGAAAATTTATGAATCCTGGCAATCTTACATTTCTCGATGTGAGCATTTCAATGGAAATGTCAAATAATTCCTACGCCAACTAGATTCTGAAATATTCGTTTCGGATATCCCAATGGTATGCACTGTAAGAGTGACCACCCTGTATACAGGGTGTTAGTAAATAAGTGCGACAAACTTTAAGGGGTGATTCTACATGAAAAAATAATGACAGTTTGCTATATAAACGTATGTCCGCAAATGCTTCGTTTCCGATATACAGGGAGTCAAAGTTTAAAAAAAATGATAATTTATTTATTGCTCTGAAACTGATTAAGATATTCGAATGAAATTTGGTGGGTTTTAAGAGGACTAGAAAGCGCATTTTTTGACACCCGATTAAAAATTTTATATTGTTTTATGCGTAGGGGCAATGGCCTCGATATTTTTAAGAAAATAAATGATACGCCACTGAGATAATTGAAAATAAAAATTATTTTTAAAATCCTCGTTTAATTAGTGACATAAAAGCTCTCTTACCTTTTTTTCACAGGGGCCGCCATTTTTATGCAAAAAAATAAAACAACATAACGTTTATATAGCAAACTGTCATTATTTTTTCATGTAGAATCACCCCTTAAAGTTTGTCGCACTTATTTACTAACACCCTGTATATTGTATAAGTTGAATAATATAAAACCAACATGTCACAGGTGTGTTTCTTTCTTTGTTGTAAATAAAAATACTGATATTTGTAGATGTCAGCAATGGAAAAGGCCTTAGGGTTCGTCAAAGACCATAAATTTGCGAATATTGCACCTAAAGAGGCACATAAACGTATAAAAATTTGTAAGGCACATTTTGATGACCAATCATTCACTTCGTCCGGAAAAAGTTTATTAACAACTGCTGTTCCATTAAGCTTATGGTTAGAGGCATATTCGTATGCGTAATCTGGCAGGCAGAGACAAGTCAACAATATTTTGTCAACTAAAAGCCTACGAAGGCAGTTCAAGACCATTTGGCAGTTTGACAGTACCACAAGAATTTAGTGAATATATAATCAATTTAGAAAATATTTTCTTATCAAGATTTAATGACCTATCGCATCAGGATTGCTTAGGTTTTATTCCGATCAGTAAAATACATATATCCATGTGCTAATTTTCCCCACGACTATTTGGTTTCATTATATACGCGAGTTCGTATTTACTACACACTTAAATTTGCGAATAGAGAATTAAAAACCCAAAGACAAAATAAATCAAATCCAAAACTTACAATTTTGCAAAACTTGTAAACTATATAAATAATTTTGTTTGCTCCTGGTACACACTTATGTATATTTTTATTTACCCTATGTTTAGTTAGGTATATCTTGCGTTATTTAAACGGAAAAAGTAAAACACCTGCATTTTTATTATACATATTATGCTCCTTATTTTTCCGCTATACCTATGACTCCTATTGTGCATAATGGAAAGTCAATATAGAGGTGCCCCCCGTATAACTTGGTGCAACCAGCCTTACGGTGTTTTGAATAGTCCACCCTCATAAATAACGGAGTGGCGAGCTGACATTAATTTACGACCGGTCGCAAAAAATCGGCTGCTTTTCGACGACTTCAATGGAGTGATCCGGCTTATAGTATTCTCTAGAGTTTGCTGAAACGAGGAAAGCCGGATATCGCGTAATTGCTTTCCGCAAGCACCGAAACTGATTTTGCATATTCCCCTGCCACTTGAATAACGCTCGTTTGGCTGAGACAAATTAAATGAAGCACTCGGCAAAAATCGCTGGTTAATCCGCATGAAATTCATCGAGTGAAATTCGATTTGAAGTTTTAATTAAGTTATTTTCTCCTGCATCTCTAAAGTATAACCACGTTCCCATAACCTGCACCAGTAATGTTGTTCCAGCTCTCAACGGTATCCGGTTGTGTTTTACAATTTTTTTCTCGAAATTTTAGTCCAACAAAGTTTGTGTATTCAATAGGTATCATGCATACATATTACACAATATGAGTATTATTATCTTTACGAGAAATTTGAATTGCAGATCAATATAAGTATGAGCGATTGCTGAAACTTTTGCAGGAACAACCGTTTGTTGAACTGCAATTTATCGAACACGAAAAGTGTTTCCTGTCGACAAAACTTTTGCGAAATAAGTACGTATGGTACAATAATTTATCATTTTATTGTGTAATTTTGTGGTCTGTTTCTTGTAACTTATCATTTTACTTCGACATTGTATCAGTAGTAACCGTAATAACGTATACCAGTAGTATTGTTTCTGCAAATATACAGGGTGTTTTCTAATTGAATGTCAATATTTAAGGGGGTGATTTTTGGGTCCACTTTAAGAAGAAAACTTCATATTCAACGTACCTCCTAAACGTCGATACAAGGTGGTAAAGTTTGTAAAAATATTTTTGTAATAATATCTGTAATACCACTCTAGATTTTAATGAAATTTCGTATACAGGTACTATGCATCAAGAGGCAATTTTTGATGTACCAAATTTCTTTTTATTTCCACCAGTGGCGTTCGTGCGGAATCTGACCTGCATATTTTAAAAGACATTGATGGTACGCCACTGATTTCGCTTAAAATAAAAATCATTTTTGAAATCCCTATTCATTTCTAATCATATTTGATTACTTGTTTTTTTTTTCAATCCAATGTACGATTTTCGCTTAAAAAAATACTAAAAACCATAATATATCGTTAATAAAAAATATCACCATGCAAAGAAATGATTTATTTTATTTTATTTTATACTATTACCTATTATTAAAAGTAAAAAGTAAAAATTCATCCTGATTACAACCACAAATATCGCCGTGAAATACGTGGTATCAAAAAAAGGCAATTTGAAAATTTATTTTCTCGGAAACTACGTCCGACCGGAAAAACCAAGGCCAGATTCGTGTTCAGGGACCTCGAAAATAGGAGGGTGGCCAAAATTTCAAGAAAATCGGTGGTGGGTTCCACCATTGGAAATAATTACTTACCTGATATAGTTATCATATTGATTGTTATTGTGCTGAGCGGACAGTATAAAACAACAATAATTTATTTTCAATAAGTTTCGTCTTTTGGCACGCCACTGTTTTGTGTTTACAGTAGTTGTAAATATAAATATTTTGGATATTTCTTGAGGGGCCACACAAACCTTATTTTCTTGAAGTGCCTCAAAATCGTCATTAAAGGCTCATAAATTGGGACTGAAGTAACCCATTATTGCACGATTTTTTCAATAAGTAGGCCTTGATGAGATGCAAACATCAAACGTCAGACGCGGAGCCATCGCCCGTCAAAAGTGACCAAATATTCAAGTGACCAAATATTCAAAACTTTTCGTACACATTGCGAAATTGTTACCTATAGCAGCGCAATCTTTCAGTACAAATATTTTAGTGGGTTTGAATTTCAATATAATTTTCTTGGAGGCTGCACAACAAGCAGCGGTTTGGAGTTTCTGTTGGGAAGCGCCGTGCCTCGTCATACTTGACCTACGTAGAGCGATAGTCAAAGTCAAGCAACGCCGCGCGCGGTAGGTTCATGGACGGGTGATCCCTTATGATTATTTTTTATGTACCTCGGCACTGAAGTTCTTTTTATGATTCATGTGATTTATTTACCTCGGCCAGAGGCCTCGGCAACTAAAGTTCAACTTCAGTGCCCTGGTACATACATAAATAACTATTCTATGTTTTTATGTTTTTCTATAGGCATGGATACAATCCTATCAATATCAATATGTAATCTCAATGAACCCTTAGGACTGTAAATCTAACAAATTCCTTTTTATATATTGAATAGCGCGATCATAAATAATAATTAGAAATTTGCTTTCTGTCTTCTCGTTTTTGTCTCATTCTCGACCGAAGGTTTGGCAACTTCGGCGCTTGTTACCAAACAAGGGATGCGTTCCTTTTTTTGTTATATTCCACATTCTCGAGGCTACGAAAAATCGCCAAACGACAGAGGAGACCCAACGATACGTTTGCCTCCTGCTGTAGGCAGAAGGCGGTGTTGTCGGATCGGCGGAAAGATCTTTGCTTCTTCTGGTTCAAGAAAGTTTTTGATTTTTTCCATTTCTACTTTAGTTTTCTTGTATTTAGCTAACTCTACCTATTTGTAATAAAGCAAGTTACAGTTTCGATTGTTTTCAATTGCCATGCAACTTGATTTAAGCGATTGTTTCCCTCATACTGCTTGCATCCAATAAGGTAGCTCCTTCCATAAAAATCCAACCAATCATATGCCTCTGCTAGCGATAATTGCACTTGTACAAAAGCAAAGCGGTAATACCACTTGTGCAATTATCACTTCGTTGCTTAGCAACCGCGAATCTGTAAAACAAGTACTTCTTAAAATTGGTGTGTTTTACAACACTGTTCTAAATTACGCAGCTTATAAATTATGTTGCGGTATTATTAAGCATTGTATCAATGAATTTATATAACTTTTACATTGCTAAATTGTTGTTATTAGACCTCCATCTCCGTTTAAATTTATGACACACATTCAGAAAATAAACCAACGCTAACAGGGTGTAAGTATAATCGCATTTGCCTTGGATATCCAAGCGTCGTGTTTATTTACTCGAACGCTACAGTCGAAGCTGTCAATAAACTCGTTCAAAATGAGTCGTTTTGGAAATGTAAATATAGAAAAAATTAATACAGAAATTATTAAATTGTATTCGTGAAATAATCTCGACAAATACCACTCCTGCCGGAAATTTTTCTAAATAATTTTATTCTCAAGCGCTATTTTGCCCATTAGCAAAACCACTCGTACAAATTGGGCTTTTATTTTCAGAGATAAAAGACCAATTTATACTCGTGCTCTTTCTAGGCAAAATAGCGCTTTCGAAAAAATTATCGATACAATTTCCGGCACCTGATTGGTTATTGGTTCGTATTGAATGCTCAAGTACTTAAATATCACAAAATTGATATATAAAATTGTGAGTGTAAATGTATATTATACAAGAGAAAGTGATAATGGGCATAAGCACTCAAAGTTAGAAAACAAAAAACAACTAGTAACCGCATACACGTGTTTCATGCTATTTGGCAATCATCAGTACGGTGTAAATAAATAAATAAATTTTTGATTTGGTTGATGTTACACCGTACTGATGATTGCCAAATAGCATGAAACACGTGTATGCGGTTACTAGTTGTTTTTTGTTTTCTAACTTTGAGTGCTTATGCCCATTATCACTTTCTCTTATCACGAAACTTAAGAAAACTAATAGATAACCCTGTAAAGCTCAATCAGTGCAGAGTTAAGTCGGCAACTCCGTATGCCGCCCTCGGCTACGTCTCGGGCCTACACTCCTACTGTCGCACCCAAAAGCGCGCGCGTGGCAACAGCGTTTCGCGCAGCTCCGGTCCTCTCTTCGTCGGATCGTAGGAGGCCGCGGCATGCAGGCAGACGGCGTCCGCCCGCTGTCATCCTGTTGCACTCGGCACGGTCGCGGTAGGCCGTGAACGGTTTGGTGTCGTTTGTTTTGACGGGCGCACGCCGCTTTGATTTCGCCGGTTCGAGTGTGTTTTGGTGATCGGAGGTAATAAACGGAAGCGAAGAATTGCAAGGTACAGATGGTCCGGATTTTTAGCGGTCGGATTACTTTCTGCATACAAAATAGCGAGCTGTCCTTTGTGCATATTACCACTTAACTATCGCAAAATAAATATACAGCGCGGTTTGCAAACAAAAAAAACTTTGGACCACACTACATTTTTTGTGTATTCCTACAAAATAGGCGCTGTAAAATTGTTGATGATAGCGGCAAATTCGCTGTTTCTATAGTTTGCATTTATTTCGAAAAAAACTTTTATGGTTTCATGATTCCATATAGACTAGATCTATGAATTTTGGTTACAATATGGAAATATGGGACACGCTGAATTATGCTTGGTCGCAGCTGCAAAATTGTGCGTCAACGCTAGCTCATATTTACTTTTAGCTAATTAAGTTTCGAAATGCGCTGTGCCGTCAGTTCCGTGTTTCATGCAATTTTCATGAATTTGGTTACTGCATCTATTAAATGTATTCCCCTTATTCAATGGTTACAGTGTTTGTAAAATATTCGATTATAGCTCACACAATACTATCCATTATGACTGGAAATTCTATTAAAAATAAGGAGAAACCGAGAGAGAAACATTATGAGTGAATAATCTTTTATGGCCAGTTTAAAACGAATTTTTATGGTAGTCGTTCGATATATTATTTTATGGCAACATACTAAGCATATTTGTGGTTGTGTTGTATGTCGTATGATACATTTAAACTGTCACCTTTGTAAAATAGTTTCCCTAATTTTGAATACCACAGTTTTTTTTAAGGTTTCTCTTGGGGAAAAAATGCTATCCTAGTTGTAACACAAGCGGCAACGAAGCAGATAATAGTAATTGCCACCCCTCCCCTACACAGGCACGTTGTGAGGATAAGACTATAATAGATCCTCATAATGATTTTAAAATAAAATTAATAGTAAAAAATATTTTTTAAAACTAAAGCTTTTATTTAAATGCTCTGAAAAGCAGAAAATAAACTTTATAATAAATCAAACCAAGGCAAACCCATAATTTTGTTACATTATACAACTGTATATGATATAAAAGCTTGTCGCGAAAAAATATATATATCTTGAAAGTAATTTTAAGAAGAAAATGTAGGTATTTTTCTATAAAAAAAATTTACACACGAGAATCTCGCGACCGTATAATACCTACCTATATATCTTGACGAAAGTAATTATAAGTAGAAATTGTATTTTTCTATAAAAGAAATTTACACACCAAAATCTAGCGACAAGCTTTTATATTATCATATACAGTTGTATAATGAAACAAAATTATGGGTTTGCCTTGGTTTGATTTATTATGAAGTTTATTTTCTTCTTTTCAGAGCATTTAAATAAAGGTTGTTTTTAAAAATATTTTTTTACTGTTAATTTTATTTTCAACTTTTTGGTTCTACTCTTCAAGCCCTTTCATTTAATGCCCATATTAAGGGAAAAGAAAATGTAATCCGCCGTGTTGGAGCGGCGGCCATATTGAATTTAGTGTGATGTCACTAACTCTATCGTTTTCTACTCTTCAAGCCCTTTTTATTGATACCCATTATAAGGGGGTTGACAAAAAAAAATACATTATCCGCCATCTTAGAGGGGCAGCCATCTTGAATTTAGTGTGATGTCACTAACTTTATCGTTTTCTACTCTTCAAGCCCTTTCATTAATTTGATAATCATATTAAGGGGGTTTACAAAAAAATACATTATCCGCCATCTTGGAGCGGCGGCCATATTGAATTTAGTGTGATGTCACTAACTCTATCGTTTTCTATTCTTCAAGCCCTTTATATTGATACCCATATTAAGAGGGTTGACAAAAAATTCATCATCCGCCATCTTGGAGCGGCGGACATTTTCAAAGTATTACAATATTGAGTATTGCATATTGTATTGTCACCGGAACTAAATGTGTATGCAAAATTTCAGTTCAATGGGATGTCAGGAAGTGGTTCTAATTTAGCTTGCAAGATTCGACCCACACATAAAGCTTGAATAAATAATAATATGAATATTAGGGGTTCATTAGACCAAAAAAATTTTGCACAAAGTTTACATAGTAAAAAATAAAATTGTTCTTTTGTCAAAAATAATGGTCGTTTCTTAAATTACGTGATGCATATTTCTTTTTTATTTATTTCGATTATGTGAAAACGACCTTAATTATTGTTATTCAAATATTTCCTAAATAGTCAACATTGCTATCTCGCTTCTACTAATTTTACTGACCAGTTTTCACACTAATATTATTTAAATAATAGTTTTAACGAATCCCATTCGACCAATGTGGAAACTAGTAAAAACAGAGTTCATTGTCTTTGTTTTATTATGCCTTATCAGAATGTAGCTGACTTTTTACAAAGATAACGCTAGCATTGCTTATTGTAATAGTTAGTCATTATTGTTAAATCGCATTAGTTTCCTATGACCAATCACAGAAATCGTTTCATTCTATGAGATTTGCCAATCGTATCTACCAATTCAACATCGATTTCGATTGTTGCTTTTTAAATAATTTGTTACTTTTTAGTAGCATACCAAATTTTTATATTATTTTAGTCTACTGCCATAAAATTTACACTGCAAAAAAATAAATGTGTATCGCAACCACTGATAATGTCAACACACAAAAGCCAAATTTATGGCCACGTCAAGAAGTTTTCTGCCTACTTCGTGATAGATTCGTATTTAGCACGATTCGAATCCTACTTCACGTTAACCTGGACAATTTTCTCCCAAACTTATGAAATGGTAGTCACTAGCACGGGCGTAGCCAAGGGGGGGGGGGGGGGTTTCGGGGGTTCAAACCCCCCCCCCCCCCCCCCCGAAATAAGCAAAATATTACCTAATATTATACCGAAAAAATACGAGGAGTGAAGAGTTAAATTATTATTACGTTTGAATATATGTAGTAATAGTAGCGCCTAGCGCCATCTTTTGACGAGAGGCAGACGCAGTTGCAGCCGAACTATTTTGTATTGTAGGGACACTTTGCGTTGTTTCTCGATTATTCGCCACGCCCCTCGGTCGAAATGAGCGGAACTTTGTGGAAGTTCGTGGAAGTTTCTGGACGGCTACTGGGCTGCTATATAAGCGGCGCCGCGGCGCGTGACCGCGCTTACGGCAGTATTGTTCCATGCGAACTCGAAGCGAATAAAAGTGAAAAGTGGTGAACGAATAGTGAAGAGAATTAAGTGTACCGTGTAAGTGAGTAATTTTAGTGCGCTGTTATTCGATGACCTTGTTAAGGATAGATACATGAATCATTATTACTGTCGAAAAATGGAGGGGAAAAAAGGAAGGGTGATAAACTTAAAGGTATGGACTACTGGAAAAAGTGGTGTAGTGAAGGTCAAGGGGTTTCTAATAAATAAACAAATTTGGATTTAGCTATCAAAGCTTCAGCTACCTTGCATGCTGATAAGAAGACTGCCTACCCCGAAATCTAGTTTGGAATTCCTAGATATGTGCGATAAAAACCTTTATCCTAATATTTACACATTACTACAAATCTTGGCTACCATTCCTGTATCCACTGCTACCCCAGAAAGGTCTTTCTCGAGCCTAAGGAGACTGAAAAACTATTTACGAAACACTACAAGTGAAAACAGACTTAATGGTTTGGCTCTAATGAACATTCACTATGGAACAGAAATTCATGCAGATGAAGTAGTGGATATATTTAAAAGAAAAAGCCGAAGATTTCTTCTTTAATGGTTTTAGATTTAGCGCAGAGGAACGAAATTAATTTATCCATTTCATTTAAAGTTAAGAACTTTATAAATATGTCGTAGTTTTTCGGATGAATATATAGATATTAAATTTCATGTAAGTATATTTTTGTTGTTTTATTTACTTCTCAAACTAACCCCCCCACAAAACTAAATCCTGGCTACGCCCGTGGTCACTAGTATCATAGGTCCTACGAAACTCCGTTGGACTATGGTAATATGGTATACGTTTGCGTTGCAGCAACACTTTTCTTATACGCAAATTCCATTGCAACGATATTTTGCCTGCGTGTTAAGAAGGCATTTTGTATGGCACTATAGCGTGTCATTTCTTTAGGACACGATATTGGGTTTAGCAGTACGCAAAATTTTCACTTGTGATTTCGTTTAAAAAAAAACACAAAAACCAGCACTCGAGAGAGTCTAATCTGAATTAAGTTGAGCTTGTAATTTCATTCATTTACTTCTCAATTAACATATCGTATAAGTACTTACTTTACTGAAAGTAGCCCGCATACAGTCACATACAGTCCGTAATTATTTTCGTTTTCTTATATTAAAATTATTATGGGTATGGGTAGAGAGTAATAATATTATTATTGATAGTATGCTACGTATAGTTCGTTCCGCATAAGAATATTTTTAGAATTGCTGTACACGTAGACAGTTGATTTATTATTTATAATAAAGGGCACAGTATATAATACCACAACCTTCTCAAGCTTACAAGCCCTGTGCAAACATGTGGCAACGCCGAGCGGGACGGTTCAACGGGTCTATGCAGTACAGAGCAGTCTGCACTTTGGCTTAGTTTATCTTTTCTAATAATAAATGTTCAACCCTCTTTTTAAATATAATTAGATACATTTGTGAACTTTGTTTCAATAATTGGGTAGGTACCTAAGTAAGTTGGTACGTTTGTTTAACAGACAATAAAAGCAGTAACAAGTAACAAAATATACACAGAAGTATAAGTATTTATTATAAGTACGATTCCTGGTGTGGATAGGTACATTTTCGACAAATAATATGGTAAATTTGAGCAAATAGAGGGGACTACATCTTGTTGTAAGTCGAATTTTTGTGAGAATTTTTTGCAAAGTGCGCCATTATGCAAATAATGATTACCTATCTTCCCTTATGGTTAAATTTTCATAAAAATACAAACAAGCGAACAGTGAAGGAGAGTAATCTCTTCTGATTGAAATGGCAGTTTGACTTTAACATTAGGTAAAGAAACTTTTGCAACGATACTAAACAATGGTTGGATTGTTAGAAAACTCCTATAATTTTGCAGGGTACTTTATTTTGTCTATATGCAATAGGCCCTTAATCATTTTATTCTTAAATTTTCGTCCTTTGGAAAGCCCAAAACGAATACAAGTTGACCGCGTGCCGTCAAGCAAAGAAAACCTAGCTACTTCAAGTTATTATTACGCTAGCATATTTTGGCTTGAAATTATAAAGGAACGATTCTTCACTCTAAACAAAACAAATTTATAAGAAAAGCTGTCGCCAGCACTTCGGGCTGTCTGTTTCCACCCAGAGACACACTGCCTCGTCGTAGCAATCTGGCGACGATAGCACTGCCCGCACTACACAAATTAATTCTGGTAAATTTCTTGTGAAATCAACTGACAGGGAGTGACAGGCCACGCCGCGCAGATCCGCAAGCCATGTTGCCAACTTCAGGGCTTTCCTAGACCCGGCTGTGACAATACCAAATCAAAACATATATTTGTATATAGGTATTGTCTATATTCTTTGTTTTTGTCTCGTGTTCTTTCTCTTTCACTGTTTAAATGATTTCTCTTATGGAACAAAGTATACTTGAGTCTATTAATAGCCCCTACCATGAATGATGGTTCTGCTACATGTGAAATTTGCATAATCGTAATTTATTAGACCTCCTGCATGTACCGAGAATCTACGGTCCAAATGTGACACTTATAACTGTAAAATACCTTTCGCGATTATGGCAAAAGTAATAATAAATAATATCGAGCTAGAAATACATTCTCCAGAAGGAGGATTTCAAGTAAGTAGACGTAGACCAGTGAAAAAGAAGTACTCTACACTCTGCCTGCAATAAACTGTACGAGTAGGTATATAATCTGAAGTTCATACTAAAACTTGAAATGATTAAAACCGATTCCCTTCATAAATGCAGTATAAACGTTCATATTTATCCTGATTTATCTTCTTTGTGACTTCGCCCCCATCCCAAAAATAACATAAATAAATACTCGGATTCCTCACATGTCACTGGGCCACTAAATCATGTTGCCGAAACAAGGCACCCCTTATTATATGACTGTTGTTCCCCTTTTGTAATTTACAAAACGTAAACACGACCTAATGGCACAAAGGGCGCATTTGTGCATGGAAAAATAAACAAACTGTCCGAGTTCAAAGATGCAGCTTGAAGCGTAGGCAGAGAGTCAAAATGATGCTTTGAAAAAGTAGGGAACTGGACACATTGTTGCATAAACGTGAAGGGTTCATCGATACTTGCCTTGTAAGGTTCTATAGGGATGTCTTTGTTCATTTCAGTTGTATGTTTAGTAACTATAGGAGAAAAGGTACATGGAACTTAGTTTCCTCGGACACGACAACCATCTACAAAGTATAAAAAAGTATCCTCATCTTTATACACTCAACTTCATGTAGCAGATTGCATGATAAACCTTTGAAACTTTCCCACTAAGAGGAAACGTATTAAAGCAACGTTGTAAACAATTTATCGAAATCATTTGTTGTAACTAAACAGTGTGCAATTATTTATATTTTTAAGTGGATTACAGATTTGCGCTATTTGCTAGTAAGTGGTTTCATTCACTTTTCGAAGGAATTTTGTTAATATGTGCATTTATACTTTACCAGGGTAGCTCGAGAACAGGCGCCTCGGCAATAATATACGAGACAAAACACATTTTTAACCATTATTAAACTGAACCTGGTATCAATGGTGAAAAGAGACGAAGGAGATAGAGAAGATAGATGTTGTAGTAAAAACTAGTGACTGCATGCTCGCTAATATAATATCACCAATACTTGCATGAGTTACACTGTTCGACGGCTGGCCACTTGTGCAGCGAAATGCAGTGGATAGGCGTGTCCAAATTTCACAGATTTTAGGGTATACTTGCGTAAATATATTATGGACATGGCTTTTTAGAGACCTTTTGACAATATTATAAGGTGCATTAACTTTTCCGTTGTTTGACGACAACCTTAAAAAAACCTTAAAAGTTAAATATTATGTTGTTTGTAGAATATTTATATTTTTAAAAACTGCGTGACGCTTATGTCCTATATTCTTTTTGTAACGCCACTTATGCTGTTTCAAGTGACTTTAGAAATACTATAACACTATCACTTTTGTGCCAGAAATACGACTCAAGTTTTGAATGTTTTGGAACTCGTGGTTAGTTTTCTCATAGTTTCTTTCATATTAGCTCATTCTATATACGTGTTATACTTAATTTAACTCGGTTGTGATGTTTATTAACCGTAAAATCCTGTTGTTCCTCTCTAGGGTAGACTTTTTCATTCACCTTGACTTATAGTCTGCGCTACTAATGTGTTTTGAGGTCAATAGCACCATTCCTTGAAACAAAAAATATATTAATCGCAATATGGGCATCTTTCCTTTGTTTATCTGCTACGGGATGTAATAATTATTGTTTTAGCAGAGTATTCGATCTCTTGGTTCGGTTATAAAAAAAATGAAGGCAGGATCTGGTTTCAGGTTTATTCCGCAGAAGATAAATATACGACGTAATGGGGGAATGTAATTTGAGACGAAGTCTAATTTAAATAGGAAACAAAAATGAAAAACCTAGTTATATTTTGTCTTTGGTAATAGCAAACCTTTACAACTTTATCATACTTACCTTATCGAAACTTTTTTCTTTCGAAAGATAAATTCAGCCATAAGTAAGCTTTTCGTTCATTACAGAGGAAACGACTTCCACCTTTCTACGCGGAAAGAATAAGGGGAAAAGCCCATTTTCATTTACTTTATAGCAGTCCGTTTGCGAGAAAAGTATTTCCACGTTTTGAAAAATTCCTTCATTCTGTTCATTTTGACTATTTTTGGAGGACGCTCTGAATTATTATACATGTAATAAGTAGGTAGGTACTGTATAAATTAACTTAATAGAAATGATTGAACTAAATACCGGCCTAGAGCAATCTCAATATTTCATTATATGGATGCTAGTGCGATTTTCTCGATTTCTTCCTTTTTTGCAAGGCTTATAATATATTATTAGATCGGCCCAATTGGATCTGGTCTAACCGGCAGAGGTAATAATATTCCGAACCATTCATTATCAAGGTAAATAAATGGCTAATACCTTTAATGATCTGGTTTACCGCATATGTTTATTATTGTCTGGAAGATATCCTACTTCTGTGGAAGTAATACCTTCCTGCCCCAATTACAGATAATTTATTTCTATGCGTTCCACTTTTACTCTCCTTTTCTCGTTAAAACGGCCCGTTAATTTTTACTTAAGGGACCATAGAACTCCCTTGGAGAGAACGAAATTACAACTATACTGCAATAATGGGGTGACTAGACGGTTGAGGGTGAGTGCCAGACGTCGTTTGCTATGAATGGTCATCACATCGGCCATTCAGAGATCGGTAGAAGATTGGGTAATAAAGTGAGTCACGCTGTTTTCATTGTATCGATATGGGTACTTTATCTCATTCACCAAAACTATGTAATAAGTCTAAAATCTTAATATAATCGTCGTGAAGGAACCCAGATGTTTGCCACTCCTTTAACTCGATATATTTTAGCCCTTAGATCAGGGCGAAGGCTGTATGTAACGGCAGAATTAGACAGAATTGGATTGGCACCGTGCATTTGGGACCCTCTCAGATTTAAAGGGGTTTCGCAGTCCCCGTTGTGCATTTTATGTGCCCCTGGGGGATGATTTCCTCGCATTTGGCACCGACTTTTACGAGAATTGTATCGGAATTGAAGTAAGGTGGACACAGATGCCATGGCTGGAAGTTTTTCGTGCTAATCTATCAACTTTGTAAGTAGCTTTATTCGATGGATACGGAGATACTATTCCGTACTGGCTGTATACTGTAACAAATAACCCAATAAACCCCCAAAGCTGCAAAAAAAATGCAGTATTATACAGGGTTTTCCAATGAAAACTTGCCCCCCTCCAAAATTAGAAAACCGAAAAATATTTGAAAATTCGCCGAGACTCGTCGATTTTTGTTCTTGGGGGAGCTTTTTTGACAGTCATGCCAACCCGATATGTTCATCCCCCTAATCCCTAGAAAGCCCAACTTTAAAATTTCAAATAGAACTACCCCCCTGTGGCGCATCATTTTAAAGCCCTTTTTATTGCGAATACAGTGATGTACCGTTTTTAGAATTCTGTTGAGATTTGCCAGAATTATTGGCTAAAAACGGAAAAATCCACTGTACGCGTAGTAATTTCTTACACAAATGCCCGCCACTAATAAGTTTTTTTATCTACTACACACGACCAAATTACCTATACTAGTTTTTATTGACGTGTCGATCAGTTTACAAAAAAGTCACAAATGAAAAAGCTGAAGCAAAACAAAAAAGTTCATACGAATTCAATCCTTATATATTTTTAAAATATGTAACAAAAAGTCACTGTCACAAAAAAATTGCTTCTAACCACGAAATCGTTAGTTTCAGCTTGCTATTGAAAGTAGAAACGTATTTTCGAAAATCGCGGAAAAGGTAGAAATTGTTACAATTTGTTATCGCGATCATGATTGCGCTAAAGCTACAGCACGAATTTCTAACCTTTCCGCGACAGAATAAACCATTTAAAAAACACGTTTACACTTTCAATAGCAGGCTGAAACTTAACGATTTCGTAGTTACAAGCAAAAAAACGTGGACCTTTTTGTGACAGTGACTTTTTGTTATATATTTTAAAAATATATAAGGTTTGAATGCGTATGAACTTTTTTTGTTTAGCTTCAGCTTTTTCATTTGTGACTTTTTTGTAAACTGACATGACACGTCAATAAAAACTAGGTAATTTGGTCGTGTGTAGTAGATAAAAACTTATTAGTGGCGAGCATTTGTGCAAGAAATTACTACGAGTACAGTGGATTGTCAACTTTCCGTTTTTAGCCAATAATTCTGTCAAATCTCAACGGATCACTGTATTCGCAATTATTAAAAGGGCTTTAAAATGATGTGCCACAAGTGGGGTAGTTCCATTTGAAATTTTAAAGTTGAGGTTGGTAGAGATTGGGGGATGAACATATCGAGTTGACTTGACTGTAAAAAAAGCTCCCCCAAGAACAAAAATCGATATTGTTCGGTTTTCTAATTTTTGGGGGGGGTCAAGTTTTCGTTGGGAAACCCTGTATATTTCTTATCTATGAAACATGCTTATGACAAGGGTGACACGCCCAGTCGGCCCTAACAGCGCCAGAATTTGTCATGCCGTCGCAGACCCTACAAATCAACAAGTAATTCAATAATTCTGATAGTACGAAGGGCGTCGCAATGGCATTAAATTAAGATTATAGCCCTACACAGCAAAAAAGCGGCGTGGATGGTGTTTATTTGATTGGTAGCAAGGAAGACGGGAAATTTGATCGACAGGGAGTAGGAAAAGGGGGGCTGATAAGAAATAAATTGAAGTAAATAATATGAGGGGATGGAGCGTATGGTTCCATACAGGGTGATTCTCTTATAGGCCTTTAATACTGAACGGTAAACGCTGAACCACCCTGTTTAACCCTGCTGCCACAAAAACCACAGAAAATGATGGTCCCGCTTCACAGACACACACCCAAAGTTATTTTTACAAAAGTCCCCCCAAGGCCCAGTCTTTCTAAATCAGATATGCCAAGCTTTGTAGATTTTATCCTACGAATACTGGACCTGGGGTTATGATATGCTCGAGAGAGTTTAAAAAGAACGTAAAAACGTTTGCATAAAGGAGATTTTTGTCAGGGAAGGGCTTTGTAAGACGTCTAGAACGGATGAGAGATAATAGGTAATTTATGTTTTGTGTATACCGGTTTGGCTGGGTAGGATTTTGACGATTTTTGTGTTTGTTATAGTCAGGGACTCTTTAAAGTAAGGGGACCCAGCATTATACTTTCCAAAGTGAGGCCTATTTTTTTCTCATTCTAATGGTGGCAGTGATGCCAAGTATGCCATTTTATTGGAGAATCTATGAATATAATAGGTACTTTGATTGTTAGTAAAAATTAATAATGGTTTCCATGATTTCTAAAAATTAGACTTGACAATGCTGTGTCTACAAGTGCAGAACAGGGCAACTGTTAAATGAAACAAATTTATTTTATAGTTTAAATTGATTTCCAGCAATTATTTCCACGAATTTAAGTCATAAGTATGGTAAGTCAGTGCCGATTTTGCTTATTTAAGAATTTGTCGCTATTGCACCTTGTTACCAGGTTCCTCAATCCATTTGTAATATATATACGTGAACTTTCTTCCATTGTTAAATGTATCTACCGAAGAAGTTTCACAGATTTGGGGATGGACTAATAATATTAGGTCTAGTAGTTCTAATCATGATGTTTTTTTCGGTGTTCATTATAAAATTTTTGTAATTTTATTTCTCTCCCAAGGTACCTCACAAACTTAAAATAAACTTGTCGTCGTAGATGAAAACTCTTTAAAAAAAGACCTGACTGAAGCTACCAGCTTAATAATTTAAAATTTTCGAAATACGATTTTGGTTTTGAACTACCTACTTATGCGTAATGCCCACGTAATGGGAATTGTAGGATTACTAAAGGTGATACAGGAAAAATCTGGTTGCAATAATTATTGGGACTACTACAGGCGGCCGCATTACCTTTAGTTGACACATCTGAGTATCTGGATGTTAGAAAAGTTAAAAATTGTGAATTATGATGGGAAATATTTTGCCTCCTTTAGAATGTATGGCACTGGCATGTCACATAAAACCTGATGGCAGTTGGACACTGACATATAACATAACCTTGTATCAGCCCCCTTGTGGTCTCCGTGGAGTCGACAGAAAACAAACTTCCCCTCAAGGCTTCACTTTTTCTATGTGATAGACTGTGACATGCTGGGTCCCCTTATTTTAAAGGGTGTCGATCACGGGCGTAGCCAGGATTTAGTTTTTTTGGGGGGGGGGTTAGTTTGAGAAGTAAATAAAACAACAAAAATATACTTACATGAAATTTAATATCTATATATCCATCCGAAAAACTACGACATATTTATAAAGTTGTTAACTTTAAATGAAATGGATAAATTAATTTCGTTCCTCTGCGCTAAATCTAAAACCATTAAAGAAGAAATCTTCGGCTTTTTCTTTTAAATATATCCACTACTTCATCTGCATGAATTTCTGTTCCATAGTGAATGTTCATTAGAGCCAAACCATTAAGTCTGTTTTCACTTGTAGTGTTTCGTAAATAGTTTTTCAGTCTCCTTAGGCTCGAGAAAGACCTTTCTGGGGTAGCAGTGGATACAGGAATGGTAGCCAAGATTTGTAGTAATGTGTAAATATTAGGATAAAGGTTTTTATCGCACATATCTAGGCATTCCAAACTAGATTTCGGGGTAGGCAGTCTTCTTATCAGCATGCAAGGTAGCTGAAGCTTTGATAGCTAAATCCAAATTTGTTTCTTTATTAGAAACCCCTTGACCTTGACTACACCACTTTTTCCAGTAGTCCATACCTTTAAGTTTATCACCCTTCCTTTTTTTCCCCTCCATTTTTCGACAGTAATAATGATTCACGTATCTATCCTTAACAAGGTCATCGAATAACAGCGCACTAAAATTACTCACTTACACGGTACACTTAATTCTCTTCACTATCCGTTCACCACTTTTCACTTTTATTCGCTTCGAGTTCGCATGGAACAATACTGCCGTAAGCGCGGTCACGCGCCGCTGCGCCGCTTATATAGCAGCCCAGTAGCCGTCCAGAAACTTCCACGAACTTCCACAAAGTTCCGCTCATTTCGACCTAGGGGCGTGGCGAATACTCGAGAAACAACGCAAAGTGTCCCTACAATACAAAATAGTTCGGCTGCAACTGCGTCTGCCTCTCGTCAAAAGATGGCGCTAGGCGCTACTGTTACTACATATATTCAAACGTAATAATAATTTAACTCTTCACTCCTCGTATTTTTAGGTAATATTTTGCTTATTTCGGGGGGGGGGGGGGTTTGAACCCCCGAAACCCCCCCCTTGGCTACGCCCGTGGTTTCGATGGTGTCGACTTTACTGCACTACTATTTCGTTGTATAGTTTACCGTAAAACTAATTGAAAACTCTGCCAGGGTACCTGTTCTTGCCCACATGTTAATTACACAAAGCTGTTCAGCCGGCTATATAGAATAGAATTTAACGGGGAAATTTCGTGGAACTTAATCCACGGTTAATTATAATGGTTTGCCTGCCGGGCATGCACCTGAATTTTCCTAAATTCACCATTATTACGAATAGCGCTTCCCGACAAGTTCAGCTAACTGCAAATTTAGGTAATGCAAGTTATGAAGTCGCTAGTGCGAGCAGAGTGGAGCATGCAGTTGCATGACCGTCTCCAGCCGATCCTGAGATACATAAAAAAGAACTAGTTTAATTTCAAAATAGTATGTTTCATTACGAGTCTGGAAATAAAGATTTTTCTGTGCGCGCGTGACATGCAAGCAAAAATCTATTTCTGGAGGTGTAATGAACGATATTTTTTATTCCTATACTTCTTTGAAAACGGAAACTCAAAACATTTTATCGGCATATTAGGTATAATAAATTTAATTGACAAAAAATAAACAATGCAGACAATATAGTGTTTGGTATGTATGATGCGTTTCCATGGTTACTCTCAAATTATTTCAAAGGTGCTTTGTTGTAAATTAGTTATTGTCAGATAAGGTGAATAAAACGTCAAAAATATTACAGAAATGTATCTAAATATTGAAACACTTACGAATTAAAATACAAAATAGGTAGATACATGTTAAATATCAGAGAGCATATAGAGTTTCTTAAATTTAGTTTACTTTGCTGTATATTTCTATTTTAAAGCCATATATTCGGTATTTTTATTCAGCGCACGGAAAGTTTTTCCATGCGCTGTTTCCGTGCGCTAGCCCGAAAACCCCATCTTTCATTATATCTAAAACAGCTGAAAATAAGGTGTTTTCAAAGAAGTATAATAAAGAATATATTTTGGTAACGTTGCATCCGTAAACGCGACGCTTATCTGCATTTGAATCGGCGAGCTCTCAGTTCGACCCCCAATTCAATTATTCGATATTGTGTTGTCGGACGAAGAAGTGGTCTTGACAGGCCATGTCATGGCCCTTATGGCAACAGGAATAAACGTCCGGAACCTTCCTGCTCCGCCTGATGAAATACGCAGCAGTTACGAAGGTATCGATTGTGTTGCTTGCTGCCTCGGGGTAGGACTCGAGTTCTCAGACCATTGAAATTCTCGATTTCTGGAGGGATTTGTCGATTTTTGGATGGTTAGGTCACAGTATAAATAACTGTTAAAAGAGCACATTTATATTTTTTTAATCGGAAAAAATATTGTAAGCAAAAAAATAATCATAAGGGATCACCCGACTGGGCGCGGCGTTGCTTGACTTTGACGATCGCTCTACCTAGGTCAAGTATGACGAGGCACGGCGCTTCCCAACAGAAACTCCAAACTGCTGCCTGTTGTGCAGCTTCCATAAAAAATACGTCGATATTCAAACCTATTAAAATATTTATACCGAAAGATTGCGCTGCTATAGGTAACAATTCAGCAATCTGTACGAAAAGTTAAATGGGCCTTTATTGTCCGGGTTTTGAATATTTCGTCACTTTTGACGGGCGATGGCTCCGCGTCTAACGTTTGATGTTTATATATCATCGAGGCCTACTTATTGAAAAAATCGTACAATAATGGGCTACTGCAGTGCCGATTCGACGATTTTGAGATACTGCACTGCCGATTTCAAGGCAATCAAGAAAATTCATTTTCAAGATGTAGTGCAATCAAGGCAGTAGTGATCTTCTTTCTCCTGTCTATCTTCTCCTGACCTTTATACTTTGTGATTCGATAACATAACCATTTCGTTTTTATTTGGAGGTCTAACTGTCACCACAAAAGTAAGGTTGATTTTGAATCCTTCTTCGTCTTCTCGTTCAATTTTTTTTCATCAAATTACTTTTGTTCAACGCCGTATACTTTGGTGATTTTGCGAGGAAAATTTAAAACTCGTCTATCGCGAATCGAGTCGATGGTTGGAGGGCGGTTCCCCCCCTAAAAGGGGGGCAAAGCGTGGGAGCAGCGTCCCCCCTTGGGGATCGGGTCTTTCAAGGTCGTTGGCCAGATGCGGTCACATGATGTGATTTATGACCGTCAGGCGTGGGAAAATTTTCAACGTTAACGGGTGAAAATGATTAGGAGGGATACTCTTTATTTTTTCATTGATTGAAGATCAATTTTTCATGTTTTCGTGATGGGTTTGATTTTTTTCGTTGGCGCAAATCTTCTGTTTAATAGGGAAATTGGAAATTTGTTAGCAGTGTATTCCAGTTTTGTGCCATCCAATTTTTTATAAGCCAGTAACTAACTCGCGGAGAGTATAATAAATACAGTTCACCCTCTCTCGAAGCCTCATCGGTCTTGTGGACTTAGCCAGGACCGGCAGAGGCTTTTCTAACTCTATTTTTCCTGGGTCTGTTTGCTTGAAACGACCGCGCTCTAATAGAATGATGCATCGGGCCAATATTGACCCTGGGTTTATGGGGATAGAGATAGAGTACATATTATAGATGCCGAAGGCAAGAAAAAAGTCGAGTAAGTATATCGCGTCAAATAAGAAATGTAGAAGAGAAAAAAGAAAGAGAGAGGACGCCTAACAGCGCTCGCGTCCGTGTTACCGACTGCCACATCGCCCGGCAGGCCAGTGGCGTAGCATGAAACGCGTTCTTAGCCAATATCACAAAAATTTAAAAAATTAAAAGGTAGTTAATTTTGACTTGCATGTAATTTGAAATATTGGTATCTATTTGCAGACAATTTCCCAAATGTAAAGGTAATGTCAAGTGCTGAAATATATTTTTGTGGCGATTTTGAATCAATCAAAATAAAATAAATAATGCACGCCCATGGAAACCAGCCCATATTTTATGAAACTATCATAATCAATTAAGGAATTTTCAATAAAAACGATGTTAAAAATAATTATATTGGTCCTATTTACAAACAAAACAATGCACTTTATCATACCAAAGGGTAGAAGGAATTTAAAGAAGTTATATTAGGAAAAAATAAAGTTTTCGGGCTTCTTTCAAAGGTAGCTTGTTAAATATTTACCTGTGAAACGAAATATTGCAACCAAATGATGAACAATTTACCATCGTAAGAGTATATTTTCCCCTTAAGCACTGTTAGTTTTAATTCACAAATTCACGAAATTAACAACTCACAACGTACTCGCTTTGTCTGCCACATATAAAATGGCTGCCGTTCAAAACGACACTGTCTATACATAGCTATATTGCGGGTTGCCTGCTTAGAGCAAAGTATGGCAACTCCGTGCCACCTAACGTAGAACGAACGTAAAGTACAAAAAAAGCTAAATTTTGTTGGAAGTTGTTCTATGCGGAACTATTGTTCAAAAATCCAAAATAAAATATCGAACTGAACCAATAACTAGTTTTCTTTCCGAAACATTAATTTAAAATGTATCTAACAAAAGAATTTCATTATAACGCTAGGCGTTAGTTGAATACAAAAAATTCTCATCAGCCCTAGGACGCAGGTTATGAATACACAACATACCTATTACATGACACGTTGGCCGTGATAACGGATTGTGCTGGTGTCAAAACGAATTTTTGGGGTGTGATTTATTGTAAAAGATAGGTTTGGCCTGTAGGTGGGTCAGCCAAGTTTTATGAAAATTAAAAGATAAATAGGTACCTACTGTCTTTTTTATTTCAATTTTTTCACCTGTAATAATCTCACGGAAGGCCTTATACATGGTATAAAGATCGAACAAAATATCACGAGATACAAACTCAATCTCTTAACCGAGCTAACCTTTGATTTATGCAGTGTTCCAAATCACCCCATTTGCTTGCTAAACAACACTGTAACTTAGACGCCTTGTTTTTCTTTTGCCTCCTTTCCATCCCAAATGTCGAGTTGGTTGCCCCTATATAGACTATTTTTAACTGAAATCCAGGAAGACTGATATAGGGATAAATCTAGGTATACTCTGCCAGATGGGGCTAGATATACTGAAGGATTTATGTCGTTCGGTAGGTAAGTGTATTGTATACTAGTTATATAATAAATAATGTAATTTCTACCTGACAATATTAAGATAGTTCTTTGCCGTTAATTTTTGTAAGCAAAGTTTAGTTTTCTTCTAATTCATATGGTCGAATATATTTAGTATTTATTATGAAATCTGCTTAGTCACGCCCCGCATTGTTCGAAATTCGAATTAAGCCCAAAATGCAACATAAGCCCACTATGGTACACAGAAAAAGGGGGCTGAACAAGTCTTAATCCCCTCCTGGAGATAGCAAAGTCAGTGGAGAGGATTTTGTGGCAGACAGACGAGTATTATGTATGTGGCATGACGTGTTTAGCTTAGGTGTTCAATTATAATCCCTTCGGTGAATTTTTCAACTATATGTATAACTTATTGTGTTTCTCCTCGAATACTTACTTTCTAAGAAGCTTTCTACGCATGCGTTATGTATGTCTACATCAGAATTTTACTCCTGATGTCTTCAACGACCCTGTAAGAAGTCTAAGTGCTGGACTATTTGCCACTACAAGAGTACTCCGCATCAGTCAGATCCTGAAGGGTGGAAAAATTCAACGACCCATCATCTCCCTGCATCTTTCCACCCCCTGTAAAGGGATGAGAGGGCCAATTAAATTCCCGGCTGAGCCTTAGATATATGTAGACGGTTTTTATACTTGTGTGTTTACTCATGTGTGCAATAGTCAGAGTGGTATACAGTGTAAAATGGAATAGGACTGGATTGACAATATATTTGTCTGTGAAGAAGTTTAATAGACACTTTTTTGTGAAATTAAGAAAGAACACAAGTAACAATCTAGCAAAAACGGAAAGAGCGTTTTGTTTACAGCCTGTATACATATTTGTGAGTGGTAAAAAAACATGTTCAAGCAGGGATTAAACTGTAATCCATTCTCGCAGCGATGTTCTGTCAGAAATTCGAAATTAATTTTATGCCCAGTGGCTGTTCCACCTAGCCATGAATTTCTGTCAGCACCAATCATGCAACTCGCTATTTCATAGTTTCGGTTAATATTGGAGAGTTACAGAGTTTACTTAGCTACTTATTCATGTGTACCTAAACATATTGGGAAAAATAGAAAACAATAATAATTGAATATCGACTGTATGTCATAAAATAAAGGGAGCACCCGTTATGTTTTCCTGCTTCTTTTTCAGATATCTTCAACAATTTTCTAGTAAATTTATCATTTTTAAATCCATTTCGAATAAAAGGAAATAAAAAGTATAAAATATTATAACGTCTTTAAAAAACGTGTTATATATTAAAAAGTATATTTTATTTATTATTTTCTAATAAATAATATACAGTGCTATTCATAAAGTTTGCACCAAATGGGGACAATTTGTATTATACGATTTTTTTTTGTGCAAAGTTTATGAATACCTAGCATTGTATTTTCGGTGGCTTTTTCTAAATTTTTTTATTTATTTTAATCCATGCCAACTGGGTACAATCAAAATTCCTTATATTTAATGAGAAAAGTCTATCTCTAGAATTTGAATAAAATCCCTAGATTTATACAGATAATAGAATATAGAATATTAAATCTTAGTAGTAATTTTAGTAATACTTCTTTATTAAACATAAAACATAAACAAAAACATACAAAAGTCTTAAAAAATAAACAATTCTTTAAAAACATAAACAAAACACTCTTGAACAAAAACAAATAATACCTTAAAAATTCTTTAAAAACAACTACACTCTATTCAAACTAAATGCAAGTGGCGCGTGAACATTTACCTACACGATGGAAGCACGTGAACAATTCTGAGGGCTAATACGAGGCAGGGCCGCATTAAGGACGATCTCTATGAACTTTATAATATAAAATATTAAAATAATATGCCCCAATGTTAAGAACTTTAAAAACAAACTTGTATGTCACAGCTAGTCATTCACTTACCTGCAAATTTCTACTATTAACACAAATCGTAGCTCCAACAATTAATAAACAACGAAAGAATTATATCGGAAAAAAATAAAGGTCCACTTGCAACTCAATACACCTCTGTAAGAAACGCCGACTCGCTGCACTCGCCCGCCGGGTCAGATTTTATTGTCGGCTAGCCAATAGCAAGCCGATCACGTGCGTATCACGCTCTAGCCATGCAACAACTTGCGTTTATGTTTCACTTGCGTTTAGTTTGAATGGAGTATAGACAGGCAGCACCTGTGTGAGAAAAAGAAGATATCCCTAAAAATAACTAAAAATTCCCTATTTCTCTAAATGGAACAAATATCCCTAGAACTATGGAGAAATTCCCTAAGTTGGCATCATTGCCAGCTGTCACTGTACAAAACACCAGTAGCCGCGTTCCAATTCGGCGGGACTCGCGGACCACCGGACCATTTTCGTAACCTCCCCCCCCTCCTCTTAAATTTATTCTTAAAATGGCGTGGTTTCATTTTTGACCATCAGTTTAGTTACACCCTGTATAGGGCCCCTCCTAGACGTACTTATCAAACACTCTTCAATAACCATACGATTATTCCAGGGCCGGATTAAAAAAAAATTTTGACCCAAATTTTCGAGTTAAGGTATCAGCGATTTTTTTATCGGAAATCTGATAACGTGGCGTTAATCAGCGCCCCTGAAAACCCCCAGATTCCAAATTTCAAGAAATTATTCCCTCAAATTATACTTTTTACACTGCATCACAATTTGGAAAAAAACAAAATTTCAATTTGAGTTCAGCTATTAAGGTGGCTCTGGAAACAAGTGAAAATGGTAAAAAGAGCTCCACAGGGGACAATAGTAATAAACCTGATCGGAAACTGTACTCGGTTTCTCTTTTCATTATTGCTGTACAGTACAAATAATGTTATGCTATTTGAGACGCAAGAAAGCTCGCTGCCGTTGCAGCCGTGGAAAAACAATGGCTTGCCGAAATGTCAGTTTATGCATTTACAACAAATGTTATTCAGGGGTTGATGTTGCTAAAATAATTTAGGTGTTAAAAATAATTTAGTGGGTATAAAATGTAATTTCTAATCGATTCGTCAATACATTTCTGTCGTTTAAAATATTGCTGCTTTTAATTACATTCTTCTAATACGTACTTTGTAGTGTATAATCTTATACTATATTATTTGTAACAAAAAAATGTAAAAATTAACGTTTCTCAAAGTGTTTGCACTTGCACAACTGCCTGCGACGGCAGCGAGCTCTCTTTCGTCTCAAATGGCATAAAATTTGTACTGTACACTACTGTACAGCAATAATGCCATGGGCTTTGCTTCTGAGGCAATTTACCCAGAGCCCTGGCAATGCTGGCAATGCTGCAATAAACAAGTCATTTTAAGAATAAATCTAACAATCTGTGGATGTCAATTAAACTTGGCATTATTTGAATCATTTGGCTGCCAACTTTGCACTTTAGTATCAATATTTTAAAAAATTATATTTTCATTTGAAGAATTGACGGATATGCACTTTTGTTATGGACTTGCCAATGACAATAATAAACATGCGGAAACGCGTAGTTGCGTGTATTAAAAGAGACGGCGGTCATTTCGAACATTTAATAATTTAATTTTCTAATAGCAATACGTTTCTTTTATTATCGTTTTTGCTTTTGTATTTTGTTAAATAAAGTTTAATTGACAACCACAGATTGCTAGATTTATTCTTAAAGTGATTATTGTTCATTGCAGCGTTGTCGTTCTTTAAAAATAATTAAGAAACGGCTGCGAAAATGAAAAAATACTAAGAGATACTTTTTGTTAACCATTCTATTTACCACTCAAAACAAATTAAAAAAATGCGATTATACAGGGTATTCATATTTTTCTGAACTAATTAATTTTACTAACACCCTGTATCTTTGCAACTGGGAGCCTCAGAAGCTTCATGTCAACCTTAAGTTTGACGGCTCATCTGGTCATGTGACACGCCAAGTTTGAAGAAAATATCTCGTATACTTCTAGAAATACTAAGAAATGTGTGTATTTTTCTCCAAACCTCTACGCTCTGTATAAAAAAAACTATGGCCCGTAGGAGAAAAAAATATATGGAGAAGTGCCCTTATTTTGACTCCACGAATACGTGGTTTCATTTTTGACCATCAGTTTAGTTACACCCTGTATACAAAAAAAAAATCGTTAAAATCCATAAGCCAGTTCAAAGTTTACAGGGGCGTTCCAGATCAAAATGAGACACCCTGTATAATTTTTCCCTTTGACGAGTGAGTTCCACTCGTCGGGGGATTTTTTTAATAAAGTGCCCCTCTCCTTCCAGAACACGTACACGAACGCCGACAAGCTGCTGGCCGCCGCGGGCGAGCTGGCGGCCAGCGGCGAGTGCGCCGCCGACGAGGTGCTCGGCGTCGGCGCCGAGCTGCGCGTCCACGTCGGCCGGTTCGAGGCGCGCGTCGCCCAGCGCCGGCGGCGGCTCGAGCGCGCCGTCCGCTTCTACGGCGGCGAGAAGGAGATAGCGGCGTGGGCGGACGAGCTGCGCCGCGAGCTGCGCCAGGCCGACCAGCTGCCGGCCGACGGGCTCGACCAGACGGAGAGGTGAGCCGGCGCGCGCCCGGCGGAGGCTTCGCCGCCGCCTCGCTGCGGATTAAGGTCGGGACACACGGCCGCGTGGTGGGGCGTAGTAGTTAGAATATTTTTGTCAGTTCACACTTCGGAATGTTCTCAAACTTTTCTAATACCGAACTGGCAATTATAGCTATTGTGTTGGATGAAGAAGGGAAAGGAAAAGGAAGAAGTCAATTGAAAAACGAAGAAACATATTTTTCATATCATTCCATGATGAAAATTGACGATGAACGGTCACCGAGAGTCGACCGTCTCCGTCAAAAATTCAAACAAAAGTAATCTGACACGGTGCGGTCTCTGCGCTCGGACTCGGTGCGGGGATGTGAAGACTACGGCGTATGATTACATGATACTATTCACCTCCGTGGCACGGCCGTGCTACGGAACAAACTCGGCGCTGACTCGGTGCGGAAATGTGTGTCCCGACCTTTATTGAGGGTAGATGCAAAGTCTAGAAATACTAAAGTCCGCTCACTTCTTTGATTTTTCGGAAAGGCCGACAATTTTTTGCGACCGGTCGTAAATCAGCGTCACCTCGCACGCTTCGCATTTACGAGGGCGACTAAACGAAATCGCCGTCAAGCTAGTTATACGGGGGCAGGTTCATATTAACTTTCCATTCTTTACCAAAGTCCAAGTACCAAATATTAGTATACCTATTTGTAGACTTTGGTACAACATTATTTGTGTAGGTAAGTGTACCGTTAGTTTTTGGTAGGTACATTTAAATTAAAATACAAGGTAGCTATTACCAGAATCTACATAACTAGTAGAGTAGGTATATATGTAGACTTAGGTTGGAATATGAATAAAAATGCGATTTTTTATGTTTTACGATCATTTTTAATAAAGCCTAACAAAACATAGAGCAGACAAAAACATAAATAACAAATAAATATTTAACGACAAAGAGTTAAACTAACCATATCTACTTTTTCATCCTGTAGTAAATATTTTGATATTTAAATCGACATAAATCTTCCTCCTTTCTCAAAGATCCTGTCATCTTTGAGAAAGGAGGAAGATTTATTCTCCGAAAGCTCAGGAAACAAATTTGTTGAAGATATTTTTTGAGTTACCAGTTCGAAGTTTAGTTCATTTACTGTTAAGAATTTATTAATTTTTCAGGCAACTTGAAAAAGTTGTTTTTTAACCACAAAATAGGTACATGTTCAATATCAGAGAGCATATAGAGTTTCTTAAATTTAGTTTACTTTGCTGTATATTTCTATTTTAAAGCCATATATTCGATATTTTTTATTCAGCGCACGGAAAGTTTTTCCATGCGCTGTTTCCGTGCGCTAGCCCGAAAAAAACCATCTTTCATTATTGCTAAAACAGATGAAAATAAGGTGTTTTCAAAGAGGTATAATAAACATATTTTTTTTACATATTATATAGTTCAGGTTATATAATATATAATAATATTTTTTTATATATATTTCAGGTTACTAGAACAGACAGAACAGCACAGAGTCCAAAGCTTGGAAGCGAGCGATTCAACTATAGCTCAAGGAGAGGCTCTCCTCCAAGAACTCAGGTAATATTACAATAATAACTATTTCTCACCTAGTACCATGATTAAGATTTATTTTAAGTTTATTACCAGTATTGCCCGCATAGGTAATAAATATTTCTAAAGGATCGACGATTCGAAGGTCAACGCATCACCACAAAAGGAAGGTTGATTTTGAATTCTTCTTCTTCCCGTTCGCATCTTTCAGTGGGTTTCAACCTCGTTTCATCACATTACTTGTATCCAATATCCAACGCCCTCTTTTATTTGAAAACTGAGATCGACTGAAAAAAATGAAACATTCCAGGGGAACTAGCCCTCACTCTAAACCCCTGAACAAATCATTCCGTCCGTTATTTATTAGACCTTCTTCTCGAGGCAAATTCGTTTCCGGACAAGCCTGAAGCTGGCGAAAAAAAGGACAAAACGAACGCGGAACTCGAGGGGGGCGGCCTTAATGTCTTCTTAATGGGTATTGTTTTCTGCCAGGACAGTAAGTTTCCCTGGATTCTTTTAGAGTGACATACAACGCCTTAATTCGATGTCGGAGACGATAGAATCACGTTCCTAACGAGATAAGAGTTCTACTTTTTACTTGGAAGGAAAATACTTGCTTATTTGTAAATTTCACAACATTTTTATCCAACATATTTTGTTATGTGTCTGTATATAATAGTTTTGTTGATGCTGATTGAGGTTATTTCACAAAACAACGAACAAAGGTCAGGTTTGGGTTGTCGTCTTCTTCTCACGTTAATTTAACAATCTGGCTTTGTATAATAATGGGTTGTTCAGCCGAACACTGTTTTTAAGCAAAAAAAAAAGATAATTCCCTTGAAAGAAACAAGAAATGCTTCAAATAAAATTATTAGTCACTCCACCTTTCAACGTTTAGTATTTTATAAATATCTAGCGCAGAATGCCGCGATAATAAAAAAAGTTGGTGCTCTGTGTACTCTATTAGGCCAGGGAAAATAGAGTTTTACCTAGAAAAATATATTAACTGCAATTTTGTTTTACCATATCAAAGTTATAAGTAAATACGTTTGTAGAAACTAAAAATTAAACATTTAGAAAAAAAAGGAACATTGAGTTACCTCAAAAAACACCTATTTTTCGTTAGAAATTTCGAGCAAAAATGTTAACTGGATTTTTTTAGACTCTTTAGGTAAAAAAACTTCCCTTGCTAACATATATTAAAAAATTAAACATTTTAAGACTATGGAAGTAACTTAGATCGACAAGGAGGAATAAAAATCGGATAATTTTCTATTTCGGCAAAAGCAAAAATATTAACTACGTTTTTATTACAGATGATCATTCCCTTTTACAAATTAATAGAATGTAACTTATACAAAATTAATAAACATTTATTTACGGCGCATATAGGTCAACTGTCACTTGTCATTTCTTTAGGAAAGCAAAAATGTTAACTGTTTTTTTTTAACTTTTTACAATATTACTATATTAAATCACATATAGCGAAATTAAACATTTATTTACGGCGCATGTAGGTCAACTGTCATTTGTCATTTCATTCGTTACCAATTTTTTTAATTTCAGAGACACTTACAAAGTTTAACAAAAATCAGCCAGTTAATAATTTTGCTCTCAAAGACAGCTTCAAATTTCTTTAAAATGCGATTTCCGTCGAAACAATATGTTTAATTTCAGAACAAACTGTTAATACTTGATTTTTAAGGTAATTATGAATAATAAAAACGCAGTTAATATTTTTGTCCAACAAAATATTACCCAAAATGTAATTTTTACATCATTCGGATACTTGCGCAAACGTAATCTGTTTAATTTATCAATCTCAACTTTATATACCTTACTTACTAATAAATGCAGCGTAAAATTCGCAGTTAATATTTATGCCGGCTTTATTACAACAAGAAAATGTATTTTTCTAAAAAACGCCCACACGCGTATGTTTATTTTGTATAAAAAACAATTCTGGCGTTCATTTATTACCAATATTTTGTGATGGCATTATAAAAATGCGGTTATGAATTTTGTCTAGGTTTCGTTATTTTTTACCGTAATTTCCCTGGTCTATAATATTATTTAGGATTACCCAAAGCCCTCTAGCGCTATGTCACGTCATAATATTTCTGCTCCATGTATATTGTGGAAGTTTCCTTTTCGACTGGCCCTTTTGTTTGTTCGCTCGGATCCCGAGACTGGTCCCATTATTTAACTTATCCGATGGAAACTTTCTAATGGAAAATAGCGTTTGCTGGTGAAATGCATCTGCGGCTGAATCGCGAAATGCGGGATGATGGATTAACTCTGACGTCGGCCCGTAGGAAATACGGGGCGTCGCAAAAAATGGTTCACCCAGGTCTAAGTTCGAAGTTTTTCTCGCGCGAAAGTTCTGCCTCTAATTGTCTCGCCGCAACATTGCCTATGCTTAAATTACAAAGCGCGCGTGTGCGAACATTACGACGAGACAGTGAGTATTTGCTTGCGGAAGGACCGCCAGAAATGTTGGTGATTGTATATTTTTGCAAAAATTCAAATCGGTAAGTAATGTATTTATTTATAAACGGTTGTGACTGCTTCATTGTAACAAATTAATCCGTCTCAATACCAAATACGTAAGCCATGAAAAACAACTCGAACGAGACAGACGAGGCGGCTGTGTCTCGATAAAAAAAACAAAAGAATAACGACCAAAAAAACCGAGGTGGCGGTGCCGATGTGCACATATCAGAGTTGTGAGGTGGGCGGAGATTCTTTTCCAATCTGGAGATATTCGATTATGGAACCCTCTTATAAATATTATTGTTATTTCACATCAATTTATTTCAACAATCTAAAGTGATAAAGCCAAGAAATTTTTTTCCATATCACAACATCCATGACGTCATGTGTCATGTTCAGTTGTTTCCATAGCATTCTAAAAATGCCAAGGAATAGAATACCTCTTAAAAATGCTTCTACCCACTGTTTGAAGAATCAAAGTTAGAACGTCTAGATTTGATTGTCACCGTGAGATGATTGGTGCATAAATCATACAGACAAGAAACGTTAATCGTTTTCGCGTTGCATCGAAATGAAATTTATTCTTCCTCTGATGCATTAAGTATGCATTGGTGTCTGGTTTCAAAAGCTTTATCTTTATATCTATCTGCATGTCTGTTACTACAGCTCTCGTATTTCTTTGCCCAGTTCAGTTCACTAAACATTTATGTTCTGTTTGACATTGAAAAAAAAACAGTTGCCAATGGAATTACTATGTTCCCATAATTTCTATACAAATCTTAAAATATATAGAAATCTACATATCAACACATTTTTGCAGCGCACCCTTTGTTATTTCTGCCGATTTTGAAGCTCTGCCATCTAATAAGTGTAGTGTGGTCTTGGCAATAATAAATATACGAATTATTGTAGCTAGTGTCACAGTAGCGTTTTAAGAAAATTCAGACAGAAACTTGGACGAGAACAAAGCTTACAATGAAATTAAATCCAGACAAAATGTTTGTTTTTCTTATGAGCAAAAATCTACCACATTAGTTAATTGTATCCTGTCATTACTATCTAGCCATTGGCATTGTTGTCTGCCGACTGAAGAGTATCAAACACGCCTACCAAAATATTAATCACCCATTATTGAGTTCAAGGTATTGATATATAACGAAGTGACAATTTATCTCTTAGGAAATGGGCCATAAGAACATACAATTCGGAAGGGAACTTGATTCATAATTAATTCTTTGCAAATTGAGTGGAAAATTAAGCTAAGAAAGTGTGTTTTATTTAACTTAAATTTCGGCTTTTTTCGCGAATAGTGTCGTTAGAAAAAAAAGCAAAAACTTTCATGTTGTAAATGTTTGTGTTGACATGCAATTGCGAGATTACTTTCTTCGATTAGACACCGTATAATTGCTTTTGTTTGTAGCCAAGTGGGCCACATTTGTAAAAAGTAGACTAGAAAAAATAACACTGCAATTATTTGACTTATTGAACCATAGATAAAATATTATACAGATTGGAAACTCCTCGTATGCTTAACAAAAATAACAAATAGTTAGAACTCACAAGAAATATAATCTTATATTTGGAAAAGATGAGTTTTAGTTGGAAGCTTTTTCACCTTATTTCCTTTTAAGTGACAAGTTAATTAGTTTGAAAATTTGCCTTGAATTCGGTGATCCTTGCTTTGTATTTTTTATATTCTTTGTTGTTTTCCGATTGTGTTACTACTCAATGCAGTTAATGCTCGGGCTATTCTCAGATACCGTATTTTTTACATAATACTGCAAAAATGCACTTCCTGTAAAAAAATACCCAAGCTAATTGTGTAGATAACAATGGCTTACACATTACACATATTAAGAGGCGCCAAGTTGCGTCTTATGTAGTTTACTAGCAAATTTACTGCTTCTTCTTGGTGTTGCAAGATGATAGGTGCTGTGTCTTATTTATCAATGTGGGAACAAGGACTTTCATGTTGACTGTGACATTAACAAAGTTGGGGACATATTTTACTTTGAATTTTAAACGAGAAATGGAAACTTCAATCATGTGGCCACTTTAAAGTATCTTTATTACTAGAGTAAGAATCCAAATATGCAAGTCGAAACCCTAAAAATATGCGCATAGATATGCAAATAATTTAGCCAAAATATGCAGGAAAATGTTGAAAATATGCAAATTAAGAAATACTTTAAAAATATAAATTTATTGTTTTATTTACAAATAAACATATATAATGTACATACAAATTTCTAAATGCATTTATACATAGTAAAAGTAACAATATTTTATTTTAAATTTTCTACATATAGGGCGATTGAACTAAATCTAATTTATTTATTTATAAATTATAAAAATCAGGTTGAAATTTAGTTGCAAAAACAATAAACCACTATATGTTGCTCAAAATTCTCAATTAAAAAATTTTGTCTTCTATCAGAATATAAAAATTTATAAATGGAGAAACTCCTTTCCACATCAACCGATGTAAGAGGTGCGCTTTTAAAATTGTTCACTATCACAAGATCCAAATCGATGAATTCGGTAAAATCTCCCTTTAAAATATTTGCTACTTGGCTAAAAAACTGAAACCCACTATTTTTTTCCATCACATTTCTAAATTTTTGAAATATTTTGTCCCCAATTTTACCTGTGACATTTTGAAAAGCAACCTCATATTGTTTTACCAGTTCTACACTTCCATTTGTGTTATTGTTTTAGAAAGAAAGCTATAATTTGCTTTTAGAAAGGAAAGTTGTTTCGAATAGTTGTTTAACATCTGTAAGGGACTGGGAAGATACTTTATTCGTTTTCAGATCACCAGGATTAGTGCCCATAAAATTATAATTCACCTATATTATTTTGGGAAAACTAGGTACCTACCTAGACACCGACCCCTGTTCCCAAAAATGAATGAAACGCCTGCCAAAGATTTAAATTATCCTAAATGCTTTCAATTATGCACAATATGCCATATTTTAAGGATATATGCAAATAATTAAAAAATGCATATAATATGCTAAAAATATGCAAAATATGCGTGTTGCATATTTGGGTTACTCTATTTATTACATTGTGTTGGTTCTATCCTCTCAGAAATATACCCTTACGTTATTTTTCTTATTTTCCAGGTCTATGGGTGAGATGGACTCAACTGGTTCCGTCTCGGCAGTAGAATCGGCCCTGGACAGGCTCTCAAAACAAAGAAACGACCTGGAGGAACTGTGGGCGGCTAGGAAGCTTCGCCTGGACCTCTGCCTACGTCTAAGACTCTTCGAACGGGATGCCCTCGAAGTTTCCTCCCAGCTGGAGATGTGGTCCGAGGAATTGCAACACAACGAACTGACCAGGGACATCGCCAAAGCCGAACAATTCCTGAGGCTCCACAACGAGTCCGTGAGCCAGATGCAGAACACCACATACCAGGTGCTTCAGCAGGGACAGGAGTTGGTGCAGGTGTTCGAGAGTTCGGGCGTCAGCATCATGGCCGACGCGCAGTACAACGCCCAGACCAGGGTGCAAGTCCTATTGGAGTTTCTGCACGACAGGGAGATGGACCTCGAAGATCTGGCGGAGGTCAAGAGGATCAAGTTGGAACAGTGCATACAACTTGGTCAGTTCCAAAACGACGCCAATCAAGTCATATCTTGGATAAGGAATGGCGAATCCATGCTGATGGCCAGTTTCACGATACCAAATAGTCTCGCCGATGCGGAGCTACTGAAAAAGGAACACGAACAATTTCAAGTGGCTATCGAAAAGACTCATACTTCGGCCGTTCAAGTAAAGTACAGAGCGGACGCGCTCATCAACGGCAACCATTACGATCCTCAAAGCATCAAAGACATCTCCGAAGAAGTAACGAAAAGGTGGCAACAGCTGGTCACTTGCGCAGAAGAAAGACACAAACTCGTAACTGCAAGTCTGAATTTTTATAAAACGGCCGAACAAGTTTGCTCCGTTTTGGACAGTTTAGAAAGGGAGTACCGCAGAGACGAAGATTGGTGTTCCACTGGCCAACAGAACGTCGATAAAGCCACGGCGATTTCGCAACTCATCAACAAACACCAGGAACAAAAGGAAGCTTTCCTCAAAGCCTGCACGTTGGCTAGAAGAACGGCTGAGACCTTCCTGAAGTACACCACGAGGAGTCTACAGTTTTATAACTATCCGAACACCACTGGCAACCACGAAACGAGAGTCAAGGGGATCTTGGAGAAGCTGTTGAGCCAAGAGAATAAGGTGTTGGAACATTGGACGCAAAGGAAGAAAAGATTGGATCAATGCCAGCAATTTGTGCTCTTCGAGAGATCAGCAAAACAAGCAATCGAATGGATACACGATACAGGGGAGTGCTATCTGACAACGCACGCCACGAATCTGGGAAACAGCATAGAAGAAACGGAAAGTTTGCTAAGGGAACACAACGAATTCAAAGGGACGGCGAAAGAAACTCGGGAAAGGGTCAAGTTGTTGATACAGCTGGCGGACAGTTTGGTCGAGAAGGGCCACGCTCACGCCAGTTCAATCAAACAGTGGGTCGCGGCCGTCGACAACCGTTACAAAGACTTCAGTTCGAGAATGGAACAGTACAGACAACAGCTGGAGGAGACTTTGGGCATCCAGGCCGAAGAAAGCGAAAAGAAGGATCTCTCCATCGATAGGAACTCGGACCCGAGCCTAGAGGCGAAGATAAAGGAAGCCACGGCGAAAGAACTGAACGAGGAGAAGCGCCGCAGTGCGAGAAGGAAGGAGTTCATCATGGCGGAGCTCCTGCAGACCGAGAGGACTTACGTGAAAGACCTCGAGACCTGCATCAAGTGCTTCCTGCAGGAAATGCGGAGCAACAACAACGCGCCGAGCGCCTTACATGGGAAAGAAGAGGTGTTGTTCGGAAACATGGAGGAGATATACAACTTCCACAACTCCATCTTCCTGAGGGAGTTGGAGAAGTACGAGACGATGCCCGAGGACGTCGGCCACTGCTTCGTCACGTGGGCCGTCAAGTTCGACATGTACGTTCACTACTGCAAGAACAAGCCGGAATCGAACAGCCTGCTGGTCCAGCACGGCGGCGGTTACTTCGAGGAGCTCCAGAAGAAGCACAAGGTGGAACACCCGATAGCGGCGTACCTGATCAAGCCCGTCCAGAGGATCACCAAGTACCAGCTGCTGCTGAAGGACCTCCAGTCGTGCTGCGACGAGGGTCAGGGCGAGATCAAGGACGGCCTGGAGGTTATGCTGAACGTTCCGAAGAAGGCGAACGACGCCATGCACCTCTCGCTTTTGGAAGGTTGCGATATATCCGGCGACAAGCTGGGCGAGGTCGTCCTCCAGGACGCCTTCCAGGTGTGGGACCCGAAGCAGCTGATCAGGAAGGGCAGGGACCGCCACATCTTCCTGTTCGAGCTCTACCTGCTGTTCACCAAGGAGGTGAAGGACTCGGCCGGCAAGGTGAGGTACATATACAAGAGCAAGCTGATGACGTCGGAACTGGGCGTGACGGAACACATGGAGGGCGGCGACGAGTGCCGGTTCGCCGTGTGGGCGGGCAGGGGGGCGGCCCCCGCCTCCCCCGATTGCAGGGTGGCGCTGAGGGCGGCCAGCCTGGAGGCGAAGCAGCTGTGGGTGCGGAGGCTGCGCGAGCTGATCCAGGAGACGTACTTCAGCGGGGCGCTGCCGCTGTCGCTGCCGCCGAAGAGTCCGGCGAGGGGCAGGCACGCGCAGCAGTCGCAGCAGGCGCACGGCAGCCAGAGGAGCAGCAGGTGAGACGTCGGGAGATGTTTCAGTTTCAGGGTTAAATGTCGACTGGATCTTCAATCGTTGGTCTTGGTGCTGGTGCTCTTACTTTGTGCTTCAGTTTATCTTCTTGGGGTTTCTAGAACTCTTCGGGCTTGGCAACATCTTTGGTTAGTACGTTAGTACTCCTAACGTAACGAGCTCACCAAAGATGTTGGCGAAGCAGAACAATTCGTGAGACTCCACGATGGGTCTGTGAGTCAGATGCAGAACACAACCTATCAGGTGATTCGGCAAGGTCAATAGTTGATGCAAGTGTTTGAGGATTCAAACATTAGCATCATATTGTAGAGAAATGGATCTTGAAGAACTCAAAGAATCTTTGTTGGAAGCAAGGACCCTTTAAAGAGTCCCTGGTTGGAACAGTGCATACAACTTGGGCAGGTTCAAAACGACATATCAAGTGATGTGTTGGATAAGGAATGGGGAATCCACGATCTTGGTGCTGGTGCTTCAGTTTCGGTATATCTTCTTGGGGTTTCTAGAAATCTCCAGGCTTGGCAATATCTTTGGTTAGTTCGTTGCGGCAGAGTTCGGACCAGAAGAACTCTGAAAGTAACGAGCTCACCAAAGATGTTGGCGAAGCAGAACAATTCGTGAGACTCCACGATGGGTCTGTGAGTCAGATGCAGAACACAAACTATCAGGTGATTCGGCAAGGTCAAGGATTGATGCAAATGTTTGAAGATTCAAACATTAGCATCATATTGTAGAGAAATGAATCTTGAAGAACTCAAAGAGTCTTTGTTGGAAAAGTGCCAACTTGGACAGTTCCAAGACAATACTAATCAAGTGATATGTGGAATAAGGAATGGCGAATCCATGCTGATGGCTAGTTTCACGATACCAAATACTCTTGTTGATGCAGAGTTACTTAAAAAAGAACACGAACAATTTCAAGTGGCGATCGAAAGGACCACGTTCAAGTAAAGTACAGAGCAGAAGCGCTAATCAATGGCAAGCATTAAAGACATTTCCGAAGAAATAACTAAAAGGTGGCAACAACTGGACACTTGGGCAGAAGAAAGACACACACTCGTAACTGCAAGTCTGAATTTTTATAAAACGGCTGAACAAGTTTGTTCCGTTTTGGGCAGTTTGGAAAGGGGGTATCGCAGAGACGAAGATTGGTGTTCCACTGATCAACAGAACAGTTGATAAAGCCACAGCATTTTCGCAACTGATCAACAAACACCAGGAACAAAAGGAAGCTTCTCTTAAAGCTTGTACCTTAGCTAGAAGACCGGCTGAAACCTTCTTGAAGGATGCCACAAGTCCACAGTTTTATAATTATCGAAACACTACTGGTAGCCATGAAACATGAGTTAAGGAAATCTTGGAGAAGCTGTTAAGCCAAGAGAATAAGGTATTGGATTGGAACATGGGACGCAAAGGAAGAAAAGATTGGACCAATGCCAACAGTTTGTGCTTTTAGAAAGATCAGGGCAGTGGTATTGAACAACACGATACGAATCTGATAAACAACATAGAATGAACAGAAAGTTTGCTAAGAGAACAAATGTATTCAAAGGGACTGCCAAAGAAACAAAAAGAACGCTGTCTTAAGCTTGTACCTTAAACATTTTTAACTACAACAAGAAGTGTATAGTTTACCTATACCTACACATTATTTCTTTGTTTCCAGGGATATGGAAGAGTGCAATTCGCTGGACGAAAGCGTCGAAAACCTGGACAGAAATTCGCTGGCTTCGTTTGGTTCTGGCAACACAACAGATTCGGACAAGGTAAGAACACAACATCTTTATTTATGTAAAAAGAAGAGCGGGTATTCTTCGAAAGTATTGATCGGTTATAGAGCAAAGGATGTGTCAAGTGTCGCCCTCTGTAGTTCAGGATTGGAACTATAGTGGCTATGGGGGCAAGAGATCAATATACAGTTTCATTATTGATTTTTCAGGTTGGGTTTGTTGGGTAGAAATTTGCGTTATTATTGATTGGGGTTTAGAAGTATCACAAGACAAGTAGATATTCGGTGTACGAGTAATTGCTAATAAGAATGAAATTATTGTAGTTTTGGTATAAAATGAGATTAAATCGAGAGAGTTTTTGATCTTGCTTGTTTCCTGAATATGCCATAACCTGTTTATTTGTGACATTTGGGTTATGGCATTTTTTGATAATTTTTTCCGTGGAACTCATTGGTGTTGGAATACCTATGTTTCGGATTAGCGTTTTTTCGAAAAAAAATCCTAGTGTTAAATTTTTTTTAACTGAGAGGTGGAAACTAAATTACATTTTAGAACCCGCAAAGACATATAAAATGATTGTTTACATTACAAAGTACATTTTCAAGGGCTTTTGGTGCATTTAGATATCTACCAGTAAAATTTTCGTAAATGCCCATTATTTCTTATTTGCTTGCCTAGATACAACTAAATTCGAATGAATAAAACCATAAAACTTCCTGATTTTATGGTGGTTACGTTTAATCATGTAAAATTGTTAGGTATAACACTCCAAACAGTCCAAACCAAAGCCACTTTTACCCTGGAAGACTGTGTAGGAACAAAATCTCTTTTGATGGCCTTAACCCGCTTTTCTCTTAAAATAGGGTCTTTAGGAAGGAAAAAGCGGACACTTTAGTACCCCCTTTGTAGTTTCCCTTGCAGTTGGGAACGGAACGCGTCCACAGCATGATTGAAATAAGTCCGAAACTATAGACACAACCTAAAACCTATAAAGTAAAATTGAATTTTAATCACTTTATTCTGAATTACTGCTGTTTTAACACCTTAGTAATAAAACCCACGTCCTATATTACTGAAAAACATAGTCCAAAACACAATAAATACAATAAACGTTCTTTAAAACAGGAAAATCGCCAGACAAGTAAACGTAAACAACTATAAACAGTAAAAACTACAAAAAACTGGTGTTTGGAATTGATTTGATGATCTTCACAGAAATAATCTAAAAACACATTATAATAATAAAAAAATTTAATATCCAAGATGGCTGGGTAAGCCATAAAAACAATTTAACTAATAATACTGATATAAGCTGACAAATAAAAGAACAAACTTTCTTTAAACAGAAACCAAAATTTAAAACATGAGTTTAATAATGATTACCTAGGGTTTATTCTACATACTAGAAGAGAATTTACACCGTGGTTTGTTTACCTCCTCTTTAGAACTTAGAACTATTTCGGGCTTGAGGAGTTGCCAAAAACGCGCGATAAATAACGACTCATGTTCAAGAGCAGGAGGGCTATAAAATAGTATATTTCCTAACATGTGCGGAAAGTGCCACTTTCTTGTGTATGATAAAATAATATAATTATGATAAAATAATATTATTCCACCTTCCGTTTTGTAGTATTTATCTTTTAAGTCGAAAAAACTGCATACTAAAAATATTTTTGGCAAAATACAAACAAAATATAATGTAAAGTAGGTATTATGATCTTTCCAGGAAAAAAAACTGCATATTATGTGCTTATCTGAACTAGAGTGTCCGCTAGCCCAGGCAAAAAATTATAAGACATGTTTGTCTCTTTAAGTTTAGGAATCCTTCATAATAGAGCAATTCTAATTTTAAATTTCCAACTATGAAGAAGTAGGTACTTACACAAACGCATATGCCACTTTGGTGTATGACCTCAAAAGTTGATTTAAATTGCAAAATTACTTACCGATGGATTACATTTTAGTTTTGGCGGTCAGGGAAGTGCCACAAGCCGCACAGCTAAGCATAATAACTCGAAAAAGTATCTAAATACCACATACTGACACCTATCACCGTGCCAGATATCAAAACATTGTGTCAAAAGTTGGTTCCTACACAAGGCGATTTTCGTCTCACGTATTTTATAATACACATAGAGCTTTGGCTCCTTCCTGGAATTTTGTATTCAAAATATTCATCTGTATTTTGAGGTGTTCATATCGGCCAAGTATACCATATTTCAACTGTCAACATGATACCTGGCAGAGATTATCTAACTTTACTACACTATATTTGATCCAAGAATATTCGGTATTCCAGTAATAAGTACGTCTAACTGATATAGCGGACTATAATTAAACTAGTAGGCTTGCGACGAAAATATAAACAATAATATTTAGAGTAAAAATATTTATTTTCGAATATAGGACGTTTAAATGCAGAGTTAAAATTTCCCCAGGAAGCACTCGTCGCATTCCAGACAGTTCCAATATATTTTTGTCGAGATGCTGAAAAAGTGGTGGAAAAAAAAAATAGTTTCTCGCTGCACCACTAATATCCTGTAGAAGAACATTTTAGAGTGTTTCGTAATCTGTGGTGTTCTTTATTTATACAAATTAATACCAAAATTTCGTTTCGTTTATTTACACAAATCAATACCAAAATTTCTTCAGTTCATTTTATCGATATCAACCAATAGTGTCTTTTTTAGTTTAAGGTTCCAGCTATCTAAAAATATTATTTTTGTGCCGTTATCGTAAAGGGTGTACAAAAATGACATTATTGTGCTACAGCTAGTCCGTCCCTGGCAAACCAAATAAGTCAAAATTGTTTTCATGGGCCCTTTTTAACGAGTCTTATGTATCGTCCATGGTATTCAAAAATAATTAAATTAGACAAAGTATTTTAAAAGTCATTTATTTAAATTGGATTTTAGTAAATTTTTATAGGAACTTTTCATGTTGTTTAGTTTGACAGTACCTCCAGGAGAATTTAGTGAATATATAATCAATTTAGAAAATATTTTCTTATTAAAATTTAATGACTCCTCGCATCAGGATGGTTTGGGTTCTATCCTACTAAAGGTATTCCGATCAGTAAAATACATATTATATCCGTGTGCAAATTTTCTCCACGACTATTTGGTTTCATTATATACGCGAGTTCGTATTTACTACACACTTAAATTTGCGAATAAGGAATTAACACCCCAAAGACAAAATGAATCAAATCCAAAACTTACAATTTCGCAAAACTTGTAAACTTGGTAAATAATTTTATTTGCTCCTAGGTACACACTTATGTACATTTTTACTTACTCTATGTTTAGTTAGGTATATCTTGCTTTATTTAATAATTTTAATATTATGCTTCTTATTTTTCTGCTAGGTATACCTATTACTCCTATTTTAATTTTTAAGATCGTACTAAAAACTGACCATATACACGTCAGACCAAATAATAAACATAGACTAACCTATAGGCTGCATTGTAATCAGCCAACATAAAAAATGCCTACTCAAAACAAAAACAACAAAGACATTTAAGCCTGCATCATATGATAACTAGAAGTTACTTTTTCTATGCCACAAATGCAACACTTTACTCTTCCTATCGTTCTTAAAACTACACTAATTCACTAATTACTAACTTAACCCCAAAATCTCCACAAAAAAAAACAACAATAAAGCAAAAGTAAACACTCGTCAACACAATCCGGCTAAATCTCAACGATCAGCTCTTGCAACGTTGCCACGTTAGCCAGAATAAGCAATTTATTAAGGATATTATTTATAGACCAAGTATGATCAGTATTCGCAAAATCAGTAAAATTTATTGTTAAATAACTGTCCAAATTTTTACTATATGTATCTACATATCAACTATGTATCTACATATCAACTAATTGTTCCAAATTGATGTTTTTTAACGTTGGTTATACATTTATTTCGTAAGTACAAGATAACTTTATGAAGAAGCTTGACAATGGTGCAATCATTGCATTGTGTTTTAGATTTCTATTACTAACTCAGACAAATAGTGTTATTAAACATTTTTTTTACTACTAACCTGAGAAATCACCATTATTTACCTTATTCCTCTAATGAGAAGTAATATTTCTCTCCCTAGATAAATAATGAAAAATTTTCTATATGGCATTTAAAAATTAGTTTCATTTTATCAGCTTGACAACTGAACTCCCAGGCTACTTGATGTTTCGAAGTATTTGAAAAAAGCGAGAAATGACTAAAATAAACTAAAATATGGCAATATTTCAATGTTAGTAGTAAAAAAAATTCTATATACACTTCGGTTGAGAAGGCCATTATTTACCTCGCATATTATATCTAAAAGAGCTCGGTATATAATGGCTCACTTCTCAACCTAAGTGTATAATATACTATTATCTTGGCAGGTATTGTATTGAATTATTAGTCTATGTTTATTATTTGGTCTGAGATATACACTAATGCTTGACGGTGCATAATGGGAAGTCAATATAGAGGTGCCCCCGTATAACTTGGTGCAACCAGCCTTACGGTGTCTTGGATAGTCCACCCTCGTAAATAACGGAGTGGCGAGCTGACATTAATTTACGACCGGTCGCAAAAAATCGGCGGCTTTTAGACGAATTCAAAGCAGTGAGCGGACTTGGAGTATTCTCTAGACTTTGGTATTATCGGCAATAGACACACCACTTTGTCATATTACCCCTGATAATGATAACCGGACCGGGCCCCCTCGATTGCCCTCTCGGAACCATCGACCATGAGGGTGCCCGCCCGGGACGTTCTCACGTCGCGACGCCCCCACCCGACGCCGCCGCCGGCCCGGCCGGCAGTCGACGCGATGGCGGCGCCCGGGTCGGGCTGGTGCCCGCCGAGCCCCCGCCCGGGTGGTTTTGGACGTGGCAGTTTCGGTCTCGCGTCTAACTGTCATCGGTAAACGGAGGTTATAGTTCCACCGACAAGAGGCGGCTCCTCAATGGCACCTGCTTGCGTAGATGTTATCTTTGAATAGTATTTTTCTGGAGTAGTATCCATATACATGGGCGTCCGCAGAATTTTTTTCAGGGGGGGGGGGCAGTAAGAATTATTGACAAAATAAAGGAGACAATAAATATTTATTGTTATAAAAAATATAATAAACCTTATGAAAACAAAATCACAGATCAATTGCGAAATCTCACAAATAAAAATAAAACAATATTCTATATTCTAAATTAAATTCACATTAATTAGGTACCGTATTATCACTATTATCAGTCTCAGACTTCCGTTTTAAATAGTTTCTAATGTCCATTTTCAATCTAAATCATGAACCTACCTATATACAACAATAATAAGTAATGCAGGACGACAGCAAGAGTACTAAGACTAGACTAACACTTATTATATTATTATATTACATACCCGGAAAGGATCTTCTCAGATCGTAATCCTATTCTAAATCAGCACATATAAAACCGTAGATATACAGGGTGAGTCACATCTAAAGGCAGAGCCGAAAACACAAGGTAGAATTCGCTAAAATAAGCACATATGCTTAATAAACATTAGCTCAAAAACGCTTGGTTCTCCATATACAGAGTGTTGAAACATTTCCAAATATTTTTTAATTTTTTTCTAGCCCGTTTAGGAATTATTTTATACATATTATGGGTTGTCATTTTGTGCAATAATTTGGCCCTGTTCAGATGAGCAGCGGCGTAGATACAAATAATTTTATTTAAAATGCCAGCATAATCACCTTGACACTAGTTTAAAAAATCCGAAATTACGAAGAAACTGTACCAGAAATAAAAAAAATACCAAGAGGCACTTTTTGTTCCAAATTAAATGGGCTATCCAAAAAAGGCAAAATTTTTGGTTTTGCACAGGGCCGTACTACTTTTTTTTCTACAATTATTTACAGTAACTATTTGTACCTAAGCCGCTGGTGATCGGAACGGGGTCAAATTATTCCACAAAATGGCAACCGTCCAGTGTATAATGTGTACCAAATTTGGTTGGAATTCCTAAATGGGATCGAAAGAAATTAAAAAAATGTTATTTTTGGAAAATTTTCAACACGCTGTATATGGAGAACCAAGCTTTTTTGGGCTAATGTTTATTAAGCATATGTGCTTATTTTAGCGAGTTCTACCTTGTGTTTTCGGCTCTGACTTTAGATGTGACTCACCCTGTACAGTGTCCCCAGATGGGGTACCTACCGCACTCTTGTAAAGTTTCTTATATTTGATTTTTCGAGAAAAAGTCATTCTTGATAAAAAGTTTTGCTTGTTCTTAAAATAAGATTGGCATGGAAAGAGGTAACATTATTTATACTGGGTGACCAGAAAATTGAAAAAACGTTAATTAACATAAGAGTAAACTGCCTCTATTTGTAGAGATACTGAAAAAAGTTATAAAGAAAATCTGTTTAGCGTGTCAAGTTACTTAGGTGTTTCAAAGCGTAAGGCCTACTTTGATTTTTTGATTTTTTCTTGTTTTTCTTTGATAGATACTTTGTAGTTTGGAAAATATTGGAAGAAACTCAAAGTGGGCCAGGATTGTCAAAATTTTTTCATAGTACATAGTTTGCTACTCTGAGTAACTTTTGCTAATACAGTTTTGTCATACTATTTACAGAAAAACATTTTATCGAAGGAAAACAAGAAAAAATCAAAAAATCAAAGTAGGCCTTACACTTTGAAATTTTGTACACCTAAGTAGCTTAATACGCTGAACAAATTTTCTTTATAACTTTTTTCAGTATCTCTACGAATAGAGGCAGTTTACTCTTATGTTAATTAACGTTTTTTCAATTTTCTGGTTACCCAGTATAAATAATGTTAACTTTTTCCATGCCAATCTTATTTTAAGAACAAGCAAAACTTTTTATCTAGAATGACCTTTTCTCGAAAAATCAAATATAAGAAACTTTACAAGAGTGCGGTACCCATCTGGGGACACACTGTATTTGCCTACTACTTTTAACTTTTTGTTGTTTATAGAAAGATATTATATATTATGCTCAAAAGCCAGGGGGGGCGTGCGCCCCTGCCCCCCCCCCTCCGGACGCCCATGTCCATATACCTATAGCTGGCCCAACACTATATTAAAGACCTGTGCATAGCGCTGTTTCAAGCGATCGCCACTGGCGCCACACGACGAAACAAATTTACACCGTGGTAAATGTTAAAACACCATTGTTGCAGAATCTTTTATAAAATAGAAACATGCAAATGTGTTTGTTACAGCGAATTTAATATCCAAAATATAATAAAATGTTTGTTTGTTATGTCCCTCTAATCTGAAAAGTTCACATGGCATATTTTCAGTCTAAAAAGCAAGCAAGAGTATTTGGTACCTTTTGGTTTGAAATGAAGTCCATGGCTAGTTGTAGTGTAAGTAAGCATAAAACGCATTAGATTTTTCAGTTTATTCTTTATATGGAGGACTATCGGTTCGCTTTGGAGCTATAAACAAAATTTTCTATTTTCATTCTTGCATACGTTACAAAATACTCTTCCAAAATAATATCTAGAATTTTCGCTTCTTCAGCTGGTTGATCAGATCATCCCATAATTCCAAAATAGTGTTTATTCTTCTGCAATTCACCTAATGGTCTGTGCATACGATTTTCCTCATGTGCATGGAAATTTCATGTTATCACAAACAAATCTACCTATAAAAGCTGTGTTAATAGGATAAAACTGCTAAATACTGGTCACAAAAGACAATTTGTTACCGTAAAAAAAGGCAAATCGTAATAAAGCTGGATATTTAAAATTCGGGACAATTTACATGTCAGAAACTGACATACCAATAACCACAGAATACCCCTCTATAACCTATAATAAGTCGCCATTTTTTTCGTCGAGTAGCGCCACCCCAGTCCGTAAACAACAATGACGAGGCCAACGATAAAGACAGGCCATGGCGCTAGCGCAGAATCGCGCAGTCACGTGACCAACTTAGTCCTATATAGAGGTTTAACATCACGGAAAAAAACAGGAAAAATTGGAAAAAACAAGGTTTCCTAATACAACATATTTGTCCACTTTAATTATTTCACTTTATTGAAAATGTGATAGTCACACATACATAAGGGTTCTTTAGAAATGAAATCTCAGTTGGAATTTGACGAATCCATTTTTGGCGCAAATTTTCATCCCTAGGCAAAGCAAATAATGTTTTTATGGTGACATTTTCTTACTGGCTCTTGTAATATGTTTTACATCCTACACTACAGTGTCGAGGCATTTTAATAGTCCCAAAAATGATATTTATAATTATTTAAAAACAATTTATTCAGTGATGGAATTATTTATCAAATATAGAATTATTTAATAAAACTAATATGAAATATGACATTTTTTTGCAAAATACACCAGTAAAAGCAAGTGAAAGCTGCAAATAAAACAAGCATTTTTTTTATTTTTGTGAAGTGGAACATCTTTATTCATAAATCAAAGATTGAACTTAAACAACAGAATTATGGAATTTATCATTATTCATATACCTAGTTTCATGATTAATTTAACTAGTTTGAATTGAATATCAGCATATTTAGTGCACAATATATAGGAATACATTACGGAAAAAATCAAATAATGTAAACAACTCAATATTTGGTATTTAAATTATTTTTTACGAAATAGAAATGAAAACTCACCTCAGTATACTGTATATAGACGCACTAAGGACAAACTTGTTTCTAAAATACTAACTAATACATTTTTATTTAACACTTTAAACACTTAAACCTTTCTCAAAACACAAGCTGCCGCTTTCAGTTATGTGACAAATGACATGTAACGTCGGACTAAGATGGTCACGTGATTTTCGTGCGCCATGGCCTGTCTTTATAGTAGGCCTTGCAACAATGAAATATGACGTCATACTCGGGTCTTAAATACAGTGTCGGTCCAGGTTTCTTTCGGCAGAACATCAAAAGGTTTGAAAACTGTCAGGAACACGCACTTATTATTAGTCTCTAAATGAGGATTTCTCGTTTGAGAAGTCTTCATTTCGTGCTGGAACCGCTTCTCATGGCCGCCGCCAAACAACATCAGTCCCCCATTTCTAGGTAGCTTAATCACCCGCCCGCCGATTTGCTCTACAAAAACTCTCACCCGGTGCTACAACCCTAGAAAACTCAACCGTCCCTACCATTCGCGAAAGCCACGAAATCCATGGCATCGCCGAGACGATGACCCCGTGCCACCCGTTGGAGACGTTCCACTATCCACCTTGCCGGAAAAAGTGAACGGCCATGGCTGAGAAGAAGTCGAAGCGGAAGATATCGCTACCCTGGTTCAGGCAGGGTTCGAACGCACAGCAACATCCGGCGTTGCTGAGGCAGCACACCATCGACACGCCGAGCTCATTCCACGCCAGGTTGCTGAGGAGGCAGCCGAGCCAAAACGCCCTGGTTAGTAGATGGAAGCACGGGCGTAGCCAAGGGCCAATTATTATTACGTTTGAATATATGTGGTAATAGTAGCGCCTAGCGCCATCTTTTGACGAGAGGCAGACGCAGTTGCAGCCCAACTATTTTGTATTGTAGGGACACTTTGCGTTGTTTCTCGATCATTCGCCACGCCCCTCGGTCGAAATGAGCGGAACTTTGTGGAAGTCCGTGGAAGTTTCTGGACGGCTACTGGGCTGCTATATAAGCGGCGCCGCGGCGCGTGACCGCGCTTACGGCAGTATTGTTCCATGCGAACTCGAAGCGAATAAAAGTGAAAAGTGGTGAACGAATAGTGAAGAGAATTAAGTGTACCGTGTAAGTGAGTAATTTTAGTGCGCTGTTATTCGATGACCTTGTTAAGGATAGATACGTGAATCATTATTACTGTCGAAAAATGGAGGGGAAAAAAAGGAAGGGTGATAAACCTAAAGGTATGGACTACTGGAAAAAGTGGTGTAGTGAAGGTCAAGGGGTTTCTAATAAAGAAACAAATTTGGATTTAGCTATCAAAGCTTCAGCTACCTTGCATGCTGATAAGAAGACTGCCTACCCCGAAATCTAGTTTGGAATGCCTAGATATGTGCGATAAAAACCTTTATCCTAATATTTACACATTACTACAAATCTTGGCTACCATTCCTGTATCCACTGCTACCCCAGAAAGGTCTTTCTCGAGCCTAAGGAGACTGAAAAACTATTTACGAAACACTACAAGTGAAAACAGACTCAATGGTTTGGCTCTAATGAACATTCACTATGGAACAGAAATTCATGCAGATAAAGTAGTGGATATATTTAAAAGAAAAAGCCGAAGATTTCTTCTTTAATGGTTTTAGATTTAGCGCAGAGGAACGAAATTAATTTATCCATTTCATTTAAAGTTAAGAACTTTATAAATATGTCGTAGTTTTTCGGATGAATATATGGATATTAAATTTCATGTAAGTATATTTTTGTTGTTTTATTTACTTCTCAAACTAAACCCCCCCCCCCCCCCCAAAACTAAATCCTGGCTACGCCCGTGGATGGAAGATACCGTTTTCTTCGATTTTCGGAAATTCAAAGTTTTGCCCGCTAAAATAAACCAAAGTATAGTATAATTTTGAATGATTGTTATCCAAATAAGGGGACCCGGCATGTCACAGTCTGTCGCATAGGAAAAGTGAAGCCTTGAGGGGAAGTTTGTTTTCTGTCGACTAGGGGGCTGGTATGAGGTTATGTTATATGTCAGTGTCCAACTGCCATCAGGTTTTATGTGACATGCCAGTGCCATACGCCATTGAATATAAGAAATACGCCCCCTGTAGGCTCAATGCTAAACTAACTCTATGGGAGATGCCATTTTGTTGATCCGTATATTATGTTTTCTGTTTTGTTCAAAATCAGTCAAAAAAGCTTTATTTTCTAAAGTTGACTATTATAATAATGTAGTAAATAACCACAGTTGAATTCAAATGTTTAAATATTCCCGCCACGCTTGTGCCAAAAAGAGAGAAGAGTTAAAGAAGAGTTGTTAGAAAATGAAATAAAGCAAGTAAAATGTGATTTTTATTATGATTACCACGCCCAAAAGGCCTCCCACAGTTATCAGAAGTGGAATTTGAACATGCTAAAGTGTTATGCAGTGTAATTACGAAGTTTTAGTGCAAGATTTGGACGAAAAAACCATCTTCCGTCTTCCTGAAAACATTTTCGATATGGAACAAGTTTCGAATCAATTTAATTTAACCAACAAAGTTCTCTATTTTAGTTGCCGGTTGCCTTTGGAATTACATAAATCATAAACAATAATGTTTAAACTTTATAATAACCGGTAAGTACAGTTTCCCGCGGTGTATGTCTGACCTTAGTTTTTGGTGTTCGGGCGTAGTTTCCGAGAAAATGAATTTTCAAATTTCCTTTGACACCTCACTTTTCATGGCGATATTTGTGGTTATAATCCGGATGAATTTTTACTATATGCAGCTCAAACTGGTCACCACACTATTTTGCACCTTTTGCAACATCGAAACTTCGCGGAAACCCGCGGAAAATCCGAAATTTGGAAAGATTTGTGCCGTGTTTACGTCCGGCCCGGCCGCTGTTTTCGCCCCACAATCGGCGCGCGCCGATTGTCGGGGGGAACTTTTACCTAATAACCAAATAACTTTATGAAGACGACCACAAAATATATAGAAGACGACAAGAACAATGAACAAGAACAAAGAACAACGCAGTGTAAACCCAAAGTGTGCCCAAAGCTAGAGGTGACAATGGCCCATATAGTTAGTTCGCATAGTGCCCGTCGGGGCGTTGGCATCTTAAATTCAGTCGCGTATAGACTGAAAAGGAGGCAAAATATTTCCCATCATAATTCACATTTTTAAGTTTTATAACTTCCAGATACTCAGATGTGTCGATTAAAGGTAATGCGGCCGCCTGTAGTAGTCCCAATAATTGCAACCAGACTCTTCTTGTATCACCTTTAGTAATCCTACAATTCCCACTACGTGGGCATTACGTATAAGTAGGTAGTTCAAAACAAAAATCGTATTTCGTAAATTTTAAATTATTAACGCAGGTAGCTTCAGTCAGTGAAAGTTCTTTGGTAGATACATTTAACAAGGGAAAAAAGTTCACGTATACATATTACAAATGGATTGAGGAACCTGGTAACAAGGTGCACTCGCGACAAATTCTTAAATAAGCAAAATCGGCACTGACTTACATACTTATTACTTAAAATCGTGGAAATAATTGCTGGAAATCAATTTCAACTATAAAATAAATTTGTTTCATTTGACAGTTGCCATATTCTGCACTTGTAGACAGAAAATTGTCAAGTCTAATTTTTAGAAATCATGGAAACCATTATTAATATTTACTAACAATCAAAGTATCTGTTATAGTCATAGATTCTCCAATAAAATGGCATACTTGGCATCACTGATACCATTAGAATGAGGAAAGAATAGGACTCACTTTGGAAAGTGTAATGCTGGGTCCCCTTACTTTAAAGAGTCCCTGTTATCCACAAAGTACCATAGTTTCAATAAAGCAAGAAACTGTCTCGGTTTATCATACAGAATAGATATATTATAGACTGGCCGGATAATTCTGTTTACTCTGCGTCGCATGTTTTGGCACAGGCCTGTTTTATTAACACATTCATCGAAATAGATCAATGGCTTATTTTCGATGCAGACGGATTTATAGAATCTTTTATTCGGCGATCAAGTTAATTTTGTATAAGAATGGATCCGGAGAATATTATCTTCAACTTTGTTTAAAACCGCTTACTAATATAATGACAATAAAGGGAATTACTCTTATTGCTTTATCAAGGGAAACCAGTGCTAATGATATGTACAGGGTTATTCGTATAACATTCTACCTTCCTTAACTTTTTTGTTTTTAATTTTGGAAAAAATGTAAATATGAAAATTGTATAAAATTTTCTTACGGTCGTAAGTTAATGTCAGCTCGCCACTCGTCATTTACGAGGGTCGACTATCCAAAACACCGTAAAGCTGGTTGCACCAAGTTATACGGGGGCACTTTTATATTGACTTTCCATTATGCACAATAGGAGTAATAGGTATAGCGGAAAAATAAGGAGCATAATATGTATAATAAAAATGCAGGTATTTTACTTTTTCCATTTAAATAACGCAACGTAACTAAACATAGAGTAAGTAAAAATATACATAAGGAGGCAACAAAATTATTTACATAGTTTACAAGTTTTGCAAAGTTTTAAGTCTTGGATTTGATTTATTTTGTCTTCTATCTCGCGTATATAATGAAACCAAATAGTCGTGAAAAAAAGTTGCATACCTATATATGTATTTTATTGATCGGAATTCCTTTAGTACCCTAAGGCCTTCTTCCATTGCTGTCATCTGCAATTATCAATATTTTTATTTACAACAAAGAAAGAAACACACCTGTGACATGTTGGCTTTATATTAATCAACATATACAATGTATAATATGTCATAGAATATTATGCATAATACGAGTATTATGTAATAATATAATAATATTTCGATGACTATAGAAATAATCGAATAAGACATTTTTCTTAATTATTCGTCAAACTAAATCTAACTTTTTAGGATCTTTAGGAATTCGAAAAAAGGATACACAGATTTTGAATTGCTTTTACAGCCATGCGCACTGCAATAAGAACCGTGATAAACTCTACTACTCAAAATTGGCAACGGTATTGTATATAATTTACGCGCACCCGGTACAATACGAAGCACACCGTTCCGAGAGACACTGTGTAACAAAGTGACGCTCGGAATCGCCCGCTCAGCGGGATATCGATCGAGGGCCAAGGCGAAGGGAGCGGGATCGGGCAGGAGGGAAATATTTGTTTACACAGGCCAAGTAAGCGGACTTGCAGTATTCTCTAGACTTTGCTAGTAGTAGTCATTTTAGAACTTATCCTCTAATTTAATTCCTTGGGATATGATTTATGGACCAATCGAAAGGGAAAAGTCTCCGAAATAATATTCTGAAGAGGTACCCTATCAGAAATAACCAGAAATTAATTAAAAACTACTAATTATTTGTACACCAAGTATCATAGCCTCCTTTCCTTGAAATCTCAAATCTGACGATGATATGTCTAGTGTATGCAGTATTCAAAAATTTGGTGAATACGCCTGGAATACGAATAGTTTTCATAATCATCTAGACTTCAGTTCAGTATTAAGGCTTTTTGTCAGATTTTCTCAATTCATATCCCATAAAAATGCGTTGTTTTCTAAATCGCCAATTACTCTACCTCATACCGTTGAAAAACTAAATAAAAGTGACCCTTAGAAAACCCCCGTTTTTGATTAATTAGTTCTTGAGTCACTCCACGTGAAAAACCCATTAGTTTTTCAAAAGAGGTGTTAATGAATTATTAAAAAAGTGCCCTACCGTGGTAATAACCCGACATCATTCTGCACTTGGCTCAGCGATGGTGATAAAGCAATTAGCCTCGCAACGGGACCGTACAATATACAATTACTTGCCTCTATGGAAAAAGAACGTTTAGAGAATGTAAAATAATAGAAATTTAGTGGATTTCAATTTTGGCAATTAGCGGTAGTTTTTATAGTTTTTAAATAAAATAGAATCCCAAATTTTAAAGTATTACTCCTTGTGTTCTCTACAGATGGTAACAATTACTTTGCGCAACCTTTCTAGTTATGATTTGTGGCGACTCCTTCTAGCGAGTTTGTCCTTCAAAATGATTGAGTTTTACTAATTTCAAAAATGATAGAATCGCAAAAAGTGATAGCTGACGCACAACGTGAACAAAAAAAAATGTGTTGTGAAATTTATTATTTTCTCGATGTTATGGTATTATTTCTCTGCCCTTTCCAACATCCCATCGAATATCGATCAGTCCATAAATAAACAACGCTGGGGCCGAATGTGTTTTTGATCGAAGGCTAATTGCTGCTGAAATGGGAAAATAATATAGACATAATACTGGACGTTTTTTTTTGGGCCTCGGATAGTGCAAGTTGCCTTTATCTATAGCGAGGCTCTCCAGCACAAAGAATAACTTCTTCACGTTACAAACAAATTAATATAGGATTAGAAGATATGATTTTAGTTAACACATTGAAGGCTTATCCTAAATAACAGCTATCAGACTTCAACTTTTCGGCATGGTAATTAAATTTAAATGCGCCTAGTTAAGTAAATTTTGTACGGAAGCACAATGGTCTAGTGGCATGATTTTCGCTTTGGGTGCGACAGGTCCCGGGTTCAAGTCCCAGTTGTGGCTACTTTTTTTATTTTTTTTTAATCGAAATTTTCGAAATGGCACAATATTTATTATTTGTTAATTTATTTAATAAGTTTGCTTGGCAAATTATGCCTAAACACTAAATAATTAAGTTATTTGCAGTTGTTAAATTCTCTTCCTAAATACCTCTTAACCTTTCGTTACTTTATTAACTCATTATAATGGGATTATAATTCGTAAAATTAAGTACAATACATTTTGTAAAGGTATAGGTCCGGATATAAACATTTCCTACTAGAAATTGTTGGGAAATAATGTGATTCCATCCTTGGGAATTTGACAATGAGTTTATCTGAGTTTCCTGCGGGAAAATTAATGATATGATGGTTTTGCAGTGTATTCAGTATGAGGCAGTATAAATCTTAAAAACCGACTATTTTTAGATACGCTAGTTCGAGAGACTGACGACCATCGAATAGTTCAAAGAAAATACCCTTATCTCCACATAAAAATAGCTTATATCGGCCTCTTTGGAAATATATTATTTTTAAATGTATTCCCTGGAATATTCCTAAAGCCCCCGAGGTTATACCGTTGTGAGTAAAGCCGCAAAATGGATTCGTTTTTATTCTTTTCGTGTTTTCTATACGGTACAGCCATGGAAAATTTTATAGGTTATATACCAGCGGAACCTCGGACTCAGATGAGCTTCTAATTTGAAATTGAGACTAATTATGAGCTACAAGGTTTATGCTAATAAAGTAAACATTTTTCTGTTTAAACCCTTGTCTGTACAGGGTGGTTAAGGAATCAAACCGTAACAAGTGATATAATATCTTCAAAAACTAATCGCACTTTGTCGTAAAACCTGTTAATGGGTAATTATTACAATTGTTTTTAAAAAAATTTCGTATGTGTGATGGTTTCATGGCATTTTTTTTGTATTATTTCAGGGTATTTCTGAAAAAGTAACTAAAAAATTTGCTCGATAGGTAAGACTCAAAGTAGAAAAAATGTGTTTCTTAAAATAAAGTGACTTTTCATGAAATCGGCAGTGAATGTCTCAAAATCGTCATTAAAAGCTCAGAAATCGGCACCGAAGTAGCCCATTATTGTACGATTTTTTTCAATAAGTAGGCCTTGGCGAGATGTAAACATCAAACGTCAGACGCGGAGCCATCGCCCGTCAAAAGTGACCAAATATTCAAAACCTGGCCAATAAAGGCCCGTTTCTTTTCGTACACATTGCGAAATTGTTATCTGTACCAGCGCAATCTTTCAGTATAAATATTTGGTAGGTTTGAATATCAATCTATTTTTCATGGAGTCTGCACAACAGGCAGCAGTTTGGAGTTTCTGTTAGGAAGCGCCGTGCCTCGTCATACTTGACCTAGGTAGAGCGGTCAAAGTCAAGCAAGGCCGCGCGCAGTCGGTTCATGGACGGGTGATCCCGTATTATTATTTTTGTTTTCCTAATAAAACATTGTTTTTCCAATTTCAAATATATATATATATAATATGTATGTACCTCGGCACTGAACTTCTTTTTATGACTCATGTGGAATTTAGTTGCCGAGGCCTTTGGCCGAGGCAAATAAAAGTTGAACTTCAGTGCATTGGTACATAAATAGTTATTCTCCAATAGACTGGTTTCAGGTAGGTACAGGTTCTGCCAGAAATGTCTACTGACTATATTCTATCTGAATACTCCAACGCTTTGTCTACTGACTACTCTGACTAACCATTACGTAGGAAGGTTGGATTTATTTTGTAATTGAGTTGAAACATAGATTTTATTCCCCTTTAATGTACAAAGGGCGGCAGTCAATTCCGGGGTTAAATTGTGCCTTTTACAACCCTTATCGGAAAACAGGACTGTAATTGGTGCTTTTGTTTTGAGTACGCGGTGAAAGTTTAGTTTATCGACCACACTGTATAATAAAAACAAGAATATTACTACCTGTCATTGACAGGGTGGTTTATTCTTACAAACACCATTGTTGAAAAATATTTTTATAAAATAAAATCATGCAAATGTTTGTGTTACAACGAACTTAATATCCAAAATAAAATAAAATGCGTGTTTGTTATGTCCCTTTAATTTGACAAGTTTACATTACATATTTCCACCGATTTTCTTAAGAAAAGGCAGCATAAAAAGCAAGCATGAGTGTTTTGACACCTTTTTATATAGTGGACTATTAATTTGCTTTGGGACTTTAAACAAATTTTTCTATTTTCATTTTTACGTATACGTAAAACAAACGTAGTGCAAACAACAATGCAATGATGTCATGCTCGGTTCTTTATTAGAGTGTTGGTTGTTGTTATAAAAAGTGACAAATTCGATAAAATCGAAAAGTGGAAACTTTGGAAAATTCCCGCGTAAAATAGAAATTAATGAGAACCCTTTGTGTATGGCAGAAACTGGCCGGAGTGTGGCTATTGTCGTTGCGAGAGCGATACCTTATTTTATTTTTGTTCGATATCGATCTAGCGCCGCTGGCCCGTTGGCTTTGCGAAAGCGCTGAAAAAAATATATGAAAACGGGAGGATACTGGCAATCCCTTGAAAGCTATTTTATTGATTATAATGCGAGGAAAATTGCTAGAAAATAATTGTGCGAGTTGCTAGTCTACGGAGGCATTATTAGAAAAAACCTTTAATAAAGAATCTTAAGAAGGAGTCAAAGCTCTATGTGTATTATAAAATACGTGAGACGGAAATCACCCTGAGTAGTAACCAAGTTTTGACACAGTATTTTGATACCTGTCACGGTAATAGGTGTGAGTATGTGGTATTTAGATACTTTTCCAAGTTATTATGATTAGCTGTGCGGCTTGTGGCACTTCCTTGACCGCCAAAACAAAAATGTTTGAGGATAATAACCCATCGGTAAGCAATTTTGTAATTTAAATTAACTTTTGAGGCCACGCACCAAAGTGGCATAGGCGTTTGTGTGGGTGGAAATTTAAAATTAGAATTGCTGTATTATCAAGGATTCCTAAACTCACGTGTCTTATAATTTTTTGCTTGTATATATAAAGCAACTAAAAATACAACTACTTTGTCCCCTGATTTTTTCGTGTGTCGCTTCGTTTTTGAGAAAAAAAATCAAACTTCAGAGACACGCAATAGATATTAATAAAAAAAAACGTTTTTTTACAAACTTTAACACCCTGTATTTCAGAAATGAATCAATTCTGAACAATGTTGATAGGATTTTTTTTATTTTTACCCAATTAATATTCCCTTGGATTTTTGCCGCACGTGTAGCAAACACCCTGTATATTCTAATATTATCCACGATACACTTACCCACGGTATGTCACTAACGAATCCGAAAACAAGGCAACTATGCGCATCTACGTCAGTTGCGAATCACGAATTGTAAATAATGCATGGTGTCTTCGGTTGTGTTTTACGATTTTTTATAGTTTGCAGTTTAATGTGTCAAGATAAAAGTGTAAACAACTGACTGATCGTCAGTCCGGCTCGACAGTGCTTTGAAATAGGCCAAAAATGCCGGGATGTGCAGTCAGCGTATGTCCAAATAATAATAGAAACAGTAAGGGAACGGAAAAATTAAGTATTATAGATTTCTCAAGGACAATAATCTGGTATAAAGAAACAGATTATTTATAGAACAGGGCATAAAAATAGGGGACTCAACAGAGTTTATGCCTGGTTTATACAGCAAATAAAATAGAATGTGCAATAAAAAATTAGCCTTGTTATGGTTAAAGGGAATTATTATTTGATCCCTATATTTTACTCACTATTTATTATGTTGTTTTGTTTGTTGTTTAACTATAAACTAAGCATTAGTTGTGCAGGTTGTGCTTGTGTGCATTAATTGGCAAATAAGGCTTTAATTTACATAAACCGACATAAACACTGGAAGGAAAAAGTTATATTTTTGGTAAGGCTTTGAATTTTATTTATCAATATTTTTGCCTATAACAAGTCATCTGTAAAATACTTTTTTTCGATGGAGAGTTTGTGTCGATAGAAGCCAAAACTTAGTTCAGGATTACCTTACTTACAATAAATGTATTATTTAGATAGGTACCTATATGATATTTTTTATTGTCTACCAATATACGGTCTTTTAAAAGAAAAATCCTGTTAATTTAACAAAATATACATCAATTTTATTTGCATGCATAGGTACGATTAGCTAAAACGCAAAGAAAACAAATTATTTGTAAAATTATGTTTTTTATCAACAGAATATTCATTCATTTATCTAGTAATATAATCTACATATTTTTAACGACATTTATTTAAAAGAAAACGTTTAAAATAAGCAAAAACCCATAAAAAGTATCTATTGCTGTGTAAAACATATGGAGCAATTTAAATTCTGATTCGCAACTGACGTCACAAGGTGCTACAGAGATAGGCATATGGATGCGCAATGACATACCGTGGGTAAGTGTATCGTGATATTATCCTTAGTTCCATTTTCTGTTTATGATATATACCTACGTCACAAAAACGAATTCCCAGAAGTATATTATCGTGCCTGTCACACCCAGAATGTGCCCTCGGAGACACAATCTCTTGCAAATAATGGCCTTAGCAAATTACAAAATAGCCATCGTATACTGTATCGGGGTTAATGTAGATGCCTGATGGAAATCCATGCCTGCCTTTCGTGTAGCCTGTCACATCGATCAAATTCCAGGTTTGAAAGTCGCATTTGCCGTATGGTTTCGCATTTTAATGCGGCATAAGGCAGACTGAATAATGTTATTTAGATTTGAGGATGTCTAAAGTGTACGGGTTGTCTCAAAATGTGGTCTGCGGATTCAACATTAAGAATCTTGTTTATTGGTTTGTTCTGACGCGTACCATCGAGTTTTGTTGATGCCAAGAAGTGGGAGGAAAAGTGATTTAGTTTTCAGGTGTATTTTCGTCATTGTTTCTACACTGAGAAAACTACAGTTGCATTGTTTCTTAAATGTTATTATTGTTAGTGTCAAAATTTGGTCTTAAGGTTAACGCTATAACAACAGTGAATTCTGTAAAAGTAGGTATGTATTTGTAAATAATCAGTACAGAACAGTACTACCACAATTTTCTCAAGCTTACAAGCCCTGTGCAAACATGTGGCAACGCCGCAGCGGGACGGTTCAACGGGTCTATGCAGTATAGAGCAGTCCGCACTTTGGCTTAGTTTATCTTTTATAATAAATGTTCGACCCTCTTTAAATTATAATTAGATACATTTGTGAACTTTGTTTCAATAATTGGGTACCTAAATAAGTAGGTACGTTTGTTTGACAGACAATAAAAGCAGTAACAAGTAACAAAATATACACAGAAATATAAGTATTTATAATAAGTACGATTTCTGGTGTGGATAGGTACATTTTCGACAAATAATTTAAAATTAAATTTGGGCAAATAGAGGGGACTACATTTTGTTGCAAGTCGAATTTTTGTGAGAATTTTTCTGAAAGTGCGCCATCAGTCAAATTTTACCTATCTTCCCTTATGGTTAAATTTTCATAAAAATACAAACAACAAGCGAACAGAGAACAACATGTTGTGAAGGAGAGTTAATCTCTTCTGATTGAAAGGACAGTTAGGGTCAATTTCATAATACATTCAACTAAATTATCTTCTGACTTTAACATTAGGTAAAGAAACTTTTGCAACAATACTAAACAATGGTTGGCTTGTTAGAAAGCTCCTTTAATTTTAAAGGGTACTTTAATTTGTCTATGCAATTGGCCCTTAATCGTTTTATTCTTAAATTTTCGTCCTTTGGAAAGCCCAAAACGAATACAAGTTGACCGCTTGGCGTCAAGCAAAGAAACCCTAGTCCTTCCACGGTTCTAAGCATCTTGAGGCTTGAAATTGTAAAGGAACGATTATTCACTTCGAGAAATGTTTCATTTTTCACAAACAAAACATATTTATAAAAAAGCTGTCGCCAGCACTTCGGGCTGTCTGTTTCCACCCAGAGACACACTGCCTCCTCGTAGCAATCTGGCGACGATAGCACTACCCGCACTACGCAAATTAATTCTTGTAAAATCAAGTGACAGGGAGTGACAGGCCACGCCGCGCAAACCCGCAAGCCATGTTGCCAGCCTTCCCAACTTCAGGGCTCTCCTAGAGTCGGCTGTGGTACTACCGACTCTTTAAAATAAATAGACTGTTTTATTTAAGTATTTTTCTTAGTGTGTAATAAAATATGTCACACATTATACGTACTCGATGACAAGTTCTACGTAGGTCCATTGATGCTATGGAGGACGTGTCTATTTTGGCGACAAGAATATTTATATTTAGTTCTCTGGCGTCCTGTTGATATTTTGATAATTTCTACTGTTCAAAACTTATGAATAAATAACGTGGAAATAGCGTAGGTATTATATTGTTGGGGCGTAATGCGAAATTCGGCCAGATTTCCGCTGGGATTTTTACCGCGTTGTTTTCGAAATATTTTGATGAAATTACTGTATTTTCTTTGACCTATTTGTTATTTCCCAATATAGAAATGATCTCGTGTTCATGCGAATTATTTTGCAATATTATTTAATCAGAACAAATTCTTGATTTTTCACTTGGATTTTATGAAGGGCCTCTAGAATAGGGAAGCGCAGTTATTAGATTTTATTGGGTCTTAATTAAGATATAAATGAAAATAGAAATTTAAATTTCCGTAATAGGGACATTTCGGAAAATATATGGAATAATTATTATCTAGTTTCTACTAGAAAGCAGTTAATAGTTATTTATGTACTGAAGTTTAACTTTTTATGACTCGTGTGGAATTTAGTTGCCGAGGCTTCTGTCCGAGGCAAATAAACCACATGAGCCATAAAAAAAACTTCAGTGCCAAGGTAAATATTTTTTTTTTTTTTGAAATCGGGAAAAATGTTTTATTAAGCAAAAATATAATCATAAGGGATCACCCGTCCATGAACCGACTGCGCGCGGCGTTGCTTGACTTTGACGATCGCTCTACCTAGGTCAAGTATGACGAGGCACGGCGCTTCCCAACAGAAACTCCAAACTGCCGCCTGTTGTGCAGCCTCCATGAAAAATAGATTGATATTCAAACCTACTAAAATATTTATACTGAATGATTGCGCTGCTATAGGTAACAATTTCGCAATGTGTACGAAAAGTTAAATGGGCCTTTATTGGCCGGGATTGTTTACGATGCGACATGTGTTAAAAAATGACAGGATCGGCAAAACTACTATATTATGCAGAATCTTACAAGACAGAAAATCTAACACAACGATAAACCCGCCAATACCTACCGCCAGGAGGAAGAAAATTTTAAATGACGAAACAAAATATGAAATTTGCATTCATTTTATTTCAGTAAAGAGATACCTACCACATTGAATAAAATTTTAACGGCCTTGAAGCAAGATGACAGCATAGCTCCAATTAGTAAAGATAAGTTATGGAAAACACTGAAGGAAATGCACATTGCCTGGGATAAACATTACCAAAAATCACATTCAATTGTATGTTGGAGAAGGAAATATTTAAGAAACATTAGAAAGTTTCGCATGAAACAAAGGAATATTTACTACATGGGTTAACGAAGGCTATACCAAAGTCTAGAGAATACTATAAGTCGGATCAATTCTTTGAAGTCGTCGAAAAGCCGCTGATTTTTTGCGACCGGTCGTAAATTAATGTCAGCTCGCCACTCCGTTATTTACGAGGGTGGGCTATCCAAAACACCGTAAAGCTGGTTGCACCAAGTTATACGGGGTCACCTCTATATTATTTACTTTCCATTATGCACAATAGGAGTAATAGGTATAGCGGAAAAATAAGGAGCATAATATGTATAATAAAAATGCAGGTATTTTACTTTTTCCGTTTAAATAACGAAAGATATACCTAACTACACATAGGGTAAATAAAAATATACATAAGTGAGTACCTAGGAGCAAACAAAATTATTTATATAGTTTACAAGTTTTGCAAAATTGTAAGTTTTGGATTTGATTTATTTTGTCTTTGGGTTTTTAATTCCCTATTCGCAAATTTAAGTGTGTAGTAAATGCGAACTCGCGTATATAATGAAACCAAATAGTCGTGGGGAAAATTAGCACGTGGATATATATGTATTTTACTGATCGGAATAAAACCTAAGCAATCCTGATGCGATAAGTCATTAAATTTTGATAAGAGAATACTTTCTAAATTGATTATATATTCACTAAATTCTCGTGGAGGTACTGTCAAACTGCCAAATGGTCCTGAACCGCCTTCATAGGCTTTTAGTTCACAAAATATTGTTGACTTCTCTGCCTGCCAGATTACGCATACGAATATGCCTCTAACCATAAGCTTCTGGTAATAATGCTAATGGAACAGCAGTTGTTAATAAACTTTTTCCGGGCAAAGTGAATGATTGGTCATCAACATGTGTCTTACAAATTTTTATACGTTTATGTGCCTCTTCAGGTGCAATATTCGCAAATTTATGGTCTTTGACCAACTCTAAGGCCTTCTTCCATTGCTGTCATCTGCAATTATCAATAGTTTTATTTACAACAAAGAAAGAAACACACCTGTAATATGTTGGCTTCATATTATTCAACATATACAATGTATATGTCATATAATATTATGCATAATACGAGTATTATGTAATAATATAATAATATTTCGATGACTATAGAAATAATTGACTTAATTATACCTCAAACTAAATCTTACCTTTCGGTGTCTTTAGGGATTCGAAAAAAGGACACACAGATTTTGAATTGCTTTTACAGCCATGCGCACTGCAATAAGAACCGTGATAAGCCATTACTACTCAAAATTGGCAACGGTATTGGATATAATTTGTGCGCACCCGGTACAATACGAAGCACACCGTTCCGAGAGACACTGTGTAACAAAGTGACGCTCGGAGTCGCCCGCTCAGCGGGACATCGATCGAGGGCTAAGGCGAAGGGAGCGGGATCGGGCAGGAGGGAAATATTTGTTTACACAGGCCCAGTGAGCGGACTTATAGTATTCTCTGGACTTTTGCTATATACTGTGCGTAAGATAGTAGTAAATGTATTATTTTTTGTTGTTTATGCAATTTTTATCTCGGTTTTATACTTATTTTTATATTATATAATACACATGTAGAGTGTAGATATGTGTATAGTCTACCTTACGAGAGAATACGAGCCTCAAGAATGCGAGTAAAAAATTTCGAATGTTGCCAAACTTCCAAATATAATTCTCTTTAGAAAATACAATAAACCAAAGCCATTACGCTAGTGCACCAGAATTGTACAGGTGTTTTGCGATCCGGCAACGCCTAGCAAGCCTGCAATCGCAGTCAGTATCCCAAGCTGAATATTTCTTAGAGCGACTGGCGGTCGTAAATATCACGAACACTAGTCTTCGCCTCATAGCCGTGCGCGAAGGGAGACAATTTGAGTTTTGCGGTGTTAGTAGTGGTTGTATAATGACCAGTGTCCGCGGAAAGACCATACATAGAAAAGCCAGGGAAATTATTGCAAACGTAATAAGGGTTTGCCATGAGGAGGCAACTAATAACGCTTTCAAATTATTACTTATTTTATCAGAGTCCTCAACTGACTAACAAAATTTTCACCGCCGTTATTACCGACGCCTGTGGCGGCACCAATTTTATGGCATATTCACGCGTGTTTTATTTTACTTCCCCCCTGCCTCTCTAGCGTTTTCTCCTGTGTTTTACTATAGAGTGTAAATGCTTAGAAAGTTCAAGTAAATTTGTTAAATGTTAATTTTTTTTATAAATAATCCCAACGAAACTAAAACCCTATTTCGACGATTATGATACCGCAAATGCACCTCTGCTCCATCCCAATGTCCATTGTGTATTATTGTTTGGAGGCATTTTACAGGGGTCCTCTCTATTCAAACTAACCGCAAGTGAAACATAAACACAAGTTGTTGCATGGCTAGAGCGCATAGACGTAACTTAAGGGGGGGTTAGGGGGGGCTTAGCCACCCCTAAATTTCTATTAGCCCTCCCTAAAATGTAAAGGATGTGCGAAGATATGCTTCTCGTAAACAGAATAGATCTAACATTCTGACAACGCAACGTTATGCAAGACGGCGAACACCGCACGCGCCTTTTTAAATTCACCAGTTTCGACGAATCGCTTGCTCTTGCGGAATCTTGCGCCTTGTGCCCCCACAAAATCCGACTGAAATTTAAACGCGCAAGCGAGAGCGAACACACCGTGCCTGCTGCCGAGAGAAAGAGAGACGAGACGGGCGTCGCAGAATGTACTTTTGCTGTGCCAGACTCCAGACTTTTATTTTGTTATTCATCCAGTTTATTGTTGTTTCGTTATAATATGTAAATAATCTTGCATCACAAAATATCGGACATTCCCAACATTTTTTCTCTGGTTTCTACTCGGAAACCTCTACTTTTTCATAATGTTTTTTCTTAAATGAATTAAAAATGATTCAAAGTTACCAGTAGATAGACTTATACATTATTTTTTGAAGCCTTAAAATAATTAACGTTTTTGAGTGTGGCACCTGAAGGGTGGTACAGGGTGATCCAATCAGTAACGTATTTATGTAGAAGGGCGGGACCGAACCCATTTCGGAATTTGAAAATATTCACTCCAGCTTGTAAATTGGAAGATATTGGGATTTCCCAAGACTAATTTTATATAATTTTTCTTCAATTTTTTAAAAAATTTCGCCTGCGGCGCATTTTTTAAAATTATTTTAAATGCCCTTGTTAAAAAAAAGACACAAAAATTGTCCCTCCACCACTCGAAATTAATTACTATATACGTCACAGAAATGATCCAAACTCGTAGCCCCGGCCTACCATTTTACAGAATGACATTTAAAAAAATATACCTTTGTAAGTAGCGTACCGACTTTCAAAAATTTCTTCTTAATGGATCAAATAATTCATGGTCGGGGCCCCGCATTTTCATGCGGCACCCGGCCTCGCAAAATCTTGAGCCGGTCCTGATCAGCCCCCCCTAAAAATACGACCTAGTTACGTCTATGCTCGAGCGTGATACGCACGTGATCGGCTTGCTATTGGCTAGCCGGCAATAAAGTCTGACCCGGCGGGCGAGTGCAGCCGAGACGGTGTATTGAGTTGCAACTGGACCTTTATTTTTTCCGATATAATTCTTTCGCTGTTTATTAATTGTTGGAGCTACGACTTGTGTTAATAGTAGAAATTTGCGGGTAAGTGAATGACTAGGTGTGCCATAAAAGTTTGTTTTTAAAGTTCTTAATGCTGGGGCATATTATTTTAATATTTTATACTATAAAATTCATAGAGATCGTCCTTAATGCGGCCCTGCCTCGTATTAGCCCTCAGAATTGTTCACGTGCTTCCATCGTGTAAATGTTTACGCGCCACTTGCATTTAGTTTGAATAGAGTGTACGTTACTTCTGTTCTAAACTATCTATAACTTTATGTAGTATTTCTATACAAACTCCGTAGGGGATTTGCATTTATAATGAGCCATAAACCATCCTTTTATTCCCAAACAGACTTTAGTAAGTAGTGGTGAGATGTAGGTGATTTGGGCGTCATCTACAACTATGGCAGGGGTTAGAAGGAAATCATCCACTATTATTGTTGGTTGAATGGACTTCCTATTTGTTCTTCTGGAGTGCATTTCGAGTATCCAACAAAAGCGTGTTATTCATCGCATTATTATCTCGTATCTCTTTCTTTCTCCAGACCGGCGTGTTGGAGATGACCTGGGTGGTGTGCGACTACACTGCCGCCGGGCCGGGCGAGCTCTCCGTCTCCAGGGGCCAGCAGGTGGAGGTGCTCGAGGCCTCCGCCGCCAGGCCGGACTACTGCCTGGTGCGCGCGGCCGCCGCCTCCGCCGCCGCCACGGCGAGGACGGCCGACCACGAGGCCGCCGCCGCCGAGGGCCTCGTCCCCCTGGCGGCGCTCAAGCAGCCGCCCCCGGTCGGCGGCAGGGGCTCGCCCGGCCGGCCGGCGGCGGACCAGCAGGAGGCGGGTGAGTCGTTCGGGGACGGCCTGCGGAAGCAGGGTTGCCACTACCAAAACTTCGTTTTCGGTAGATAACTTGATAAAAATTCGGTAGAAATCGGCAGATGTAAAGTCAAGACGTGTTTCTAATAAACCGTGCCAAAAACATTGTTTTTAGCGTTTAATGGTGTTGATTGTTGAGCGTTCCTGTCAAGTGTCTAACTTTGTCAAATATTATGGCGGCTGGTAACATCTTTTCATACTACATATATTGGAAGGAAGCCCGGAAGAAAGATTTTGTTCCTATTTATTGCATTTTAGAGTAGCTAAAATTCATTCAACCGGCATATCGTCGTCGAGCGTGTAATATCTTCAATGTGAAAAATATCAAATTTTTCAGGAAAGCCAAAAAACTTGTTACTGTTAAATTATATCATATATCTAAAATACTTTAATGCATAGTATATTTTATATGGTAATTAATCCATTGTAGGTCACTGTGGATCTTCTTTCTCAGTTTTAAATTAATCTATAATAAATGAAGAACGCAGTCTACTTCACAATTTATCTGAACGATCTTATCGGGTGTGTGAAAAATTACGTAAAAGTTGGGCTCCATTTGACATGTTTGACAAGATGCGTCTCTCTGTATTCTGGTCTTCTCTGTGATAGAATGTAACAGGAGGGAGTTCTGGGAATAATTTCCACGATCGATGGAAATAAATTCCAACAATATAAGAAATTATTAACGCAATACATATTTACTACAAAACATTATCCTCGACCTTACCTTCCACCACTGAGTAAAGGAATACGTTTACTCAATGCGTCCACCTAAATATACATGTGATCCAAATGTAACAGGGGAACATTCTTTTTATAGATCAAAGTGAAAATTAGAATTTCAAAATTGTATTTTAGCGAAATATTACCTACGCCCATGCCTTGCATAAATACTCTTTGTGTTTTGGTAGGGAAATTATTATAAAGTGTTTATTAAAATTATAAATGATTTTTCAAATTATGGTCAAATCGGTATAAAGCGTGGACCAACTGGCAAATGAGACAGTACCTATATTCTGTAGATTCATACAATCACATAATAAGGTAATAAAATTTACAATGTGCAAGTAGGTACCTACTTAAAATTATTTAAAATAGGTATTCTACATTCTACTAATATTTGGCGCAGTTATTTAAACATTTTTTTAAAAAGCTTTAAAAACTCAAGCACTAAATAAAATTAAATGTACCTAACTATCAAAACATTGAGATTATAAATTTTACACGCAGAATAGCTCCGATGTACTGAATCGAAATATCAAAATATATCCCATGTGACAGCCAGACGTCACATCGGAGATATTTTTAGAACGGGTAATATCAACGATGTTACATAAATGCACATAAGAGATGTTTTTGTATCATTCTGCAGTACCTCGGCACATTAGAGATGTTAATATCAGGTATAGGTAGGGCACGGGCGTAGCCAAGGGGGGGGGGGGGTTCGGGGGTTGAAACCCCCCCCCCCGAAATAAGCAAAATATTACCTAATATTATACCGAAAAAATACGAGGAGTGAAGAGTTAAATTATTATTATTGAATATATTATGTAGTAATAGTAGCGCCTAGCGCCATCTTTTGACGAGAGGCAGACGCAGTTGCAGCCGAACTATTTTGTATTGTAGGGACACTTTGCGTTGTTTCTCGATTATTCGCCACGCCCCTCGGTCGAAATGAGCGGAACTTTGTGGAAGTTCGTGGAAGTTTCTGGACGGCTACTGGACTGCTATATAAGCGGCGCCGCGGCGCGTGACCGCGCTTACGGCAGTATTGTTCCATGCGAACTCGAAGCGAATAAAAGTGAAAAGTGGTGAACGAATAGTGAAGAGAATTAAGTGTACCGTGTAAGTGAGTAATTTTAGTGCGCTGTTATTCGATGACCTTGTTAAGGATAGATACGAGAATCATTATTACTGTCGAAAAATGGAGGGGAAAAAAAGGAAGGGTGATAAACCTAAAGGTATGGACTACTGGAAAAAGTGGTGTAGTCAAGGTCAAGGGGTTTCTAATAAAGAAACAAATTTGGATTTAGCTATCAAAGCTTCAGCTACCTTGCATGCTGATAAGAAGACTGCCTACCCCGAAATCTAGTTTGGAATGCCTAGATATGTGCGATAAAAACCTTTATCCTAATATTTACACATTACTACAAATCTTGGCTACCATTCCTGTATCCACTGCTACCCCAGAAAGGTCTTTCTCGAGCCTAAGGAGACTGAAAAACTATTTACGAAACACTACAAGTGAAAACAGACTTAATGGTTAATGAACATTCACTATGGAACAGAAATTCATGCAGATGAAGTAGTGGATATATTTAAAAGAAAAAGCCGAAGATTTCTTCTTTAATGGTTTTAGATTTAGCGCAGAGGAACGAAATTAATTTATCCATTTCATTTAAAGTTAAGAACTTTATAAATATGTCGTAGTTTTTCGGATGAATATATAGATATTAAATTTCATGTAAATATATTTTTGTTGTTTTATTTACTTCTCAAACTAACCCCCCCCCCCCCCAAAACTAAATCCTGGCTACGCCCGTGAGGTAGGGGTAAATACTATTATTTCACATTGTAGGTATTCTACATAGACGCGCAATGTTAAAATGAACCTAAATGTGACAAAACCCGAATTTGGCCCTAATTGTCACATTGGAGGTATTACACGCTCGACGACGATATTTTGGTCACGTAGGTACTATTTTGAATTAATAATAATCGTCATAATAAAATAAATACCTAAGTATTTAAAAAAAAACAAAAGAATAATACTCTTTTTATTAAAAACAAAAACAAAACATTAAACTCTTAAATTACAAAAATAAATAAAAACAAAACAACAAAACTCCCATTGGGAGCGTCGGCAATGTCGCCAGGGTTGCCACGCCAGTTCAAGAAAACATTTTTTTCTGGCTTACATTATGAAACTAAAATCATGTACCATATACCTACCGAAGAATGAAAATCGGTAGAAAATAAGGTCTTTTCGGTAGATCGGTAGATGGACTGCCAAATCGGCAAGGTTGGCATGATATATATCTTGATATATATCTTGATATATATCTTGATACATATCAAGATATTTATTCTTTGATATTTATCAAGATATATATCAAGATTTAAAATGCAAGTACTTAGTTATAGCCCTGAATGCTTACCATTATCAAAACTGATGTAATTGGGAACTTGAACTTTTTTTTTCTTTAATATATTTGCCTACCTATAGAAAGAGCACATACCAAATGTCAGCTCTCAAATCGCCATATTTAATTTGCAATAAATAATTAAAGTTGTGACCGCAAGCTCTTCATTTGAAACGACACGAAAAGCGCGTGAATGGCTGTGACGTCATATAGCTCGATCGATCAGAAGGCAGTGACAGGAGTGACAGCTACACAGAATTAGGGAAGGAAAAATGGAAATTGAACATTAAGGGATCTGACGTAGGTCAAAAATAAGAACCGCCTAAAAGTCTAAATTTAACAAGCACTTCTTTAACTGAATGGTGAGGCTACAGGACTAGTAATTCGTAGGTCTCGGGTTCAATCGCACATGAAGTTTTTTTTTAATTATCTCTTTATTCCACCTCTTATATTTATCACTGATTATCATTTTTAGTAATAATTGTACAATGGTTATTATGAAGATTATTACACAATATACTCCATAGTGCATTTAAATTCAAAATACTTACCTACCTAATATGAAATTGTCAGTAGCAGGAAAAATGTAATACATTGCTCGATGCGTAAGCTCTTTTTGGCCTTGGAGAGAGTTTTAAGACCCGAGTTAACACGGGCGTTAAACAACCTCCTCGGCCAAAAAAGTGCGCTTACGCATCTCACAATGTAAATAACTATTTAATACAGCACACTCTTCAAACATTATCAACAATATCAAGACTGAGATAGACTATAACAAGACGGATAAACAAGGATGGGACGTTCTCGTTGATTTTTCTAAACAAAGCTTGCCTGGTGCTGTAGTTTTTGTACATGTGCCGCCCATATTAGTTTATACATGGTGCCGCCGCCCACCAGAGGCACCACCACCAACGAGCTACTTGACGTCACAACCAAGGAGGGCGCGTTTCCAGAATGATTTGAATTATGCAGTTTTGAATTGCTTACATTTATTACATAAAAATAAAAATAAATGAGTTTTTTTGTGAACTGTGGTTCATTTAATGGCAATAAATTACGTTTGAAAGTAATATTTTTGAAATGTAATTTTTGTGCAAGTTCTCCATTATAATAATTACCTAATAAGTAGGAATAGCCTATTTTTGATACCATTACTTCTTACCGACAATTATTTTATAGGAGTTTTTTTTATATAAGTATACAATAATCTAACGTTTTGTTTTTTGTTTATGAAGTTTAGTATTTATGTGTTATTTGAGAATCATTTTTTGTTTTTATTTTTTGAATTTATTTATAGTAAAGTACAAATAAAAAACGCTGGAGTTTTTTTTTACAATATTTGTACCTTAGATATACAAAATTCAATTTTTTAAAAATAAATGTCAAGATTTGGATATATATCAGATATATATCGATAAATATCCGATATTTTGATATTTATATAAAAATATCATATTTGCCAACCTTGCAAATCGGTAGATCTACCGAAAAATCGGTAGAAGTGGCATCACTGCGCGGAAGGAATCTCGGCAGAACGTGGCGCGAGGAGGCGGCGGCCGCGCGCAGGCGCACTGCGGGAGGTCGGGTCAAGGTCGGCGGCGACGGCGGCCGCCGCCGCGCCGGCTGCGATCGATGGCTGCCGGCCGCACAGGCGATCCATCCGGTTGAACAAGTTACGGGGGTTGGGTGTGTTTTTATTACTATGACACCCTGTATGTTGATTTTTTGGGAGCCACGCGTCACGCGTTGGCTCCAAAATATAAAGAAATGATGGGGGGGCTACTCTTGGATGGATCGCCTACAGGGTGGGCCAAATTGGACACTTTTAAAGGGAAACTCCTATTTTTGACGGAGATAGACGAAAACTGATATCGGTGTCTGAGGCTCATTTTTTATGATAAACTTAATGGCGAAAACCGCAAATCGACATATGTCACCGTTCTTGAGTTACAGGGTGTTTTTCGAAAATGTTCGTTTTCGAAAAGTGGCCTTAACTTTTTCGGGTTGAAAATTTTGTGTTTCTGTAAAAACATTCTTAAAGCACTTTTTTACGTGGAATCCAATGCTGCTACTACATTTTTTTTAAAGTCAATGGTTTAAGAGTTACAGATAAAAATATTATTTTTTAAATGGAACACCCTGTATATTTTTGCATTTTTTAATAGAGCAAAAAATTACATTTCCAAAAATATACAATACTTAATGATTTACTTAAGTAGTTATCAATTACTAATAGCTTTTATGATTTCATGTGTATAATAATAATTGGAAGCACGCCCTTTCAACAAGTAGGCTTTGGACGGTGAGACAATGAAACAACCGTGGAAAAATGTTTACTGTTACCTACCTGTCAAATTTTCAGTAAGGCTGTTTAGGCAGGGTAAAGATTTTTCTATTTTTGTGTAATTTATAAACTTTATAACATACCTACAATGAAATTTGAAAGTTATGAAAAATGGGATATGATAGTCTGTTTTATACAATCCGGGGAAAAATCAGATGCAACGAGCAATTTATACTACGAGCGGTATCCAGAGAGAAGACATCCTTTCAAGCACATTTTTGCAAGATTGCGACACAATTTGATTAATAGTGTTGGAGTAATAGTTAATAGATTTGACCGAAAAGGTAGGTACGAGTTAAACAGAGATATGCATTTTCCCCGGATTGTATAAGTATATATTATATATTGTATATATAAGCTCAAAAAACAGCCGATTTGATTTACATTAAAAAAACACAAGTTTATGTCATATCTCAAAAATCACAAACAACATAAAAAAATTGGATTAGATTATCCTATTAAACCCAAAATTATACCATTTTTGTCTCTACAGTTTTTCTGTATAATCAGACATAACGGAGCTACAGACATCTGATGAAATAGCAAAAAAAACACTATTTTCAAAATATCTAGTGAGCCATGAACTTTTTTAAAAATCCAAAAGGGGCATTAGATTGAGCATTCAAAACTGCAATTCTTTCCCCATTTAACCTTTGTTCTAGCTCTGCTAGTTTCCGAGATCCCCATAGTGGGCAACGAAAAAACTCTCCCTGTATATTCAAGACCTAAATTTAAATGCGAGTTAAGTAAGTTTTATATGGAAGCACAATGGTCTAGTGGCATGATTGCCGCTTTGGGTGCGAGAGGTCTCGGGTTCAAATCCCGGTTGTCTCATTTTTTTTTAATTTAAAAATCGCATTTTCGAAAAGGCAAAATATTTATAATTTTTGTAGTTAACTTATTTTCACTGAACAATTAAATTATTTGCTGTTGGTAAATTATCTTCCTACAACATACAACTCGTGATATACAGTGTGTCCCAATTTTATACTGGACACCTCAAAAATATTTGAAGGTCAAGAAAAACAAATAGGCCTAGACTTTTGAAATTTTGCAAGTCTACTCAGTTTTTCATTCTGAACAAGTTGTCTTAATAACATTTTGTCGTAAAAAAAATCCCTAATAGGGTTTCTTAAAAATTAGCTATTTTAAAAAATCATAGCAGGCCATGAAATAATTACCCCATCCAAATATCACCGCCTATTTGATACTCTCCCTTGGGACTACCAATAAAAAAATAGAGACCATTTGTTTTCCTTGCTTACGCTCGGGCAACAATCTTCACCCTGAGGATTAAAAGACGCACTTTAATCCCTTGGTACATAATATACTATTTTATCATTCTTATCTCCGGAACAATTATTTTTTTATTAATAATATCTGCGAACTAGGGACTAAAGATTAGATAATCGAGACGAAAAAATCATGTTCAAGTTCAGTTACAACGAGAATATTGTGATTGTCCATATTGTCGTTCAAACTCGTAGATATAACATTATGGAAAATTTTGTGAATATTTTGGGTGCATAATTGTCATTTAAACCCGGCCTACATAGTATGGTAGTGTGGTATGTCGACCTAAATGGTAAGAACATTACATTATCAAAAATCGGTTTCTCGGAATCTGAATACATCTCGGTCGACGCGTTGAAAAAATTCGAAAAGACCGACCAGCGCATTTTTTTGAATTTGGCTTTCCTTTTATAATAAAATATGCGGGATATAATATATCTATCGCCTTTTATATCGTTATGATGTTTCAATAAAAGTGATTGAATATAAAAATAAAAGTGTCATAAAAGGAGGAAACTTTATTCACGAAAATGGGACAAAAACATCTCACAAAATGTTTATATTAGATCGTAATGTACTTTTATTAGGAATTAAAGTGCCTTTCGAGAAAACTATATAGTTTACTATTGCACTTTCAAGTACCTATAGTAAAACTGCTAGGATTTATTTTAATACCTATTAAAGCCAAGTTAAAAAACCATAATATTTTTTTATTACTTTTCTTAACAGAGCACTATTTTAAGCAGAAATTTTGTTCTAATTTGTCCAGACTAGTATGTAAAATTGAATAAGACATATTATATCTAATCTCAAAATGTTTAGTAATAATATGAAAAATTTAAATATGTCTTTCAACGTGCTAGCACACAAATACGGAAATCATAACTTTTAATAAAGTCCTCGAACTATTTGCAAATAAAACCATCTATTTAGGTTGTTGTTTTCGAGAAATATTCGCAGGGAATAAACACCTTCATTTTTTATTGCCAGATACGTAGTATAGTCCTCCTTACGGCAGAATGCGTGCGACGTAAGGGGGAAGAACTCGTAAATATTATGGAATTAGTCGCAGTTCAGGGGCGTAGCTCAATTTTGTGTAACTCACTGACTTAATTTTCATATAATTGTTATTTAATTTATTGTTAGTATTATTTTTAACGGTGATGCCTTAGATTATGGAGGAAGGCAAACCCTTATAACATTGGCAATTATTTCTGGTGCTTGAGAATGCAACTTCTTCCCTGTTTACTCATTTTGCACACGTTAACTCCCGAACATACGAAACGCCACTGAGCTCTCTGAGCCGGCGGAAAAAACTTGCCAGCTGCCTAAAAAATGAGGTCTGTATGGTAGCCCAAATACTCAGTTAACTTTACGTACTATAGAAACAGGCACAAAACGCGTTGGCTAACTGATTTTGTCAGCAGACTCCTTCGCAGAAGTGCTGTGTTGCCGTATTTCAAAGGCGATGGTAGACGCGACGATGTTGAAAAAAATATAATAGGTGTTTTATCACACCGCGTTAAAAATAAATGATAAACAAAAATGGGTAAGTGGTCCCGTGATACGAGCTTTATTTTTTCGGTATAATAGAGTTCAGAAATTCGGCTTCAATATGATAAAACGTTTTCTTTCGTGCTTTGGACTATACGAGCATTTACACTAAAATCGTACGAAATAATTTCAGTAAAATGTTTCTTGTATCGGGAGTGCTATAGAAGTTGTCATGCCAAGCAACTGGCTGAACGCTTTGCATATATAATAAATCAGTTTTGAAATATTCGATGACTAAATTTGGGCTCTCTTGATATCAAAAATGAAATTATCCGGAAAAAATTAATGATGCATTTTATCCCATTTAATTTGATAGGTACGTCACAATTGCCAGTTTGTTCTGTATTTACTATAAAAATTTGAGAAAAATTATTGGTAAAATTTTGGTGATTGGCATAAGATATAGTTATCCATGGAAACCCTGTATATTATGAAATTACTTTTGCAGAGATCGTTTGTTCTATTGTTATTCTTTAAAAGTAAGGTATTGTAATACCTTTAATCGATTTAAATAACGTAGTTTTTTTCACTCAGATATATCAATGAAGTACGCCTCTGACTCCTATGTTATCTACGACCTATTATACGAACTATACTCTTTATTATTATTACTAAATAAGTCAAACATTATTATTATTAGTATGATTTCAACGAAATAAACCAATTTTCTCAAACAGTTTATTGCATAAGATATCAAGTGTGCATAGTCTCTGCGAGATATCTTCTATAGCTCATTCTAAAAAAGTATGCTGAATTTTTCTCAGCTCTTTATATATTTATGTGCAAGCAAACGCTTACATACTGTATTACATAGAACAGAACATTTTCTCGTTTAGAAAGTTAAATAAGTGGTATTTTGCATCAAGTTTTATGTTGCACTTAAATTTCATCTAAGATTGCACCTACTGGAAAATAAATATTCGAAGTAAATGTAAACTGCACACATTTTTATTACGCAAGTAAATTACTTTACTCGTACGTTTCTAAGATAACATCTATAGAAACCTCAGTTAATAACGACCACATTTAAAAATTCCAATCGCCGACAATTTTTTAAATAGCATAATAAATATCGGATATTGTGATTTTTTTTATATATACAAAGAATCCTGGCAATGCTTCTGAGATTTTGGCACAGTTTCATCGGCAACGTGTCGCCAGTCACCTTTTTTCTGAAGACGCTAATATTTACATAGCATGAAGAGTGAAAAAAAAATTAAACGAAAAATGTTGTGGTGTGGATTTTGTAGTGTGTTTGGATTGTGGATATAGGTACAGCGTTTTATAAGTACACAACGAACAAAGATAAACTATTCAGTGAACTTTTTGCCAGTCGGTGCATAATTATCTAATAATAATAATTATAATGTTACTACACCTGCCATATTTTATTTATTTCTTTTGTACGTTCGCCAATTTAATATGTTTATTTCAAACTGCAATTCTAGGCAAAACATTGTAAATAATTAATTTTATTTTTGGAAAGTGACATACGCAAGATTGGCAGTTTTCTTCAAACTTACGTCTGACGTCATTGACAACAAGACTTCTAGGTAGATCACCCTGTACAAAAAAATTTGTACCTCCTGTCCGATAAAATTAATCGGAAATGGATCGTCAGTGACACGTGACGTCAGCTCTGGCATTAAAAAAAGCTCTAGAACGCATTTGGCAAAGGAGCCAGTCCCTATAATTTTGTCGTTTCGGATAATACTTCTAATTTATGTAGTCCGAGATAATCTGACGGCTTGCCAGCCACCTAGATGCCACCGAGTTACGTATTTCCAACGTAGAAGGCCATTTTTATTGTCTATATAGCGGATATCGTCTGAGAATTCAACGCCTGCCAATATGAACCAATGAAATGGCATAATTATTATATTAACCAATCAGGTGATGATTTCAGCGATTATTTCCCTCATACTGCTTGCATCCAATAGGGTAGCTCCTTCCATAAAAATCCAACCAATCATATGTCTCTGCTAGCGATAATTGCACTTGTGCAAATTATCGCGGTAATTGCACTTTAAAATTATCACTTCGTTGCTTAGCAACCGCGAATCTGTTGGATACAAACACGTACCTACTTCTTAAAGTTTGTGTGTTTCACACTGTTCTAAATTATGCAGCTTATAAATTATGTTGCGGTATTATTAAGCATTGTATCAATGAATTTATATAACTTTTACATTTCTAAATTGTTGTTATTAGACCTCCGTCTCCGTTTAAATGTATGACACACATTCAGAAAATAAACCAACGCTAACAGGGTGTAGGTATAATCGCATTTACCTTGGATATCCAAGCGTCATGTTTGTTTACTCGAACGCTACAATCGGAGCTGTCAATAAAGTCCTTCAAAATTAGTCGTTTTGGAAATGTAAACATAGAAAAAATTAATACAGAAATTAGTAAATATTAGATAAAATCCCGAGAGCGAAGCTCGAGGATTTTATCTCTGAAAATAAAAGACCAATTAATACTCGTGATCTTTCTAGGCAAAATACCGCTTTCGAAAAAATTATCGATAAAATTTCCGGTACTTGTGGTATTACATACGATAATACCAGTAGGTAGTGGTACTATCGCTGAAGTCCTACTCTCTTAGCTACACCTTAGTTAGCTAAACCAATATTGTGGTAGCTAAACTGATCGGTAACCCCATAACTTCACAGTACCAAAAGATGCAATTCCAGTTAACACATTGATCGTTAAATATCTATTAACAAAATAAATATATTCAAAACTGAAGGCTCAACCTAAATGACAGCTATAAAATAGACTTCAACTTTTAATCATGGTAATTAAATTTAAATGCGGCGAGTTAAGTAAATTTTATATGAACGAACAATGGTCTAGTGGCATGTTTTTCGCTTTGAGTGCGTGAGGTCCCGGGTTCAAATCCCGGTAGTCGCTACTTTTTTTTTTAATTTTTAAATCACATTCAATTACAGATAATTTAGTAGTTTTGATTAATAAAAATATTTGTTATCATCGGCAGATATTTTTCTAGTGGTCAACGTGCGCACCTTTTCTAATTTAGGATTTCTAGGTTAGGTAAACTACCGACCTTGGACTTATGGAACGGCCAATAAATTCAGGCTACTTAGATATAGGTAGTTAGGAGCGAAAAAAATAGATTTCCAGAAAAATACGTCCCGGACGAGGCCACTTATTCCAAGATTTATGCCCAGCTATTTGTACGCGGAGTTCTGCAGCTAATTTCGAAATCAAAACACGCGGATTCTTGAGATATTTGTCAACGCACATGTTGGTCCTCATTCACGGACTGGCCGGAAAACTCTGGGTGAGCCGGGTTTGTTTCTTAGTGTTTTTGTGTTTGTTGTAGGAGATGGGCTTTTTTATTTGTTATTTTTAGTAGAAATTACGTTTTTTAGTGTAAAAACTGTATAAAGTAAAAGTATAGGGTACTTGACGAAATTTTACAAACTTGCTAAAACAATTCCTGGACACTTTCCTAAGACCCTATTACTACAACATAGGTAAACCTTTGCAGTTTTATCTTTTATCCTAGGAATTTTGGCAGAGGCGAACATCGGATTATTACAAAAAAATGTGCTACCAAGAAAGCATCCAACTTTGGCAAATTGCGGATTGCCCTTTCAGGTAATAATTATCCATGATAACTTACACTACACAACTAAAAATACCAGGGACTCTTTAAAATAAGGGGACCTAGCATTTCGCAGTCTATCACATAGGAAAAGTGAAGCCTCGAGGGGAAGTTTGTTTTCTGTTGACTCCAAGGAGACCACACGGGGGCTGATACAAGGTTATGTTATATGTTAGTGTCCAACTGCCATCAGGTTTTATGTGAAATGGCAGTGAAATAGATTCTAAAGGAGGCAAAAAATGTCCCATCATATTTCATAATTTTTAAGTTTTCTAACTTCCAGATACTCAGATGTGACAATTAAAGGTAATGAGTCCGCCTATAATATAGTAGTCCTAATAAATGCAACCAGATTTGTCCTGTATCACCTTAAGAAATCCTACAATTCCCATTACGTGGGCATTACGTTTAGTTGGGTAGTTCAAAACAAAAATCGTATTTCGTAAATTTTAAATTATTAAACAATTAGCTTCAGTCAGGTCTTTTTTTAAAGAGTTTTTATCTACGACTGCAAGTTTATTTTAAGTTTGTAAGGTACCTTTGGGAGAGAAATTAAATTACAAAAATTTTATAATGAACACCGAGAAAAAATACATGATTAGAACTAGACCTAATCTTATTAGTCCATCCCGAAATCTGTGAATGTTCTTTGGGTAGATTCATTCAACAAGGGAAGAAAGTTCAAGTATGCAACATATATTACAAATGGATTGAGGAACCTGGTAACAAGGTGCAATAGCGACAAATTCTTAAATAAGCAAAATCGGCACTGACTTACATACTTATTAGGTACTTAAGTTCGTGGAAATAATTGCTGGAAATCAATTTCAACTATAAAATAAATTTGTTTCATTTGACAGTTGCCACATATTCTGCACTTTTGTAGACACAACATTGTCAAGTCTAATCATATGAAAACCATTATTAATTTTTACTAACAATCAAAGTACCTGTTATATTCATAGATTCTCCAATAAAATGGCATACTTGGCATCACTGATACCATTAGAATGAGGAAAGAATAGGCCTCACTTTGGAAAGGATAATGCTGGGTCCCCTTACTTTAAAGAGTCCCTGAAAAATACGATAACTAGTAATAATAAATATCAATAACAAACTATAATAAATCGCACAGATATTATCTACTAATGTTTTGATTTAGCGACATACGGAATGACAGTTGGCATGACGGGATGTCAACTGCCGATCAGAAAACCATACATATTGTGTTAGATGACATGTAGATTATGTATATGGTTATAGATGCCTTGGTGGGCGGGTGACGTTGCCACATAATATGGCGAATATTTACACATTATTAAAGCCTGAATTTTTATAGTATGTTCCGTATTTTAACCAAAGTGTCACGTGACAGAGATGAAGGATATAATTTCCAGCGTGTGCAGCATAACCATTTTGCTATGGAGCAGTCAATATACGGAACATGTTCGTAATAAAAAAGTCTTGAATTGCGTTAGAAAGTTGCAATACATTAAGTAACAGATATTCATAGGCAAGCTGGAGATATTTGAATAGAACAGTACAATTTGCCCTTGTCCCACGAATTATTGCGAAAGGGCACCGGCAACGTTGCAATTCCGTTCCTCCTGAGAGGCACAGAGTTGCCACGTTCGGCGTTCTGGACAATAGAACGACGAAACTGCAGATTTCAGCCCGAACAAAATTGTGCAACTTCGTCTTTAATTATTATAAATAAATAAGGGTTAAAAGCCGTTGTTTCATATTGCATTTATTACGTGTTATGTTGGTGCATCTACTGCAAACTAAGCACAATATCCGTTGCGGTACGTTGCTCAAGAGTCTGCACTTGGTAATATTGAGAAAATCGGCCCGCTGCCACTTCGATGCCTATTTCGTGATTATCTGACCTTTCTAATCGACTCCAACGGTGCGCAAAGTGTCCAGCAGTGTCCCCGGGCGACCGCCAGAAATGCAAAGTGTCCGCCCGAATACGGAGTGTTATGCAAATGGGCGCCGGCGATTAAGATTTTCGACGCCGCGAAAGCAAGAGGCAAAAGGCGGACGGTGGCGCCAAGGATCCTTGACCTGCCTGCACTCTGCGTATTTTTACGCGGCAGTCGCTGCACTGGCGCCGCTAAAAGGACAAACTTATATTCGTAAAGGCGTAGCACCTGGTGCTCGCCATGCGAGGACCCAGGGCCGTATCTGAGGGGGGTTTTGGGGGCTCACCCCCCCCCCCCCCAATTTCCACCATTTTATATGCTTTCGCACCACCACTAGAACGAGCTCCCCGAGCATCAGTGAGTGTAATAATTTATTAAATTGGTTTTCCAGTAGAGCATGGAAACCCGCCCGAAAACTGCCAACAAAACGTAATTTTTGGATCAGGGCAGTACCGAGTTTTATCATCAGAATATGCTTTCAAATAAAATAAAACATAACTGGCAACACTTGATAACAGTAAACGGTGAACGGTGGTGCATGGCTGCGTGCGCCATGGATTAGGAGAATAGGGGATTCCCGGAGTCTCTTTTATGAATGGATTGGTACTAATTTGTAATTGAAGATTTATTTATTATTTTTATGAAAGGTTCAGTTAGACAAGTGGCGCGAAGAAATCTTTTACCATACCTACTGGCCACGGGCGTAGCCAAGGGGGGGGTTTCGGGGGTTCAAACCCCCCCCCCCCCCCGAAATAAGCAAAATATTACCTAATATTATACCGAAAAAATACGAGGAGTTAAGAGTTAAATTATTATTACGTTTGAATATATTATGTAGTAATAGTAGCGCGTAGCGCCATCTTTTGACGAGAGGCAGACGCAGTTGCAGCCGAACTATTTTGTATTGTAGGGACACTTTGCGTTGTTTCTCGATTATTCGCCACGCCCCTAGGTCGAAATGAGCGGAACTTTGTGGAAGTTCGTGGAAGTTTCTGGACGGCTACTGGGCTGCTATATAAGCGGCGCCGCGGCGCGTGACCGCGCTTATGGCAGTATTGTTCCATGCGAACTCGAAGCGAATAAAAGTGAAAAGTGGTGAACGAATAGTGAAGAGAATTAAGTGTACCGTGTAAGTGAGTAATTTTAGTGCGCTATTATTCGATGACCTTGTTAAAGATAGATACGTGAATCATTATTACTGTCGAAAAATGGAGGGGAAAAAAGGAAGGGTGATAAACTTAAAGGTATGGACTACTGGAAAAAGTGGCGTAGTCAAGGTCAAGGGGTTTCTAATAAAGAAACAAATTTGGATTTAGCTATCAAAGCTTCAGCTACCTTGCATGCTGATAAGAAGACTGCCTACCCCGAAATCTAGTTTGGAATGCCTAGATATGTGCGATAAAAACCTTTATCCTAATATTTACACATTACTACAAATCTTGGCTACCATTCCTGTATCCACTGCTACCCCAGAAAGGTCTTTCTCGAGCCTAAGGAGACTGAAAAACTATTTACGAAACACTACAAGTGAAAACAGACTTAATGGTTTGGCTCTAATGAACATTCACTATGGAACAGAAATTCATGCAGATGAAGTAGTGGATATATTTAAAAGAAAAAGCCGAAGATTTCTTCTTTAGTGGTTTTAGATTTAGCGCAGAGGAACGAAATTAATTTATCCATTTCATTTAAAGTTAAGAACTTTATAAATATGTCGTAGTTTTTCGGATGAATATATAGATATTAAATTTCATGTAAATATATTTTTGTTGTTTTATTTACTTCTCAAACTAAACCCCCCCCCCCCAAAACTAAATCCTGGCTACGCCCGTTCTACTGGCAATTCTAAAGGTGTTGTCAAGCCAGGCGAAGAATGTCTAGAAATATATCCGTAATAATGAGAAATCAAATAAGTAGAAAACGGGATAGGTATAAATGCGAGAAGGAATATTCAGCTATTATTATAATTAATATTTAATATTTTTAAAGTTTTAATGTTAAACTTGTTCAACTTAAACCATTTATTAAAAATAGTAGTTTTTTTTAAACCTTAAAGCTATTTCAGCTTCAACAGCCACTGGCCTAACCCCTCCAGGGCGGGCTCTAGGCGGGTGCGAACAGTGCGGCGTACGCGGCCTGCGTTTTGACTGGCCCCGCGCCTCCGAGTCCCGTGTACATACAGGGTTATCCAGTCAGAAGCGTATTTAAAAGGGCGGGGCCGAAACCATTTCAGAATTTGAAAATATTCACTGCAGCTTGAAAATCTGAAGATATGGAGATTTCCTAAGACTAATTTTAAGTAATTTTCCTTAACATTTCTAAAAAATTCCGCCTGCGGGGCATTTTACAGAATTATTTTAAATGCAAATGTTCGAAGGAAATTCACAAAAATTGTCCCTCTCCACCCGAAATTAATTTCTATATGTATACGTCACTGAAGTGATCTAAACTCATCGCTCCGGCCTCCTTTTTTAAAAACTGATGCCTGGTTCGTGCAGCTTCTTTATCTTTTAATTTTACTTTATCTTTAAGAAATAACCAACGGCATTTGTCCCTTGATTTGAACTGACCAATGACATTTAATATTTCTTAAAGATAAAGAAAAATTAAAAGATAAAGAAGCTGTATCAACCAGGCTTTACATGCAAAAAATATACCATTCTAATGGCGTATCAATTTTCAAAAATTTGTTCTTAACGGATTAAATAATTTCTTGCCGGGGCCCCGCACTTTCATCCGGCACCCAGCCCCACATTAGCTTGAGCCCCCCCCAAATTTTCGCTAGATACGGCCCTGCGAGGCCCTTTGGAAGTTGTCTTGTTTATTTTGTTCACTTCCAGTATTTGTTTCTAAGAGATAAAGACTCTTGTAAAAAAAATCGAACACTTAACTGCCATAAAATCCAAGTGAAAAAGTTAGAATTTTTTTCTTCAGTACATTTGCCCATTATTATTGTCCAATTTTTAGACCGGGAGATAGTAACAGATTTTTGGACGTGATTTTACTCAGTATGCCTTTCAAGGGGCATTATGTTGCGTATATTCTCACAATAATAAGGTATGAATCAGAGAGTCATCCTGGGTTCTTCATATGGAAAAGTGAGTTTTCATTTTTTCTAAAAATATGCGTTTTTTATATGATTTTAGTCAGGCTGCCATGTGTTTTATAATGAAATTCAAAATTGAAAATTCCTCGGAAAACCATAGGCATACCCAATGACGTCAAACCCTATAGACTTGGTGCCCCATTGTTAAAATGCCCTTTATTTTGACTCCAAGATTAAATATATCCATACTACTCTAAAAACATGCTACAAACAAAGACAGAAAGTCAACCATCAACCATCTATACACCCTTTTATTCCCGGTTATAATTCCTCCAGAATCACACTTAGATATCGCATGTTTTTTCTTGTTTGGGGGCGCCGGAAGCATCGGAACCTCACCTGAAGACTCGGGGGATGGTCTAACGACGCCAGCCTCCGAGCCCAGAGTCGAAATAAGTTCGCTACGGCTCAACAAAAAGGGGCAATTTCTGACAATCTCTCGACAATTTCGGAATAATTTAATGGAGCGCTTAGATTGTGATTAGTTCTGGGCGTCAAGCGTTTATCAAAACAAACCTGTCCATAGGTTCTGACGTCATTGGGCATACCGTCAACGTGGACCCAATGGGCTACTATTGTCATGAGAACTTGTATTTTAATACTTAATTTTTCCACGTTTCTGAACAGGCTGCCAATGAAAAGTATGCAATTTGTTTGTTATGAAGCTGCTGAAACAAGGATGGCATACCGTTTGCGCACTGATTCATAACTTATTATTGTGAGAATATACGCAACATAAGGCATAATGTAAAATCACGTCCAAAAATCTGTCACTATCTCCCGCTCTATTTATAGACACGGATATCTGGATCGGTTCTCCTTACAACAATAAAACAAACAATGAGCAAGAAAAACGAAAACCCCCAAGTCCCAATACTTTTTCTCATATTTGACTGATGATGCATCATACCCACAACGATGTCACTACCACTACACAGTCATCGTTTGAAGAAACAAACATTATTTGATGTCCTGCTACCCTACACTACTATTACTGCTACGCTTCAGTTTGTTATAGTTTGATCTCCGGTCTCCCACAATTTCTCAATAGATATTGATATTAGTATTAGTTTGGAATTTAACAGACGAGTTGTTGTTTCGAAAAAGTAATATAATATCGCTTTTTGTAGAACCGTCCTTTTTATTAATTTTAGTTAGCTTGAAATCTTTATAATTCACTACAACCCGTTTCATAGTTGTGTTATCAAAAAACATCCGTTCAGCATTATGGATATGGTTCCCATGAAACCCATCATTTAATCAGTGCAATTGCTTTGAAACAAAGTAATGACGATAATTTATTCGCGCTCCAAGAATCTCAACGATCAGCCTCCTCGTACGCACACGGAGGAGATGAAACGTAGCCTGACGTCAGGTATTGGAATAAACAAGCGAACGGTGTGTAGATAGATGACAAAAGCAGTGAATCTGCCTTATTTTGTACCGGTTACCTTTTTAGGTATGCGGCGTTGTATGTTAGGCAGTTGTCTAATGAGAAAAGTTATTTTTCAAGGCACATTGCACAAATCTTTATCAATGTCTTAAGTTTAATTAATACATTTTTATGCCAAATATCAACATCTAGTGACCGGTTATCGAACTCATATTATATAATTATTGCAAATCAAAACAAACATGTTTATGCAGAATTTAATAAATAACTTTTCTAAAACCACACCGTGTAGAAGACAAATAAGGATTGTTTTAAAAGTTTCTGTAAGTTGCTGTTGACAGCAACTGGCAGCTAATTTTAAAATTTGTCTGTTTTTGCTACCTTCTTAAAAAAAACTTCTCTTAGCCACTATACCTGCCTCGCATCGTTCATCTCTTTCTTTAACTTGGTCGATATTATTTGACTTCTTCGCATATATGCGGTCCTTGAAAGTGCCCCACAGAAAGAAATCGAGTGGGGGTCAAGTCTGGGCTTCAGGCAGGCCATAAAATAGTTCCATTTGAACCAATCCACTCTACAAAAGTGTCATCTAAAAGCCTCTTGAAAGCATTCGATTTATGTGCTGGAGCACCGTCTTGTTGCCAAACAATATTCGGCTCTTTAATTTGATTCAATAGATTAGAAATTTCTCTTGTTAAGAGCTGTAAATATTTTAGTCCAGTTAAACCACCTTCAAAAAATATTGGACCAATTATATGATTCCGAAAAATACCACACTAAATATTTATTGAAGTTCGACCTTGCCGTTGAATTGAAATAAACTGTCGTGTATTTTCCGATGGCCAATAGTGAGTGTTTCTTCTATTAAAAACTCCATATGTTGAAAAAGTGGCTTCATCAGTCCATAGTATAGAATCTATAATACTAATAATCGTAGGAGTAGTAATAAAATAGTATTGTCTAGTAGTAGTTAGTATAGTGTAATCTTTATAATGATAATTTACAAGTGATAAAAAGACGCACCTATAAATTGGTCATTTTCCGCTTGCCTCTGCAACACTAAACGGCAATATTCTCCTTCTATAATTATCATTTTCATACAGTTTTTGAACTGGGCGATAACAATATGGTCTAAACTTATGCATTTTCAACACTCTCTGGACTGAGCTCCATGATATTTACAAATATCTCGATGCTTCTTTAATAGAATGTCTCGGATTTTCCACGAAGTATCATAAGACTGCTTCCTGCATATTCTCAGTTAAAACATGTCGTGGTTTATTTATCGTTTCTTTATTTTTAAAACTTATAGTAATTCTCAATTTGTTAGAAATATATTTGAAAGTAGTACTCTTCTTGGGTATATTCTTGCATATCCACGCCTTGCACGCTTCGCATTATTTTCGCAAGCAACATAACATGCAGCAATGTCTTTTTTTTACTAATATTATAACAATAATATACCATTTTCACAGCACGACGTGGTAACACACCAATTAACACCTGATACAAACTGTCAAAGTCAAGCTCTATAATTCAATGGACGATTTTGTGCAAACTACTCTACCTTCATATTTTTCTAGGAAAGAATAGTTACATATTGGTGTTTTTTTATAAAAAAAAATATTTTTATTATACTTCTCTGAAAACACCTTATTTTCATCTGTTTTGGCAATAATGAAAGATGGGGTTTTTCGGGCTAGCGCACGGAAACTGCGCATGGAAAAACTTTCCGTGCGCTGAATAAAAATACCGAATGTGTATGGCTTTAAATAAGAAATATACAGCAAAGTAAACTATATGCTCTCTGATATTTAACATGTACCTATTTTGTATTTTAATTCCTAAGTGTTTCAATATTTAGATACATTTCTGTAATATTTTTGACGTTTTATTCACCTATCTGACAATAACTAATTTACAACAAAGCACCTTTGAAATAATTTGAGAGTAACCATGAAAACGCATCATACATACCAAACACTATATTGTCTGCATTGTTTATTTTTTGCCAATTAATTTTATTATAATATGCCGATAAAATGTTTTAAGTTTCCGTTTTCAAAGAAGTATTATAATAAAAAATAACGTTCATTACACGTCCAGGAATAGATTTTTCCGTGCTTGCATGACTTCCCGTGTTCGGCTGCGCCTCACACGGGAATTTGTCACGCGCGCACGGAAAAATCTTTATTTCCAGACTCGTAATGAAATATACTATTACAAGACCGCCTGCGGAATTTTTGTCATGTAATGTGCTATGTACTCGTTAATAAGAGATACAATTTTATGAGGAAAAGTTGTTCAGAATGTGATCCCCTACAACCTTTATTAAGGTCATTTCCCTCTAATTTTTTTAAAACCATCCCTATAGCGCCAGTCATATCGTCCTCCTTACGTCAGAATGCGTGCGACGCAAGGGGGAAGAACTGGTAAATATTATAGAATTAGTCACAGTTCAGGGGCGTAGCTCAATTTTGTGTAACTCACTGACTTAATTTTCATATAATTGTTATTTAATGTATAGTTAATATTATTCTTAACGGTGATGCCTTAGACTATGGAGTAAGGCAAACCCTTATAACATTGGCAATTATTACTCGTGCTTGAGAATGCAACGTTATTCCCTGTTTACTCATTTTGCGCACGTTAACTCCCGAACATGCGAAACGCCACTGAGCTCTCTGCCAAGCTTGCCGAAAAAGTGAGCGATGTGTAGTAACCCAAATACGCGGTTAACTTTACGTAGTAGAGAAACAGGCACAAAACGCGTTGGCTAACTGGTTTTGTCGGCCGGTTCGCTGGCAGAAGTGCTTTGTTGCCATATTTCAAAGGCGATGGTAGACGCGACGATGTTGAAAAAAAATGTAATAGGTGTTTTATTACACCGCGTTAAAAATAAATGATAAATAAAAATGAGTCTGTGGTCCCGTAGTGCGAGCTTTATTTTTTCGGTATAATAGAGTTCAGAAATTCGGCTTCAATATGATAAAACTTGTATTCGCCAATAAATAACGGCTACTCGTATAGGAAATCTCGCAACGCAATGCCCGCATTCTTTAGAAACGTTTTCTTTCCTGCGTTGAACTAGCGTTCGAGTTCGAGTGTAATCTTTTCGTCGTGCCCTCAGGAGGCAACAATCCTCTTTGGAGCACAACTTTACAACATTCAAAGTAGAAAATATCCATGGCGAAATGTACGAATTCACGGGCGTAGCCAGGATTTAGTTTTGGGGGGGGGGTTAGTTTGAGAAGTAAATAAAACCACAAAAATATACTTACATGAAATTTAATATCTATACCTATATTCATCCGAAAAACTACGACATATTTATAAAGTTCTTAACTTTAAATGAAATGGATAAATTAATTTCGTTCCTCTGCGCTAAATCTAAAACCATTAAGAAAATCTTCGGCTTTTTCTTTTAAATATATCCACTACTTCATCTGCATGAATTTCTGTTCCATAGTGAATGTTCATTAGAGCCAAACCATTAAGTCTGTTTTCACTTGTAGTGTTTCGTAAATAGTTTTTCAGTCTCCTTAGGCTCGAGAAAGACCTTTCTGGGGTAGCAGTGGATACAGGAATGGTAGCCAAGATTTGTAGTAATGTGTAAATATTAGGATAAAGGTTTTTATCGCACATATCTAGGCATTCCAAACTAGATTTCGGGGTAGGCAGTCTTCTTATCAGCATGCAAGGTAGCTGAAGCTTTGATAGCTAAATCCAAATTTGTTTCTTTATTAGAAACCCCTTGACCTTGACTACACCACTTTTTCCAGTAGTCCATACCTTTAGGTTTATCACCCTTCCTTTTTTTCCCCTCCATTTTTCGACAGTAATAATGATTCACGTATCTATCTTTAACAAGGTCATCGAATAACAGTGCACTAAAATTACTCACTTACACGGTACACTTAATTCTCTTCACTATTCGTTCACCACTTTTCACTTTTATTCGCTTCGAGTTCGCATGGAACAATACTGCCGAAAGCGCGGTCACGCGCCGCGGCGCCGCTTATATAGCAGCCCAGTAGCCGTCCAGAAACTTCCACGAACTTCCACAAAGTTCCGCTCATTTCGACCGAGGGGCGTGGCGAATAATCGAGAAACAACGCAAAGTGTCCCTACAATACAAAATAGTTCGGCTGCAACTGCGTCTGCCTCTCGTCAAAAGATGGCGCTAGGCGCTACTATTACTACATAATATATTCAAACGTAATAATAATTTAACTCTTCACTCCTCGTATTTTTTCAGTATAATATTAGGTAATATTTTGCTTATTTCGGGGGGGGGGGGGGGGTTGAACCCCCGAAACCCCCCCCCCCCCTTGGCTACCCCCGTGTACGAATTCACACGTGTCCACACCTTCTCCGTCCGCAGTCCCCCAAACCCGCAATTTCCCCCCATTGCACTTTCTCCCACCCCCCCACAAACAAAGCCGCGAACCCGATGCGTCGCGGCGTCCTGGCGGTGCCCAGTCCACCGCGGACCGTCGCCGACCGCGACGTGGCGTCAGCGTTGCCGACCGCCGCGAGTTTCGGATCTCGACAGATGGACGTGAAGCTGGAACCGCCTCGGGAGGGCGCGCCGCAGCTGATCAGGAGGAAGGGCAGCTTCAGGAGGATGTGCGAGGTGTGCGATAGGATGGTGCAGTTGTATTTAGGTAACCCGGGGGGCGTTTGAGAAGTGTACTAAAAATATTAAAAAAAAAAAATTCTAGACCCATATACAGTGTGGTCATTGTGTGCAACCTATGGGACTTTTCTTTTATTAATTGCACAACCAAAATACAGACATTGCCGAAAGTTGATGCATGTTCAATAGTCATATTAGGTGCACTCAACTAAAATATTTTGGTGAATCTGGCACTTCCGGTATAACCGGAAGTCGATATCAACTTTCTTATTTCAAATGGAACACCCTGTATATTATTGCATTTTTGGATTCTAGGCATCATTTTGGAACAAAAACATGCAACATGTCCTATGTCTAAATCCAACCGTTTTTGAGATATTTGCATTTTTCCGAAAAAAATTACATGTGCAGACCTAAAGTCAATTAGCAATTTATACGAGGAAACCGCGAAATTTCAAAACGAATTTTTGGCATCGTGTAACAGAAGCCCTGACCTAGTGATCTCTGCTGAGAAAGAAATCCATTCTTATACAGGGTGTTCACAAAATATGCATAAAAATTACATTCAAAATATGCTTAAATCTCGAAATTTTCAAATGGAAACCCCCATTGTTTTTAATGTGATCTTATTCACCGCTAAAAATGATGACAACTCTGTGTAAGGTTTCCTATACCTAAATGCAGTAAATTTCGATTAACTTACGAAAAACCCACTTTTCGTCCATAAAATGCGGGGTTTGCTATTAGCCGTGGACGTTGAAAAGACAATCGCGGCTAAGGAAATGTCACTTGGTTTATAAATTATTGTCAACAATAATGCCGGCGCGCTCAAATTACACAAACGAAGATTATTTAAATTTGTTTATTATCTATGGAAAATGCAACAAAGTAATATCTAGAACGTGCGATACATAATCTTCGTTTGTGTAATTTAAGCGCGCCGGCAATATTGTTGACAATAATTTATAAACCAAGTGATATTTCCTCAGCCGCGATTGTCTTTTCATCGTCCACGGCTAATATGATTTTCCAAACGTAAAGGAAACCCCGCATTTTATGGGCGAAAAGTGGGTTTTTCGTAAATTAATCGAAAATTACTGCATTTAGGTATAGGAAACCTTACACAAAGTTGTCATCATTTTTAGTGGTGAATAAGATCACATTAAAAAAAAATGGGGGTTTCCGTTTGAAAATTTTGAGATTTAAGCACATTTTTAATGTAATTTTTATTCATATGTTGTGAACACCCTATATAAGAACGGATTTATTTCTCAGCAGAGATCACTAGGTCAGGGCTTCTGTTAGACGATGCAAAAATTATAGGACATGTTGCATGTTTTTGTTCCAAAATGATGCCTAGAATTCAAAAATTCAATAATGTACAGGGTGTTCTATTTGAAATAAGAAAGTTGATATCGACTTCCGGTATAACCGGAAGTGCCAGATTCACCAAAATATTTTAGTTGAGCAGCGCCCATCGACATTGGTGAGGTGCCAAATTTTCAGAATTTTCCTACTTTTAGTTTTCCATATATAGATCGATGCAGTTCGTGGTGGGCCACCCTGTATACGCGACTGAATTTAAGATGCCAACGCCCCGACGGGCACTATGCGAACTAACTATATGGACCATTGTCACCTCTAGCTTTGGGCACACTTTGGGTTTACACTGCGTTGTTCTTTGTTCTTGTTCATTGTTCTTGTCGTCTTCTATATATTTTGTGGTCGTCTTCATAAAGTTATTTGGCTATTAGGTAAAAGTTCCCCCCGACAATCGGCGCTCGCCGATTGTGGGGCGAAAACAGCGGCCGGGCCGGACGTAAACACGACACAAATCTTTCCAAATTTCGGATTTTCCGCGGGTTTCCGCGAAGTTTCGATGTTGCAAAAGTGTAAAATAGTGTGGTGATCAGTTTGAGCTGCATATAGTAAAAATTCATCCGGATTATAACCACAAATATCGCCATGAAAAGTTAGGTGTCAAAGGAAATTTGAAAATTCATTTTCTCGGAAACTACGCCCGAGCACCAAAAACTAAGGTCAGATTCGTGTTCAGGGACCCCGAAAATAGGGGGGTAGCCAAAATTTAAAAAAAATCGGGGCATACACCGCGGGAAACTGTACTTACCGGTTATTATAAAGTTTAAACATTATTGTTTATGATTTATGTAATTGCAAAGGCAACAGGCAACTAAAAATGAACTAAAAGCAGAATTCGAAGTTGAGAACTTTGTTAATTGATTCGAAACTTGTTCCATCTCGAAAATGTTTTCAGGAACAAACGAACAAAAAATGTTTAGGTTAGGACCTCGACGATCGAATCAAGACGGTTTTTCGTCCGAATCTCGCACTAAAACTTCGTAATTACACTGCATAACACTTTAGCATGTTCAAATTCCACTTCTGCTAACTGTGGGAGGCCTTTTGGGCGTGGTAATCATAATAAAAATCACATTTTACTTGCTTTATTTCATTTTCTAACAACTCTTCTTTAACTCTTCTCTCTTTTTTGGCACAAGCGTGGCGGGAATATTTAAACATTTGAATTCAACTGTTGTTATTTACTACATTATTATAATAGTCAACTTTAGAAAATAAAGCTTTTTTGACTGATTTTGAACAAAACAGAAAACATAATATACGGATCGACAAAATGGCATGGCCCATAGACTTAGTTTAGCATTGAGCCTTCAATGGCGTATATTTAAAAGGTTTAAGAAGAATAACGATATATTATAGAAATAGACACATTATCAAAGGCAACTTGTTTTGTTTCATGTTTTCCAAAAGACGTTATTGTTGGCATATCCAATGTTTCCAGTTTTTTTATACAATTTAGGTTATTTTATAAATATAAGTATCTCAAAGCATATATACACGATGTAAAAGTCTATTAAAAAACTATTTATTATGCATTACAAAATAGAAAAGGCTGAATATAATAAGAAATGCCAATGTAAACAAATTACAAGAAAAAGTGATGATGGGGAAGCACTCAAAATTAAGGAAAAAAACTAGTAACCGCATACACGTGTTTCATGCTATTTGGCAATCATCAGTACTGTGTAACATTAATCAAAAAGATAGGCATGATTTGGGAAGCAACCAATGAATTCCAGGCAAGAGTCCATTATCACTTTCTTGTAAATGTTTTTTACACTCATTAATCTTATTAGATCCGTATTGTAAACAAATTACCTCGTGTTCTTCCCCCCGACCGGCTAATGTAGAAGCAAAATAAAACCGAGTTATTTGTATCAGCGTGAGTCATCTATTCAGGGGTAATATAACACGTGGTGTGCCTATTATCGATAATACCTTTCGTTAATTTTACAAATTATAATATCAAAGCTGAAAATACCACAACTGCGCAGCAGAGGAGGTCAACCCAACTTTTTTAGGAATAAATTAACTTCAAGAATTATAAATATTTCTCCTCTTCGAAAATGAAATTTAAAAAAATAAATATAAAAAAAAACATACACAACCGGGATTTGAACTCGGGACCTCTCGCACGCAAAGCGAGAATCATGCCCCTAGCCCATTGAGGTCCGATGAATGTTTTACTTAACTGGCCGTATATAAATGTTTAAAAGTTAAAGTCCATTTGACAGCTCTCATTTAGGTTGAGCTTTCGGTTCTGAATATGTTTTATTTGTGCTACTAGATCAATGTGTTAACTGAAAACATATCTTCTAGCCCTATATTAAATTTGGTAATGTGAATAAGTTAGCGGGTTATCAGGTTTAGCTGCCGCAATATTGGTTTAGCGAAACTAGGGCGTAACTAAGAGAGTAGGATTTCAGCGAAAATACCACTAGTGGTGTTATCGCTGAAATCGTTACCCGATTGGTTAATATTTCAAAAATTATGTCATTTCATTGGTTATATCGTTGTAGAAGAAGATGTAAATCGTTCACTTCATCGAAAAAACGTTTTGTGCATAGGAGGACGTAAATGAAATTGATGTTGCAGTTATATTATTATTATTTAAAACTTAGGGATTTTACGCCATCAATTAATTTAAATAACGTCTCGCGTATTTCCCATACCCTGCGCTTGGTAACAGCTGGTTTGGACGAACGCCCCGGCGTCTAATTACCAGAAAACCACTTAGTCCGTGTGTAAGTCATCGTGTGGCGAAAAATGCAAAACAATGAGGTAACTCTCCGAACTCACAGTCACAGTCAAGGCCTCTCCGAAAAAAAAATTAATTGGACAAGGCTAAAATAAACCGTTCTAGAAATAAAGCAGTCTCGATAGACAAACGTTTTTGGACGGTGTGTCGCCCAGACGCATCTGCTTTTGCCCATCAATACCCCGAATTTAATTTTCTACGGGCATGCCTAAAATTATTGCCCGAGCTCTAGATTATAGGCCAGGGAAATTACGGTAAAAAATAACGAAACCTAGACAAAATTCATAACCGCATTTTTATAATACCATCACAAAATATTGGTAATAAATGAACGCCAGAATTGTTTTTTATACAAAATAAACATACGCGTGTGGGCGTTTTTTAGAAAATACATTTTCTTCTTGTACTAAAGACGGCATAAATATTAACTGCGAATTTTAAGCTGCATTTATTAGTAAGTAAGGTATATAAAGTTGAGATTGATAAATTAAACAGATTACGTTTGCGCAAGTATGCGAATGATGTAAAAATGACATTTTGCCTAATGTTTTGTTGGGCAAAAATATTAACTGCGTTTTTATTATTTATAATTACCTTAAAAATCAAGTATTAACAGTTTGTTTTGAAATTAAACATATTGTTTCGCCGGAAATCGCATTTTAAAGAAATTTTAAGCTGTCTTTGAGAGCAAAATTATTAACTGGCTGATTTTTGTTAAACTTTGTAAGTGGATAGTGGATACTAAGTCTTGTTAAATTTTTTGAAATTAAACAAAAATTGGTAACGGAAGTATACAAATGACAAATGACAGTTATAACCTACACGCCCCCCTAAATAAATGTTTAATTTCGCTATAATATGTGATTTAATATAGTTATATTGTAAAAAGTTAAACAAAAAAAATCAGTTAATATTTTTGCTTTTCCTAAAGAAATGACAAGTGACAGTTGACCTATATGCGCCGTAAATAAATGTTTAATTTCGCTATATATGATTCGATATAGTTATATTGTAACAAGTTACAAACAAAAAACAGTTAATATTTTTGCCTATTCTATACCAATGAGAAGTGACAGCTGACGTACATGCGGCTCAGATAAATGTTTAATTTTGTATAAGTTACATTCTATTTGTAAAAGGGAATGATCATCTGCAATAAAAACGTAGTTAATATTTTTGCTTTTGCCGAAATAGAAGATTATCCGATTTTTATCTCTCCTTGTCGATCTAAGTTACTTCCATATCTTAAAATGTTTAATTTCTTAATATATGTTAGCAAGGGAAGTTTTTTACCTAAAGACTCTAAAAAAATCCAGTTAACATTTTTGCTCGAAATTTCTAACGAAAAATAGGTGTTTTTTGGGGTAACTCAAGGTTCCGTTTTTTCAAAATGGTTAATTTTTGGTTTCTACCAACGTATTTACTTATAACTTTGATATGGTAAAACAAAATTGCAGTTAATATTTTTGTCTAGGTCGAATTCTATTTTCCCTGGCCTATTATATTCGTCGAGTTGTGTGTTTTGTTTTTGTTGGTTTCATCAGCCGCAAAACATTAAACCTAAGTTCATTGTTTTGTGGGATAACCTCTGTCAACGACATACTGTTTTGTGATGACAAGTGACAAATGAGAAATGTTAGATGTTTTTTGATGACAGGATACTCTTCATATGTAAACATTTAATACATTATTAAAGTTCCTGTGTTGATTATATCTACAATAATACAAATATGTAATAGAAATACAAACAAATAATATAAACGACGATAAATTTCATATACCTACTTTGTAAAGTCTAAACTCTGAGAGTTTCAAATCAACTTGTGTCGTTTCAAGTACGGATTACTTAGGGATTTGGGTCAGACCCGTGCTAGAAATTCGTCCTTTGCGATTCTTTGGAAATTTACATTTCGATACATATTACTCAGATTGCGCGAGGTCGCGGTATCTCCCAAACATAAATAAATAAATATTTTAAAGTCACAAAATGCGGGTGGGACGACAGTTAACCTCGCATGATGATCCGGTGTAAAAACGTGGATTGGCAAATAAGCGGGTCTTTTCTAGGGTATAATGATATTTTTTTCGGGACATTTAACATATTTTTCTTGAAATCGGCATTAAAATGTCCCAAAATCGTCATTAAAAGCACAGAAATCGTACAATAATGTAGCCCATTATTGTACGATTTTTTCAATAAGTAGGCCTTGGCGAGATGTAAACATCAAACGTCAGACGCGGAGAAATCGCCAGTCAAAAGTGACCAAATATTCAAAACGCGGCCGATAAAGGCTCATTTCACTTTTCGTACACATTGCGAAATTGTTTCCTATAGAAGCGCAATCCTTCAGTATACATATTTTAGTAAATTCGAGTATCAATAGATTTGTTGTGTAGGCTGCACAAGAAGCAGCAGTTTGGTTTTTCTGTCAGAAGGTGCCGTACATCATTATACTTGTCCTAGGTAAAGCGATCGGTAAAGTCAAGCAACGCCGCGCGTAGTCGGTTCGTGGACGGGTAATCCCTTATTATTATTTTCTTGCCCAATAAAACATTTTTTTTCCGATTTCAAAAAATATATATAATATGTACGTCGACACTGAAGTCTTTTTATGACTCATGTGGTTTATTGGCCTCAGCAACTAAACTCCACATGAGTCATAAAAAGTTGAACTTCAGTGCCTTGGTACATAAATAACTATTATTTTACCATAGTAAACAATAAAATCTGTGTTTTTGTTGTGTGGGATTTTAACCTACGATGAAATAAATGACACTTCTGAAGATTGTTTTCATGAAGTCACTCATATCTGCAATTGACATTTGGTGTACAATATGGGGAACTTGCACAAAAATTAAATTTGAAAAATATTACATTCAAACGTAATTTATTGCCATTAAATGAACCACAGTACACAAAAAAAATATTTTTTATTTTTATGTAATAAATATAAGCAATTAAAAACTGTATAATTCAAATCATTCTTGTAACGTGCCCTCCATAGATAAAGGATTTATATAGGTGCGCTCCTTGGTTGTGACACAGACCTATATAGCTTCGCTAAGAAGCCGTGGCTTCGCTATATAGGTCTGTGGTTGTGACGTCAAGTAGCTCGTTGGTGGTGGCGCCTCTGGCTTTGTTTAGAAAGAGCAACGAGAACTCCCTATCCTTGTCTATCCGTCTTATTATAGTCTATCTCAGTCTTGATATTGTTGATAATGTTTGAAAAGAGTGTGCTGTATTAAATAGTTAATTACATTGCGAGATGCGTAAGCGCGCTTTTTTCGCCGAGGAGGTTGTTTAACGCCCGTGTTGCCTCTGGTCTTAAAACTCCCTCCAAGGCCAAAAAGAGCTTACGCATCGAGCAATGTATTACATTTTTCCTGCTACTGACAATTTCATATTTCATAATAACCATTGTCCAATTATTACTAGAAATGATAATCAGTGATAAATATAAGAGGTAGAATGCACTGGTAATTAAAAAAAAAGCTTCTTGCGCGATTGAACCCGGAACCTACGAATTGCTAGTCCCGTGGCCTCACCATTCAGTTAAAGAAGTTTAGGCGGTTCGTATTTTTGACCTACATCAGAGGCCTCTGGAAATGGGTCTCCGAACTGTTTATTTTAGCGTTCAATTTCCATTCTTCCTTCTCTAATTCTGTGTAGCTGTCGCTCCTGTCACTGCCTTCTGATCGATCGAGCGGTGTGACGTCACGACCATTCCCGCGCTTTTCGTGTCGTTTCAAATGAATAGCTTGCGGTCACAATTTTAATTATTTATTGCAAATTAAATATTGCGATTTGAGGGCTGATATTTGGTATGTGCTCTTTCTATAGATAGGCAAATATATTAAAGAAGTAAAAAAAATTGTTCGTGTTCCCCATTAGTAGTATTTAATTAATTTCTGGCCATTTCTCCAGTGAATTAAATTAAAATTGCACATATAAATGTAATCTAGATTTACTGTAGGTACTAAACGTTGTACTTATAGCTTTTAAACGAGTAGAAATAAATAAATGGCTGCAGTCCCACGTTTTTCACTAAAGATCGTGTATTTTTTGAAGGTTCCATAATTTATCTTGAACCGTCTAGACGGAAACTTTAATTTATCGGAAAGCCGAATGTATTTATTATAGCCGTGCTTTCTGTAATTATTTTGAAAACCGCGAGAAGCGGGTCAGTTGAGTAGTAAAATGTCGCCTTTTTTCTTTTTCGAATTTACTGCCTTCTGCGTGGCAGTTTTGGCAATGGGTTTATTACAACATCCAAGGATTTTTACGATCCTCGTCGACAGAGCCCGTACTGAGACTAGCAAGGTTAGAAGTCCGATCTAAAATAGACTCCTGTGTACAATAATAATAATTGTTGCCCTCAAAATACTATTAGTTCAGTCAAATGGTACACAAGGAGGGTGCGAAGTGGAAAGTTCTGGTGTAATTGTTTTTAGCGGTTTATTTCATGTTCTTTGAGGTGCTGAACACGAATCTGAAGTTGTCCAACAAAAATTTTCGCGGCAAATATGAGAAATCATTAAAGAAACACTAAAAATAATGTTTTTTAGTGATTTACAGCTTATAACTTGCAAAGCAAGCTATTTACGCAAAAGTGGCCTTATAGTAAAATAAACAGGAGAAAATTATCTACAATTTGACTGTCTTAACATTTTTTTGTACGTCGTATGGTTTCCACGCAAAAGAGTGTTGAAATGATAGAAATAGGGAAATAAGTAGTTTTTGAAGACAGAAACATTCCAATAAACATATTATCAGGCAGTGCCCTCTAAATAAATACTAAGGGGCGCTGCATTGGGTGCTGTGTTATGCTATACAGCCCACAAAACGTTAAGAATAGAGGCGATATACAGGGTGTCCCATAACTTATCCTTATCCAAAAATGCCTTGGTAAAATGTTGCTCGTTTAAAAGATACAGGGCGTTGAAAATAATAAATAAAACTTGTTTTTCTAAAACCGTTGGAATTTTATTCAAATTGACACACTTGGGTTTTCGAAAGTGAGAAATCCGAATTCGGTACTAGTTTGAACCTGGTTCCTAGAGGGCGCTTGGTGCGAACTTCGTGATGAATTAAATTCTGCGTAATATTTTACCCTGTCAAGCTGGGAATGTTTTGACGATGTAAAAAACATACTCTTGGTCAATATCGATATCGCAAGCCGTTTGCGAGATATTCGTCTCTGAATGTAGAAACATCGAAAAAAATCCAACTTTCGAAAATACAACGCAATTTATTCAAAATACAAAATGTTTTTTGAAATTTACTTCTACAGGTATTGAAAATGTCCCCCGTTTACCTCAAGTCACTTTCTTATGCTCTTTATTAAATGACGCCTCACATTCGGGAAGGTATTTTCAGCATTTTTAATAATATCGGTCGCTTGTTGAATTTTCCCTAATTAATAATAAATTAATTCGGATTTCTCACCTTCGAAATTATTGCAATTTTTCGAAAATCAAGTTTCATTTTCAACACAATGTGTCTTTTAAACGCATTTTTGGCTCACACGGTATATTTTAACGTCCAGTACCACCTGTTGCCCTCTGGCGGATAAGTTATGGGACTCTCTGTATATTCGATATGAATTTTAGGGCTGAAAATTGCGAACATTCTCCCAAAATTTCCGGGAAATATAAAATAAACGAATATTCGTTTTTCCAGAACCGAGTATTTCCAAAATATTCTCAATATATTGCAAAGTTCGAATTGAAATATTCGCCACTCACATCACTGCATGGAAGCATAAATTAATGGTGTTTTTTGCTGTTTTAAAAAAATTACTGAAGTTCCTAAATTTGTTTCAATATTCTTTTGCGTGGAAACCATACGACTTACAAAAAAATGTTAAGAGAGTTAAATTGTAGATAATTTTCTTCTCTTTATTTTACTACAGAATCTCTTTTTGCGTAAGTAGCTTGCATTGCCAGTTATAAGATGAAAACCACTAAAAACGCTATTTTTAGTGGTGTTATTGATGATTTCTCATATTTGCAGCGAAAATTTTTGTTGAACAACTTCAGATTCGTATTCAGCACTAAACGTATAAAAACAATTAAAAAATACCACATACTGACACCTATCACCGTGTCAGATATCAAAATATTGTGTCGAAACTTGGTTACTACTCCTAGGATTCTTTATTTGAAGATATATCTAAAAGTACTACAATCGTATGCTTCAGACTTACCTTGTAAGTATGTTCTAACTGAAACAACGATTTTTCAACGTCCATGTTTCGTTTCGTCTAGTTTCTGCCGAACGGTTAATTGCAACCTCGTTTGAAGAACGCCGCCTGAATTTTCATGGCGATTAGACAAGCTGAAAAGGCAAGCGCTGGTGGCTGTCGTCTATATTTGGACATGTTATTCGTCCATCGAGCAGATGTTTCGATATATCGGGATTTTCGGTCGCGTAGAACGAACTGGGAGATACCTATCGCTCTTTTGAATGTGCAGAAATATGTATTACTCTTCTCGAAAAAGGGTTTTTCCGAAATGGAGCTTAAATTCCGTGTAATGGCACGACTACAAGATGGAGAAATGCGTCACCATTGGTCCGGCACCGTCGTAATGATAAAGGCCTGCCAGCTGGCGTCACTAACCACAGCTTACCCTAGTCACTACGTCATCAGATGGAGGTAGCTTTTTGTAGTTGTTTACTTTTACTTGTCTGGCGATTTTCCGGTTTTAAAGAACATTTGTTGTGTTTATTGTGTGTTGGACTGTGTTTTTTTAGTAATATAGGACGTGAAGTTTTATTAATAAGGTGGTAAAACAGCAGTGATTCAGAATAAAGTGATTAAAATTCAATTTTAGTTTATAGGTTTTAGGTTGTGTCTATAGTTTTGGACTTATTATTTAAATCATACCGTGGACGTGTTCCGTTCCCAACTGCAAGGGAAACTACAAAGGCGGTCCTAAAGTATCCGCTTTTTCCTCCCTAAAGACCCCATTTTAAAGGAAAAGTGAGTTAAGGCGATCAAAAGAGATTTGGTTCCTACGCAGTCTTCCAGGGTAAAAGTGGTTTTGGTTTGGACTGTTTGGGAGAGTGTTACACCTAACAATTTTACATGATTAAACATAACCACCTTAAAATCAGTAAGTTTTATGGTTTTATTAATTCGAATTTACTTGTATCTAGGCACGCAAATAAGAAATAATTGACATTTACAAAAACTTTACCGGTAGATATCTACATGCACCAGAAGCCCTTGAAAATGTGACTTTCGCTCTCGTAGATTATTATCCGTGTTGTAAAACCATGTAAACAATCATTTTAAAGTGTTTTTTTTTTACAAAATTTACGAAGAATGATGAAAGGCGTCGATTTGCCCATTTGTCATCGAAAATCCGCCACGTTTCATGGCTAGATTAATCAAATTTGTCGGCAGGCACGTCATCGCTCCCGCAAACTGCCATCAATATTATTATACAGCAGCAACTGCAGTCTGATCGTATGCATGGCATGTTTCTGGTGTCGCAGCTGAAATTTCACGCGGTTTCGCATCAACGAATTCATATAACGTGGACGTGTTGTTATCTATACTTCTTATTTATCATCCAACCAATCGGAAGATATTATAATACAAACTAGGGTTCCTGGATAGGGATAGAGTTGGGACAATAAAGTCATTATTCGCCGATTTTGGGCATTATAATTATAGAGATAGCTAGATTATTTTATGTCTTTTGCCCCCGTAAAAATTTTAGATATCCATAGAAACTGTATGTCAAATTAGACAATTTTGTATTTAGGTAATGATTTATGTCAAATTAAAGGAACAGGGAAGTCATGGGCGGAGTGTTTTTTTTTTTTTCTAATACGAAACTGAAACAGTTATGTCTGGTTACCCTCCATAAGGAAACTTATTAGGTGTAAATATGAATGACATTATCGAATAGTTTAAGTTTAGAGTTGACAAAAATAGCAGCATGAAAATATTACACTAAGAATGGCACTGTCATTTCAACTTAAAATAGTTCCAAAAAAAATGTAAAATATTGCACATTAATGGTTTAGCGCGTTTAGCTTGCTTGCTAGCAAGAAGTGTAAAAGCTCTGGGAATTATTTCAACTGACTCCAGTATCACAAAATATTATTATTACAGAAAACACTAGAGAAAGTAGCAATTAAGATGTCCTATAGTATAAATGGATAATTAAATATCTGCAAAATATAATAACATGTATTTTATCTGGTATTTTAGATTAAAAATTAACTCCATGTTGGATTGTATCCAAAAAGTAGTAGTAATTTATGCAGACCATGCAATCTTCAATAGCTGATAAAATTAACAGAAACTAGACCACAGGTTACCTACAGTAGACATTGTTCGGATGTGTTCTAGATTATATATTATACAGGGTGTCTACTTTTAAGTGTGAAAATTCGTTACCGTAAAAAGAAGGCAAATCGTAATAAAGCTGGATATTTAAAATTTGGGACATATTAAACGTCTAGTAACTGACATAATTCCAATAACCAATAACCACAGAATACCCCCTATAGCCCATAATAAGTCGCCATTTTTTTCGTCGAGTGGCGCCACCCCAGTCCGTAAACAACAATGAAATATGACGTCATGCTCGGGTCTTTAATATATTGTCGGTCCAGCTAATACAAACCAAACTTCCAGTTTGGGTTCTTTATTCACTTTGAATATGATTTACTTGGCAGTATGGATGAACTTAAAAAGGAACCCCGATTATGTTAAATGTGTCCTGATTTTATCATAGGAATAATCGTTTTTCAAGAATTGACGCCTACAATGAAATTCATTTGCATATACGGGATCACCATAATATTTTATAGTCCAGTATGGATATTCAGAATATAGACCACAAATAAATTTCATATGGGCATGGCAAATAGTATTCTCTAGACTTTGCTACTATATTATGAAACCTTTTTACGTGTTTTCTGGAACAAAAGTTTCTTTTCATCAACGATTTTTTCAATCGTCATGGGAAACAGAAGCAACCCTTTACATTTTCTGGACTAAAAAAGCTCGTGTAGGCGTATTGTCGAGAGCAAAGGCGCCATATGGTCCTGGGTCAAGCCAGGTCAGTACTGACGACTGGTCCGTCTTATTTTTACGAAACTTCTTTTGCACGGGTGGAAATTACAGTTAAATCTGATTCGATACGTTGTAAAAGCACCGACGTCAATGTCTGGGCGTATCTGCAGCCTTGTCGGCAACACGCAAAAAAGAAAAAGAACGTAATGGACCAGTTAATGCGAAACTGAGGATGATGAGTGTAGAGGCAAATTGAAATAAGGGCAAAGTCATTTTGCTGACTTGATTCCTTTGACATTTGACCAATCAAAACAATAATACACTTAGTCCATATAATTATAATTATGCAACCAACAATACAGGCGTGCGTGAAAGTTTGTAACTAAGACAAGGAAACAGAGAGGACTCCTAACAGAGCCGTGTTACCGACTGCCACATCGCACGACAGGCCAGTGGCGTAGCATGAAACACGTTCTTAGCCAATATCACAAAAATGTTAAAAATGAAAATATAGTTAATTTCACATAATTTCCCAAATGTAAAGCTAGTGTCAAGTGCCGAAATATATTTATTTGCGACTATTTCGAATCAATCAAAATAAAATAAATAACGCACGCCCATGGAAACCAGCCCATATTTTATGAAAATCATAATTAAGAAATTTTCAATAAAAACGATGTAAAAAATAATTATATTCGTCCTATTTGCAAACAAAACAATGCACTTTATCATAGTAAAAGGTAGAAGGAATTTGAAGAAGATATATTGAGAAAAAATAAAGTTTTAGGGCATCATTTAAAGGTAGCTCGTTAAATATTTACCTGTGAAACGAAATCCCGGGCTCTTGCTTTTCACTTCTGCTTTTGCAACCAAACGCCGAACAATTCACCATCCTAAAAGTATATTTCCCCCTTAATCACTGTTACATTTAATTCACAAATTCACGAAATTAACTCACAACGTACTCGCTTTGCCTGCCACATATAAAATGGCCGCCGTTCAAAGCGACGTAACAAAATCTATACACGGCATGGTTGGCAAGCGCGGTGTCCTCTCTTTTTCCTTGTCCAAGATTTGTAAGCTAAAATTGAAGTTGAAATCGCTTTTTTTTTCGAGTTAGTTTCAAACTGACTTGATAAAAATTATTAAAACGAGAAAGAATTTATTGAAATTGTCTTAAATTTTATATTACAATGCAAGGTTAGGTTAGGTTCACAAACATTATTTGCGATTTACCGTAAAATGTTAATTTAATAAATTAATGTATTTAACAAAAGCTCGTTTTTTATGTAATTTAAAAACGATTTGCATACCTATAATTATTTTAATGCTATGGCAATGCCTATAATCAACATGTAAATTTTATGGGTGTGTATATTGTGCAGATTGAGAAAAAACTCGATTCACGTAAAATACAGGGTGGTGTTCTCTTCCTTTATTATGTTGTTAAATAAGGTTATAAAAGAAAAAAACTTCGAGAATGCTGTCAACATCCTTTACGCTATAACTATAGACAATAGTAACCCATTTTTGGTAGGGCCTTGTATTGTTCTCTCTAAATTATCATATAGTATGTACGTGTGGTAGGAATGCAAACTTTAAATTTAAAATTAATGATATCCACCACGCCTACCATAACAGTTTCAGTATGGCAAAGAATGGCATACAGGATACAGGTCGATTGACTATTTATGATTTCATCTATTACATTTTCCGCCAGTACAGTGTGGGTTTTGTTTTATTAAACAAGTCGATGGTTGTGAAAGGGACATATTTTAAAAGTTGAATTGCTGTCCTAGTTCTATCGGAAAAAAATCGATCCTGCAACGATATCGAGATAATAGTAAATGCTCCCCCTCCCCGCAGGTACTCTTGACCTATTTTATTGACGAACATACCTACCGAGTGTATTAGATTTTGTAGAATAATTCAAGGATTTATGTAACAGATAGGTACTGCATTGTAGATAATCGGGTTGTAACAATACAGGTTATTATTTTATTATAATGTATGTAAACTAGGTGTAGACAAGCGAAATTGTTTGCAATATCACCGCCAGATATTATTGACTAATGTCAAGGTCGTTGAAATTCAAAGAATAGCAATTTAGAACGCTTGTAGATTGCACAAAATATCTACCACTTCCTTGTCGACATTTTCTAGGAATTTCCTCGGCAATTTCCTGTAAAATTTTCTCACTTCCGACTACGAAAATTCCGTAAAATAGTTTCCGTGTAACTTATAATTGATTTCTTTGATAAAATTCCCGGCAACATAATTTCGCATTTTTGCCAAGTTCTGAACTTGTCTAGAATACATAAATCCATAAATTTACATGATAGATTTTCGGTATTGTTTCTTTTCTTTTGTAAAAGTATGTTTCCGGCTAGATCATATCTGTGATAAAATAAACTCCTGGACAAAATTAACGCACCACTTTAATTAATCTAAATATTTACAATAAAAACACAAAATAAAACTAAGTTACATTGAAAAGATAATGAACATCTTAATCTCACGATCTTAACATGACCTTAATTTGCCTTAATGTTTCATTACAAATGTGTTTTTCCGAAAATGCATAAATGAGCTAGCATAACTCCAAATTAAAAAAAGAAAAAATCAACTAAGCAGAATAAATGGGTGTCGAGAAAAACTATAAAAATTTTGTCCAGGAGTTTATAAGTCTCGTGTTATAGCTAGTTGAACTTGAAATTTTCAACTTGTTTTCTTTAATAAACGATATAATAATATGGTTTGTTGTTTATTTCAGATAATACCACAAACGACTCTACAGCAGTCAATACATCATCACCTGTGAACAAACGAAGAGGATTTAGTGGGTAAGTTCCTAGAGCCATAATTTGTAAGTCGAAAATTAGAAAATTCACATTCTGTGTAATATGCCCTGATAATTTTGCCACTAATATTGTTCAATTGGAAAAGATACAACTAACAATTAATGTATTTTGCTTTAAAGATTTATTGATAATGATCGTATTTAAAATTTTGTTCAGTCTTATTTTTCAAAGTCCCACCAACCTGTGAAAATGTCTTAACTTCCTCAAAAAAATATAATGAAAAAATAAAAAATGAAATTGTTTGTTTAACAGTAAAACTTGTATATAGTCTGAAACCTGTTGTTCTATGGCCTTAATAACCTTTGTCCGTTCACACGCAAGCAATGGAAATGCACGCCATTTTTTGGCCAAGTATAGTCACGCTATTTTGTCAGGTTTCCAGTTTTCCATTTTCGCTGAAGCCAGTTGAATGTTGTGTGGTGTGGACAATAGAAAAAAATCGTCTAGGTACTTGGATTAGATAGCAAACTCATTGTCAATAATAATATATATTCCCTGAAAATGGGATGTGATATGTGATACTTATAGTGTAATAAACCAAGGACATTATATAGGGTAAGAGAAAACAACTTTTTTTTTTCAAATGAAAATAAAAAAAATCGCTTTTTTTCTAACTAAAAAAAGCAGTCTGTAATCAATACATTGCTGATTTGTTTACCAGCAAAAATTAAGGGGATAAATAGTTATTGTTATCGATAGGCAATTATAATTATTATTGAGATACCTCTATGTGATTTTTAAAGCATTTCCCATTAGTTGATTATTTTGTAATTAAAATGAATAATAGTTGGAATTTCCCGGTATTTCCCCATGGAATTGATTTCGTTTGTTCTGTTATTCATCACGACATTATTCAGATAAAATTGATTTAATATTAGGTAATACATACCTAGGATCATTGAAAAATAATTTCACATTTTTTATACCTACTACTAATAAAACGGAATTCCAATAGGTGGTAGGTATCATTGCTCATAATTTTTTTGACCGATTTTAGTTTATTTCCTTCTATTTCTATTTACAATCGGCCTTTCTTTAGTTATTTTGAAAAAGTCACAAATATAAATAGCTACTTGAAATAACGAATGTGCCGAGGCATGTAAGGCTGAAGCAAACAAACCACTTGGTTATAAAAAGGAACTTCAGTGCCCAGGAACACATTATATATTTTTAAATCTGAAAAAAAAAAGAATTTTTATTGGGCAATCTAATTTAAAAAGGGTCACCCATCCATGAGCCGACAGCGCGCGCTGTTGCTTTGCCTCTATATAGCTCTACCTAGATCAAGCACGATGCGGTCCCTCTCTTGCACTCTACATAGAAAATATTACTGAATATCTCGTTGGTTTGTCTCTCTATATTCGTACGTACGTGTTTCACCTTAGGATTTTTCGCTTCTTATCTTATCAGATGCTTGTGTATTTTACAAGATAACCTTTGCAGAGCCTTAATGTATTTTCCTTAGATTGACAAGTCTTTATAATATTCTCGAAAGTGGTAGGTTACCCAGTATGTGTAAGGTTAAAAAGTTTTTTAGAAGACTATGCAAGTGCAAGTGTGGTGAATATTTTGATAGTGATGAATACTTAAATAAGGAGAAAAGGTATGAAAACTAATTACCTAATCACTTTGTAGCAAATAACAGACTTGGGAGGGTTGTGCAGTGACCAACAATTTGAAGAAGTAACGAAAAATGTTAAAAAAATACAACTTTGTAATATTGAATGTGAATAATGCTATGAGTCAACCGCCATGTTTGCTATTTAGAAATTGTTATGGAGTATTCTGTACCTTGGTTGTTGCTAAGTGTCGAATGTACTTTAGTTTTTAAAACAGTTAGAATAAATATATTATATATTTTGGCAGTCTGGTTCTTGAAATAATATGCGAAATTGCTTTTATGTACGTTAAATTTTATGGAGATGCATCGTTCTCGTAAAAATCGTTTTCAATATGCGTAAAATATTTAATGTATACGTTGTTGTTTTCATAGTACTACTTACGTACATTGAAAATATTAATATCTATATCAATGAAAAATATATTTCTATATTATGGACCGGGAGATAGTGACAGATTTTTGGACGTGATTTTACTCAGTATGCCTTTCAAAGGGCATTATGTGGCACATATTCTCACAATAATAAGGTATGAATCAGAGAGTCAAAATAAAAAATTCCTCGGAAAAAATAGGCATACCGTTAGGGTGGTTCCAAAGGGCTATTATTGCCACGTGATCTTGTATTTTAATAATTAATTTTTCCACGTTTCAGAACAGGCTGCCAATGAGAAGTATGCAAGTTCTTATTATGAAAATGCTGAAAAAAAGATGGCATACCGTTTGCGCATGTCCAAGTACACTTTACATCGAATAACTCGTTTAAATGATTAAATAACATTCGATTTAAACAGTACTTGGACATGCGCGAAAGGTATGCCATCTTTTTTTCAGCATTTTCATAATAAGAACTTGCATACTTCTCATTGGCAGCCTGTTCTGAAACGGGGAAAATTAATTATAAAAATACAAGATCACGTGGCAATAATAGCCCTTTGGACCCACCCTAACGGTATGCCTATTTTTTCCGAGGAATTTTTTAATTTGAAGTTCATTATAAAACACATGGCAGCCTGTATAAAATCATATCAAAACGCATATTTTTCGAATAATTGAAAACTCAGTTTTTCACATGAAGAACCCAGGATGACTCTCTGATTCATACCTTATTATTGTGAGAATATGTGCCACACAATGCCCTTTGAAAGGCATACTGAGTAAAATCACGTCCAAAAATCTGTCACTATCTCCCGGTCTATTATTATGAATGTTAATGTATGAAAAAAGCGCTCTAACGAATATTAATAAAGAAACTTCTATTTAAGAAAGATAGAAGCTAACTTCACATCGATCTTCCTAGTTATGAGTTGATGCTAGTAAAGAAGATGACTATTATCTATTTACATTTTAAATTTTTTAAAATTTCGATTATTTATTTTGTACATGGGCTTAATAGGAATCTAAAAGTCTGTAGTTTTCCATAACAATCATGAAATTTATTTTACAATTTTAATCTCCCAGCACTTGACACATTTACCCAATACCCAAATGTTTTCTCCTGTGTCTCAAAGGGAAGTTCAAGGTATTGAGGCCAAAAACGTTTTGTTAAACTAATTTTAGATTGTTTTATTACGCCGACAACTTAAAAGCATAGCGCAGAGGCGGTCGATAAAGCTTGTAGTTATTTTTCGATGTTTTGTTTATAAAATGTTGACCTTGAGACGTCGCACTTAGTAGAAGTATTTTGATGGGTATATAGTGGGCCATTTTCCACTATTTGATGTTTCTCATGGCGTTTTCTCCGAAAATCCTAAAAAAAATGATATGTTGGCACTGTTTTGGAGTTAAGTCGATATCTTCTATTTAAATAAGAGCAGAATTTGAAAATGTGCCATAATCTTGCCCATGCGTAGGTTATAAATGAACTGAACTTGTCTATATACTAATAATGTTACCTAAGTTTTGGCTAACTAACATGTTATGACTCAGAAATAATGTCTCTCAGAATAATAATAATTCCCACCAATATCCTATAGGGGAACCTGGGTAACAGTGAAACACTTTATTTTTCTTTTTACAATAATTCGAAAATCAATGAATTTTTTTAAATTATTTTTTAGCACTTTGTTTACAAATGATTCCCAAACCTATGTGAAAAACAGAATAGTCATACTATTGTCTTTTAAAAGTCTAAAGTAAATTGAAACTACACTTGATTGTGTCACTGTTACCAGTGTCTATAGAAATAGTCACTGCTGTTACCCAGGCATGGGAAACACTGAGACACTATATGAAAGTACCTGTTTACTTTTAGTTAAAGAGATAATTATATACAGTATATATGCAATGTTATGGGTTTATATCTGAAACTATATTAAAAACCTTTTAATTTTTAGCACATTGGAAGTTTACAAATGTAAGCAATAATAGGTATTTATCTATTATATGGGGAACAGTGATACATGCCTATGGGTAGTAATACGTCTCACTGTTCCCCTGTTGAAATTGTCTCACTGTTATCCATGGTACTGCGAAATGAAAACATGATAACAATATTATTTTTGAACTTTAACTTTACCAAACACCGTTCAACACTATAGTGTAGTTCTTCTATTTAATAAAAAAAACGTCACAGTTTCCTGACAGAAGCTCAATCTAACCGTTAAAAAATTAGAATTGGCGTGCAATCTTCACAGCAACATCACAACTTCTAAACTGAATGGAACTGTGAAAGTAGTGGAGAAGCCTGACCTTGGGTCTTGCCATTATGCACACCTAGCGCCATCTATGAGCTATTTATAGAAGCAGCGATATTTTGAATGTCTCACTGTTACCGTTGAAGTAAAGGAATTCACTCAACGCTGTTACCCATGTCTCACTGTTGTCCAGGTTCCCTACTCAGTATTTCATTTCAATAAATTTCGAAACGACTAAACGAATCTCATCCCTTTCTATGTTTCTTGTCCCATTGTAATTGCAATTTTTTACGGAAAATATTGTTCGATTTTTGGTTATTTCACAGATCCCAATCTTCTTATAAAGGTGCTTTCGTTTTGTTTCAGGAGAAAATGGCTTCCCCCTCCACTGAGAAAACTATCTCAGGGTAAAGTTGACAAAGCTCAAGCCACACCACTGGACAACAGGCCACCACTAAAGAAGACTGGATCCGACAAAAGGATCAAGGTAAAATAATAATAGTAATAATCGAAAAGTCCGAACAAGCTGTACGGTCGTAGACAAAATTTTGTCTTCAAATCGATTTTTGTGCTCTCCTTGTACGTTGGCAACTCTGTATTGAACACATCCTGCAAAACAAACAAGGGATCATCTAAAAAGTTCGTGATACGCTCATAAAAATGAAGCATTAAAATATTTGTTTATATTATTTCCAATGAAAATTTCGTGCTATGCCTGGATAAAATTTACAGCATCTAGTACTGGTTTCGCAGTGCACTGGTTTAGACGTATCGAGAAATTTTCTTTTTGTGTTATTGATAGTGTCCTGACTGGATGAGTGAAAAGATGGGGAAACGATTTTTGAGGAGATTGTCTTTAATAATACAAGCGGCGGTAAGATAACATTCGGTGATTAAGTTTCACAATACTATTAGTGTGACATTTTTTAAAATTATTGCCTGCACAGATATTTTGCAAAATGTTTAATTAAATAAGACTTCAAACACAGGGGAAAGTAATTATTATATAAGAATATAAAAATCGCCTAAAGAAAAAAACGTTTGTGTTTAAAGTTAGTGACCTTGGCAGTACATATTTTCGAGGTATGCCAAATATTCGAGTTAATAAATCCGCAAACGCATAAACAGTTTGTACGTAGTACGTGAAAAGTCAATAACACGGCCCGAGATCAATTAATTATTAAACTAAATAAATCTGAAGAATTTGAAAAAAGTATATTAATTATAGCAATCAATTATTCAGTTATAATCCATTACAATTTTCATTTAGTTGTAAAATTAGATAATGATTCCGTAGTTACTGACGACCTATGTTAAATTTGCGTTTATGATTATGCGATTCTTGTTTTATGTAAATGTATTAATAATTTTAAATGCAAATATCGATTTTTTATAAACATCGTAAAAGCTTTTTTTAAAGAGTGATGTACCTACCGAGAAAGTGGCAAAAAAGATGCTGTACATATCAAAAAGCTTAGTTGACTGACTATTTAGATATTTCTAACCAGGCTTATGCGACGCAGTTTGGCCCGTAGAAACCGAAAACGCAACAACAAAGTTGTAGAAAAAAATCGAACTTCGAGTTTTCACTTTCAAAAACTAAACTTGTGTAGTTGTTTCAAGGAATTGAATGTCGCCAAGAAAAAACAGTTGAATTTCAAACAAAAAAGGTATCGCCAAATAACCTTTTTTTAAGATGGCGATTTTGTTGCAGTTTTTCATTAAAATAGTAAAGTGAATAAAAAATCTACACAACACTGTTGCATATCATCGGTTTAATCGGAAATAATGTTTTTCAGCTAAGTCTGCAAAAAATAACAGTAACATAAAAAACCGCAACTTCCTACGTTTTTTACTGTAGGTAGTAATTAATTAATAACACGAATAATTTAAAATCTGAAAGTGGATATTTGAATTATGATCATGAAATACAAATTAGGAACCAAACTTTTTATTTTTTGTGCAATATCTTTAGCAAACATACCAAATATGACATATTTGGTATTTTTGAAAAGCTCTAAGTGTGACTAATTAAAGTAAACATTAAAAAAAGAAAATTGGAAACTCCGAAAGTTTCGGAAATGTTTGTCGGAAAAAACTTTCCGGGAATTTTCGTGAAGTGGGAGCTTTCCCATCTCTAGTTAAAAGTGTAAATTTTAAAAAAAACTACTTATACAATGTGTCCCGGATAAGAATGAGCAGCATGGGGATCTTGCAAACGGTGAGAGATAGAACAACGGTTAAATGGGGAAAAAGTTGCGAAATTTTAAGGTCAATAAAATGGTACAAACAGATTTCTAATAACTTTTTTCGTTTTTGAGTGATTTTGAAAAAAGTAAAATTTTGCGTTCTCGATTTTATTTTTTTCTGAAGTTGTTATCACGGATAGGAAAAAAAGGAAAACACTTTCTTATGGCACTTTTTAACGGGCTTTAAGATTACGTTTTTAGATTTGTTCTACAACATTTCGTTTTTGAGAAACCATCTCCAACTTTATTTTTTCAAATACGGACCTGTTTTTTTTTTGCAGATTTTGAAAGCACTTTTCGTTGCAAATACAATGATCTATGACACAAATGTTATGAGACAATTATACTGAAAATTCCTTTTTTTTTCATTCATTTTTTTCTAATTCGCGGCCCTGTATATTTTATAATAAGAAGTCTAAATATTAATCAGTATTGTCAACAATTTAACTTGCGACTTATCTTTCAATCGGAGAAACAAAAAAAGGTCGGCAAAGACTAATAACAGTCACATACGATAATAAAAAAAATAAATAAAAATCCTCCACCTAGAAGGCTTTGAAACAGCGAAACCAACCCCTTGCCATTTGTCATAACTCCCATTGTACCATTTATTTAGTTAATAATTTGTATTATTAGAAATTGAAGGGTGCTTTTTCAAATGATGACAAATTTAACATGTTAGCGTGTTATATCTTGTGTCACAGAAATAGTGCAGAGGCCGAACAAATATATTGTTGCAATTAATAAACGGCAAAAGTTATTGGTTTCATTGGCTTAAAGCTTTCTTCTCACAATTAGAAAAAGCGAAGAATTTACTGCAAAACACAATCCGACATTGTTTGCTATACAACAACATAGGAAAACACTTACCAGACAATATTAAGTTTTCGAAGTAAAAATAAACTGTAAGTTAAATTGTTGACAGTACTGATTAATATTTAGAATACAGGACCGCAATATAAAAAAATGAATGAAAAAAAAAAGGAATTTTCAGTATAAATGTCCCAAAACATTTTAAAAATATTTCATGTCATACATCTTGGTATTTGTAAAGGAAAGTGCTTTCAAAATCTGCAAAAAAAATCCAGGTCCGTATTTAAAAAAATTAAGTTGAAGATGGTTTCTCAAAAACGAAACGTTGTAGAACAAATCTAAAAACGCCATCTTAAAGCACCTTAAAAAGTGCCATAAGAAAGTGTTTTTATTTTGTTCTATGTGTTATAAAACTTCAGAAAAAATAAAATCGAAAACGCAAAATTTTACTTTTTTCAAAATAACTCAAAAATGAAAAAAAATATTAGAAATCGCTTTATACCATTTTATCGACCTTAACATTGCGCAACTTTTTCCCATTTAACCGTCGTTCTATCTCTCACCGTTTGCAAGATCCCCATGCTCTTCATTCTTATCCGGGACACATTGTATAGCATTGGCATTTGAAAAAAAACTCGGTTTATTAATTTTCAACGTAAACGAACCGCTCCGCGTGCTACCTACCGACGGCGACGGCCCGGCTCGGGTCATTTCATTTTTAAGACAAAACGAATACAAAATAAAACTCGAATTTCCCTCATTCCTCCACCAGGTGCCGGCGGAGATGGGCAACAAGCCGTCGGTGTCGGAGGGCGAGGAGGACGACGAGCCGCACCGGCTGAAGGGCGCCAGGTCGCTGGGCGCCGACCTGGCCGCCGGCGGCGGCGCGCCGACGCCCGCCGACGAGGAGGAGGACCAGCCGGAGCTGCCGCCGCCGATGGCGCCGATCCAGGAGCCGAGCGCGGCGCTCCAGGCGGCCGCCGTCGCGACGCCCATGCCGGCGCCGGCGCCCGCGCCCGCCGTGTCGGACGGCGACTGCGGGCAGAGGGTGAGTCGGCGGTTGTCGTCCGTCACCGGCGACGGTAGCGGATGTTTATTCGATAAAAGCCGTTTGTTATGTTATGTTTCTGTCCTACGATCAGTAATTTGCAATTTTGAACACCCCGTATAAGAAATTAGTATTTCCTCAAGGCGAATCTTCATTTTGAATGAGGCGTGACGTTAGTTCATGGTATTCCATGGTATTCCATGGCGTTCCATGGCGCTTTCGAGCGCTCGACCGGGGCCAATGACCTGAGGTTGATGCGCCAGAACCCCCTTAGTTTATCTACTTGACATTTTTGCGAAAAGCATTAAGGCCATTTCACCTCTTGACACGAGGTTTCCTTTTCAACATCAATTTAATTTCAATACAAGTTTCAATATATCCTTTTATTTTATCTACAGAAAATGTATTTGCAAAACGCAACTCTATGGTTTGACCCTGTATAAAATGGATCACTAATATACGTACAGTGTAACACTATCATGTTTTCGTTTCCTCTATGGATGAGATCCAGGAACCCTAGACGAGAGTTCCTGGATTGGGAGAGTTAGGACAATTTTATGTCACTTTTTAACAGAAAAAATAATTTTTCATAAGTCACATCAATTTTGTGGATGAAAAATAATTTGGGATAAATTCCATGGGCGTATCAAACTTCATGACCACAGGAATACCTACATGCATTGCAGTTGGTCCGTGATACACGGGTGCCATATGTGAGATGAGGAATATACTAAACAAATAGCGGGTTGTTTGAAAAGCTCATCCTATGCATTAGTCTTATTAAATCGTATTTGTTGGCAAAACCAACAGTTTAATTATGAAAAAGTGAAAAGTGTAATGAAGACCACAATTAAGTTGTAAGTTTTTCAGCAAATACGACTTAGTAATAAAATTGAAGATTAAAATGCAAATTTGTTAAAATTGTTTTATTAAATTTATATTTAATATAATCTAAAACACATCCGAACAATGTCTTCTAATGTAAGTAACCTCTGGTCTAATTTCTCCAGTTTCAATAATTTTATCAGCTATTATTGAAGATTGCACAGTCTGCATAAATTACTACTACTTTTTGAATTCAATCCAAAATACATAGTTTATTGGCGGTTTTGGTTGTGCACTAGGATTTGGAGTTAATTTTTAATCTAAAATACGAAATGAAATACTAAATATAAATATTATTATTATTACATCATGCAGATACTTACTTAATTATTATCATCACTATTATCTATATATATAATAAATAATTCTGCAGAATATTTCGTGATACTGGAGTCATTTGAAGTATTTCCCAGAGCTTTTACATCTCTTGCTACCATGCGCGCTATACCATATTATTTTCGCCATACCAGGCAAGTTTTTTCTTATTTGTAATAATCGGGCAGTTGCAACTAATGCTTGAAAACTACTAAAATCGAGCAACTCGTACGTCTAGCGTAAACAAGAGCACGCGCGTTGAGATATTCACCAGAGCCGCACTGAGGCTTAATTAATTGTAGTTTTACAATTGTTTACATAAAAATATTTCGGAAAAAAATTATTGGTTTAATTAAAATGGTTCAAAACATCGATAAAATTATTTGTGGCAGTGTCTAAATAGCTAAACCGCGTAAATATACTTTTGCGATCGAGTACGTCCCTGTTGCCAGGCGCGCTGATATTTTATGGCCTACTGGCCAGAATTGATCGATTTTAGTATAATGTGCAATATTTTACATTTTTATTTTGATTTTTTTTAAAGGTGAAATGTCAGTCTAATTCTTTCAGTGTCATATTTTCTTGCTGCTATTTTTATCAACTCAAAACTTAAACTATTCGATAATGGTATTCGTATTTACGCCTAATAAGATTTCTTATCGAGGGCAACCAGACTTACACTGTTCCAGTTTCCTATTTAAAAAAAAAACACTCCGTCCATGAGTTCCCATCATTTTTCTTTAATTTGACATAAATCATAACCTAAATACAAAAAAACTCTACTTTGACATACACTTTCTATGGATATCTAAAAGTTTTACGCGGGCAAAAGATAGAAAATAATCTAGCTATCTCTATAATGCCCAAAATCAGCGTATAATGACACTAATGACTTCATTATCTCAACTCTCCCTATCCAAGAACAACAATAAGCTATGTCATGATTTCCAAATAAAGAACACACCGTTGGTCTCTGTTTTCAAAGTTTCCACTCTGCCTTTGTATTTCACATTCAAATAAAACGGTCTCGTATCTTATCTAACAATTAACATTTTTTATTATTTGCATTGCCACGTTTGTGAAACATATTTCTCGTCAACAGGTGTCTAGCTTAACACTAAAATCCCTAGAGGGAGCCACGTCTGCCGACCTAGCTGAAATCGAACAGATCGTTAAGGAAAGAATGGTGCGAACCACATAATTCTTTGCATCTGAATATTATATTGTATTTAAATTATTTGCATTTTTTTTCTATAGATTTGGTTGCACGCAATATTTGGTTTTATTCTCATCAAATTTAAGCCCAAATAAAATAGATTGTGAAAGTAGATTTCTTGCCTTTTGTATTGGCTCATTTTCCTGTTTTAATCATGTTGAAGCATGTAGGTATATATTTTATTATTTCAACAATAAGCATGAGTATATTTTGGATATCTATTTACCGGAGACAGTAGGACCCCAGAAAAAATACGAATTTTTCTGGGGTAGAACCATAAGTCCTTTAGGACCTCAGAGAGGTAACTAAGGATAGAGGGAGCAACAGTATCAAAATACACAATTTGTAGTCACCAACATCTAACGGAAATTTACCGAAATAAACGAACATTACGCCCTGTGATAGGTTATATCCACACTTTCTGCGTCCCATTGTATACCAGATTAGTCACTATTATCCTAAATACTAATAAATAGTCTAAATTAACAGAAAAACAATTGAACACCTGAAAAATACGTAAACAATAGGAAAACTTGACTTGCTGGGCGAACGAACACAAAACAAATACCTCCCAGTAATTTTATTAAAGTGATAATTAGTTACTATAATTACAGCGCGATTTAGTTTTAGTTTAAAATTGTTACATACAAGAAATTAATAGTTACATTTGGTAATTTATATATATATATATTTATGTATATTTTGAAATGAAATGCTGTAAACAATGGAGTACGTGGCATCACTGAAAAAGATGTTGGCTCTGTTTATTTTTTGTTCTTACTCCTTCTTATCCTAGGTTATTTCTCTGAGGGTAGGACCTATTCAAATTCTGCCATAAAACATAAAAAAAAGATATTGCATGATAAATATTATTATTACATGCTTTTCATTATTGATTGTTTTGTCTTGCTAGGCATTGTTGGCGCAGAGATAATGTATCGGCTAATAAGTAGAAGAATTTAAGCTTGACTGCAAATTTAAACATTTACACATGGCTATTGGCTAATACTTTCTGGACATCTTATTAGCGATTATATTATCTTTGGTTGGTAGAACCATTTTTGTTTTCCTTTTTTATAGGTACCTATCTAGTTGTTGCAGGGACTTTTTAAAATAAGAGGACCCAGCATGTCACAGTCTATCACATAGAAAAAGTGAAGCCCTGAGGGGAAGTTTGTTTTCTGTTGACTCCAAGGAGACCACAATGGGACTGATACAAGATTATGTTATATGTCAGTGTCCAACTGCCATCAGGTTTTATGTGACATGCCACTGCCATAGATTCTAAAGGAGTCAAAATATTTCCCATCACAATTGAGAATTTTTAACTTTTCCAACTTCCAGATACTCAGATGTGTCAATTAAAGGTAATGCAGCCGCCTGTAGTAGTCCCAATAATTGCAACCAGATTTTTCCTGTATCACATTTAGTAATCCTACAATTCACATTACGTGGGCATTACGTATAAGTGGGTAGTTAAAAACAAATCGTATTTCGAAAATTTTAAATTATTAAGCAGGTAGCTCCAGTCAGGTCTTTTTTTAAAGAGTTTTATCCACGACTACAAGTTTATTTTAAGTTTGTGACGTACCTTGGGAGAGAAATAAAATTACAAAAATTTTATAACGAACACACCGAGAAAAACTACATGATTAGAGCTAACTAGACCTAATCTTATTAGTCCATCCCGAAATTTGTGAAAATTCTTTGGGTAGATACATTCAACAAAGGAAGAAAGTTTACGTATACATATTAAAAATGGATTGAAGAACCTGGTAACAAGGTGCAATAGCGACAAATTCTTAAATAAGCAAAATCGGCACTACTGATTTACCATACTTATTACTTAAATTCGTGGAAATAATTGCTGGAAATCGATTTCAGCTATAAAATAAATTTGTTTCATTTGACATTGCCATATTCTGTATTTTTAGACACAACATTTTCAAGTATAATTTTTAGAAATCATGGAAACCATTATTAATTTTTACTAACAATCAAAGTACCTGTTATATTCATAGATTCTCCAATAAAATGGCATACTTGGCATCACCGAGACCATTAGAATGAGAAAAGAATAGGCCTCACTTTGGAAAGTATAATGCTGGGTCCCCTTACTTTAAAGAGTCCCCGGTAGAACCATTTGTTTTCCTTTTTTATAGGTACCTAGTTGTTGTTGTCGCACTTTTCGCAGAACCGGGCATGTCCAGACATAAACAATAAAATATTTACCGCCGGAAAAACTTGCAGGAGCAACACTCGGAGAACAAGGAGCGCCACTCGTTGCTACGCGACACCATCTCCGAGTTCCACCACACGGCCAACCAGATAGCGCACGGCCACAGCTCCGCCAGCGAGACGGCCCCGTCGGGCCTCAGCGGCGACGAGGGCGACAGGACGAACGAGGACCACGCGAAGACCGTCGACGGCTGGCTGAGGAAGCGGCAGTACGTGCTGGAGGAGCTGGTGAACACGGAGGAGGCGTACGTCAGGGACCTGTCGCTGATCGTCGAGGGGTACATAGCGACGATGAGGGACGCGGACTGCGAGATCCCGATGCCCGACGATCTGCGGAACGGGAAGGACAAGATGGTGTTCGGCAACATCGAGGCGATCTACGACTGGCACAAAATGTGAGTCGCTAGGTTCTTTTTATATGTTTTTGCCGCGAATTTCGCGGGGAAAAGTTTATGTTGTAGCAGTAGGTATACCGTGAGAGTTCTAGGCCACTTTCGCGTAACGCTTTTTCACCTTTTCATGGAACATCATGAAATATCATGAACGCCCATGAAACATCATCCGTACCCTTGAAAGTGGGTCAAAGAAACTGCAACGCGTGAAAAAAACGTGAAAAACGTTGACGAAACGGTAAGAGGGGGTTGCCGACAGCAAAAGTGACGTTAGATTTCCCATTTTTTAAGTTGTATAGCATAAAATCTAATAACATTTTACCTGGCAAAAATTTAGTACAAGCAGTGTTTTGTTCTATAGGTTATGAAAACCTTGGGAAAAATAATAATTCCAGTTCATATACTTTCAAGATCTTTTGATTAAAATGAAGACAGAGATGTTTGTACTAAATTTTTGCCAGGTAAAATGTTATTAGATTTTATGCTATACAACTTAAACAAATACGAAGTCTAACGTCACTTTCGCTGTCGGCAACCCCCTCTTAACAAAAAATCGGACTATGGGGATTAACATGGAGAATGTGTCGTAGAACTCTCATAATATAACTACTGCTAGAGAAAAATTATCATTTATTAATATGTGAACTGGAAAATTGTCGCTTTTTGCCTTTGACATAAGTTGACACCATTATAAAAAACAAAACTTGGCAACACATACAGTATCCTCCAAAAAGTTCGCACCATAGGGGGAAATTTTTATTCAACGATTTATTTTGAAATTTAATTTTGGCTTTACCTTTTGCTTGAAAAAAGATGAAAAATGAGTGGTCATGTGACTTTCGTTATCTGTCAAAAATTACATTTAAAAAAATATATCGCCAAAAATGGGTTTATTTGTTAAAATATCAAAAAGTTTTACTTGAAAAAGTTGTTTGTTTTTCAATTTTACGTAAGTGTACCAAATTTGAATGCGCTACTAAACTATTTAGTTTTTTGCCAATTTCTAATATGTATGAAATTTCTGAAAATTTTAAAAACTCGAAACTTCTTAAAAACTATTTTATATAACTAGCTTTATCATTCTATTAATTTTTTATTACTAATTACCGATAAGAATAGGCATTTTTCAAAAGAAATTTATATTTACGCTTTAAAATTCTGTTATGTTTGTTGCAAAGTTGATGTACCGTCTAACATTTTGGGTATAAATTTACTTACATTACATTTCCTAGTTCTAAATTGATGCCAAAATAATAATAAATTAAAATATCGTCAAACTATTTTACGTATCTCGTAATTCTTGACTTTTATGGAACAAATAATTATTTCCTTTAAATTTAATTTCACATTAATCGATATTGATGAGTAAGCCATGGAGAGAATAGAAGCAATTATTGTTTTTATTTGACAGTTTTATTTGACAGTTATCTAACTGTCAAATAAAAACAATTGCTTCTATTCTCTCCATGGCCTACTCATCAATATCGATTAATGTAACATTAAGCTTAAAGGTAATAATTAATTGTTCCATAAGTCAAGACTTTTGCTTAGACACGTAAAAATAGTTTGATGATATTTTAATTTATTATTATTTTGGCATCAATTTAGAACTGGGAAACGTAATGTGACTAAATTTATACCCCAAATGCTAGACGGTACATCAACTTTGCAACAAACATAACAGAATTTTAAAGCGTAAATATCATTTTCTTTTGAAAAATACCTATTCTTATCGGTAATTAGTAATAAAAAATTAATAGAATGATAAAGCTAGTGATATAAAATAGTTTTTACAAAGTTTCGATTTTTTAAAATTTTCATTAATTTCATAATTATTAAAAATTGGCAAAAACTAAATATAACAACTTTTTCAAGTAAAACTTTTTGATATTTTAACAACCAAACCACTTTTGGCGATATATTTTTTTAAATATCAAAATTAAATTTCAAAATAAAACATTACTGTGGTTACAGCGACCAGGTTATAACCTGATTTTACTTGTTTGAAAATTTGTTTTTTACGAATCATAAATATTTTAATAGTAAGAGAAGACAAAAGAATTTTCAGAAAATTTAATGTATGCATTTTATATAAATTGCAAGTTTCGTTGCAGTCTCTTATAAAGTAAGTAGGTAAGCTATGTGAGTTCTAAAACACTTTCCCCATATCAATCCCCATAAGGTCGAAACGTGGTAAAAACTACAAAATTTTCCGCGACTTGGGTTATTTATTTTTTATTTTTCTGACGTTTTGTCGACATGTCATTGACGTTTTATTGGTGTTTTTCACGTCTTTTTCACGCTTTTTAATATTTTTTTTACGCGTTTTCGTTCCGTTGATTCATTTCACGTGAAAAGTGTGAAAAAAATATGAAATAATCGTGAAAAAACGAAACGTTAACGTCGGAAAAATCAACAAGTCGCAAAAAATGTGATCGCGTTTTTACCACGTTTCGGCCTTATGGAGATTAACATGGGGAAAGTGTTTCAGAACTCCCATAGCTTACCTACTAACGCCGTAATGAAACTTTTTCCGCCTCTACGTAACGTAACGTTTTCTTTTAGCCATTTCCTCAAAGCTTTAAAAGAGGCGATAGAAAAACCCGTAGAACTGGCCTCGCTATTCAAAAGGTACGAGCGCAAGCTCCAGATGTACGTGATATATTGCAAAAACAAGCCGGTCTCCGAATACATAGTCTCCGAACATTTGGAGACTTACTTCGAGGAGCTCAGAGTGAAGCTCGGCCAGAAACTGCAGCTTTGCGATCTCCTCATAAAACCGGTTCAGAGGATAATGAAATATCAGCTGATGTTGAAAGATCTCTTGAAATATACGGAGCGAGCGGGGATTAAGGAGGAAATCGAACCTCTAAGACAGGCGTACGAAATAATGGTTGTCGTGCCGAAGAATGCAAACGACATGATGGACGTTGGAAGACTTCAAGGGTTCGAGGTAAAACTGTCGAAGTTCGTCGTAAGTTTGCACTAAAAATTTTATGTTTTAGGGTAATATTACGGCGCAAGGGAAGCTGTTACTTCACGGATTGCTGACATGTTCTGACTTGATACCAGGACAGAGTGTTATAGGGAAGAATAAGGAGCTTCAGGTTTTCTTGTTCGATCAGAGTATAATATTTTCGGAGGTTGTTGGGAAGAAGACACAATTTACCAGTCCACAGTATATTTACAAAGCACATGTACAGGTGAGGAAAAATAACTAATAATTTATTTAGGTAATTCTTGTTTGTTTTTTAATAATTATCATTTTTTGGTAAGTTCAATTTCTGTGGGAGGACTACTGTCAAATTTCTTTATGTTTATAAAGTAGCCATATTTTTTTAATTTTCGTGAAGTTTTCATATAAACTAAAATGTCTAGATCGATAATAATTGGATACTAAACCTTTCGCATTAGTTTGTTTTTTATTCGTAAAACTTATTTCAAATAGCAACTTAAGTATCTGAAAAGGAAATACTAATACTTATATGAACTTCATTTGTTTTAGATTTGTTTCAATTTATTTAATAGTATACTTACTGTTTTTGTCGATTTTTTATTTTTTTTATAATTTGTTTGCAATATTTGTAATATTTTAAAATGCAATAATCACTATTATTAGAATTTTCCACCTTCGTTTTTAAAATGCCTTTATTTTGAAGTCCAATCAGGGCTTTAATATCTTACCGCCTAAGTACTTATAATAATTTAAATACATACAAGAAAATGGACTTTTCATTTTTTTAAACTGTTTTAAAGATTTTGAATATTATTTATCGCATTTAAACTGTAAAATAATATAAAATTAAACATAACATTAAAATCATATTTTATAATTTAGAAAAGAATATAAATGAACATATAAATTAAACATTACCTACCCCTTTAATTTCAGTATTTCTTTAAATTATTGAGACTTTATTTTACATACTATCGTCTTAGTCAATATATTGTAATTGGATTTATTTATGAAGCTTTTCAAAATATATAATAATATTAATTTCACTTGATTTCAATTTGTTGAATTTGTTTAATAATACTGTTTTTTGGCAATATTTTGTTTTTCTCTTTTTATAAAATAATTTGTTGGCGATTTCAATAGTGTTATTTTAAAATGCAATGATCTATGTAAAATGTAATTACAATTTTTATTTCTTCTAAGCCGTTCTTCCAAGTCCAAAAATAGCAATTTTATAATTTTCTGCGTTTAGAAAAGTGTGCCATGGAAGTTTTGAAGGCTAGTTGTTTTCAAAAAGTAATCAAAATAAAATTAAAAGCTACAAAACAATTTTTTCTTTAATTTTTACTTATTTTTTTTTATTTAATATTTTTTGATTTTGACAAAATTTTGAATTTAGGGTTCTGGATCGACTCTGAACAACTTTATTTAGTACATTTTTTTGATTTCGGATTTATAGTTTCGATTGTGGCATCGCAGGTGGCTTTGACTTTGGTGTGGACAACTAATTTTTTGGAAATAAGTAGGCAACAATGCCAACTACTTTTAGTTCTCATCGGTTCAAAATTAAAGAAGTTATAAGGTTGTTTCACTCTTAAGAGAGACACTCTGTATATAAAATAAAATTCATACAAAATGAGAAGAGAAATTTAAATTATATTTTATAATTAGGAAAAAAAATGTAAAATGAACAGAAAAATTAAACATAACCTCTTTAAGTCGTTATTCTTTTAAATTAAAAAATAAGATAATTCATTTGTTTATTTAAATTTCAAACAACTAATGCAGATTATTACAGGGATTAATTCAAATGCAACTTTATTGCAACAAGTGGTTTTTTTAAATTTCCAGAAAAAAAAACAATATTAATATTAGAAAAAGGATCCAATTTTATGGAAAATCGCCGATTTCAAATTCCAAGAAAATGTTAAGTCTTCAATTTTATTTTTATGATATTTTCAATGTCTAAATACTTTTATTTTGCAACTTTTTCAATAACCTAACTTATTTTTAAGTTTCATAAATATATATAATTACTTAAAAATATCATAATAAATTCATGATTTTCGTGATTTTGCCCAAGAAAAAATATTATACGATATTCTTCTTAAAATGTTTAATTTCTTGTTTATCTCAAACAAAACATACTACTACAAAAATCAAGCAATCTTAGGTAGTGCCACAGAGAAAACAAGATACAGAAAACTCATCAAATATGTCAAATGTCGCTGTGGATCTTCTTGGGCTCCATCCACTGAACTACGTACATATATACAGTTCAGTGGCTCCATCTGATATATTTGACACGATCTCTCTGTATTCTGTTTTCTCTGTGCGGTCGTAGACATTGGAACAATTATTCTTCTCCCCAGCTGAACAAGATGACCCTCGAAACGCGCGAGGACTGCTTCGTGCTGCAATCCACCGAGGACGCCCCGGGTCCGCAAATCGGCTTCACCTGTCAAGCGGAGGACTCGATCACCGGCCACCGATGGATCATGGCGGTGCGGGGCATCCTCCAGACCCAAAGGGCATTCCTCGACGCGATCCAGAGCCCGATCGCCTACCAGAAGGAGCGGACCAGAGAGGCGTGAGTACCCCTAAGACTAGCCGAGTGAAAGACTCCGATTTTCGATTCTATCGCTCGGAGAAATGTACGGGGGGGAGTTCCCGTCGCGCGGGCGTGGCCTCGCGTCCGATTGGTCGTCGGGGGCGTGGTCTCGGTGCGAGTGGGCGTGGTCCCGACTATGATTGGTTTGCCGGCGCGAGGGAACTGCCCCTCGGGAAGGTTGTGGTTTTGGGTACCAGACGAAGAGATTGTAAAATAAATGTGAGATTTTTGGCTTTAAATGAACGATCTTTCTGGAAATTGACAAGAGTTCGGTGCGAAGGTGAGGTCCACGAAGAGTTTGCGTTTGTATTGTATAGTGTATTATTTTGTGTTAGTGTACAAGGTCTTGGAGTGTTGTTGGTGGTTTATGTCTTTTAGGTTGCAAGCTAGTTTTTGTAATGGTATTGAAATTATTTTTCTCGATTTTTTTATTCATAAACAATGCCAAAAAGATTTTTTTACAGCCCTGTATTAAAAAATATATCAAAAATAAAATTTATGCAAAACTAGAAATATACAAAATAAAATACAAACCAAGATAGAAACCTTGAATTAAAGAAACTTCAAATTTACTTAAAAAATAATAAAAATGATATAATTTGAAAAGAGTACAATATTAAAATTTTAATATTTTTGCTAAATTGTAAGCATAATCTATTATAGTTTATAAAGAAATGTTTATTTTCTTTTCGATGGCAAAAGTTGATCTTTCAATAATACAATTCTTGCATAACACATATTTTTGAAATTCATAATAAATAATAATAAATCAATATAAAATATAATATTTAAATTTTAAATTTTTTTTCCATTTCATTTTTTAATAAATTCTTTATAATAAACTGTCAAGTTGGAAAACAGCTCTAGTCACTAGTCATACAGGCATAAAAAATCGACTAATTAGTATTCAAGAACCAAGGCCAAAAAGGTTTATTTACAGACCTGTATTAAAAAATAGATCAAAATACAATTTATGCAAAACTGGAAATATTTAAAATACGATACAATAAATGTTGCAAAAAAATTAGAAATCTTGAATTTAAGAAGGTTATAATTTACTTAAAAATAACGTTGTCATATTTTAGCCAACAAAGCAAATGATAATTTAAAAAATGGGGAACATAAAATTTTTAATATTTTTGTCAAATTGTAAGCATAATCTATTATATTTTGTATCCTTGTATCTTTCATAATACATATGTTTGAAATTCATAATAAACAATAGTAATCAATATTAAATATAATATTTAAACTCGTTAATTTAATTTCATTACTTTTGTTTTTTAATTTTCATTTTTTTGTTATATTTTCTATAACGAACTGTCAAGTTGGGTGTGAATAATTTAAAGGAATGAATGAAAAATACCTATATATGCATATTATTTTTTTTTAAGTTTAAAATAATATACAAAAATTATATATCTTTGTAGTAGAAAAACTGCTCTAGTCTTATAAGCACAAAAAAATTGAGAAAAAATATTTTCAAAAATAAAAAATTTCAACATTTTTTCAAGACCATTGTTATTTTTTTAGTCAACGTTTTTCTTTTATATTTTTTAAATAAAAATATATGGAACATTATTTAAAGATATTTTTTAAAATGTATAGATATGTGCCACCAACAACCAGGACTTTGTAGAAATGCACTTGGACTTTTGTAATTTTCCAGATTGACAAAATAGTCGGTTTTCTGCTAAATTTTATTAAATAAGTGATACTGCCAGATTGCCATCCTTGAATTTTTTCAAATTTGTTTTCTCTTTGTAGAAATTAAAAGTAATGTTTTCCCTATTGGTGCTCATTTCTCAAAATTCTCGATGGCAACCTGGACAAAAAAAAATGTAACTTTTGTGTGATGTGAGATACAAAAAAGATGATGGGACTAAAAGTCGATTTCCTGAGTTGAGTTTTGATATTTGATGTTTTTTCTATCAAATGTGTAATGTATACACTACACTTATGAATCAAGCAAACAAAAATATGGTAGGCACACTCCCATTAGTTTTCATTGCTCTTTTATAAAAGAATAAATACCTTTCTGTCTTCTGTATTTAGATATGCTCAGCTCCCCAGATTTTTCACAGGGAAAATTACAGGAATATTCTTTTTTTTTGTAGTTATAGAAATGAAAACATATAAAGTACAATATATAAAAAAAATAAACTGTTTTTCTTTAAACATATTCTGAAATAATGAAAAGTTGGGACTTGCCTTACATAAAAAATATTTTCCTGTAGTTTTCTCTTCCCTTCTTGCTCAAAATGTATAACGTGCTGTAAACTTTAAAAAAGTAATAATTACAAAAAAGTGCTCATCAATAAAGTTGCTGTAAGTTTCTCGTTCCCTGCACTTATATAATGGATATATAAATATTTTTTATTATTGATGGGTAGGTGTAATGAGGTGAAAGTAAGAAAAAAAAACGGGAAAATCTTATATATTTCTGTACCTAGTATTTTATAATGTAACACACACTTTTTCCTAAATAAGCGCCTGGAGCTAGAGCATTATGTCACTGTTGAAAATATAAAGAAAAAATACAGGGTGTAAGAAAAAATATTATGTTGTCTTAGATTTTTTCCTATTATGTCAGGAACTATAAATCAAAATATAAAGAGCAATAAGTAAAATTATTCACAAACATTAAATATAAAGTAAATCAAAAATGCCGCCCTTAGTCATGGCACACCCTGTATTTAATTTTCTTACACACGCCAAACAAGAAAACATTTCCTCAGCGTTTAAGATGTAACTTTAAAAACAAAATACTCTTAAGATAAAAAACAACTCCAAATAAACATGCAAAAAAAACACACAAGTGATGTAATGATTATATTTATTGTATTTGTAATTTATTTTCCTTTTTTATATGTACATATAGAGAATAGGATGTATGTTTGTACATAAACATTATATTCAATATGCAAGGATGAGTAACTACAAAATTTTCAATAGAATAAAATTTTAAAAAATTCGTAAAATGGTTTTCTTTCTAATTTTGTTGTAGCGTCCTGTTCTTGTATAGTCTCATCATCAATTATGTTTTGGTTTGTTTAATCTGTTATCATTTTGTCATTTATTTTACAATTACTTTTTCGTTTGGTTTTAAATTGTTTTTTTTTTTGCTTTTAGTGCTTTTTTTTGCTTTTTCATATTTATATATTTTATTTGCCTTAAATTATTGTTGTGCGCAGATAAAATATATTTTAATTTATTACTTTGAAAATTACCGTATTTCTTCAGAGTGTAGCAATAATTATACGGTAAGTAAAAGGTAAAAAATAATCCGATTTTTTCCTGTAGACCATAAGCAACATACAAAGTGTTTTTTAAAATCTCACAAAGTAAACAATATTGTCACATTGAAATTTCGAGAAATATGTCGTTATACTTATGCTGGAATAATTTATTGAAAAAAAAACCTTTTGCCGAATAACAATAACGACGATAATATTAACAAGAAAAACTAACAAACAAAGGACAAACGATTAATTCAAATGTTGAAAATAACTATTTTAACACTTTGTATCTCATTCATTAGTTTTTAACCAATTTGACAGTTTGTTATAGAGAATATAATAAAAAAATTAAAATTAAATTAAATTAATTAAATTATACAATGTATGCATAAACTACCATTTTTAGATCCTACGGTAAATTTAGATATAAACCATTTGGATATTTAAACTTTTGTTGTATTTTATAAATTTAAACTTTGCATATTACACACTGTTGTCAAAATAAGAAACTCAAATGTAAATTTTAATAAAAAAAATACATGAACCATGGTAGAAGACAAATTTGATGAAGACAAAAAATAATTTTGAAAAATAATAATTTTACATAATGGAATCGATATACAGTGTGGTCATTTAAGTGTGCAACATATGGGACTTTTTTTTATTAATTGCACAACGAAAATACAAATATTCCCGAAAGTTGGTGCATGTTCGATAATCATATTAGGCGCACTTAGAATGGTTGCAAGTCAAACAGCATACAGGGTAGGTCAAAAAATATAAAAATTATACAAGAGTAAAGTACCCTTATTTCAGAAAATTCAGCAAAATATTATTAAGAGAAGTTGTCTAGAATTAAAAGTTATGCCTAGATACCAAAACATGGCCTCCTAAGAAAAAGAAATTTTCCACAGTTTCTTAATAAATATTTAAAATAAAAATTTTGCACCTTAGATGAGAGTTTTTTAATATACACATTATCATTACTAATGTTTTACCTTGTTCAGAAGAATTTTTGCGAAAGTTTAAAGTTTTATTTAATATCGTTGCAACAAACATGAAGTTTGTGATTCCATAAAAATTTTAAAATACAAGTTAATTTTACAAATATGCTTGAATTTGAACAAAGTTATGCGAAATTGCTATAATTTTGATTGATTTATGAAATTGTTTAGGGTGAATATTAAAACAATTTTTTTTTAGGAAATCATTAATGTTTTTCAAAAAATATATTTCTTTTTATTAGAAGGCCATGTTGTACAATTTTTATATTTTTTGACCTACCCTGTATGCTGTTTGACTTGCAACCATTCTAAGTGCACCTAATATGATTATCGAACATGCACCAACTTTCTGGAATATTTGTATTTTCGTTGTGCAATTAATAAAAAAAATTCCCATATGTTGCACACTTAAATGACCACACTGTATATGTATAATAACTTACCAAAGTCTTTAAAAATTATATGAAATATTACAAAATTTAAAAAGAAATTAAGAAACATTGTAATTTAATTTAATTATTTTTTTAATTGTTATTATATTCTCTATATGAACTGTCAAGTTGGTTGATAATATCAAAGGAATAATAATAAATCAATCAAAAATAAGTTTTTACAATATGTTTCTTAAATTCTTAGGCCTATGGTGTAAAGAAAAAAATCGGGTTATACTTTGTTCTACCTGCCCTAAAATTATTGCTCCTTTTGTGAAGACACCCTATATAAAATTTAAAAAGGAGTGAAAAGCAGCAATAATTTCAGTAGATAATTATTAAAGGTAAGTAGATGTATAATCTGTAGTTAATAACTAAAGTCTAAGTTACGGAGGCAGTGGATCAAAACATTGGCCACCACGTGACCTATTCTCTTATTGGTTTGGCCGTCATAAAATGTCAAGTGTTCACGCGGCGAGCAGAATGCAGGGCCGGCTCTTCCCTCAGTCGAGTTTCCTGCATGTTTTAGATGGGATCGCGAGCAGTATATTCTGTAAATTTATTTTCGGAAATTTATAGAGATCCACGAAAGGTAGAAACACACATTTTAGAATTTCTAAAAGAATTAGTTTAGAATTACAAGTCACTTGGAATCTCATATTAGTCTGACCCTGGTTATCGATCACAAGGAGGTCATGTGACTTTGTTTATATCTACTGTTGCTGTAACTTGGATAGACTTTAGGTATAATTTTAAAGAAGGAAGCAGATAGTAGTTAATAAGTATTTTCTTAGTAATAAAGGATAATATTTTAAAACGAAAAAAACGAAATAAAGGTTCATTCAAGATTTAAAAAAAAAATAGATAAAAAATCGTGTCTACTAATAGGCATTCATTTATAAAGAAACAAAGACGTAATGATATTAAAACATTTCACATTTAAAAATATAAAAAAGATGCAAAACAATAAAGTTCTACAAAAAAAAAATGAATGAATGAAATTTTGAAGAATGGAGTAGATAATTTATAATTATTTGCTTAATAATAAAGTATACTTTAAAAGAAAAAATCTAAATAAATAAGTTTACAAGATTTTTCGCATTTTAAAAAACAGAAAGTACCTAGGTCTACAATAGGTATTCCTTTATAAAGAAATAAAGACTTGGTGACATTAAAACATTAAAAAATATGGAAAGATGGGAAAAATTATTTAAAATTTAAATAGATCATCAAAATGTGTTGTTTTTCTGTTACCTCTTTCTTGTGTTGAAATAATATCGTACTATTTATTTAGGGACATAGATATGAATAGTTTTGCAAAAATCGTATTAGAAAAGTTTTGAGAAATTAAAATTAAATAAAGTTAATATACTACGTTTCTAAAACAGACTAGAAAGTATAAAATATAAAATTACGTGGAGCACATGCAACATATAATTGAGGCATGAATACTTAAAAAAATTGTCTTTTAATTTTTTTATATATAATATGTATATTGTATATCCAGTTCTGAGCTACGTTTAAAGTTAAAAATAATAAAACGATAGTCGCCCAGCCACACATTTTTAAGAGAACAAAAAGAATTCCCCACCGACCGTCGCGACTCCCCCCGCAGGTCCCTCCAAGACCTCACCTTCGACCCCGTGCGCGCCTCCCACCCGCAGCTGTCCCGCCCCCAGCGGCGGACGACCACCGCGTACAACCACAAGGCGAACACGATCGGCATCCCGTCCGACGGCGAGCTGCGGGAGGGCGGCCAGCGCAGCCGCAGGACCTTCTTCGACGGGTTCAGGAGCACGCTCAAGAGCAGGCACAAGAGCGACGCGGCCGCCGTCGACGGCGGCGGCGACAAGGACCTGCACAGGAGGTGGTCGGAGGCGAACCAGGCGCCGGTGAGTGGGGGTTTTCCCGGGTCGGCGATCGGGGGGTTTCTGAGTGAGTTTCGCCCTTAGACGAGGAAAGTGGGGGGAGGCCTAAAGCCCTGTTTCGAGTCGGCAATTTTTATTGCCGGCAATGAACATTTTTGACATGCGCACGCGCATTCACTCTGTTTTGAGTCATCTCTGGCAATAGACCGGGGGAGATAGTGACAGGTTTTTGGACGTGATTTTACTCGGTATGCCTTGCAAAGGGCATTATGTGGCACATAATAATAAGGTATGAATCAGAGAGTCATCCTGGGTTCTTCATGGGAAAAACTGAGTTTTCAATTATTCAAAAAATGTGCGTTTTGATATGATTTTAGTCAGGCTGCCATGTGTTTTATAATGAAGTTCAAAATAGAAAATTCCTCAGAAAACCATAGGCATACCGTTAGGGTGGGTCCAAAGGGCTATTATTGCCACGTGATCTTGTATTTTATTAATTAATTTTTCCACGTTTCTGAACAGGCTGCCAATGAAAAGTATGCAAGTTCTTGTTATGAATATGCTGAAAAAAGGATGACATACCTTTTGCGCATGTCCAAGTACTGTTTAAATTGAATGTTATTTAATCATTTAAACGAGTTGTTCGATGTAAAGTGTACTTGGACATGCACAAACGGTATGCCATCTTTTCTTCAGCAGGTTCATGACAAGAACTTGCATACTTCTCATTGGCAGCCTGTTCAGAAACGTGGAAAAATTATTTATTAAAATACAAGTTCACGTGGCAGTAATAGCCCTTTGGGCCCACGCTAACGGTATGCCTATAATTATTTTCCGAGCAATTTTCTATTTTGAAGTTCATTATAAAACACATGGCAGCCCGATTAAAATCACATCAAAACGCATATTTTTCGAATAAATGAAAACTCGTTTTTCCATATGAAGAACCCAGAATGACTCCCTGATTCATACCTTATTATTGTGAGAATATACGCAACATAATGCCCTATGAAAGGCATACTGAGTAAAATCACGTCCGAAAATCTGTCACTATCTCCCGGTCTACAAGTTATTGCAAAAAGTAGCTCCAGACCTATTTTTATTGTAATTGCAATGGCAATTCTAGTATTTTTTTTTAGAGATTTTTGTGCTAACAAAAAAAAATGGCCGCCGTTCAAAATGACACGGCAGGGTAGGCAGTAGGCAAGCGCGGTGTCCTCTCTCTTTCCTTGTCTAAGGTTTCGCCGCATATTTCGATAAAACAATATTACAAATTTAAGTTATTAATACATTATTTGGTGTTCACCATTTGTTTTTGCATTTATTTTACAGGTTGGTTTATTTTGCCAAGATCATAATATTCATTCAAATAATATTAGTTTATTCTATTAAAGGAATAGTTATCATATTTAGATAAATATCGAAATGTGTTGTTTGTTAACATTGTGTGGAAATGTAAGTCCATATTCTAAACAAGTGCTAAAAAACGAATAAAAATATATTTTATTATACAGTGTCCTCCAACCATATTTGGAAATTTATTAGATTTATTTTTGAAGTAAACTTTGTGATCATCTTTTACTCTAAAAAAGATAAAAAATGACTCGCTCAGAAGTGGTCACGTGACCTTTTCGGTATCTGTCAAAATGGCATTTAAGAAGAATCCCACTATTTTAAAATTCTGTTATGTTTGATGCAAGGTTGATGTTATACTGCCAAGCATTTAGGATATAAATATATTTACAATTAATTTTTACTAAATTGATGTCAAAATAATAATAATAAATTATCATCATCATGTATCCCACGAAAATTCACCACTTTGGTGAAAATTTGTTCCGAAAAAGTCCTGAATTTTGGTTAGATGCGAGTTTGATGATAATTTATTACTGTTTTGGCATCATCAATTTAGTACTGGAAAATTAATTGCAAATGAATGTGACGTCACAGCCCATGCCTGTCAAATTTGACATTTAAATTTAAAAATTGAGAAAATCAAGTTTGCTTTGAAATTCCGCAAAAGGTTATTAATAAAATATTGTGCCTATATCTGTCAATTTTCAAGAAAATATCGGGATAATATTCGTTTTTCTTAATTCTTTCTTATCAAATCGCAAATAATCTTAGACATTTATTTACTGGTTGCTCTCTTACTAAATCATAACAGTACAAATAAATTTCAACGCAGAATTAAGGAGAAAATAAGATTTTTTAAAATAGTTTTAAAAAATGGTGCAAACTTTATGAACAATTGAAAGAAAAAACATTTTCAAATAAAACTTTTTGAAATTTTGATGATGATGCGAACATTTTGGAGGACACTGTATAAAAAAATAAAGCTAAGTGTTAGAGTCAAGCAATCAGAATTGAATCTATGGTCTGTTTTGGTCTGTACATTTTGCTATAAAGTTGAAAGACTATTTTAAAACAAGAATAAACAAGGTTAACATTATTCTTATTATTTATTATGGGATTTTGGTGTGACTAACATGACTGCTAAGTAAGTTAAGATATAGCCGAAAGATGGTCACATAACTTTTTATAAATCCATAAAAACCTTAGACAAGGAAAGAGAGAGGACACCGCGCTTACCTACCCTGCCGAGCATAGATTTTGTAACGTCATTTTAAACGGCGGCCATTTTATATGCTGCAGGCAAAGCGAATATATTGTGAGTTAATTTCGAGAATTTGTGAATTAAAAGTAACAGTGATTAAAGGGAAAATATACTCTTACGATGGTGAATTGTTCAGCGTTTGGTTGCAAAAGCAGAAGTGAAAAGCAAGAGCCCGGTACACAGGAAAATATTTAACAAGCTACCTTTGAAATAAGCCATAAAACTTTATTTTTTCTCAATATAACTTCTTCAAATTCCTTCTACCTTTTAGTATGATAAAGTGCATTGTTTTGTTTGTAAATAAGACCAATATTATTATTTTTAACATCGTTTTTATTGAAGATTTTTTTAAATTTCAAGTTACATGTAAGTCAAAATTCGCTACCTTTTCTTTTTTAACATTTTTGTGATATTGGCTAAGAACGTGTTTCATGCTATGTCCTCTCTCTTTCCTTGTCTAAGACAGAATCCAAAACATCGACACTTTTTGAACTTTCATAATTTCATTGTTTTTGTTTATTCAAAATATAGCAATCTAAGCCTGTATCACATTGTCATGTGACCATTTTTGTGTACCGCATGCCAAAAAACTACCAAAGTACATTCGTTTCTTTTTTTCTCTTCCTTTAGGTATTACGATAGAGCTTCAAGCCTACCCCGCCAAATAAAAACCTTTCTAAAAAAAAACCAAACTAACCGACGCGACGGGCTGTGATACTACCGTATAATTCTTAGTTATTTTTTTCGTATTAAGGCACCAGTCTATTTATTGTATGATAGAAAAATCAGTAGCAGTGTATGAGTTGAGATGGAAAAAATGCGTAACCCCTCCTAACCTGTACCTTGGGAATGCAGGAGCAACCTATTTTTTGCCTAATACAGAGTACGAAAAATGGTGAGCATGACGCTTTTCGCAAGTATTTATTTTGTTTGATGTTAGTTTGTAGGCACTCCAGATAAAATATAACTAGACCAATAAGAAATAGTGGACGATTTCCATATATGGATAATATATGTATGTCAAAATGATTACACTAAAACACAACTATAAACTTTTCGGTGTTAAAATCACACGATTGCACTCACTTGACATTTGCTGGGAAACAATACAACCTCGACAACTCAGCGGCGTTGTCAGATTGTGCGATCATCTGGAAAAACAAATATTTTACGAATTTCAAGTATTAATAAAAGATAAAGACACAAATAAGTTGGTCCCATAATATGAAATGACGTAAATTTACCAAACTTTCTTTTTGTCTCATTATATTTTGTCTGGACACTCATTTTGCGTTTTAACATTGAGGAAAGGATATATTTTATAGAATATATATATATATCCTTTACTCAATGGTTTTAATTCAAATGTAGGGTATTTTCGCAGATGTTAATATATTAGTATCATAAATTGAATAGATTAAAAACGATTAATCTTCTCGTAATGTGCTAAAAGAAAGCGTTATTTTTTTTTTCAAATTTGCGAGGAGGCTCTATTTGTTTATTGGATGAGTTTAAAATAATGATAATTATACAAAGTGTCCCCGTTTTTGTAGACAAACAACAAACTTTGACATTTTGTACAGGGTGATTGTTTATATTTTCCGTTTCCTTATAACTTTTCAGGATTAAAAATTTAATTATAATTATTTTAATTAATAAATTAAATACAAAAGTTGTTTGAAATTAAAGAGAGTATAATTTTTTGTATATACACAGTGCTCAATTTTTCAGGGTATTTTCTAATGTCAATATTTAAGGGCGATTTTTGGGTCTATTATTTAAGAAGAAAACTTCATTGAACGTATGTCCTAAACGTCTTAACTTTTGAGATACAGGGTGGTAAAGTTTGTAACATTAAATATTTTTTTAATAATATATGTAATACTACTCTAGATATTTTAATGAAATTTCGTACAAGTGGCATTTTTTTATTTTGCAGACATTGATGGTACGCCACTGATTTATCTTAAAATAAAAGTCAATTTTGAAATCCCCATTCCTTTCTAAGCAAATTTGATTACTTGTTTTTTTTTTCAGTCACATAATAATATACGGATTTCGGTTAAGAAAATACTAAAAACCATATCGTTAATAAATATCGCCATGCATGTATCAACTAAAAAATTCAAGAGATCAAATCTGCTCATAAATGAATATTATTACATATTATTATTATACAGATCTTATTAAAAAATTATTTATTTTTAAAAACTTTACCACTTTGTATCTCGAAAATCAAGACGTTCATATGAAGTTTTCTTCTTAAAATGGACCCAAAAATCACCCCCTTGAATATTGACATTCAATTAGAAAACACCATGTGTATATACAAAAATTTACAAAAAAATACACAAAATTATACTCTATTTAATTTCAAACAAGTTTTGTATTTAAATTTTTTTTAATCTCTTAATCCTGAAAAGTTACAATGAACCGAAAATATAATCAAGCACCTTGTACATTTTATGACTAAAAGTTCCTAGAAACCCTATAGGTTTTCGAGATACAGAGCGTTTAAAAATGTAATTATTTTTATAATATTTTATTTCTTATCTTTAAAACAAAAAGAGATATCGAACATAATTTCTGTCTTTCGAAAAAGTTCGGTTAAAGTAAAACACCCATGAACATTCGTGGGTGTTTTGCTTGTAATACATTTTGAAAAAGAAAACTTACCGGTAGCGGAAAGTCCCAAAATTAGCAGAGATGGTCTTTTAGCATTTTCCTACTTTTTTTAAGACATATATTAGGTACTAAGTTCCTACTTTTTGTCCCAAATGCCCTATATTTCAAAAACTAAGGGTTTATAGAAGGTTTTTGTCCTAAAAGTGACTTTTCTTATGTTGTTTTCCATTTTAATTCTCGTTTTCAAAATACAAAAATTAGAAAAATATTTTTTGCACCTTGTTTCTTCATCTTCTAATAGTTATTTTCAACTCTCAATAAGCTTGAACATTATTATAGACATTTTCAATGGTGAAAGAAGAAATCCTACCTACTTATTTACCAAATCCTTCCTACATGTTGTCTGTTATGTGTAATGTTTTTTTTTTACCTGTATCATATCTTCTGTGCTTGTTTGTGCAGTTTGTTAGAAACATTAACACTTTCTGTCTTTACTAACATTTTCATTAGCTTCCATAGTGGCTTCATGTTATTGTAGGTCTGTTTCATCAGAACTTCAAAAAGTTAAAAGTTTGAAATTGTCAGGAGCATGCACAGTGTCGTGTTTGTAATGTCGAATTGACAGTTTCAAACTGGTTTGGGAACAGACCTTGTATCATTCATTAAATCACAGAAACATACAATACAGAAGGTCTGTACTGATGTATCGTTGTTTTATCAATAATCGTAGTTCATATCTCGCTAACTGCCGACTTGACACGACGTTTGGCTGGAAGCTTCTGTATTTTCTGTGCATTTTCTGCGATCTTCAGTCTAAAATCCACGACTGTTTTTAGTGCGAAACCCACATAATGGCCCCGGGCACCCAGGCCCGCGTCGTCGCCGACTACCCCCGCCTGAACCTAGGCGAGGTCGTCACCGTCATCAAATACGACGCCAATCAGGGCTACCTCGTCTCGATCAACTCTACGCGCGACGAATTCTGGGTACCCTCGACGGTCCTGTCGACCTTCAACCGCAAACCGTGGTCGTTCAGGTTTAGGAAGCCGCGAAGGCCCTCGGACGGGAGTACCATACAGGAGAGCGCCATCCCCGAAGGTCCCGCGCCCGAGTTTAAGGATAAGTTGAGAGACATAACCGTCTCGAGTGGCAGCAAGGTCGTGCTGAAATGCAAGGTTAGATTTTGCGGGGCGAACAGCAAGCAGAGCTGGAAGAAGCTGGAGCCGAACTTGTGTATCTTGCGCAACGGCAGGTTCGTTTCGTGCGACAACGACGAGGGCGTGGCAACGCTGACGATAGATAATGCGAAAGTGAACGATTCGGGGACGTACAGCTTTACGATCGCAAACGAGTACGGCTCAAACACTTGCTCCTGCGTGGTGAGCGTCGCGAACAACTTTCCCCCGCTTTCCGAACCGAATATTCGGGTGGTATCGAGCTCTAGCGTGCTGCTGGAGTGGGACGGCGACGGCTACGAGAAATTCGCGGTGGAATTTTGCAAGTTGGGCAGCGGCGAGTGGACGTCCCCAAACGACAACCAAACGATAAATTCCCGGGCGTACACCGTCGAAAACCTGACGCCCGGCGAGACGTACAGTTTCCGGATCGTGGCGGCGAACGGCGGCGTTTCGAGCATGCCGAGCGTGGCGCTAACCCTGCCGGTGGCGGACAACCTGCGCTGGCAACAGGAGCAGTTCAGGAGACGCTATTTGGAAATGGACGAGATAGCGAGGGGGCGGTTTTCCGTGGTGAGACTGGCGAAAGACAGGGGGACGAACGTGGAGGTGGCCCTGAAGCAGGTGACGAGGAGGAAACAGCCGCACGCCGTGACGCAGGCGGAGTACGCGATGCTGGCCGGCGTGGAACATCCGAACATCGTGAGGTCGTTGGCGTTGTTCGACAACGCGCCGCTGCCGGGGATCGACACCATCGTGTTGGAGCTGTAAGCGAACAGAAAGTGTTTTTCGACAAGCTTTGTCTAGACTTCGTCGTTTCTTTTTGCAGGGTCAAAGGCCCGTTGCTGTTCAACTATATATGCGAGAAGGGAGAATATACGGAGGAGGACGTGAGAAACTACACTAGACAGTTGATGTCGGCTTTGGCGTGGCTCCATCAGAAGGACTTGGCCCACTTGGATGTCAAGGTAAGAAAGATCCATATACCTATAGCAACCTATACCGCGCAAGAGAGACGTCCGACCGGGAGAATAATTTGGCGGCCATTTTTAACCCTAAATGAGGCGAGAATTTGAACTAATTTATACGGGTCGGTTCCATAAATAATGTAATGTCTTGGTTGTTATTTTGTGCAAAATGTAAATTATTTTAGGTCAAAGTACAGCATATGTCCAAGATTTTTGTTGGTTTTGTTTTTTGTAGGTTGAAAAATTATACAACTTAACCAAAACAACATATGTTAATCATCATACAGAACTAATTTAATTATTATTGTACATTATATCTTATACAATAGCTACATATTATACTCCCCTAAATAATTACTTATAAAAAACATGAAAATATTTTTTATTACCTAACATTTTCATACAATATTATACTTGGGTTAATTATTTCTTTAAATACTTTTAATAATAATAACCTATTGTCCAGGAACATACCTATTTCTAAATTTTTAGGGGCTAGTTTTATTTCTTAGAACTTTTTCTTTTTGTTTCTTGAAAAAATACAAGCAAAAGAAAACTTAGTAACTTCTACTTCTAGCACATTAATCTTTGCTTCGAAAATGCAAGTGAAGTGATTTCCAATTATGCTCTTCTTTGATAAGCTTCAATATTTTTGCTGACGGTGATCTGCAAATTAACAGGTTTACTTGCTGCTGTCTGCTGCTGTTTGCATTTCTTCGGTTAATTCTATTTGGTCCAGAAATGTGGCTCTCTTCGTATTATCGAGAATTATAATGTCTCCATTTTCTTCATCACTATGAGTTACCTGCTTCTTAAACCAGAATGAATTTCTTTGGTGGTCTTACCAATTTTGACGCCACGCTTCTTCGGTTAGGTTTCTAGGGGGTGGAGCGCCACTTTTCGCCTTCTTTCGTGTTGCATTAAAAAATCCTGTTCATCAAAATGAATAGAACACGCATACATATAGAGTCCTTCCAGAGAATATTATTGTCGATGACACCTAGAGTACTAAGCCACTGTCTAAATTTAGTTTTTTCCCTTGAAAACCTAAAAATCAGCAAGAAATCAGAAAATATCAATGAAAAACAATATTATTTGGCAAACAATTATACCTATTTACTTACCTGTGGAATGTAATTTCACAATCTGGATGTAAAAGTCTCTTATTCGCATTTTTACAATGCTTTACCAAGTAATTTTTTGATCTTGTAAATATGAAAACGAAAAGCTATTAACCGTACAAAATATAAAGAAAAAAAATCGCAATTAAAAACTAAATCTCAAAAAAGCATGATTTTTATGATTTTACCGGCGCCTTCAAAAAGTATAATGTAATTTCATTCATACAGTATAAAAAGATTTAAACAAGGAATAAAGTAGCCACCATTCAAACTCCCAAGTAACATTTAAAGTTGCATAAAACACGTGAAGACGTTGTTGCGACGAATAATACAACTTGTCTATAGACGTATCGTCCTTTTTACAACTCCTTTATGACTGAATATGGACGGTTGGAAACGGGTTTTCATGACTTTTCACACAACTTTTATCTGACTTGATTGGATATGACTTTTATAAGTCCATTAGGTCGTGTAAATTCAAAGATACCTTAACGTCATAAAGAAGTAGCTCTAAAGTTGTGAAGATCTCTATTAATACCTAGTAATAGTATGTATTATATTTCTTTATTCTTTTTTTATATATTTCTTCATTGCCACTAGTGGACAAGTCTTGTAAACATTTTGTGTTTTGTTATGATGAATAAATCTTACTTACTTACTTACTTACATATTACCAATTGGTCGTAAATATGGAACGTAGTGTTATATTGAACAGGGTTTGCTTGTAATACGAAGACATTTCATTGTCTCGGCCGTAAGTGGTAAAAACGAAATTATACGTTGTTGATATTATGCAATAAAGCATCTCGGTTTTTGATGATTGTACTTAACGGAATCTATTGCGAATTTTTATTTACTGTGAAAATTATAAGTATAGCTCGAAAATTTACAACGCGCCTTTAAAATAATGGAAATTAAAGGAAATGAAAGAAAAAATGTAAAATATGAACGTGCTTTAAATTAAAATTTAAAGTGTTACAGTTGTACAGGATCGTTCGATATGTCGAAAATACATGTTTTCCACTCAAATTTCTATGATTTGCGCCCACAAATTAAATTCGAAGTTTTGCCACTTTCGTAAGACAAACATGGTTGTCCTATTTAACTGAATTTCTGATGGCAAACATGGCTGACGGTGCTTATATGACTTAGTAGTTGTAAAATTTCGATCAAACTACTAAGAGGTCATAAATACTTCTAAAACCACAAACGACTATTAAGAGGTTATAAAGCGACTACAACTAAAATCTAAATTATAGAATAAGTATTTATATGAGCATGCGCGTGGAAGTCTGTCTTTAGAAATTTCTGCGGTTCGGGGTAGGTGCATCGTCAAGTTCGTAATAGTGCTAGTAGTAGTAGTAGTAGTATAAAAAAAATAAAGATTTGTATGGCTTTTAACTGCTCATCTATAACTTCCTGAGCATTTGTATTTACCAGTCTTTTGTAAAACTCATAATAATTTTTAACAGATGCTTATATGCTTATACTTTAGATATTTATTACTGCTTTACATTTACTGTATAGCACATCATAATATGATACATATTATGATACAATAAATTACGTCTCACTTTTACTAATGACCCTACGAAAGTCGTATATAAAAGTATTTTATTAAAATTACCACTTACTGGGGTCATATTGAGGTTGAAATTAATATTAACGCGCATGTGCACTACTTTCTTACCGTCATGTTCTCATTTCTATGTCGTATTAAGATCTTGCTTAAAACTGTTCTACAACATCTATGACTTCCACTTACTGATGTCTTATAATATATTTAAATCGTCTGTATACGACTATTGCTCCACAAAGTTTGAATGTGGTCAAATTATTTTCTTTACAACCGTCGCACAACTATATTTCTAAAGTCGTAAAAGTTGTTGTATTCTCAATGAAGGAGACCTCTTTACAACCTTATAATAACCCTTGAAAGACTATATAATAATGACGTTAACGTCACCATATTATGCCTGTTATAAAACTTTTATAGAACAATTACTTTCACGATTCGAGTAAATAACATCCTAACAACTACTATAAGACCTATAGTTATTTTGTCTACCCTAAGCGACAATTTTATAACCCTAATACAACTATTTGGACTTAAGATAAATAATTATAACTTAAAATTTTACCTGGGCTGTCAATATAGGCATTGAGTATTATTCCTTTACTGAATGGTATGGGGTTAAAAATGGCGGCGAATTTCATCTCTTTTCGTTCCCTGCGCCTCGCCGTGCACAATAGGGCCGTAAGCGCCATATATGTTAATACAGGTATGTGGAAATATCGCAACCTAACCTAACCGTTCGAGATATGGGATATCCGTTATGTTCTTCCGTCTTTTCCAGCCCGAAAACGTGATGGCGGACGTATCCGCCGCCCCCGCCGTCCTCAAGCTCGTCGACTTTGGCGACGCGGTCGGCACGGCCCGTTCCGTCATACCGCCGCCGGCGTGCCTCGAGTTCGCCGCCCCCGAGCTGGTGCTCGGCCGTCCCGTCGGCCCCCACACCGACCGCTGGGCCGTCGGCGTCTTCCTCTACGTGCTGCTGAGCGGCGTGTCGCCGTTCCTCGACGATTCGGCCGAGGAGACGACGGCCAACATCCTCAAGTGCGACTACTGCTTCCCCGCCGAGTATTTCGGGGGGGTGAGCGACGGGGCGAAAGAGACGGCCGGGGGGCTGCTGGTGGCGCAGCCCGGCGCTAGGAGGGACCTGGCCGAGTGCCTCGAGATGGAGTGGTTCGGGACGGTGAGTCAGGTTTTCACACGCTGTATAAAACGTTTTCGGAATAAACATAAGTTTAGTTGGCAGCGCCTCTAATAAACACCCCGTATTAATTGCACCAAGTGCGTGAAAATGCCCACCAAACATTCCAAAATTGTTGTCTCTACAATTTTTCATTTATCTCAAAAAATAAAAAAGAGTCGGTCGAGGTGGCCCATTGTCCCGTGATCACCCTGTATAGTGTATGTTTCCGACCCTCGTAAAATCTTTGTTTGTTGACCGATTTTGGTAAACTTTTTTTTGTTGCTTTTGTTGGGTAGATGCGTATTCAACAAAGTGGGTGACATTATTTATTTTAAAAAGATGATAAAATTTCACGTCCCCAATAGATTTTTATAGAAAGAAAGTTAGCGGCTTTATGGGATTATAAATTTTGGCAACTGGTAATATCATACCAACATCCAAGTTCTAATGGATGTGCCGGTGTTTTCATATTTGAAGAAGGTAGACTACGACAGCTGTTTCCCCTTATTAGGTTCATCAAGGCAGCCATAACCTTCCCGAACGACTCAAACCGAAACGGTAGCACTTATAATACAAAACAAATATGAAAACACCGGCACATCCATTAGAACTTGGATGTTGGTATGATATTACCAGTTGCCAAAATTTATAGTCCCATAAAGCCGCTAACTTTCTTTCTGTAATTATTTATTTTATTACATTATTATTTTACAAAAAAAAAAAAAAAAACTGACTACAAATTCTTATTTTATCTGTATCAATTTTGTTTAAGTATACTAAAATGTGAGAAAAATATATTATTATTGAATCTTGAAACTAACTTCAATTTAGTTTGTCTATTTTTACACTTCGTGGCTAGTTAATTTACACTAATTTTGTATTATTATACAGTTAGCTACGTGACGAAGCAATAGTTTAAATTGACAATTATTCAACCATGTTTCCTTTAGTCATAAAGATGGGTATAAAATGATTTTTTACCTCCTTACTTGTTTGTCATTGTCAACAACACCACAAAATTATAATATTTTATTTTAGGATCGGTAATTAACTAGGTACCCTTGTGTCGAAGTAGCTTGTCGTCATCTATTGAAAAAAAATACAAAATTCATTGTTGTGTCAACATTTTATTCGGGGGTAATATAACAATAATTATATAACAATAATTATAATCCCAAAGCTGGAATTGTAATGAGTTAATAAATTAACGAAAAGTATTAACGAGTTGTATTTAGGAAGAGAATTTAACAACTGCCAATAATTTAATTATTCAATGTTTAGGCGTAATTTGACAACCAAACTTATTAAATAAATTAACTACAAAAATTATAAATTTACGAAAATGTGATTTAAAAAATAAAAAAAAGTAGCCACAACCAGGATTTGAACCCGGGACCTCTCGCACCCAAAGCGAGAATCATGCCACTAGACCATTGAGGTTCCGTATAAAATTTACTTAACTAGCCGCATTTAAATATAATTACCATGCTTAAAAGTTGAAGTCTATTTGATAGCTGTCATTTAAGATGAGCCTTCAGTTTTGAATATATTTATTGTATCTTCTAGTCCTATATTAAAGTTGGTAGTGAGAAGAAGTTATCGGGTTACCTATAATATTGATAACTAAGAGTAGGATATCAGCGATTTTTTCCCTCATACTGCTTGCATCCAATAAGGTAGCTCTTTCCATAAAAATCCAACCAATCATATGCGTTAATTGTACTTGCGCAAAAGCAAAGCAATACCAATTGTGCAATTATAACTTCGTTGCTTAGCAACCACGAATCTGTTCGATACAAACACTTACTTCTTAAAATTGGTGTGTTCTACACTGTTCTAAATTATGCAGCTTATAATTGTATATTGCGATATTATTAAGCATTGTATCAATGAATTTATATAACTTTTACATTGCTAAATTGTTGTTATTAGACCTCCGTACTCTGTTTAAATTTATGACACACGCTAACAGGGTGTAGGTATAATCGCATTTGCCTTGGCTATCCAAGCGTCGTGATTGTTTACTCCAACGCTACAAGTCGAAGCTGTCAATAAACTCGTTCAAAATGACTCTTTTGGAAATGTAAACATAGAAAAAATTAATACACAAATTATTAAATCGTATTCGTGAAATAATCAACACAAATACCACTCGGACTGGAAAATTTTCTAAATAATTTTATTCTCAAGCGCTATTTTGCCCATTAGCAAAACCACTCGTACAAATTAGGCTTTTATTTTCAGAGATAAAATCCCTCGAGCTTCGCTCTCGGGATTTTATCAGAAAATAAGATACCAATTTATACTCGTGATCTTTCTAGGCAAAATAGCGTTTTCGAAAAAATTATCGAAAAAATTTCCGGCACTTGTGATATTACATACGATATATAATTTGCACAAGTGCAATAATTATCGCTAGCAGAGGCATATGATTGATTGGATTTTTATGGAAGGAGCTACCTTATTGGATGCAAGCAGTATGAGGGAAATAATCGCTGAATTCATCACTCCTTTATTATTATTGTTTTAATTCTATAAATAAAATTTCAGACGGAACTAAAAACCGTGATACCATCGACACGCCTGAAAACGTTCATGACACGTCGCCGACCAATGACAGTCACCACGCCAACCAGCCCTACCTACCAGGGCGAGCACATTTTTTAAAACGGACATTTTAATATATATTTTTTTTAACTATTTTGCATGTGATATCTACCGTTTCCACTAAGTATTAATTATTTAAGCGCGGTCTTTTTTATGTATGCCGTATACACAAGATTATGTATTTTTTTCATTTCGATTTGTACTCGCATTGAGTGTTTGGCCGTATATTTACAGTAATGTGTGATTGTTTATTTGTAAATAGAGGAATTGATTAATAAATATTTTAATTAATGAGGAGGGGTTCTAATTGCTTCTGTCCCGCCCTTTCCATGTAGCTGTGGTGTGTTTAATATTCAATTAAGAGACGAGTAAACAAAATTAAAATTACAGTGTAATTATTATCAACTTGGTTATCAGCGAGACTTGTTCATAATGTTCATGAAGAAGGTAAGTGAATTAATTTCATTACTATCTAAGTATACAGGGTTTCCCAACGAAAACTTGACCCCCCAAAAATTCGAAAACCGAAAAATATTTGAGAATTCGCCGAGACCCGTCGATTTTTGTTTTTGGGGGGAGCTTTTTTGACAGTCAAGCCAACCCATATGTTCAATCCCCTAATCCCTAGCAACCCCAACTTTAAAATGGAACTACCCCCCTTGTGGCGCATCATTTTAAAGCCCTTTTTATTGCGAATACAGTGATGTATCGTTTTTAGAATTCTGTTGAGATTTGACAGAATTATTGGCCAAAAACGGAAAGTTGACAATCCACTGTACGCGTAGTAATTTCTACACAAATACCCGCCACTAATATACTACTTTTTATTGACGTGTCGATCAGTTTACAAAAAAGTCACAAATGAAAAAGCTGAAGCTAAACAAAAAAGTTCATATACAAATTAAAACCTTATATATTTTTAAAATATGTAACAAAAAGTCACTGTCACAAAAAAAGTTGCAGTTTTTTTGCTTGTAACTACGAAATCGTTAGTTTCAGCCTGCTATTGAAAGTGTAAACGTGTTTTTTAAATGGTTTATTATCACGGAAAGGTTAGAAATTGTTGCAATTTGTGCTATAGCTTTAGCGAAATCATGATTTCGATAACAAATTGCAACAATTTTTTCCCTTTCGTGGTTACAAACAAAAAAACGGGAACTTTTTTTGTGACAGTGACTTTTTGTTACATATTTTAAAAAGATATAAGGAATGAACTTTTTTTGTTTTGCTTCAGCTTTTTCATTTGTGACTTTTTTGTAAACTGATCGATACGTCAATAAAAACTAGGTAATTTGGTCGTGTGAGGTAGATAAAAAACTTATTAGTAGACAGCATTTGTGTAGAAATTACTACGAGTACAGTGGATTGTCAACTTTCCGTTTTTATTCTGGCAAATGTCAACAGAATTCTATTATTCGCAATAAAAAGGGCTTTAAAATGATGCGCCACAAGGGGGGTAGTTCCTAGTTCCATTTGAAATTTTAAAGTTGGGGATTAGGGGGATGAACATATCGGGTTGGCTTGACTGTCAAAAAAGCTCCCCCCAAAAACAAAAATCGACGGGTCTCGTCGAATTTTCAAATATTTTTCGGTTTTTAATTTTTTTTTGGGGGGGGGGGGGGCAAGTTTTCGTTGGGAAACCCTGTATATTCATATTTCAGAAAAATTTAGAGAGCCTTATTGGTAGTATTCGCAGGGAGATCCATCCCTAATGTTTCCTAAATTTTAACATAATAACACTGTTTTGCTTTATTACCATCAGAAATATAAAAAGAACACTAAATGGAAAGAAACGTCAGAAATCATCTTAACTCGCCCTTTCCCCATTTCGCCTAACGTGTCTACTTTGTATAAAATAATCCTGTATAAAAATTTTTTAATTTCATAGCCTCTTAACGGTCAAAATGGCCGACAACGCCAAACTGTCGTCCGTCTCTCTTATGCCGTCGATGGAGGAAGGCAATCAACGCTTATGCTTACAAGAGGCAACTAGATCACCTCCCTATCCCGACTGCACTGTTTATTGTCGGTTTTTTATAGGTGGTACTGCCAAGGAAAATAATACATCTAAAAACCGCAGGGTAGTCTGTTGGAATTATATTTTTTGTTCTAACATAATGGAACGTTACAAACTACACATTATTAACCTTATTAGAGAAAATATTTTCTGTGGTAAATTCCTGCAAAAACGGCAGTATCGTCCGCATGGCACGCCATATTACGTGTGTGCAGCCAACTGGGTCATGACGGGGGCAAAGGGGGGGGGAGGGGATAACAGGGGCGGCGTCTAATAACTCTTGGACCCGCTCCAGAATTCGTGCTACCCGAGCGCCTGGATCTGGATAGAGAATTATCCTCGGGAAAAGCGAAAATAGGAGAGACACGGAACTGGGACACACTGGGGAAATCTAGGGGAGTTTAGGGCAATGATGGTGATGGTGGTTCTTTACACCATCCTTGGGTTTAGGGGGCTTGTGTTTTGCATCGGGGTATGCGCTGGGGATCCGGATAAATAACGAAAATGTCATTGTAAAATGAAAACGTTCCAAATCGTTCTGCAACCCTGAAACCGAAAGTTGTAGAAATTGCGCGCTAAAATTTCGACTTCGACCGCAACGCCTCTCCCGGGAGTTCTAGGACTTCTACGGTCGTGTTTTGGACTTGGGCGAAGCGATCGATCGCCTGATCGATAATAAATCGACGGCCGGCCGCCGATTTTGAAACCGCCCGTATCAGTCAGTGTGTCAGGCGCTAGCCCCCCCACCCCCCGTTACCGTGGCAACGGGGGGGGGGGGGGGGGGGCGCGGGCCTCCCGGACTGGGGCTGCATCGATCCGGCTCCCCCCCGCCGCTTCCCCCCCCCGTCCCCCCTCCAGGGCCGGGCCTGGCCCTAAGCGGACAAAGAAATTTCATGTAGGGGATTGTTCGTTGGGTAATGCGAGATCCAGAAATAGGATCAAAATACACCTAGGCACCTATAGGTATACAATTATTGTGGTTCGTAAGCAAATTTACTAATATTTACTAATATAAAGAAAAACAAGATATACCTAATATAACCAAAAACCTATTTTTTAGATTCAACCCCCTGTATATTTTAAGGGAAACATTTTTGAAAATAAGTCCTAAATATACCTAGTATCAAATCGTCGTATTAGCCGCTATTAAATCCGCAGTTTTACCAAAGTCTAGAAATATTAAAGTCGGCTCACTCCTTTGTTCTCTCGGAAAAGCCGTCAATTTTTTGCGACCGGTCGTAAATCAGCGTCGCCTCGCACGCTTCGCATTTACGAGGGCGACTAAACGAAATCGCCGTCAAGCTAGTTATACGGGGGCAGGTTCGTATTGATTTTCCATTATTTACCAAAGTCTACAAATATTAATAGGTATACCTATTTGTAGACTATGGTACAACATTATTTGTGTAGGTAAATGTACCGTTAGTTTTTGGTAGGTACAGTTAATTTAAAATACAAGGTAGCTATTACCAGAATCTACATAATTAGTAGGTATATCTGTAGACTTTGGTTGGAACATGAATAAAAATGCATTTTTTTATGTTTTACGTTCATTTTTAATAAAGCCTAACAAAACATAGAGCTGACAAAAACATAAATAACAAATAAATATTTAACGACAAAGAGTGAAACTAATCACATCTACTTTTTCATAGTGTAGTAAATATTTTGATATTATTTAAATTGACATAAACTATACAGAACAAAATATTACGCATACGTACCTACACAAGCATGCGTCTTACCATAAGCTTCTGGCAATAATCTTAATGGGACAGCCGAGGGGACAGCAGTTTTTACTAAACGTTTTCCGGGCGAAGTGAATGACTGATCATCAAAATGTGCCTTGCGAATTCTTATAGGTTTATGCCTCTTCAGGTGGAATATTCGCAAATTTATGTTCTCCGATGAACCCTAAGGCTTTTTCCATTGCTGCCACCTTCAAATTTTCGATATTTTAATATTATATCTATATTATTCTTCAATCAATACTTACCTAAGTATTCAAATGTCACATAAAAATGTCTTAATTTTTGTAGGTAGGTACCTCAAACTCAATCTTACCTTTCAGGATCTTTAGGAAATGAAAAAAAGGTAATATAGTCTTTTGAACTGGTTTTACAGCTATCCCCACTGCAGTAAAAAGCGTCACTATAGGCATCACTACAACACAGTGCGACGGTCGGTCGGTAATATTTGCGCGCACCCGGTAGAATGCGAACGAGCCGCTCTCAGCTACACTGTGTACAGCTTATTTTCTTATATTATAAGATATCGATCGGCTCGATGAGAAGGGGAGCGGGAGAGGGCAAGAGGGAAACGTTTGTTTACACAAGGCCGAGTGCCCGGACTTATTAGTCTATCTCTGGACGCTGGTTTTACGACGCGTATTATGGGAATAACACAGAAAATGTGGCATATTGATGCTGTCTTTTTAGTAATTTTTTGTGAACAACCCTACTTTAGCATTATTTTTTACATCCATTTCACTGGGGTCCTCCCCAAACGTCCCGCCCCGTACTATAACGCGATATCTTCCGCCGAAATGTGTGCCACGGTGCCGTCGACGAGCGACGTTGCCGCCTCGCCCGATCCGACAACGCCGCCGCTGCCGGCGTTCGATTACGGAACGGAAAGCGCCGTTCAAGGTCCCGTTCGTGGAAGTTACGTGGCCGTCCAGCAGGCAGCGGGCCTGCGCCGGCTTGATTCGCGCTAGAGTTTTTTCGGTGGGGGGGGGGGACTTGGGGATTTGCGCCAACGGTGGAATAATGGCGGCGCTAGAATCCACAGTCCGATGGATGTCCGGCATGGAGGTGGGGAATGAGCGCCAAGTTGCGCGAACTTCGTATAATCACCTGTGCCGCCATTTTCTAATTTAAGCTTACAGGGGATAGTTAAGACTGAATGTACACCACGTTCGTGGTGATTCAACATTTTGACCCATAAAATGGCTTTTTTCGATCTGTAGCGAGCAACACGCATAATTTTAAATTTTGGTCAATACAAATTTTAATCTAAGTAATTACTCTCATTTTTTTTTAATTGAGAATTTTTAGCAACATTTAGTGGGTTATTGTTTTTACAACTAAATTTCAACCTGATTTTTATAATTTATAATAAATGCATAGGTATTTAGATTTAGTTCAATAGCCCTGTGTATGTAGAAAATTTAAAATAAAATATTGTTACATTTACTATGTATAAATGCATTTATAGAAATTTGTATGTACATTATATATGTTTATTTGTAAATGAAACAATAAATTTATATTTTTAAAGTATTTCTTAATTTGCATATTTTCAACATTTTCCTGCATATTTTGGCTAAATTATTTGCATATCTATGCGCATATTTTTAGGGTTTCGACTTGCATATTTTGGTTACTCTAATAACAGTGACTATAATTATTTCTATAGTCAGTGCTAATAATAAGCGTTAAGGGTATAATTATATAAAAACACACAACCCCGAGTAGATTCGTAAATGTTATACGTCAGAAGTTCACGTTTACATAATATAAAATGATTTTTTATTGGTAACAGTGTACGACCACATTATCTATACCATCTAACCTTTGAATGAATTTTCCAATATTTTTCACCACCTTAACCCCAGAAACACTCAAAACCAACACAAATTACATAAAAATCGATTTGCTGCGTAAACTGATCACTTCATAATCAACTGAACATATGTAAAAGGAACACTCGATGTCAGCTGATGTGATCTCAAAGTGATTCCGAATCGATTTGAGATCACTTAAAACTGTAAAAGAAGGACGGCTATTGTGGCTGCACTTCAACTCTAACTCTAAAAATCCAATGTTTTCATTAGTCGAACGTAAGTATAAAGAATATAGAATATGTATAGCCCTTTGTACAATTTACTTCTGTTATGTCGTAAAAGTGTCTTTTTTTCTTAGTTTCGAAGCATTTTTTATATTTATATATGTTTAACCTTGAACTAATATTAAATCTTAACCAATGGCGCAAATATGCCTTTCCTTGTGTACAAATTATTAGGAATAAAACATCGATATTGATAGCATTCTAGAAACCAAGATTCAGGTAAACAACAATCGGAATTTGAGATCCAATGTAAATGGAAGCAAAACGGGAAACTGAAAATAAATGCCTTCTTCTATCATTCATATGATTACATATTTCATGCATACCTACTCTATACATTTATACAGTAATGAACTTAGGCTCATAACCGTCGATGGAAGAAAATCAACGGTATAATGCACAGGAAATGTAACCTAGTTGATAGTGATATTTTGATAATAATACTGGCATAAATATCTAATCAAAATAAATATTTTGTCAATAAAAAAGAAACAAACGACAAAATAATCGTATGTCATACTTACTGAACTGAAAAAGTAGGGTCCCAGTTTGTGTAGTGTCAATATCAATAATCCGTGTTGATAGATCGTGACTACAGGATTCCATATGCGAAATTTACCACAACCAAAACTCGTTTTCCGTATGCAAAATTTGTCGTCATGTGTGGGAGCTTGTAAATTTTAGTGAACAAACTATTAAACGCAGTGGCGTCACCAAACTACATTCTATAGTTTATTCCAAAGAGTTAAAGCACGAGTATCTATAAATAATACCTAGTAACTGACTCGACGTCATTACTGGTAGAATGTTTTTCCAGAATATAGGTCGAGAATGGAACTGAGGAATGCAACAAGGATGTATTCGAATATTATGGCTCAATGTACAGCACGTGCATGGTGATTCAATATTTTGACCCATAAAATGGCTTTTTTCGATCTGTAGAGAGCAACACGCATAATTTTAAACTTTTGGTCAATACAAATTTTAATCTAAGTAATTACTCACATTTTGAGACAAAAATTATTTAAAAAGATTGATCATAATGGCCGTTATTTGCATTTGGCCAATAAGCCTAATAACTGCCGTTGTGATAAATATTTTTAAATAATTTTTGTCTCAAAATGTGAGTAATTACTTAGATTAAAATTTGTATTAACCAAAAGTTTAAAATTTTGCGTGTTGCTCGCTACAGATCGAAAAAAGGCATTTTATGGGTCAAAATGTTGAATCACCACGTACGTGCTGTACATTGAGTCTTATGGACACAGAAAATATACTCTGCTAAGCGTAATCATGGAAATTTCACTGGTACCTACCTATTGGGATTTCCCATGATTTTCAACATGCACTCTGTCAGTTAGTCGTCATGACAGCATGTTAAACTACTGGGTATTCATAAACTGTGGTTAAAGTGTAAACAAAATCACGAGAATGGCGAATAGCTTGACATTTCAAGTACCTAAAGTAAAAAAAAATAATAACGTATTTTTTCGTACTGTTCGAATTTAAAATTTGATATTTTTTTACACCTATTCATGTTCTATTGTTCCGCCACTGTCTAGTAAGACTATTAAACCATGACGGGCAAGTGATATGCACGTGGCGATTTTTTTAAAAGATTTTATACGGCAAAGATGTCAAGGCAATACAGGCAGGCTTTTAAATAATTTATTTTGCACGTTGTACATAGGCAGAAATACAGGAAATCGGACTCGTACACAGCTGTTGCTTTCGAGGTCTTTTTTAAATGCCCCGAATTGCAGGAATTTGTTTATGCAGGTATTATCTACTACTATTTTCTTTGGTAGGTATTATCAACCAAATGAAAAGTTAAATAACGTGGATATTGTTAAAAGCTAACCTATCATTTTCTTATGCCTAGAAAAAGTGTTCAATTTCCATAAAAAAAAACACCATATTCTGTGTAGGTTATATTTTAAAAAAGCAGGCACCTACCTCACCTTTCACTTCACGAAAACGGATAATATTTCATAGTGAGAGGCAGTTATACATATCGAGATATAACTAATTGCTGTTGCATTGTGGTAACATGTAATATAATATACCTACCTAATAACAATTATCATTTGAGACCCACTTTATTTTTAGAATGGTTAAGAGCCGCTTTAAATTCGTTTTTCACGTATCCATGGGCAATGGGCATTTAGAGATAGAGACTTATTATTTGTATTTGTAGACAGGATGTTAAATAATAATTATTGTTCTTTGTAATTAATTTATTTTGTATGTAATTTTCTGATGTTATGAGGAGAAGGCTTACTTAATAACATTATTAGGAAAGATACAGGATGTTCAATATCAAGTGTATGATTTGATATGTATAATTTTGGAACCATTTTTCTTGTAGTAATCTTTTTCCATAAAACTATAATAAAATTTGTTGCATTATTTTTTTCTTTAAAACTTCTAACTAGGTACCAGGCACACCAATGAATTTGACGTAAAAAACAAACAAATATTTTTAATTAAAAGCGTTCTATTTGGGACACCCTCTATAACATCAAAATTGACTTACTTGCTTCCAAAAGTTTAAAATGTTCATACATCGTTATTTACACTACTTTATACTAAATAAGTCCATAAGTAGAGCGCGCTTAAATATCTCAGGCATTCTCCAAGCAAAACTCGGCAAGTGCGATGGTGGTGTAATGGTCAGCATAGTTGCCTTCCAAGCAGTTGATCCGGGTTCGATTCCCGGCCATCGCAGTCACTTTTTTTATGTTTTTTTTTAATATTATTAAAAATATTCTACACAGGGTTGCCCTATCCTATAATATTCATACAATAAATTACCTTTCTAGACGTGGAAAAGTATTATAGACGTATGGATAACGGTATCAAGTTAAAAAAAGTAGCACCTTCGTTCTATTTTTGAAAAATAAATTATATATTATAGTGGAGTAGGCCTCATTTATTATCATACATCTACATAAACATGAATTTTTCATAAACACTGCTTGCCAGGTATAATAAATTCAATAGACTTCAATGCTATTGCTATCCACACAACTGATTTATATCAACATCGCATAGGGACTAATTAAAAAATTATAATTACTAATTAACACCGTGCCACTTTTAATAAACTGTGTAATAAACATACACAATGGAAACGACAAGATAAACAATCTAAAATATACGTTTGTGCAATGTGAAAAAAATGAAAATAGAAATGATCTAAGATCTAGTGCCAATTTACTGTTATCAGTGACTAGGTACAATAGTCACTGCTGTTATTGTATAATAATTCAATTACCTACAGCACAATTTGTTTGGTAACATATAGAAGTATTCAATTGCCAATATGCAGGTAGCATAATGGTAATTATGCAGTATATTCAGTGTAGAATTAGAATTACAGAAGATTTGAATTTTGTACACGGTTTTCCAACAAAATGACTGTACCTACCACAATAAAATGTTTTATATACAAGTTTGTTAACTTTTTGGCGGCTTCTAATTATGTTTATTTATTGTTGTCTCTATTTGAATGTTTATTATTATATTATCCCGAAAACTAAAGCTTTAAATGGGTAAATATATTATAAAAAAGCTCGAAAAGCTTTTCCGCTACCAAATTTCAACAAAAAACCAGCCAAGCAGCCTTGTGAAATGGAAAAGATTAATGATACCCTGGAAAACCGTAGTTGCGGTACTTTTTATTCGTTTTACGTAACCCACGGCGTAAAGTAGGTCATATTTAATCAATTCTGTTCCGCCCTTTGAATATTTCAACGTCCAACCGGCCAATTAGATGAATTAGTTTCGTTCGATCCGTGAACTCCAAACTAAAAAATTTCAACATTACTTGCGCCCCAAGAGGTCTAGGAATAGTATATTTACGTACCAAGGCACTGAAGTTCAACTTTTTTACTCGTGTGTGGAATTTAGATAAACCACATGAGTCATGAAGAGAACTTCAGTGCCGGGGTACATATTACTTTTTTTTTTAAATCGGAAAAAATGTTTTATTATGCAAAAAAGGAATCACCCGTCCATGAACCGACTGCGCGCAGCGTTGCTTGTCTTTGTCGATCGCTCTACCTAGGTCAAGTATGACGAGGCACGGCGCTTCCCAACAGAAACTCCAAACTGCTGCCCGGTGTGCAGCCTCCATGGAAAATAGATTGATATTCAAACCTACTAAAATATTTATAATGAAGGATTGCGCTGCTATGGGTAACAATTTCGCAATGTGTACGAAAAGTTAAATGGGCCTTTATTGGCTGGTTTTGAATGTTTGGCCGTACAATAGTGGGCTACTTCAGTGCCGATTTCTGAGCTTTTAATGACGATTTTGAAACAGTTCACTGCCGATTTCATGAAAAGGTATTTTTTAGATTACATTATACCTTATGCTTATTATATTATACCTTATGTTTATGGCTACAATAATTGAAAATTAGTGTCTGTCAACTTAACAAAACACAAATTACTTGCAAGTTAGCAAATCCTATTGAAACTACTTTTAAACTACAATCTGTTTTCAATATTACATCTAAAAGACCCCAAATAAGAAATCTTCAGATCTCCGAAGTGTTATGTTTGATATTTTTCTTCAAAACATACAAACAATCTATTATTAATAAAACACGACGGCTGGCCGGCTAGTGTGTGGTTTTTCCCACCGAAAGATGAAGATGAAAGTCAATCTTTAGAAAGCCCGTATATTTAGAATACCCGCCTAAAAATAAAGTTCGAACCCGAACAAATCCATTACGCCATTGGCAACAGATAATTATCATTTTTCATTCTCATAGGCACCGACATGGTCTCTGCTTAGAATATTATAATCAAAGTAGGTAAATTAAATTGTAATATTTAGTACTATATAGTTACTTGGGTCCATCCTTCATTTAAATGTAACAAGTATAGTCCAAAGCACGAAATAAAACGTTTCTAAGGAATGCGGGCAGCGTTGCGAGATTTCCTATACGAGTGGTCGTTATTTATTGGCGGATACAAGTTTTATCATATTGAAGCCGAATTTCTGAACTCTGTTATACCGAAAAAATAAAGCTCGCATCACGGGACCACTTACCCATTTTTGTTTATCGTTTATTTTTAACGCGGTGTGATAAAACACCTATTATATTTTTTTCAACATCGTCGCGTCTACCATCGCCTTTGAAATACGGCAACACAGCACTTCTGCGAAGGAGTCGGCTGACAAGACCAGTTAGCCAACGCGTTTAGTGCCTGTTTCTATAGTATGTAAAGTTAACTGCGTATTTGGGCTACCATACAGACCTCATATTATAGGCCGCTGGCAAGTTTTTTCCGCCGGCTCAGAGAGCTCAGTGACGTTTCGTATGCTCGGGAGTTAACGTGTGCAAAATAACAATTATATGAAAATTAAGTCAGTGAGTTACACAAAATTGAGCTACGCCCCTGAACTGTGACTAATTCTATAATATTTGCGAGTTCTTCCCCCTTACGTCGCACGCATTCTGCCGTAAGGAGGACTATAACACAGTTTTCTGTGAGTGTTTTTTATGTCAGTACTTGGTTTTTAAAAGGTATCTTTTAGATTACATTATACCTTATGCTTATTATATTATACCTTATGTTTATACCTTATGTTTATGGCTACAATATTTGAAAATTAGTGTCTGTCAACTTAACAAAACACATATTACTTGCAAGTTAGCAAATCCTATTGAAACTACTTTTAAACTACAATCTGTTTTCAATATTACATCTAAAAGACCCCAAATAAGAAATCTTCAGATCTCCGAAGTGTTATGTTTGATATTTTTCTTCAAAACATACAAACAATCTATTATTAATAAAACACGACGGCTGGCCGGCTAGTGTGTGGTTTTTCCCACCGAAAGATGAAAGTCAATCTTTAGAAAGCCCGTATATTTAGAATACCCGCCTAAAAATAAAGTTCGAACCCGAACAAATCCATTACGCCATTGGCAACAGATAATTCTCATTTTTAAACCGCGTCCAATTGACTGGCGTCCCCTACATTGTGCCATGATGGCTGACCCGCTAACGGACGATGATGTCATCGGTAATCTACGGTGACGTCATGAAGCCATGCAAAAACAGGAAAACTTTCAGATTTCTTCGAATAAGTCAAATCAACAAGGGAAAATTCTGGGAAATGTAGGTTTACGTTCAATGGGAAAACCCCGAATCATGTAAGGTCTGTTTTCTTTGAAAATGAAGCGAAAAGCGATATGGAACTAATATACAGGGTGATTTAGAACTTGGTATTTTCCAATTTTCTGACACTTATTGATCAAATCATGCTGTGTCCATGGTTAGAAAATAACGATATTCTCGGTAATTTTCAAGATAAATTGATGGTTCAAAAACTAAACTTGTGTAGAATCTCCCGAGGCATTCGAATGTAACTCAATATACAGAGTGTTGTTAAAAAGTTATTTCAAAAAATACCATTTTCCAAAGTTGGATTTTAGCACGGAATATTAGTAATACCGGACTTTCGTTTTTTATGCAAACGCATTCTCCGATAGAATCTCACTTTGAAATCACGTTGACGACCAATTTTGGACCACGCCCATCCAATCTAGTATACAGATATGTGCGATACAGGACCGTATTAAATTATTTTCTTACATTGATGGTTTGGAGGTTGAATTATTTGTAAGTTTATCGTGATAATAAATTTCTAATCCTTTTTTCCCCTCTATTATAATGCAAAACGGGTGGATTGGCTGTAGGTAGAGAATCAGGGAAATCCTAATACATCCCGCATTCTGCGTGATAAAAACATTCTACCAGTAATGGGGTCGAGTTAGTTTACTGGATATTTTTTTTACTCGTGCATGTACCTAGCTCCTCTCATTTCTATATTTTGTAGCTTATACAACACCACTGTTATCCTCTCGCTTCGCACTATAGTATGAAGTCTCTAAATGGCATGTTGAACTTTACAACCCACACAAATAACACAACAAAGATATCACTTAGCATATTCTAGCATTCGTGGTTTTGTGTGCACAGTAAATCAGAAATTACGTAGGCTTTTTCGCTTCGAGCTATTTATTTCATATGGGTAAACATAGAAAATGTATGACGTAACGGTACGTTATTGCTTCATCGGATAGGTACTGGGTTTCAGTTGTACGCCACTGATTCTAATCTAAAAACCATACAAAGTACCTATGTTGCGTAATCCAGCTTTTTTTTGTACCTACGTGAGAACGGGGAAATTCTTAAATCAAGGCCACCATTTGCACACAATTGAGTAAGTATACAACAATCTGTATTATCTCATTTGACCATCGCCTATGTACGGCATAGAAAACTGGCTCTGGAATCATTTCACACAAAAGACCGTGAACAGCCTCCAAATTACATTGGGCGCTGTAAAACTGCAGATGACAGCTGCAGTTATCGTATGTAATATCACAAGTGCCGGAAATTTTATCGATAATTTTTTCGAAAGCGCTATTTTGCGTAGAAAGATCACGAGTATAAATTGGTCTTTTATTCTCTGAAAATAAAAGCCCAATTTGTACGAGTGGTTTTGCTAATGGACAAAATAGGGCTTGGGAATAAAATTATCTAGAAAAATTTTCGGCACGAGTGGTATTTGTCGAGATTATTTGACGAATACGATTTAACAATTTCTGTATTATTTTTTCTATGTTTACATTTCCAAAACGACTCATTTTGAACGAGTTTATTGACAGCTTAGACTGTAGCGTTCGAGTAAAGAAACATGACGCTTGGATATCCAAGGCAAATGCGATTATACCTACACCCTGTCAGCGTTGGTTTATTTTCTGAATGTGTGTCATAAATTTAAACGGAGACGGAGGTCTAATAACAACAATTTACCAATGTAAAAGTTATAAGTATAAATTCATTGATACAATGCTTAATAATACCGCAACATAATTTATAAGCTGCATAATTTAGAACAGTGTAAAACACACCAATTTTAAGAAGTACTACGTGTTTGTATCGAACAGATTCGCGGTTGCTAAGCAACGAAGTGGTAATTTAAATTGCACAAGTGGTATTACCGCTTTGCTTTTTCACAAGTGCAATAATTATCGCTAGCAGAGGCATAGGAATGGTTGGATTTTTGTGGAAGGAGCTACCTTATTGGATGCAAGCAGTATGAGGAAAATAATCACTGTAAAACTGCGGCGATTCTCATGTTATACAGGGCCTCCAGATTGTACTATTATCTATCCTTATAGGTGTGCGTCACAGAAAATATACCTAGCTCTAGCTCGTAGCATTGAGTAAAGGAATAATTCCTTTACTCAATGCTCGTAGCTAGATATTCTGTGTGTGCGTCCAAAAATTTTCTAGCCATGTAAAAAAAAGACATCTGGTGGCAAATGTTACTGTAGCATTCCAACTGCATTCGCGCGCTCATTTTTTAATGTCATCTAAGTGCTTCGGCCTTGGTGTCGTGTTTCTAACGTCGAACGGTTCTAATAGGATGTAATAAGGCGCGTTGTTGCAGTTTTATTTTTCTATTTGCCAGCCTGGCGGCACTACACAAGGAAGTGGAGGCCAAATTGCGGCCATTATTATAATTACGGAATCGCGGACAGCTGTGGAAATTCCTAATTACCGCTGTCATAGGCACCGACATGGTCTCTGCTTAGAATATTATAATCAAAGTAGGTAAATTAAATTGTAATATTTAGTACTATATAGTTACTTGGGTCCATCCTTCATTTAAATGTAACATGTATAGTCCAAAGCACGAAATAAAACGTTTCTAAGGAATGCGGGCAGCGTTGCGAGATTTCCTATACGAGTGGTCGTTATTTATTGGCGGATACAAGTTTTATCATATTGAAGCCGAATTTCGGAACTCTGTTATACCGAAAAAATAAAGCTCGCATCACGGGACCACTTACCCATTTTTGTTTATCATTTATTTTTAACGCGGTGTGATAAAACACCTATTATATTTTTTTCAACATCGTCGCGTCTACCATCGCCTTTGAAATACGGCAACACAGCACTTCTGCGAAGGAGTCGGCTGACAAGACCAGTTAGCCAACGCGTTTTGTGCCTGTTTCTATAGTATGTAAAGTTAACTGCGTATTTGGGCTACCATACGGACCTCACTTTTTAGGCCGCTGGCGAGTTTTTTCCGCCGGCTCAGAGAGCTCAGTGGCGTTTCGTATGTTCGGGAGTTAACGTGTGCAAAATGAGTAAACAGGGAAGAACGTTGCATTCTCAAGCACGAGAAATAATTGCCAATGTTATAAGGGTTTGCCTTCCTCCATAATCTAAGGCATCACCGTTAAGAATAATATTAACAATAAATTAAATAACAATTATATGAAAATTAAGTCAGTGAGTTACACAAAATTGAGCTACGCCCCTGAACTGTGACTAATTCTATAATATTTGCGAGTTCTTCATTCTGCCGTAAGGAGGACTATAACACAGTTTTCTGTGAGTGTTTTTTGTGTCAGTACTTGGTTTTTAAAATGTTGTCTTATTTTTGCCTTTTCTAACGTTAAATGCACCTACTTATATTGTTTCTCAAGGTGGGTTTATGCAAGACAATTTAACGTAATTTAATATGAACGTAACGTAACATAAGAATTTAGTATACCGTTTATGCAAGGATTATTTAATAATTTAAGTCTGCGCAAAAACAGGGGAAATATCAAAATCAAATTTTCCCTCGGCACAAAACTACAAAATTTAACCCATAACCATCCTAAATAACAAATAATAAACAAGCCTTAGACAAGGAAAGAGATAGGACGTTTAATAATAGCGCCCGCGGCCGTGTTACCGACTGCCACATAGCACGACAGGCCAGTGGCGTAGCATGAAACGCGTTCTTAGCCAATATCACAAAAATGTTAAAAATGAAAAGGTAGTTAATTTTGACTTAAATGTAATTTGAAATATTGATATTTATTTGCAGAGAATTTCCCAAATGTAAAGCTAGTGTCAAGTGCTGAAATATATTTATTCCCAGCGATTTCAAATCAATCGAAACAAAATAAATAATGCACGCTCGTGAAAAACAGCCCATATTTTATGAAACTGTCATAATCAATTAAAGATGTTGAAAAATAATTATATTGGTCCTATTTACAAACAAAACATTGTACTTTATCATACTAAAAGGTAGAAGGAATTTGAAGAAGTTATAGTGAGAAAAAATAAAGTTCTAGGGCTTCTTTCAAAGGTAGCTTGTTAAATATTTACCTGTGAAACGAAATCCCGGGCTCTTGCTTTTCACTTCCGCTTTTGCAACCAAACGCTGAACAATTCACCATCGTAAGAGTATATTTGCCCCTTAATCACTGTTACTTTTAATTCGCAAATTCACGAAATTAACTCACAACGTACTCGCTTTGCCTGCCACATATAAAATGGCCGCCGTTCAAAACGACGTAACAAAATCTATACACGGCGGGGTTGGCAAGCGCGGTGTCCTCTCTCTTTCCTTGTCTAAGCTTTTACCACTGGTAATGTCGAACTTGACAGTTTAAGCACAGATAACGTAACCGTTTAAGATAAACCAAACCTGGAACAACACTATATTAAAGTCATTAAAGACCTGTGCATAGCGCTGTTTCAAGCTATGGCCACTGGCGCCACACGACGAAAAAAATCGACAGGGTGGTTTAATATTAAAACACCATTCTTGCAGAATCTTTTAGAAAATAAAAACGTGCAAATATGTCTGTGATTATAGTCTGTTATAACGAAAATAAAATAATATGATTGTTTGTTATGTCCCATTAATTTGACAAGTTTACACACGACATAATATTATGTATTTAGATTTCTTAAGAAAAGCGAGTCTAAAAAGCAAGCAAGAATATTTTGGTACCTTTTGGTATGGCTAGCTGTAGTGCAAGTCTAGAACGTATTGGATTTTCTACTTTCTTCTTTATATAGTGTTGGTTCGCTTTGGTTATATAGACCAAATTTTCTCTTCCAAAATATAATATATAAATATATAAATTTCATGTTATCACAAACAAATCTACCTATAAAAGCTCTGTTAATATATATAACAAAACTGCGAAATATTGACCGCAAAGGGAATTCGTTACTAGTAAAAAAGAACGTAAACGGTACTAAAGCAGGATATTTAAAATATGGGACATTTTAAATGTAAGAAACTGACATACCTATTAACATAATAAATAAAGTTTTCACGTCCTTAGTATCTTTAATAGTTGTACTGGATAACAAGGTTAGGACTATGCATAAACAACAAAAAAAAACTGGTCTAAATTTTGCCGACGTTTCGTCGTTATATTACGACTTCTTCAAGGCTCAATTAAATTCAGTTTAATGCATTTGAATTTCGGCACAAACATTGTGTTGAAACAGACATCTTATCAAATCATTTAAAAAAATTTGCTACTCGCAACAATTATTAAAAACCCCACAGACGACCAACAGATCAATATAGAATTTAAAATTTTAACATAACAGATCAATATAGAATTTAAAATTCTAACATTTTAAATTCTATATTGATCTGTTGGTCGTCTGTGGGGTTTTTAATAATTGTTGCGAGTAGCAAATTTTTTTTAAATAATTTGATAAGATGTCTCTTTCAACACAATGTTTGTGCCGAAATTCAAATGCATTAAACTGAATTTAATTGAGCCTTGAAGAAGTCGTAATATAACGACGAAACGTCGGCAAAATTTAGACCAGTTTTTTTGTTGTTTATGCATAGTCCTAACCTTGTTATCCAGTACAACTATTATACCTATTAACCATACCTACCTACCTCCTTTGCCTTCCATAAGAACCAAGAACCAGCCACAATATAACGAACCTAGTCGAATTGACCGCTCCCGCCTAGCCCGGGCCTGTTTCCTAAAATTCCGCGGTCCCTGCCAAAATTCGCAGCTGCGTGACTCACCTCTGGCTGCCAACATGGCCACCGCGCGAACCGCGATGGCGGCGAAACGGCCTTAAGAGACCCACCCACCCCGAGAGGTGTTGGAATGGTGGAGGAAAACGGTCGGGATTACCTGGAAAATAATGTGGGGGTGTCTCAGACGACGCCCACTCGAGAAGGCACGGCGCCGGGTATCACTGGGGTGTAGAAAAATGACAGGAATGCAGTACAAATATATTTGACATTGCAATGTTGCAATTTATTGTCAGGGTTGGACCGACACTATATTAAACACCCGAGCATGATGTCATATTTCATTGTTGCAAGGCCTACTATAAAGACAGGCCCTGGCGCACAAAAATCACGTGACCATCTTAGTCAGACGTTACATGTCATTTGTCACATAACTGAAAGCGGCAGCTTGGGTTTTGAGAAGTTTTCAAAGTTTAAAGTGTTTTTAAACGTCTTAGTTTATATTTTCGAAACAAGTTTGTGTCTAGTGCGCGTGTGTCCTGGCGGAGGGGAACCGCCCAGGTGTTATTATGGCCTCTGGGTGTCTGGGTGGGAGTCGTGCCGTCCAAGAGTATTGGTGCCGCTCGCACCGACGCGACGCGACGCGTGAGCGCTGAAAGGGGGAATTCTCCCCCGAACCACAGAATAGGGAACCCGGAATGGACTATTATGGACAGTGTTAGTATTGGACATTGTATCCTGAGACACATAGGGGTGAACTGCTTACGGGAGATCCGCGAGTTCAGACGGTCCGGGTGGCTGGAAGCCGTTCCCGTTCACCACGTTCGGGTTTGGGTATTTATTGTATTCACCTCATACTGAGGTTAGTTTTCATTTTTATTTCGTAAAAAATAACCTAAATACCAAATATTGAGTCTGTTTATATTATATTTATACATATTACAAAAACCAGGAAGAAAGTGCCGCCATAACAAACATTTGTTTTGCCTCGGGATGAAAATTTCCGCCAAAAATGCATTCGTCAAATCCCACCTGAGATTTAATTTCTAAAAAACGCGTAAGTATGTGTGGCTAACACATTTTCAAGAAAGTGAAACAATAATTAAAGTGGACAAATGTGTTGTTGGAGGAAAATACCTATAGAGAATATCACCTAAGCTAAAGGAAGGTGATGTCCCAACAATTTTTGAGAATGTGCCAAAATATTGTGAGTGCAGTGCCGTTTAACTCTCAGCCTAAAACAGCTGAGGCAGGTTGAAAATTTTGAAAAAACAATTAGAGAAAGCTTGGATGCACAAAACCAATAATGTAATAGATGAAAGAAAACTTGCCAAATTGTTACGAAATTTGTTTTTTCTACTTATCTCCAAAAACGCCTTTCATTATAAGTATAGAACTAAGTTGGTCACGTGACGATTATGCGATTATGCGTTAGCGGCGTGGCCTGTCTTTATCGTTGGCTTCGTCATTGTTGTTTACGGACTGGGGTGGCGCCACTCGACGAAAAAAATGGCGACTTATTAAGGTGATAGTGGGATATTGGTATGTCAGTTACTGGCGTTTAAAATGTCCCAAATTTTAAATATCCAGCTTTATTACGATTTGCCTTCTTTTTACGGTAACGAATCGTCTTTGCGTCCAGTATTTAGCAGTTTTATCCTATTAGCACAGCTTTTATAAGTAGATTTTGTTTGTGATAACATGAAATTTCCATGCACACGAAGAAAATGGTATGCACACTGCACAGACCATTAGGTTGATTGCAGAAGAATAAACATTATTTTGGAATTATGGGATGATCTGATCAACCAGCTGAAGAAGCGAAAATTCTAGATATTATTTTGGAACAGTAAGTATTTTGTAACGTATGCAAGAATTAAAAGTAGAAAATTATGTTTATAGCTCCAAAGCGAACCAATAGTCCTCCATATAAAGAAGAAACTGAAAAATCGAATGCGTTTTATGCTTACTTACACTACAACTAGCCATGGACTTCATTTCAAACCAAAAGGTACCTAATACTCTTGCTTGCTTTTTAGACTCGCTTTTCTTAAGAAAATGTATGGAAATATGCCATGTAAACTTGTCAAAATAGAGGGACATAACAAACAAATATTTTATTTTATTTTGGATATTAAATTCGTTGTAACAGAACTACATACAAGATAATAATATTTTTTAAATAAAATAAAAATTAATAATATTCCTAGTGCACGAGCTAGGAGCTATTTTATATATTAGGCAAAAAATCCCGTTGCAGCAATTTACGCAGACCAGCCTTCAATGGTGAAAAAATTATTGGAATTGGACAACCAGAGCGGAAGCTAAGACTTGATTTGTCATTATTCGGATATAAGTAGCTCTTATAAATTATTGAAATAGTGCGCTGCTGCTAAATGCAATTTTGTTGTACTCTCAAATTATGAAATAAAACTTGTGATTACCTAAGCAGTTCATTTTGGATATACGACAACTGGACGCGGATAATTGGACGCGCGACAATTGGACGCGTGCGACATTTGGACGCGCGAGAATTGGACGTGTACGACAATTGGGCGTGTATAACAATTGGACGCGACGAGATCCGGACGCAAGATTCTTGGATTTACGAAAAACAATTATGTTAATATAATAATAAATTATCTTAATTGGCCCAGAATAATTTTCAAATGATTTGTGAAAAGGCTCAAATGGTAGGTAGGTAAATAATATTTTAAATTAATCCTTTCTCTTCGGTAATCCCTTTATTATTCATAGTGTCGAGTGGTAGGTAGGTAAATAATATTTTAAATTAATCCTATCTTTTCGGTAATCCCTTTATTATTCATAGTGTCGAGTGGTAGGTAGGTAAATAATATTTTAAATTAATCCTATCTTTTCGGTAATCCCTATATTTTTTTATATAAAACTGAGGTAACCTACCCCTTTGGCATTAAAACCTTCGCATCCTGTGCAAAGTAAAGATGGTTCTCCAGTTTGTGACGAGCGAAGGGGAAAGCCCATGTTGTTGCACAATGGTTATCTTCACAAGAGAGAGCGAACAAAAAATCACTGCCGAGGAAGAGTACACACGATTAACCAAGAAATAGTCCACAGCACCCATCATCTCCATGTTGCCGATGCTGCCAGAGTTCAAGCGAAAACTGCAGTTACCGAAATGAAGGAAATGGCAAAGCAGGTTGATCTATCTACACAAGCAGTAATTGCCAGTATATCCGAGAATGTATCACCTGCAGTCTCAGCACAATTGCCTCCCGTTGTTAGTTTAAAGAGAACTGTTCAACGCGTGCGGAACAGAGCCAAATCCACGTTCGCTAACAGAACTCAGCCTTCCCAGTGATTATATTACCATCAATGGTGAACCCTTTCTGCTATTTGACAGTGGTCCAAGTGATGATCGGATTCTCCTATTTTCAAGAACACAAAATTTAGAATACATGGGTCACTGTAACCACTGGTATGCCGACGGGACATTTTCTTCGTCACCTGCTTTGTTTGCACAACTTTATACCATTCACGGGGTTCAGTACAACAATGTTATACCAACTGTGTATGCCCTTCTGCCGAACAAGACTCAGAGCACCTAAAGCCGTCTTCTTCAAGCATTGAAATCGCTACAACCAGGACTCCGACCCTCTTCAGTTATGGTTGATTTTGAAAGGGCGGCCATAAATGCCTTTTCTGAAGAATTTCCCCAGACCGCCGTTCGTGGTTGCTTCTTTCATTTTACGCAGTCTATATGGAGACAGATACAACAATCTGGGCTCCAGAGAAGATATAGTGAAGAACCGGAATTTGCATTGCAATTAAGATTATTGGCAGCGCTGGCCTTCGTTCCTCCAAATGATGTCATCGGAGCTTTTTATGACGTCGTCGAAAGCCAATTTTACTTAGAGAACGAGGAACTATTGTTGCCAGTTATTAATTACTTTGAAGGTACTTGGATAGGCCGTACGGACAGGCGAAACCGTCGAAGATCACCACTGTTTGCCATCAGTTTGTGGAACGTCTATGATCTGGCCCTGGAGGATATCCCACGAACAAATAATGCAGTTGAAGGTTGGCATAACAGCTTTTCTTCCATTGTTCAGGCGACACATCCATCCATTTGGAAGTTCATTCATGCGTTGAAAAAGGAAGAAAGCCTGAACAGGGTGAAAATTGAACAATGCATCGCAGGACAGGAACAACCCAGAAAGAAAGTTTATCGTGACACGGCTCAGAAAATACAAACAGTGATGGCGGATTACGCAAATAGACCAGTGTTAGAGTATTTACGGGGTATCGCATATAGTTTTCAATTCCAACATACCTAATAATATGTATAAAAATTATTATGTATGTGCTATTATAATATGTTATTATATTAAAACAAATGTATATTTATAACTGACAAAATTGATTACTTCAATCAAAAGAATTTAAACAAATATTTTTGTATTAGCCGAATAAACCATTGTTTGATGATAATTCGCCATTTATTTGACTTGCCAATTTCGTGTTTATTTGAACTTGAATTTTTTTTTTCAGAAAGAAACCTACTAATTGTCGCGTCCAATTGTCGTACGCGTTCAATTGTCATATTCGTCCAATTTTCGCGCGTCCAAATGTCGCACACGTCCAATTGTCGCGCGTCCAGTTGACGTGACACCGTTTATTTTAGCATTTATTTTATTTGTTACCGGCACAGGCAAACACATGGTTTAAGAATACAAGTGGTTGTACAATTTGAAATGTTTTAATCCATATTTTAGACTTGTGGTGTTCATTTTAATCTGGAAAACTTGAATACCCTTCATTCCTAGCCACACCTCCAGCCATATTCATTTTTAATTTAAAACTGTAACTCGTACATCATTATTATTTCAGCTAACATGTCCCTATTTTCACAGTAATTGACCAAAACATGCAAGCCAAGCCAACATTCGATTTTCAATTTATTAAAAATTAAAACATGCGCCATGTTAGATTAAATACCATGACTAGGTACGTTTATCTCGTGACAACTCAATCGGATCGAAATGGATCCGATTGAGTTATGTCAAATCTTTTATAATTCTACTTTTACATCATCAGTATTGAATCCTACGGTTTTCAATCCTCTCTAGGGACATTAACTTATTATACTTATTCCATAGTAGGTTGGTGCACATTCTGGCCAACTTCTGTTTGGAAATAGCGGCTTGACTTGAAATTTTAAATATGATTGATTTTCAATCTGTAGGGTTTACGCCGTCTATTTGAGTTCGCTCCAGTGAATTCAAACCTCTCTCAATCGGATCGAAAGCGTCGAGATAAACGTAGTCCATGAAATTCAGGGAAGTTCGTACAGGATGACAAATTTAAAAAGTAACAAATTAACATACAAGGTGTTCCAGAATTTACTCGGCAAAAAGTCTTAGCTGATTTTTCATAAGAACACGTAACGTAATTACAGTGTGTTTCGAAGGGGGTTTCTTTTAGTCATTGTGAAATTGCAATAATTCTCTTTACTCTATCCCCCAACACTCTCAAAATCGGTGACGTCAGACGCAAAGTTATTGTAAATTAATTTTCATTTTAGAGGAAAACGAACGCAGATTTTTCTATCGAGTGGGCAGTGATTATTGGGTGTGAGGTCTCTTAATGGGCAGATATCAAAACCGTCTGCCACATAAAAAAAAACAACCCATGCAGTAACATCCTGTGCCCCGAAATTTCTGGCATAAGTTCAGCCGGTGAATTATTTATACTTTAATTGGTTCCACGAAATCGCGAATAAATGTTAATTAGCAACAATTTCCTACATGGTAACAACGAATGTACATTTTTAATACAGGGCCTACTATAATAGTCCTGCTTCGGCTTATAAATAATACAGGGTGGGGTTTTCGGTTTCCAAAATTGTATATTGTATGGTATACAAAATATTATCGAAGTAAAAATAAGACATCTTCCATATTAACATATTATTTTATGTCGCGTTCGCCTCAGCATAGATAGGTACAAAACACAAAACCCGTAGGTAAATAACAGTTGTTTCGGACACATAAATAAGTAAATAAAACACCTGAACAATTGAGTTGTCGTTACAACACACTGCCCAGAGATAGTGATTTTTAACGTTTACCATAAACCATAATAATGCATTCAAATCCTATGCTGTAACCTGCTTATTTTTGTCGTTCCCAAAAGCAAGTAGGTCGGCTCGCTACGGCTTATTCTATGCGGATATTCACAGAGCAAATGTAAACCTCATGGAGTTATTCATGAGAAAAGTTCCAAAATACCAATCACAAAAATATGTAGCTAACCACACACTAAATATTAATCATTAGGTTTAGAAATTGTGGATTATTCGCCATATGTTCGACATGTTGAAAACTCTTGAATTTACAGAACAAGTCAGTCTAAAAATATTTTAAAATATGCTGAATATGGCTGCAAACTAAAATCTTGTCATTTTTTTAGAACTAAACGGTTATGAACAAAATAGAAAATAGTAGAACACATGTATCGGTGGCGTCTATACTATAGTCCATGCTTTTTCCTCTGTGAGTCTAGTATGTATACGGAAAGCTGTATTATTTTATTTTGGTTGTACAACTCTTGTGTCGTGGCATAGCCCCAGGCTGTGGGAAAGACCGAAAAAAAGAAAGGCTGGAAAATGTTTGTGTGCCACTTAATGTTGCTACAAGATAAAAAAATAAATGATATAAAAGTTATGCGTCGAATATACCTACACAACTGCTGACATTAATTTCTTGGAAAAAAATCGATATACCTAATAAAACGGTGATTAACGTAAACTTACCAGTGCCTGACACCTTCAAGGATTGATTTATCAAATTTTAATCTATAAAAATCAATTTGGTCCCTGACACCCTATAAAAATTGTCACAGCAATTTTTAAAAAGAAAAACACAAGTGACTATTATATTATATAGAAATGTTTATTTATTCGTACAGTCTTATTTCTGGAACATATGGTAACTTATTCTTGAGTAGAAAACTTATTTGGGTTTCCAATTTTGAAAATTGTTATTTGTTCATCAGTTGTTATTAAAAATAATGTTCGCATTTATTTATCCCTTATGGATAGACAAGGATTTATCTATTTCTTTTATTTTTCTGTGATAATATTTATTCTCGTAAATACATTCCCATTTTATTTAGCTCCAACTGTTTTTGTCTCATTTAATATTTTCTATAATATGTTTTCTATTTATAACAGACGGCATAAATTCTCAGAGTCGTTTCTTAACTTTGAACTTGTTTTGAATACCTAATTGAATTTAAATTGACATGGTAAACTTGTAAAGATCGTAATAGTAGTTATTGGTCGTGTTCAGCACTTTCGACAAGAAGAAGACATGGCTCAGAATCGTTGAGTGACAAATCTATACATGTTTTGATGCTCTTGAAGACAGTACTCCGAGGTCTGTCTACCATAGCTGGACCAACATATTTAAAATTAAGTCCTAAAAATGTGTATGAAGGCAAATACGACTCAGGGCGTTGTTAAATACGCTTTACAATAGCGTTGTATTTTTGTAACATATTCATTACATTCAAATTCGAAGTGTGTTTGCCACACTTCTAACTTTGCATACATAATGTATTAGAATAGAAATAGCTTAGGTATAGTTTGAAATTGCTTTTATACTCTGAAAACGTAGGTAGGTATTTGTGGTAGTATTATTAGTATATAATACAGAAAAGTTTGAGTGCATTGACCACAGGGTGTATCAACGAACTACTGTCTCAAAAGTTCGAAATAACCACCAAGAATTGTCTTGAAATTCGTGATTTCCGAACATTCTTAACAACAAACAGAGGTAATGAAAATGTACCTACGATATGGCGCAAACTATTGTGTATTTTACACGTTTACAAACACTCTAGTGTTGTCCCTATTACATGTGTGTTGTGTGTTACAACATGCCTATTTATTATTGTTCTTTGACCTACTTCGGACGCGTCTATGTGTTCGTAGCACGAAGCGGTCTAACTAAAACACGAAATTCGTGGGGCTATAAATAAAATTATTTCCTCTGCAGTATGTTTCTACAGGGTGATGTGGCCTCATTTCCCATTTTCCTATTTTATACATGATGGACCTTCACACAATACCGTCCAATTCCCATTGTAAGTCCCTGTATATTTTATTTAATTATTCTAAGCCAAATCGAGACCGAAAGAAAATATTATAAGCGGACGCGTAGGTAGAACCGACCGTCGATAGTTTATGTTAACTCGGCGTTATCGATACAGAATTCCCTACAAGAGGCACGAACTGTTATACTTATTATAAACACTAGGCACTGTTGGGTTTCGTAAAAATTATAAGACGCATAATTGTATCAACGTCGGTGAAAGAAAGTGGTATTCCAGTGGTTGGAAATGCAGAACTAAATTTGTGTTGTTAAAATCTTGTAATCCAGGTGAGCTTGATCACTGAGTGTCTTTTCTTGAGTATCTTGCCTATATCTCTTGAATTATCGGGTTTATGTAATATTTGACGATTTAATTATTAATGAGTTGAGAATAAATAATGTAAGTTGATGATAATAACTCGTACGAACATAGTTGTTAATAGCTGGAGAGGACAATTGCGCGTTTAATCCCTTTTGTCTATTGCACCACTCAGCTTTGGACTTTCGGGTCAAAGTGCTAGTAACTGGATGGAATATGTCGCGTGTTAAATCCCTTCATATTCATTGCACTCCTCAGTACTAGTTGATTGTGAGGCGCACCGCGAGTTTAATCCCCTTGCGCCTGTGTATAGTACTTAGGGTGATCGCGTCGCGTGTCTAATCCCCTCGCGATCAATTGCACTCCCTAGTACTATAACTGTATGATTTGTGGCGTGTTGTATCGCCTTGTATTGGATTAGTTCGTTGAATTATTTAATAAGACAAATAAGCTATGTTAGGCAAAATCATCAGAATTGACACTCACACTTATTTTTTTTATTTATAGGACAAAACCAACTATATGCGAGTTACCGGACAGTTCCTCGACCAATCCACCTCGGTACCTGACAGTTCACGTTTGTTATTAAATACTTTAAATTTTATCATTATACCTACCTAATTTTACATATTTTATTTTATCTAAATTTCTAAACAAAAATGCCCCCTTTTACACCGTCTTATCTAATGAATTTATTACGTGTTTTAGACTTGTGTTTTGTTGTGTTGTTTCTAGAAAGTTCTTCTCGTTTATTCCAGCAAAGGCGATAGTGACGTAATGCATATTTAATTGAAGTAGGTGTAGGATGACGGCAATCATTCAACACAGCAACACGCAAGCGAAATTATTTTGAATAACGCGCTAGCAATCCGGTTGATCCTTTTGTGTATTCCCAGGGACTCTTTAAAGTAAGGGGACCCAGCATTATACTTTCCAAAGTGAGGCCTATTATTCTTTCCTCATTCTAATGGCATCAGTGATGTCAAGTATGTCATTTTATTGGAGAATCTATGAATATAACAGGTACTTTGATTGTTAGTAAAAATTAATAATAGTTTCAATGATTTCTAAAAATTAGACTTGACAATTTTGTGTCTACAAGTGCAGAATATGGCAACTGTCAAATGAAACAAATTTATTATATAGTTGAAATTGATTTCCAGCCATTATTTCCACGAATTTAAGTAATAAGTATGGTAAGTTAGTGCCGATTTTGCTTATTTAAGAATTTGTCGCTATTGCACCTTGTTTGTAACCAGGTTCCTCAATCCATTTGTAATATATACTTGAACTTTCTTCCCATGTTGAATGTATCTACCTAAAGAACTTTCACAGATTTCGGAATGGACTAATAAGATTAGGTCTAGTAGTTCTAATCATATAGTTAATTATAAAATGTTTGTAATTTTATTTATCTCCCAAGGTACCTCACATACTTAAAATAAATTTGTAGTCCTAGATAAAAACTTTTTAAAAAAAGACCTGACTGAAGCTACCTGCTTAATAATTTAAAATTTTCGAAATACGATTTTTGTTTTGAACTACCTACTTATACGTAATGCCCACGTAATGGGAATTACTAAAGATGATACAGGAAAAATCTGGTGGCAATTATTGGGACTACTACAGGCGGCCGCATTACCTTTAATTGATACATCTGAGTATCTGGAAGTTATAAAAGTTAAAAATTGTTAATTGTGATGGGAAATATTTTGCCTCCTTTAGCATCTATGGCATGGGAATGTCACGTAAAAACTGATGGCAGTTGGACACTATAATTTAAAATTTTGGAAAAACATTAAATTGAATCTGGTTGAAGCTGAAGCTTGTGGTAGGCTCGGACCACTTTGTTGTTGGTCAGATACATTTTCCGACGGTATAGAAGTTGATTGGAGGCATTTCTTATTGCCCACCAACAAAAAAATCATCAGATTTAAAATGTGTTGAACAAACGAATTTGTTCTTCAACCATAGTACTAAACACTCGAAAAAGAAAGTAAGAAGCACGTCAAAACTTAAACAAACTACAAGACAAGACTGGGTTACAATGGCGGCCGTGTATGCTCCCAATGTGTAGCCGAAAAATCGGCTGGGCAGTAGGTCAAAGCGCATTCTACATTCTACTCCTCTATATCTCTGGGTTTTTCCCAAATCCGAGTTATTTTTTAAACAAATCTGGTGGAAGACACAATCGTAGCCAACTAAGAAATAGCCATAAATATTGTAGAAAATAACCTCACTTTACGGTACCTAAAAAATCGAATAATCGTCAAAATATCAAAGCAGGCTCTGCGAGATAACAGACGTTTCGTCACACTTATCTACCCACACGCACGCGTGCGTATACAGAGCGTTTGCGGGTTTCGTAACCGCCGCGAGAGAGACCTTTGAGCCAAACCAGCTTTTTTTCGATTTCAAGGAGACCGCCGTGCCAGCTCGGTCGAACCAACATTAAACAAACGGTGGCCTTGGATGGTAAAATAAAATATGAGTGCTCCACAGTTTATTTGTAATAGCGCTAGGCCGGTAGGTACTACGCGAACCAAAAGAATATCGACTTATTTCAATGACGTCACAACCTATAGACAGGTTTGTTTTGATAAACGCTTGACGCCCAGGACTAATCACAATCTAAGCGCTCCATTAAATTATTCCGAAAATGTCGCGAGATTGTCAGAAATTGCCCCTTTTTGTCGAGCCGTAGCGACTTTATTTCGACTCTGGGCTCGGAGGTTGGCGTCGTTAGACCATCCCCCGAGTCGTCAGGTGAGGTTCCGATGCTTCCGGCGCCCCCAAACAAGAAAAAACATGCGATATCTAAGTGTGATTCTGGAGGAACTATAACCGGGAATCACCGGGTGTATAGTTGGTTGATGGTTGACTTTCTGTCTTTGTTTATAGCATGTTTTTAGAGTAGTTTGGATATATTTAATCTTGGAGTCAAAATAAAGGGAATTTTAACAATGGGGCACCACGTATATAGGTTTTGACGTCATTGACTTATTTCGACAAAATGCACAAGCTTGTGGCTTTTGGATGGTGATGGCTAGTATTGTTCTACAGGCAAAAGTTCAAGTATGCATATTTTTTGGCAATCCTGTTTGTAGAATCGAAAAGCTATACGAAAATAAAGATTTAATGGGCAGTATATACCTGGAAGCTTGCAATTCTATTAAACAAGAGAGTTGGGTATAATGTTTTATGGACCATTATTTTGGAATGGTTATCGTAAAATCCTGCTTAGAAACAAAAGAACAGGCTCATGATGTATTACATACCTAGGTACTAGGTACTTAAAAATTTTTGGTTCTTTGAGTCACTATTTTAAATACAATTTTAGATTATTTTAAGTCCGATCTAGTCACTAATCGAGGTTAAATTTCTCTGAAATGATGGTCAATGAAACAGCATGTTCTAGTATGTTAAAAATTGGTAAATAATATGTTTTTTTGTACCTACCTGAAGTTATAAATTTCATCATGATTCGCATTATGTAAAATTGGGAATAAACAGGAAGATACAGGTGCCTTACTTTTAAAAATTGGCAGTGATATCTATCAATAAACAATGTCAAATAAACTGAATGGAGCTTGGATGGGTGATGAGGCAAACATAAAATCTGCGACTTTAAATATTTTTACAACGCTGTATGTTGATTCACATTTCCATGAGGGAAATTTTTTCAGTTCTATTTTTAAACGCTGATTTCACGAAAACGCTGATTCGGCCTTCGTGAAAATAAGAACCGTGCATTAGCACTTAGCACGGCGAATAATAATTCCGCTATAAAAGATAATAATTATTAACCTCAGATTGTTGCCATAGATGGTATCAATTTTATGTTTCGTACAATAAAAATTTGTTACTGAATTAATTTTATTTGTATCTACATTAAACCAAAAATCGGACATTGCATCCCACAGAAATAAGTGCGACAGTATATACAGGGTGACACAGGAAGTAGTTCCACGCCACTTTTTTCTGCGGTTTTTTAAATAAAAATTTGAAATTTTCAAGAGTTAATAGTCCGAAAATACCCACAAATTCCAGTAGGTAGCTAGAAATATGTAGGTATGTACTAGATTGGGGCTATTTCATTCAATGTTTTGACGTCATAAAAATAACGTGGCATTACAAAATCTCCTCAAATGGAAAAGCATACAGTATATTTAACTGTGCAACATAATATAGGATTTTTTTTATTAATTGCACAACGAAAATAAGAAAATAATAAAAAAATTATACAAGAGTAAATTACCCTTATTTCAGAAAATTCAGCAAAATATTATTAGGAAAAGTTGTTTAAAATTAAAAGTTATGCCTAAATACCAACACATGGCCTCTTAAGAAAAAAATATATTTTTTAAAAACTAATAATTTCCTACCAAAAATTTTGTTTTAAAAAAATGCCAATTGGACATTGGTCAAAACAGCATTGGTTTTCTTGAAATAGGGTGTTAAAATTTTGTTAAATTCAATCCTTTCCATTTTGAAAGCTAATACGTTTTGGTACATTGTTCATAGCAATTTTTTCTCAGTTTAAATGGTAGAACAGTCGATGTGTAACGTTTGAAAGCGGTAGGTAAAAATTTTATGTTTCGAATGTTGAAGTTAACAGGTGTTTTGGGGCACGTTTTGCCAATTTCAACTCAAACGGTTGATTTTATCGTTATGAAACAAGGGTACACTTTTGTTGTAAAATGAAAAGATACACTGAAATGATGGACCTGCAAGACCAAAAAGATAACCTCAAAAAAGTTTGAGCAAAAAAGTTAATATGGTTTGTTAGTTTTTACCCTTTTTTAGGGCACTGTGTAAATGAATAAACTGCGCTAAGGCGTCTTCTAGTAATTAGATAAAACATACCAAATTTCAAATTTTTATGTAGCGCCGTTATTGAGATATAAAATATACAGAAATACTTTTGGGTCACCCTGTAGACCCGAATAAGTTGGCAAGGAAAGCCCAAATCGAAAAATTTTATATGAAAGACCCCCCCCCTTAAAACCACCTGCCGAACACCCCTTTAAAGTATTTACTATACATTCAGACTCACCCTCTATAAATAATTTTGTCTCAAAATATGCGTAATTACTTAGATTAAAATTTGTATTGACTAAAAGTTTAAAATTGTCCGGGTTACTCGCTACAGATCGAAGAAAGCCATTTTATGGGTCAAAATGTTGAATCACCACGCACGTGCTGTACATTGAGTCTTAACTTTTTGAATTTGCCAAGAATATAACCTATATCGAGAATGGTCTTTTCAACGTAGTTTGACCTCAGAATTATTCTTTCTCGAATCATTATTTCTTTGAACCAGCGCAGAGCCGCGGTGCGCGGGTACTTGGAGGCCACAAAAGAAGAAAGAAGAAACCAATGGGAAGAATAACGGTTAAGCGGCAAGAACACGAACGACGCATACGGTAAAATGAGATTTTCTGTTATGTAATCGATTGCGAGGTTGCCATTTAACATTTAAGTTACTCTGTTGCGACATGTAAAAGCGAGAATTTCTTCTATAAACAATACGTGATGTGTGTACAGCGTCCGAGGATTCGAAAAATAGTTATTTATGTACCAAGGCACTGAAGTTCAACTTTTTATGGCTCGTGAGGAATTTAGTTGCCGAGGCCTCTGGCCGAGGCAAATAAACCACATGAGTCATAAAAAGAACTTCACTGCCGGGGTATCTACAAATTATATATTGTTTTAATCGAAAAAAAAAATGTTTTATTAGGCAAAAAAATCATAAGGGATCATGAACCGATTGCGTGCGGCGTTGCTTGCCTTTGACGATCGCTCTACCTAGGCCAAGTATGACGAGGCACGGCGCTTCCCAACAGAAACCCCAAACTGCTGCCCGTTGTGCAGCCTCCATGAAAAATAGATTGATATTCAAACTTACTAAAATATTTATACTGAAAGATTGCGCTGCTATAGGTAACAACTTCGCAATGTGTACGAAAAGTTAAATGGGCCTTTGTTGGCATGGTTTTGAATATTTGGTCACTTTTGACGGGCGATGGCTCCGCGTCTGACGTTCGCTGTTTACATCTCGCCAAGGCCTACTTATTGAAAAAATCGTACAATAATGGGCTACATTATTGTAAGATTTCTGAGCTTTTAATGACGACTTTGAGACACTTCACTGCCGATTTCAGGAAAATTCCTATATTCTGTTCTCACATTCTGCATTTATCTCCGTAACGGAATAGCTACTTTTGGAAACTTGGAATCTTCCAATTCTTCCAGCCACAAGCTTTCATTATTATTCTCTCCAAATAAGTTGTGTCTGTTATCTAAACACAGGAAATAAAACGAAAGCTCGTAAATATGACAAGTTCAAATCCGAGTTCACTTAGTGCAGTGGCAGCATTAACTGTAGTACTACTGCTGACGTCACAAAGGCACTAACCTCTAGGCGACGGAAATTCGTTGCTCGTATTTGGGTCCAGTCGATCTGAGCAGTAATTTTATCAGTACCTCAGAGAAATAACCAAGGATAGAGGGAGTAAGAACAAAAAGTAAACAAAGCCAACATCTTTTTGAGTGATGCCGCGTACTCCATTGTTTACAGCATTTCATTTCAAAATAGAAGGGTTTAATAATGAGATTCAATGAAGGCACACCTCCCATAACGCTAAATTAACAAATGTAGTTATTAATTTCTTGTTTGTAACAATTTTAAACTAAAACTAAATTGCAGTGCAATAATTATAGTATCTAATTATCACTTTAATAAAATCGTCACAGATACCTCAAACCGTCCGACATGGCAACGCTGCTTTTGCTGCCGCGGGCGCCGCGTCCGTTAACTCAGAGATATTTGTTTTGTGTATGCCCAGCATGTCAAGTTTTCCGATTGTTTACGTATGGATTTTTCCCGTTTTTAATTGTTTTTCTGTTAATTTAAAGGCTATTTATTAGTATTTAGGATATAGTGACTGATTTTGTATACAATGGGACGCAGAAAGTTTGTGGTATGTGGCTAAATTGATATTTCTCAGGACATAACCTATCTCAGGTAAACGTTGTACACACGGGCCTAATGTTTGTTTACTTCGGTAAATTTGCATAAGATGTTGGTTGACTACAAATGTATGTATTTTGAGGCTGTTGCTCCCTCTATCCGTGGTTATTTCTCTGAGATAAGTACCTATATTAAACTATCTCGATTATTAATACAAGGGTCTGCAGTAGCAATACAAACAGATACAGCAGTGAGGTTGAAGAAAAATTCGCGAAAACGGCAAATTTGAATTTAGATAATTATTTCATTTTGAAAGACTTTCTCCTACTTTTTCTGTCCGCCAACAAGTGTTGAAAGTGTTGAAACCAGCTGCAAGTGCCATGACTCGACATGAACAACGAGGACTGAACAGTTGGGCGCACACATACAAATTATGCAAAGCTTTATAACGTTGCGCAAGTATGTCAAGAAGAAAATGCCTACCAAGAATAAAATTCAAAATTAGAACTGGCCGCTGGGAAAACTGGAGCAGATATTTTCGGGATTTGGGAGTATACGGCCAGTCGATAATGTTTAAATTTCGTTAAAATGGGCCAAAATACACCACTGTATGGGATGAGAAGGCTCCACTTTGTTTTTTAAAAATATCACTCAACTTTTGGAAGCAATTTACTTACGCCTTTTTATGGGGTATAGAGAGTAATTTAAAATGCAATAAACTAAGTACCCTTACTTCTAATAAACCAAAAAATAATATACAGGGGCGTAAGAATACTTAAGAGAGTCCTAGATCAAACCTGTCGAGACTTGTTTGATCTAGAACTCTCCTAGGGTTCTGAGGGGTGTGGGTGCGAGCAACCCCACTCCTTTGAAATAGCTATATAGGCGAGGTTTGATCTAGAACTCTCATAGTATTCCTACTCAGGGGTCGACTATTAACATTATTCTTTCAATCACCATTTGGTAGCTGCTTATTCGATATATGCCATACAATCTATGGAATGTTTCATAAGCCTGTTATAGACGATGCGGTGGTATGGCTTCAAACAGTGGCGTAGCGACTAAGTTGGGAAACAGGAACCTTTGGCACTTAGAAAATACTTATTTTGCTTAAACACCACACACCAAAACTATGTTTTTTTGCAATCGACGTGCGTTTCGCTAACCATGTTAGCATCACCAGGAGATGATTAAGTATAATGTACTTATTCCTAACCTATTGTATTTATACTGTGAACTATACCTACTATATTATTCTTAAGTTTCTACCTGTCAGTTTATTAACATGTGTAAGGGGCTATAGGGGATTGGTCCCTTATCTTTTTAAAACTAAATATACATTTTGAAATTTCCAGACTTTGATAAGCGTGTATTAATCTCACAACTTTGATATACAGGGTGGGTTTTTTTCGATGCCCACTATGGGGATCTCGGAAACTAGCAGAGCTAGAACAAAGGTTAAATGGGGAAAGAATTGCAGTTTTGAATGCTCAATTAAATGCCCCTTTCGGATTTTTAAAAAAGTTCATGGCTCACTAGATATTTTGAAAAGAGTGATTTTTTTTTGCTATTTCATCAGATCTCCGTAGCTCCGTTATTTCTTATTATACAGAAAAACTGTAGAGACAAAAATTGTAGATAATTTTGGGCTTAATAAGTCAATCTAATCCAATTTTGTTTATGTTGTTTGTGATTTCTGAGATATGACATAAATTTGTGTTTTTTTAAAATGTAAATCATAGTTGGCCTTATCAAATCGGCCATTTTTTTGAGCTTTCCAAAGATATAATACTCGGCATAGATATTATAAAAAAAATAAAAGAGCATGGCTAATTTTCAGATTTTTTTAAAATTTTCTCATAGTCAGCCATGGAATATTTTCATAAGTACGTTCTATTTTATAATTAGACATACTTAAAGCTTTCAAATATTTTATTTTTAGCTGGTAACAAAATGTAACAAATAAAACAGAAATTAAAAAACTCAAATTCAAATTATTATTATTTTAAAAGGTCACCTTTTAAAATAAAAAAGATGTTCAAACAATCCCCCATTATTATTTATGCAAATATTGCATCTTTTTAAAACTGAATTTGTCGCCTTAGAGAGAGCCTGTCAATACTGGCAATTGCTTCTAAAACAGCTGCACTTAATTCAACAAAATTGTCTCATACTTTGTTTTGTACTGTTCCCCACAAAAAGAAATCCAAAACAGACAAATCGGGGGATCGGGGCTGCCAGGAAATAGGTCTATTTCTCCCTATCCAACTATTTGGATAGAGCTGATCTAGGTAATTTCTAACGGGCAAATAATTATGTGGTGGAGCTCCATCATGATAATTTTTGTTTCATTTTGTTACATTTTGTTACCAGCTAAAAATAAAATATTGGAAAGTTTGAAGCATGACTAATTATAGAATAGACCGTAATTATGAAAATATTCCATGGCTGACTGAAAATTTTAAAAATCAGAAAATTAGCCATAACTCTTTTATTTTTTATAATAACTATGCCGAGTATTATATCTTTGGAAAGCTCAAAAAATGGCTGATTTTATAAGGCCACAGCCAACTATGATTTACATTTAAAAAAACACAAGTTTACGTCATATCTCAAAAATCACAAACAACATAAAAAATTGGATTATACTATCTTATTAAGCCCAAAATTATCTACAATTTTCGTCTCTACAGTTTTTCTGTACAATCAGAAATAACGGAGCTACAGAGATCTGATTAAAAATCCGAAAGGGGCATTAGATTGAGCATTCAAAACCGCAATTCTTTCCCCATTTAACCTTTTTTCTAGCTCTGCTAGTTTCCGAGATCCCCATAGTGGGCGTCGAAAAAAACTCGCCCTGTGTCGATTTCAGGAATGCGAGCAAGGAATGCCTGCTCTTAGAACGCTCCATTTTTAATGGGGTTTTCCGTGGAAAATTTCCATCGCACGCCCAGTGGTGTCGACCTATTTTCTCTTGTAATTTCCACCGGATCGATACCACTCGACTCTAAATTCGGAATGACAAAGAAGGCGACGCGACGCCACGGGTTGAATTCTACTGCAATTCTACGCGATTATTTGGGATCACCATATTATACGGGCTTTTTCTAATAATGGGCCTGCTTTCCTCCAGTTAAATACCATAGATATTAATTATTATTATACAGAACATTTTTCACCGCCATTTATAGACAAATCAGAATAGGAAACTGGTCACTGCATTGAATTATTTGTAAAAACTCTACCAAAATCAAATAACTCTGACGCCAGACAAGAGCACGAGGCACAGCCTTTATTTAATTTTACTTTTACAATTGTTTACGTCAAAATATTTCGGAAAAAAAATATTGGCTTCATAAAATTTGTGGCAGTAGACGCATGTGAAAACAACAAGATAAAACCGCATAAATACACTTGCGATCGAGTAGGTAGTAGGTACCAAAGTCTCTGGACGCTGGTAGTCCCATTTTGGGTGTTTTGGGTGTTTTTCTCAAAAATCTCGGTTATTATTAAAGCTAGAGGGTTGCGGTTTTCACGTCACTGGACTACTTTTTTGAGAGGAATTTGGTGGACCAATCAGATTTTAGATAAGTTTTATAGTTTCCGCGCATTGGCGCAGGACTGAAATTTTCGATTTTTTGGAAACCTCTCTCCTGGCTACAACTTATATATATCGACAAATTTAATCAACTATTTTTATAGATTTTTTGGCGTAGAATCGAATGGAATAATTAGTTTTTTGGTAGCGTTAATAGTTTTTGAGATATGAAGCAAAGTTATTTTTTTTAATGGAAACCATAGTTCATATCTCAAAAACTATTAACGCTACCAAAAAACTAATTATTCCATTCGATTCTACGCCAAAAAATCTATAAAAATAGTTGATTAAATTTGTCGATATATATAAGTTGTAGCCAGGAGAGAGGTTTCCAAAAAATCGAAAATTTCAGTCCTGCGCCAATGCGCGCAAACTATAAAACTTATCTAAAATCTGATTGGTCCACCAAATTCCTGTCAAAAAAGTAGTCCAGTGACGTGAAAACCGCAACCCTCTAGCTTTAATAATAACCGAGATTTTTGAGAAAAACACCCAAAATGGGACACCCTGTACATCCCTGTTGCCAGGCGCGCTGATATTTTATGGCCTATGGACCAATCGCCTTATTTCGCAGAACGTCATCGAACACGTACTTTTATTTACGCCAGGCGTCAGGGTTACTTGATTCGAGTATTTGCATCAGTGCAAAAAAGTACTTTGATACTCTTACTCTATTCATTACGAATTTAATTTTAAGATAAAATTTTTTCTTGTAATTTGAGTTTACGTGGTAACTATAGGTACTTAGGTACCATTAAATAGTCGTCAAAACTTTATTGTTTGATATTGAAAATAAATTTTTTACTCTTATTTTGAATAATCCAAATCTGCACGAAAGCATATTCATAGTCACCTATGGATGGCGTCTGACAGTGACAATTGCCGTAAGTTGTCAGTTTGAACTTAAAATGTCGAGTTCGGATAGTGAGGAAGAAACTATTTCTACCCTTCCAGATATAATTTGAAACAACAAATAAAGCTACGGTAGATTTTATTACCCGATAAATCTAAAAAAGTGTAGGTATGAAATTATTTCTAATTATTATTATTTGGTCAGAGCTTAGACAAGGAAAGAGAGAGGACGCCTAATAACAGCGCTTGCGGCCATGTTACCGACTGCCACATAGCACGACAGGCCAGTGGCGTAGCATGAAAAGCGTTCTTAGCCAATATCACAAAAATGTTAAAAATGAAAAGGTAGTTAATTTTGACTTACATGTAATTTGAAATATTGGTATTTATTTGCAGATAATTTCCCAAATGTAAAGCTAGTGTCAAGTGCTGAAATATATTTATTTGCGGCGATTTCGAATCAATCAATATAAAATAAATAATACACGCCCATGGAAACCAGTTAATATTTTATGAAACTATCATAATCAATTAAGAAATTTTCAATAAAAACGATGTTAAAAAATAATTATATTGGTCCTATTTACAAAAAAAGAACAATGCACTTTATCATACTAAAAGGTAGAAAGAAGGAATTTGAAGAAGTTATATTGAAAAGAAATAAAGTTTTATGGCATCTTTCAAACGTAGCTTCTTAAATATTTACTTGTGAAACGAAATCCCGGGCTCTTGCTTTTCACTTCTGCTTTTGCAACCAAACGCTGAACAATTCACCATCGTAATAGTATATTTTCCCCTTAATCACTGCTACTTTTAATTCACAAATTCACGACTTAGTCGCTTTGTCTGCCACATACAAAATGGCCGCCATTCAAAACGACGTAACAAAATCTATACACGGCAGGGTAGGCAAGTGCGATGTCCTCCTCTCGCTTTCCTTGTCTAAGGATCAGAGTATTTTTAATCAATAAAAATGTGTCAATTCGACGTTTTACCAAATTAATTCCATTTTTGAAGAAATACTCTTTCCGAAATTAATTTCAAATTGTCAGTTTAAAACTTAATTCGATAGTAGAAAAAATGTGCTGCAACTTTTTGCACTAGTTACACAAATAACTATTCAATTAACAAAATATTGTCATTGTTGTACGCTTTCACATTTCATTTCCTTTGTTATTGAAAGCGAACTGCGTCGAAGTTAGCCCAAAAAAAATCGGTTATCTCAGTATGACGCGCTGGTTTTTAATCCTAAATTGTTATGGTGTTTATTGTGTACATTCCTCAGCTCATACATTTGGAGCGGTGCGTAGTATAAATTATTATGAAACGAATGGTAGCGATAAGCGAATATTTTATAGTTTATATTCTTTCTGGATTATCTTCCACTTTCTTTTTGAATGGTGTATGTGGTATACTAGCAGCGTCCAAAGATATACTAAGTTCAAATAAAAAACACAAGTATTTTATGACTATCATAAGAAGGTTTGGGTATTTTGAGACAAAAAATCCAATATGAGAAATTTCGACCTGACTACATTTTCAAAGATACGGATGACGAAAACATTATCGTGCTTGCGTGTTTCCATGAAATTGATAAATAATAATAGACAGTTTCGTTAATTTAAACGCTATAATTATTTTTAGTATTCAATTAAATGCAACATTCAAACACAATGGAACAGCAAAAACATTGAAAGCGGTCTGATTTTTATTACGTTTACTAATTATTGTTATTTACATTACGCAAAAATAAATATAGGCTAAAGGGAAAACGAACAACGAACTCTTGCTTGTTGTTACAACAGAATAGTGTTTATAAAAATGTACATTAGGCACTTAATTTTTCTGTTGCTCTTCCTTCAATTTTAAGTCACTGTTCGAGGTTTTTACGAAGGTTTGGTTTATCGGTTTATACATTTCCTATATTTTATCTTATAATAATAATAATATAATAATTATCACCCTCACCTGGACCGACACTATATTAAAGACCCGAGCATGACGTCATATTTCATTGTTGTTTACGGACTTGGGTGGCGCCACTCGACGAAAAAAACGGCAACTTATTATAGGTTATAGGGGGGTATTCTGTGGTTATTGGTATGTCAGTTACAGCGTTTCAAATATCCAGCTTTATTATTATTACTATTTGCCTTCTTTTTACGGTAACGAATTGTCTTTGCGTCCAGTATTTAGCAGTTTTATCCTAGTAACACAGCTTTTATAGGTATAGATTTGTTTGTGATAACATGAAATTTCCATGCACATGAAGAAAATGGTATGCACACTGCACAGACCATTATGTGAATTGCAGAAGAATAAACACTATTTTATTTTGAAATTATGGAATGATCTGATCAACCAGCTGAAGAAGCGAAAATTCCAGATATTATTTTGGAAGAGTATTTTGTAACGTATGCAAGAATGAAAATAGAAAATTTTGTTTATAGCTCCAAAGCGAACCAATAGTCCTCCATATAAAGAAGAAACTGAAAAATCTAATGCTCCATTTTCATGGGCTCCATTTCAAAGCAAAAGGTACCAAATACTCTTGCTTGCTTTTTAGACTCGCTTTTCTTAAGAAAATGTATGGAAATATGCCATGTGAACTTGTCAAATTAGAGGGACATAACGGACAAATATTTTATTTTATTTTGGATATTAAATTCGTTGTAACAGACGCACTTGCATGTTTCTATTTTATAAAAGATTCAGCAACAAAGGTGTTTTAACATTAAACAGCGCTATGCATATAGTGTTGGTCCAGCTCTCACAATACCTACCCGAATTCAAAAATATGTTCACTTTCTATCGTCCAAGTTCGCGGTGTTGGTCTCACGTGTCCGTGTATGTCAAATGTAATTGCTAGGCACGTCAAAAGTACCAAGTATATAATGGCAAGCCTGAACACGGTACTAAAGGTCAACCGTTGGTACATCAACATTATTCAAATTCTTCGGTTGCGTAAAGCTGGGTTATCCACCCACCGATGATAGTGAATGATCATGTTGGCGCAGACCTGACAGTTGGGGAAAGGTTAGAAGTCACTTTCGGCTTCATGGTTTATAGGTTAGGTTCTGAATATGTATCTATTTTTAGGGTTCCTGGATAGTATAGGGAGAGTTGCGACATAAAGTCATTACTGCCCTTATTTGCAGATTTTGGGCACAGGTTATGGAGGATTTTGGGCATTATAGAGATACCTGGCTAGATTATTTTCTATCTTTTGCTCCCGTAAAAATTTAGATTTTCATAGAAACTGTAAGTATACTCAAATTATTTTAAGAAGTCCTTACTGGAACTGTCAATTGGTAATTTCGATATCCTAAGTTGGCATCGATGCGGCAAAAAATGCAACCGGGTCATAAGTTCAGGTCAGTAACGAGCCCATTTGCACTAATAACACGAAAAGTAACACGAACAAGAACAACACAGATGACTGAAAAACTCACGAAACGTAGAAAACCCGCGAATATTTTCATTGCCGAATGTTTGAACCAGTTTGAACGATCTGGAAAACCTTCTCTGTCACTTTGACACACCGAAGCTAAATTTGCCTAAGTCCGTCCATAGACGCTGCCAAAAGCACCTCATTATACCAAAATACCAAAATGAAGTGACGTTTGAAATTATTATGAAAATTAGTTGTAGTCATTCATAGTTTTTATTTATAGCGGTATAATGGTGATTGCAATAGGGTTTTTATTTTATTATGCTCTTTTTTTCGTAACACTTGGGCAACTTCACATCATAAATCAATGAGTGACGTCATTAACTGGTTGAGACACATATACCAATGTTATACACCCATGGTTAACAGAAAATTCCTAGGGATTTTGTGGAGAATGTCATCTGACAAAATCGGGACTTCTTACAGTAATCGGGGTATATCTGCATACGATGTATTTTATCTCCTACTTTTGATTACAAATGAACTCCAAATCTTAGTGCACGTGCACAAGCACAACCGCCAATAAATTAGGTATGTAATATTTTGGCAAAACTTACAGTTTAATTGTGGCCTTCATTACATTTTTACCTTTTCATGGAACATGGAATCTATCTCAAATTATTTTTTATCCCCAAAAATGTTTTTTTCTGTTAAAAAGTGACATTATTATCATAACTCTCCCAAGTAGGTATGCATTTTTCTGTGGTATAAATTTTGTCAGACGTTAGGCGTGATTTTTATAAATAAAGGGCGGAATACATGCATTTAATTTCAATCGAAATATGCGCATATATATGCATCATTTTTATTTAAAATATGCAATAATATGCATTTATTTGGCCAAATATGCAATAATATGCATTTATATTATATGTACAAATACCTTAAAAAAACACCAAAACTGATTTTAGAGAAAGGGTTTATTTTAAGAAAAATGAAAGGAAAAGAAATACATAAAATAACTCGTAAAATACCTATATTAAAGCAGAATTATAACAACATTTTAATTTGAAATTGTATACCTAGTAGGAATTTATGATTAAATACTTTTCAAAGTTTTCCAATAAAAATCTTTGCCTTCTGTCGGTAAAAATATGTTTTATATAGAAAAGCTTCTCTCAACATCTGCCGATCTAATAGGACAATATTTTAATTTGGGTAGTAAGGTATATGGCCAAGGTGCAACTTCATTGGATGATTTACCATCAAAAATACTCTTTACTGCCATTAAAAATTAGAACCCTTCATTCTTCAACAGTAGAGCTTCTAATTTTTTTCTAACTTTAATACCTACATCACCGGGAACCTTTCTACATTAACCTCTTCGCTTAAACTTAAATTTCTACTTTCTAATGAAAGAATTATATCTGGTATAAAACTAAAATTAACTTTAATAAAAACAAGTTGGTTATAGCTGCATCCGCATTTTTCAGGATTTCTTGACTTTGCACTACACACTGCGAGTTGTCTCTGGGCTCTCATAATCTTGGTTATATCTTATATCTATAAATAAGTATAGGAAAAACATGCAAATACGCACACAAATATAGTTTTTCAAATATGCAATGTTTTGCGAAATTGAATAAAATATGCAAAAAATGCATATGTATGCAATTTGCATATATTCCGCTCTTTATTTATAAATATTCGTTGGGAAGGTAGGTACCTAATATTATTTCAGAATGTCCCAAGCAAATTCCTAGAATCTGTACATGCCTCATTTGTTTCGATATTTGATAGTGGGCGTTGAAGTGGTTAAAACGCGTACCATATGCCTACATTATATTACACATTTTTTTGTAGATAGATTAGTTGATATCAGTAACTACAACGGATAACCGTTTATAAATGCGTATGTTTTTGGTTACGAGAGTAAAAAAATCCAATAATTGAAACCACCAGCTGGATTCTTGAATTCGTTGATGCATTCTTATTTCTCGAACTTTATAATCCAAATTTCCACGTATTGTGATTTCCGTTTTATCAATGACGAATATTCTACCACGTAATAACGAACATTCAGCCAACACGTGCTGGTCGATTTTCGCTTTCAGACATGAGTAATGCCTTCTGTAGTTCCGGTTAATCCGAAAATTACTCATAAATTTAAATTTAGTAAATGGTTTAATATCCCATATTTCCATCAAGAGTGGGTTCAGTTGTATGGTAAAGTTTACCGAATTATCCCTAGATTTTTGGTTACACCTACCACATAATTAATGGTGTAGTTACGGCTTGAATACCTACCTACTTATAAAAGTTCCATCCATATTTTTGAATATTAGGCCAGGGAAATTACGGTAAAAAATAACGAAACCTAGACAAGATTCATAACCGCATTTTTATAATGCCATCACAAAATATTGGTAACAAATGAACGCCAGAATTGTTTTTTATACAAAATAAACATATAGACGTGTGGGCGTTTTTTAGAAAAATACATTTTCTTGAAATCGGCATTAAAATGTCCCAAAATCGTCATTAAAAGCACAGAAATCGTACAATAATGTAGCCCATTATTGTACGATTTTTTCAATAAGTAGGCTTTGGCGAGATGTAAACATCAAACGTCAGACGCGGAGAAATCGCCCGTCAAAAGTGACCAAATATTCAAAACCCGGCCGATAAAGGCTCATTTAACTTTTCGTACACATTGCGAAATTGTTTCCTATAGAAGTGCAATCCTTCAGTATACCTACATATTTTAGTAAATTTGAAAATCAATAGATTTGTTGTGTAGGCTGCACAAGAAGCAGCAGTTTGGTTTTTCTGTCAGAAGGTGCCGTACATCATTATACTTGTCCTAGGTAGAGCGATCGGTAAAGTCAAGCAACGCCGCGCGTAGTCGGTTCGTGGACGGGTGATCCCTAATTATTATTTTCTTGCCTAATAAAACATTTTTTTTTCGATTTCAAAAAAATATATAATATGTACCTCGGCACTGAAGTTCTTTTTATGACTCATGTGGTTTATTTGCCTCGGCCAGAGGCCTCAGCAACTAAACTCCACATGAGTCATAAAAAGTTGTACTTCAGTGCCTTGGTACATAAATAACTATTTCTTGTTGTAATAAAGACGGCATAAATATTAACTGCGATTTTTAAGCTGCATTTATTAGTAAGTAAGGTCATTGATATAGTATATAAAGTTGAGATTGATAAATTAAAAATTTGCGCAAGTATCCGAATGATGTAAAAATGACATTTTGCGTAATATTTTGCTGAGCAAAAATATTAACTGCGTTTTTGTTATTTATAATTACCTTAAAAAAGAAGTATTAACAGTTTGTTCTGAAACTAAACATATTGTTTCGCCGGAAATCGCAATTTAAAGAAATTTGAAGCTGTCTGTAAGAGCAAAATTATTAACTGGCTGATTTTTGTTAAACTTTGCAAGTGGATACTAAGTCTTGTTAAATTTTTTGAAATTAAACAAAATAACGGAAGTATTTTGAAATGACAAATTACTGTTGACCTACATGCGCCGTAAATAAATGTTTAATTTCGCTATATATGTGATTTAATATAGTTATATTGTAAAAAGTTAAACAAAAAAAATAGTTAATATTTTTGCTTTTCCTAAAGAAATGACAAGTGACAGTTGACCTAGATGCGCCGTAAATAAATGTTTAATTTCGCTATATATGATTCAATATAGTTATATTGTAACAAGTTACAAACAAAAAACAGTTAATATTTTTGCCTATTCTATACCAATGAGAAGTGACAGCTGACGTACATGCGGCTCAGATAAATGTTTAATTTTGTATTATAAGTTACATTCTATTTGTAAAAAGGAATGATCATCTGCAATAAAAACGTAGTTAATATTTTTTCCTTTTGCCGAAATAGAAAATTATCCGATTTTTATCTCTCCTTGTCGATCTAAGTTACTTCCATATTCTTAAAATGTTTAATTTCTTAATATATGTTAGCATGGGAAGTTTTTTACCTAAAGAGTCTAAAAAATCCAGTTAACATTTTTGCTCGAAATTTCTAACGAAAAATAGGTGTTTTTTGAGGTAACTCAAGGTTCCGCTTTTTCAAAATGTTTAATTTTTGGTTTCTACCAACGTATTTACTTATAACTTTGATATGGTAAAACAAAATTACAGTTAATATTTTTGTCTAAGTCAAATTCTATTTTCCCTGGCCTATATGGCATTTTTATACATAAGAGTAGCACCATAGACGTAACTAGGGGAGGCTAGGGGGGGCTTAGCCCCCCCTAAATTTCTATTAGCCCTCCCTAAAATCTAAAGGATGTGCGAAGATATGCTTCTCGTAAACAGAACATAGATCTAACATTCTGACAACTCAACGTTACGCAACACGGCGAACACCGCACGCGCCTTTTTAAATTCACCAGTTTAGACAAATCGCTTGCTCTTGCGCCTTGTGCCCCCACAAAATCCGACTGAAATTTAAACGCGCAAGCGAGAGCGAACGCACCGTGCCTGCTGCCGAGAGAAAGAGAGACGAGACGGGCCTCGGAGAATGTACTTTTGCTGTGCCAGACTCCAGACTTTTATTTTGTTATTCATCCAGTGTATTGTTGTTTCGTTATAATAATCTTGCATTACCAAATAGCAGACATTCCCAACATTTTTTCTCTGGTTTCTACTCGGAAACCTCTACTTTTTCATGTTTTTTCTTAAATGAATTAAAGATGATTCAAAATTACCAGTAGATAGACCTATACATTATTTTTTGAAGCCTTAAAATTAACGTTTTTGGGTGTGGCACCTCAAGGGTGGTACAGGGTGATCCGATCAGTAATGTATTTAGAAGGGCGGGACCGAACCCATTTCGGAATTTGAAAATATTCACTCCAGCTTGTAAATTTGAAGACATTGGGATTTCCCAAGACTAATTTTATGTATTTTTTCTTCAAACTTTTAAAAAATTTCGCCTGCGGCGAATTTTTTAGAATTATTTTAAATGCCCTTGTTTAAAAAAGAGACACAAAAATTGTCCACCACTCGAAATTAATTCCTATATACGTCACAGAAGTGATCCAAACTCGTAGCCCCGGCCTACTATTTTACAGAATGACATGTAAAAAATATACCTTTGTAAGTAGCGTACCGACTTTCAAAAATTTCTTCTTAATGGATTAAATAATTCATGGTCGGGGCCCCGCATTTTCATGCGGCACCCGGCCCCGCAAAATCTTGAGCCGGTCCTGATCAGCCCCCCCTAAAAATACGACCTAGTTACGACTATGAGTAGCACCTAAGAACGAAAATTGTAAGTTATATGACCTCAATAACCGCGAATCTTTTCTGAAAACCTCGCTAAACCCAATCCATCATCGTAATGATCGAGCCAAAGCCAAAACGTCCATAGCAACCGAAATTCGGTGGGTCGCACCGCCGAAATCCTCTAGATCTGACCTTGCCAGGTTTTTTTGCTCGCCGCAGCCAGTCAGCATCCCGCAAAACTGGTCGTTATAGTCGTTACGTAAGCCACAAAGCGCGGGAACGCACAAGAGCTAAGTCCCCCCATCTCTACATAAGTAACGACAAGCGCGAACTTACAATCCCTGAGTTTTGGTTCATTTTCCCCCACTGAAGAAAATCCTGAATCCGGCCTGGCTGTAGGTAATAAATTAAGTAAATTGGCAGGGATTGTTCCTACCAGTTACTATACAGGGTGAGTTTTTTTCGATCACCACTATGGGGAGCTCGGAAACTAGCAGAGCTAGAACAAAGGTTAAATGGGGCAAGAATTGCGGTTTTGAATGCTCAATCTAAAGCCCCTTTTGGATTTTTAAAAAAGTTCATGGCTCCTAGATATTTTGAAAAGAGTGTTTTTTTGCTATTTCATCAGATCTCCGTAGCTCCGTTATTTCTGATTATACAGAAAAACTGTAGAAACAAAAATTGTAGATAATTTTGGGCTTAATAAGATAATTTTATCCAGTTTTTTATGTTGTTTGTGATTTTTGAGATATGACATAAACTTGTGTTTTTTTAAATGTAAATCCTAGTTGGCTGTGGCCTTATCAAATCGGCCATTTTTTGAGCTGTCCAAAGATATAATACTCGACATAGTTATTGTAAAAAATAAAGAGCTATGGCTAATTTTCTGACTTTTTTTATTTTTACATAGTCGCATAGTCAATATTTTCATAATTAAGTTCTATTTTATAATTAGACATACTTCAAACTTTCTAATATTTTGTTTTTAGCTGGCAACAAAATGTAACACAATAACAAAATAAAACAAAAATTAATATACTCAAATTCAAATTTATACTATTTTAAAAGGTGTTCAAACAATCCACCATTATTATTTGTGCAAATAAGTATTGCATCTTTTTAAAACTGAATTTGTCGCCTTTCTTAGAGAGCGCCTGTCAATACTGGCAATTGCTTCTAAAACAGCTGCTCTTAATTCATACTTTATTTTGTACTGTTTCCCACAAAAATAAATCCAAAAAAGACAAATCGGGAGATCGGGCGGCCAGGAAATAGGTCTATTTCTCCCTATAGAACTATTTGGATAGAGCAGCTGATCTAGGTAATTTCTTACGGGCAAATAACTATGTAGTGGAGCTCCATCATGATAATTTTTCTTTTATTTTGTTACATTTTATTACCAGCTAAAAATAAAATATTTGAATGTTTGAAATACGTCTAGTTATAAAATAGAACGTAATTATGAAAATATTCCATGGTTGACTATAGGAAAATTAAAAAAAATCAGAAAATTAGCTATAGCTTTTTTATTTATTTTTTTAATAACTATGCCGCGTATTATGTCTTTGGAACGCTCAAAAAATGGCCGATTTGATAAGGCCACAGCCAACTATAATTTACACTTAAAAAAGCCCAAGTTTATGTCATATCTCAAAAATCACAAACAACATAAAAAATTGATTAGATTATCTTATTAAGCCCAAAATTATCTACAATTTTTGCCTCTACAGTTTTTTTGTATAATCACAAATAACGGAGCTACAGAGATCAGATGAAATTGCAAAAAATCACTCTTTTCAAAATATCTAGTTAGCCATGAACTTTTTTGAAAATCCAAAGGGGGCATTAGATTGAGCATTCAAAACCGCAATTCTTTCCCCATTTAACCTTTGTTTTAGCTCTGCTAGTTTCCGAGATCCCCATAGTGGTCATCAAAAAAAAACTCACCCTGTATATAGGTTACCTAAAGAAAGTCGGAAGATAAAATGAGTGACTAAAGTATAGGAAAAAGGATAGTCACTGATAAGTCAATACCAACGTAAGTATGTACTAAGAAACTTGTACCTGTAAATACGTACTTGTACCTATTCTATTCGATTTGTCATATTCGATATCCAGTATCAGTTTTATCAGTTTTTTATTGTTTAAGAAAACCAGCTAATATTTTATGATTAATTGAACTCCATGGCAGTATAATAGCAAACAATTATAACACTCATTCTGCTTTTTCTGCAAAATTTTTGTCATTCGTGTTCATAATAATTATTATTGTTGCTTAGTCATCAAATATCTAATAATTTGCTTGCCTTGCATTTTAAGGCAACATTTCGCAATCATTTATAATTGTTGTCTATAGATTAAAGAAATTAAAATTTGGCCTAATAAATAAGGATTGATTTTTGTACTCGTAGGTCTTTGTGGTATACCAGGTAACAGAAAATTAGTTGAAAAAAATGCACTACAATCGGGATTCGAAGGCGGGACTCTTATTGTGACCGTAGCCGCTTTGTTATTATTTTCTTTGGTAGCAGTGAGAAGTAGGAAACTACGGCATCTTCTACAACTATTAAAAGAGGTTAGACAACCATTCACAAATGTTCGTTATGTGAAGATCGTATACAAATGGGGAAACTGATTACCCTTTACCTGGTGTGCTATAACATACCTCTTGGTAAATAATTGCGTATAAAATAAAAATTAAATACATAAAAACAAAAACCTTTTAGGGAGTAAAGAGCTACTTTTATTAATTTTATTTTAGGCACTAAAAGTGGCACTTGATGGCGTTACATGTGTATTTATTTAAAAATGATCAGTAGAGTTAAGGAGATGGTCATCGTCGAATAGAACTGACAGGAAGAACAAGAAAAAAGAATGGAATCTTAAGAGAAAGCAAATTAAGAGGCGAAAATCTCAGTAGTTTAAAATTGTTTAGATTTTGGCATTTTCTTCATTAATACCTATTAACTATAATAGCAACAAACCTTTTTTGGTCAATTACAAAAATAACATTGACCAATCCATATTTACCAAATTTAACATACTTTACTTTAGTTGTAGGTATGTCGAAGTTTATTGTAAAATTATTCAGGCATTATCTAAATTATAAATTATCAAATCTAAAAACTCCATCTTAAAGCTCGTTAAAAAGTGCCACAAGAAAGTGTTTTTCTTTCTTTTCCATCTGTGATAGCAACTTCAGAAAAAATAAAATCGAAAACGAAAAATTTTACTTTTTTCAAAATAACTCAAAAACGAAAAAAGATATTGGAAATCTGTACCATTCTATTGAACTTAAAATCTCGCAACTTTTTCCCTATTTAACCGTTGTTCTATCTCTCACCGTTTGCAAGATCCCCATGCTGTTCGTTTTCATTCTTATCCGGGACACATTCTATAGGTGTAATAATAAATATTTATTTAAAATTAAGTACATCCAACGTCCAAGGATACACCTACCTGTTCTACTCATTTCAAGTGTGTACATTTTTTCGAATTCATTTCCAAATCAACGACACGTTATACAGTCTGTCCCCATTTTGAGTTCACATAAGGAGTAAATACCAAAAAAATTCGAGTTGTAATTTGTGCTTCTGGGGACCAGCCCTGCTTGGTTTGAAACTAATTTGTGACATAATAATTTTAGTTTCGAAAAATCACATTATAAGATGCTTTGAACATTTTGAAAGACTTATTTCTGGCACCAGTAAAGTGCCATTTTGTAGGTTTTACAGCAAAATATTATTAAAGGAACTTGTTCAGAATGAAAAACTGAGCAGTTTTGTTTTGAAAGCCTAGGCCTACTTTGATTTTTTGGCATTTGCGCTTGCCGTTTTTCTGTGACGTAGGTAACCCGTCGTCAAAAAATACTACGCCTTTTTATCGGGAACTGTTGTACGCTGAACGCCCTGTATAACAGTCGAGTCGGCTGATAAGCTGGAATAATTATACCTATGTGTCACAATGTTTTTGTGACTAATAGTAGGTTCGGTGGGAGGAAGAACATTTCAAGGTTTTTTAATCTGTATTTCTGTACCTATTTATTATTTAAATAATATTCTGGGATTATACCGGGGGAATTCCAGAACTCATAATGCGTTGCTAATGCTCTCTGGAACATATTATACAGGGACTACAGGGTAATTCTTTTGTTGGCGGTAAGTTTCACCAGAGGATTACCTTGTATTCAAAATTGAAGTTCAAGATGTATAATAAATATAGTTCCACATTTCTAACACAAATAAAATTCACTGGTTACAACCTATTGAATCTTCCGAGAAAACTTCTTTTCTTTTATTTCCATATCTATGTCAAAGTTTACAGAATAAAATAATTCTGTAAACTTTGTCTATGTTATCCATGACAGCATTAACAGTAGGTACTGTCGCCAATTTTGTTGGGTTGCTATGGACGATAAGATCTTGAATGGAAGTGATAATGATAAACACAGACGTAAAGCAAACATACGGGAAAAAGCAATTTATAACTGGTTTTCAAATCTAATTGCTCATGATTGTTCTTCTCCATCAGAGAGATTTTCAAACTTAAAAATCATGTTGTCATTCAAAGACACATTTTTAATAATATTTACTTTTTACAACACTTCCACCAGTTTTCAGATACCTATTACAAGTTTTTATTTAACTTCACCTGTTAGTATGTATGTATGTACCTATGTATGTATGGGTCTAATCTTGCAAGGTGAATTAGAACCACTTCCTGACATGCGATTGAGCTGAAATTTTGCATACACTTTAGTTTCGGTGACAATACAATATGCAATACTCAATATTGTAATACATTCAAAATGGCCACCGCTCCAAGATGGCGGATGATGTATTTTTTGTCAACCCCGTTAATATGGGTATCAAATGAAAGGGCTTGAAAAGTAGAAAACGATAAAGTTAGTGACATTATCACACTAAACAATCTAAACTATTCACGTTGCAGACACATACAGAAGAGTAAAAAAAGGAAGTAGGTAAAGCTGTACCTATGTAATGGACTATAACAAATAACAATGTTGGTACAATTCAGAATAAAATACACTTGCGTTTAAACTTAAAAGAAATTTGCTGTAATTTCCCAAGATAAAAACTAGTTTTTGAAACGAATGCATGGCAAAATTATTTCCTATCCTGGCAACAAAAGCGTTCGAAGCCAAGCCACTTCGAACGGAATGAGTTATTATGCAAACCTTTTCGCATTTTTATTTTTATTGTTGCGGTCAGCGATTGTGACTAGCGTTTCGTGTGTTAAGCCTGAAACCGCAAAATTCCGAAACGTTACAAAAGTAAGCGAGTATTTTTACTTTTCACCAGCTGGTTTTTGTTACAAAAGTAATATTTTGTTCTTAAAATTAAAAGCCTGCTCTTGTATCCGGTAAAATGAAGGTTATAGATTTTTTGCATAGGTAATAGACTATAGGAATGAAAACGCAAACGTTACTGCCTCAGTTGGAGCTGCTGTCCTTTGTGCATATTACACACAGGGTGAGGTTTTTTTTATGATCAGTATGGGGATCTCGGAAACTAGCGGAGATAGAAGGAAGGTTAAATGGGGAAAGAAAGAATTGCTGTTTTGTGGGCCCAATTTAACGCGCCTTGTGGATTTTTGAAAAATGGCATTTAACCTTCTATCTCCGCTAGTTTCCGAGATCCCCATACGGATCATATATTATATATTGTCAACGTTAACTTTATACCTAACCAGTTTACGCCAGAAAGGTACAAAGTCATTTTTCTTATCTTCATTAGAGAAATAGTTTCTGATAGTAATATTGTTCATCGGTTAAAAAAACACTATATATTCTATTGCCACTATCGAATTTTAGTAATTTTGTTTGGAAATAACGAATTGTTTTGGTTCTTGTCCAGAAAAAAAAAAATTGGGAATAAATGATTTTTGTGGCTTTTGGACAAATTGTATATTGTAAAATTATAAAAATAGCTAATGCAAGCTTTCGCACAATTTTTGTGTTTCTTCAGGCTAAAAAATTATATAATGTAAAGAATAATAATTATAAGAAAAACAAGACAACAAAACTTAGGGAATCTCTATTGGCTATTTAGAATAAATAATAACAAGTAATAATTATTAGTATATATTAAAAATAAAAAGATGGTAAAATTTCACGTCCCCAATAGATTTTTACAGAAAGAAAGTTAGCGGCTTTATGGGACTATAAATTTTGGCAACTGGTAATATCATACCAACATCCAAGTTCTAATGGATGTGCCGGTGTTTTCATATTTGAATCGTTCGAGAAGGTAGACCACGATAGCTGTTTCCCCTTATTAGGTTCATCAAGGCAGCCATTAAAAATAAATGTAAAATATTGGTAGAAATTTATGCAATTAAAATTATTTGGCTTTCGCAATTATAGATATTGTAAGTGTCTGTTCAACAGAATATCAGAAACAGTACAACAGTATTAAAGGTCAATTATTAAACAGTGTGTTTAAAAATAAAAATTACAACATTATTATAAAATATTTAAGATGTTTGGAATTCGATTATATGATTTCATTGAAGCAAAAGTAAGTAAATTTGAATAAATAGTACTTTAATTATTAATATCTGTCCTAAAATTTATAGAATTCGTATTTAAATTTATATGAATGGTCTCTTTTAATAATCTTTTTGTTAAATTAATTTCATTATCGATTATTTTTATATTATCAAAATCAAAATTATGTCCTGTCTCATGATGGTGTGCAGAAAGAGCTGTGATTGAATGTTTCATTATGTTATTACAATCTCTCCTATTTATTAAATAATTTTTTGTTTGGCCTATAAATATAAATACCTCGACATTCTAAATAAAATATAATAATAAATAAATAATAAATAAATTGTGGGCTAGCTATTTTTATAATTTTATTTTAATCTACAATTTGTCCAAACTCCGCAAAAATCATTTATTCCCAATTTGGAAATAACATTTACAACGGACCGATAGTTAATCAGCAATTGGGCTACTCCTAGTTTGGAGTATTGTAGGGGTGATAATAATTATTATTATTAATAAAGAATTTTATCTATTTAGAAATTTTAGTTTGAGAATGTTGCCATCTTGATCCAAACGAACAAATAATGAAGTTTATTCAAACTTTAGATAAATAAACAAAGAATATTGTCCCCTATGTAAAATCCAACTTTGTCCAGTAATTCTTCATTTGCGAATATAGAGTTAAACAATTTCAGTTTAACAATAAACTATACCGTAATAAATTATGAAGGATGAGGTTCTTTATAGTTTATGTATAATTATTACAATATAAATACAAAATTGTGAGTTACCCTTCACCAGTGGCGTATCAAGGATTAACGTCTGGGGAGGGGGGGGGGCAATCAGTTCTAAATAACAAAACTCTGTCGATACTTTTAAAGAATAAAACAGAACAAAAACATATTTTCTAAAATAATGCGGAAATAAATAAATGCCCCAACTTGAAAAATTAAAAAGAAAATGGAAAATCTGACGAAAAGTTCATATATGAACATGGGTCCGCAGATGTTTGGTTTCCGAGATGCAGGGTGTTGACATTGAAATTTTATTTTCGATTTTTTTAAGTAACTTTTTCAGACGACAAAATTTTTTTGCAAAATTTGGTAGCCGGGTTTTTTTTGGGAAGAGAAGTCATAATTTGTTTTTTTTGTGCAATCCGTAGATGGCGCTGCCTAACTTTTTTGACAGTAAACTTTTACTACATTATACTTGGTGAATAACGCCAAAGGCTCGGCCAAAGGTGACCGTTTTCGAGAAATTTTAAATTTCTGCATCGATGCAGGTGCATATCGACACTCGTATGCAATTAAATTCAAAATAAAATTTAAATAAACAAGCACATTTATTTTTTGACAGTTTAATTAACTTGTTTTTTTGCAATAAAATTTTGTTGTCTCAAAAAGTTATTAAAAAAATCGAAAATAAAATTTCAATTTCAACACCCTGCATCTCGAAAACCAAACATCTGCGGACCTATGTTCATATGAACTTTTCGTCATATTTTCCATTTTTCTTTTTAATTTTTAAGTTATTACCGGACACCCTGCATAACATAAAAATAATTCTTCTTCGAACCAGTCATAAAATCAAGTATTCTTTTTTTGGTCTTGAGCTCGTCAAATAGGTATCTCCTCTGGAGATATAGGTATTTCAGGGTACACATAAAGGAGTGTTAACCCATTCAGTCGGTTTTCACTAATATTGTTTCTGGTATATATATTTTTTAAATTAAAGTTTTGAAAATGTTCTTTCTGGCGTGGCCGTGCACACTGTAATTGTGCAAAATATGTTTAGTAGGTTGTTTTGCCTAATTTACGGTTACGCGCTGCGACCGACGGAGTGTGTGCATAATATACGGCGGCGCGTTCTCAAATCTACTGCACAGGTTTTAATTTCGAGAAGACAAGAGTGAAACAAATTAATAACAAATTGTAGATGTTTGATGTTCACTGCATTTTCAGATTAGGTCAGGAGTATAAAATTTTTGGTATATTATTAATTTTGATATTACAAATCTCGTTTATCTCGACAGTTCTGGGGGGGGGAATTGCCCCCTTTGCCCCCCCTGAATACGCCACTGCCCTTCACTAAACGGAGGCAAAAATAATTGGCATGTAGAGTTTGTCGCACGTGTAATAAATCCCATCAATTTTTGTTCAAATTTACCACAGGTTATGTTGTAAAGCGGTAACGTTTATTTGGTATCCGTATCGTGGCACAGCCCGTACATTTTTCGCCTGTCGCTTTTGCTGCCAAACACATCATGGTGCCATCTCTCTTTCGCACGCCGGCGGATTCGCGCGCTTTTCGTATTATTGCGCAATAGGCGGCGTTGCCGATTTCGACAGGAAGATGTTTTCACGAAGGATGATACATCGCAGGCGGCTGGGCGCCGCCAAGGTCGCGGGGGGCCACCACCGGGCGGGCCAATCGCGTGGGACATGGGAGGACCATGGCAACAACGCCGGGTGCGGGAATTTCGGAATCCCGGGAAAAAATTATTAAAAAGTTGTCGCCAGACTTTATTTAGTTCGCTCACCACTTTCATGTTTGACTGCAGTCAAACGTTGACAACTCCTATTGGAACCAATTTCATGTTTGTAGTCAAACCTCAAACCGTAGAGTTAAAGATGCCGCGCAGAAGGAGAAATTTGTTCGCGGAGGAATGTCGAACTAGTAACCGTCAATATGATTGGTGAATTCGAATTCTAGAATTTCTTTGAGCCAATTACATTGACTTACTAGGTAGTTGGGATCGCTCCGCGAACATAGCTAAGGTGTAACTAGACAAAGAAAGTAAGTACCTACCTAGGTTGGATTCTTTTATGGTTTAAGGTTTAACTACCAAAAATTAGGTAGGTATAAAATATAGGTAAAATTTAGGTATAAAATGCTTCACTCCTGTAAAAAATACCTTATTATTTAAGTATTACAAATATACAGTAGATATATCTATAGAACGCTACATATTTATCTTTCTATGACTGTGATCCTATTTTACAAAGATTTTATTTTGAAATTATATACACCAATAGTTTTAACCTGTAAAAAAAGTCTATTTCAACGTGCAGAAAATTATATACAGTAGTAAAAAAGCATACTATGTGCCTAGTATGTATTTTAAATATACCTACCTCTATATCTACTATCGTTTATGGAAAACCTAGCTAGCCAATGTGTGAGTGTCATAATAGATATACCATGCCTGACATTGATAATACCAAAAGATTTTTTTCCCGTATCTAGAAACTATTCCATCATATCATTATCACGCTTTAGCTAACTGAAGGCTTTTCATAAACAATGTTAACAGGGTAGGTATTTATTGTGTAAAATACCTATACCTACCAAAAGATGAATAAAATTTTCTTCGACATACCTACCTATTTGTTACAATAGATGACAGCTACTTTATTGCAAAATTGCTAGGCATTGTTTTTCTTTTGGTGGATATGATCTAGTATTTAATAGGTAAGTGCTAATAACGCTACATATTTATCTTCCTATGACTGTGATCCTATTTTACAAAGTTTTTATTTTGTAATTATATAGGTACACCAATAGTTTTAACCTGTAAAAAAAGTCGATTTCAACGTGTAGAAAATTATATACAGTCGTAAAAAAGCATACTATGTGCCTAGTATTCTATGTATGTATTTTAAATTAATATAGGTACCTCTATATCTACATACCTGACATTGATAATACCAAAAGATTTTTTCCCTTATCTAGAAACTATTCCATTATATCACTATCACGCTTTAGCTAACTGAAGGCTTTTCATAAACAATGTCAACAGGGTAGGTATTATTGTGTAAAATAACTATAGGTACCTACCTACCAAAAGATGAATAAAATTTTCTTTTACATATTTTTTTTACAATAGATGACAGCTACTTTACTGCAAAATTGCTAGGCATTGTTTTTCTTTTGGTGGATATGATTCTAGTATTGAATAGGTAAGTGCTAATATCTAAGAAAAATTTCCGGTAAAAGAAACATTAAACCGTTGACTATTAAACATAGGTACTTTCAAATTCATTTAGAACTTATACCTCGTAAAAGCATTAAAAATAGGTAGTCAAGGCCAGTATGTACGGTACATATAGTACCTACCTACTAACAGAATAATAGATACAAGTCACTACCTATTATTAGGTAGGTACCGACCGAACTAGTAAATTTCTATCCATTAATTTCTAAATAGATTAAATTGCTTAACTTAAACGCCTAATTCATTTTGTCGAAACCAGGAAGTAGATTAAACAAAGGATTGCGCAACATGGCAACACCGATATCATAAATTTAGGAGTTAAAAAAAGTAGTAGGTAAGTAGTCTGCAAAAAAAGGTTATAAACATATTCCCGCGCCCCACCAAAAAAAAAACTTTTACGTAACCGCACTGCCACGTCCGCCGCCGCCATCTTGGATCCACTTCCTCCTCTCGTTACGTCACCTGACCTGGTTTTCTCTTGTAGCCACAAACAGGGTTAAATAGGAGAGAGAAAAAGACTGACTAATATCGAAGAAAAGTTAGCCTAAATCGCTCCCCTGTTCACCCGTCAGTTGGATCTGCTCCACGCGCGAACAAAATGGCCACCGAAAACGCGACACTCTTGCAGAAACTGAACGGCGGGCGGCCGACTGCGATGCATCAGCGGCGGTAGCGACTCGGCAAGTGAGTGAAGTGAGCGAGCCGCGCGGCCGCTTCCGGCGGGGCGCGGTGGTGGGGGAGGCGGCGCGGCCCGTGATTGGACGTGGTGGGGACGGCGTTGACGCAATGCGCAACTTTCGACGGCAGAGAGAGACGGAGAGAGACGGAACGGGCAGAGGGGCAGGCCGCTCTCGTCGCACCATGACACGTGGCGGGTTAGTGAACTCTTCGGTGCTGCACGTGCTGGTTTTTCGGGGAGATGCGGAAGGGGTTGGGGACGTGGAAAAATCGGGGAAATGCCCCCAATTTAATTTAGGATTGAAGAAACGACGTTCCAAAGGTCGAAAACCACGGAAAATACCGTTAAAATAGCGGGAAAAATTTGTAAAAATACAACTAGGTAGGTAGGTACATTATGCAAACAAGAGTTTAACTTTCAAGTAATGAAAAAGATAAACATGTACAAACTACTTGCTAAAACACAATAATTCATATTATTTACGATTAAAATAATGTTTGAAGAAAGAGAATGTACTTAATGTACCTACCTACTACTACTAGGTATACGGTGCAGTGATGTAACAGATACATTTTTTTCGGTATCTAGATACCGATACAGATACTGTCTGGCAGATGTATCTAGATACAGATACCGATACATTTTTTCCAAAGTATCTGGGTACAGATACAGATACGTTAAAAAAGTATCTAGATACTTCCAGATACATTCAGATACTGTCAGTTAATTAAGAAAATTTCAGACCTCATAAAGCAATCAATATAGGTACTTACCTACTTAGATATTTATGAAACAAGTGTGTGTGTGTGTAGGTAAAGTAGAACTGTTTAGACGAATGTGAAGTTTAGATTGTCACTAATTGAAACAAGTTGTGGGTTAGTAGTTTACCGTGTACAGGGTGGCCCATTTTGGGTGTTTTTCTCAAAAATCTCCGTTATTATTAAAGCTAGAGGGTTGCGGTTTTCACATCACTGTACTACTTTTTTGAGAGGAATTTGGTGGACCAATCAGATTTTAGATAAGTTTTATAGTTTCCGCGCATTGGCGCAGGACAGAAATTTTCGATTTTTTGGAAACCTCTCTCCTGGCTACAACTTATATATATCGACAAATTTAATCAACTATTTTTATAGATTTTTTGGCGCAGAATCGAATGGAATAATTAGTTTTTTGGTAGCGTTAATAGTTTTTGAGATATGAACTATGGTTTCCATTAAAAAATATATAACTTAGGTTCATATCTCAAAACCTATTAACGCTACCAAAAAACTAATTATTCCATTCGATTCTACGCCAAAAAATCTATAAAAATAGTTTATTAAATTTGTCGATATATATAAGTTGTAGCCAGGAGAGGTTTCCAAAAAATCGAAAATTTCGCTCCTGCGCCAATGCGCGGAAACTATAAAACTTATTTAAAATCTGATTGGTCCACCAAATTCCTCTCAAAAAAGTAGTACAGTGACGTGAAAACCGCAACCCTCTAGCTTTAATAATAACCGAGCTTTTTGAGAAAAACACCCAAAAAAACCAAAATGGGATACCCTGTACGTCACTCCAAAGCGAGCACTAGGTGCTTTATGTACGGTATTTTAAAAAAATCACAAAATCACACCCCATTTTATTATTTGTATTGTTTATTTTTTCAACATTAGCAACATAAAAATGTACCTAGTATCTAAGTATCTAGATACTTTCAAAAGGATCTAGATACTAAAGCAGATCCTGATTTTTGTAAGTATCTAGATATGTATCTAGGTACATAAAAAGTATCTAGATACATGTATCTCGATACATTACATCACTGAAGGTAAGGGACAAAATTGAACAATAAAACAGTGAAGGTTAGAACAAAAAACAAACAAACAAAATAATACCTAAATATTCAAATAAGTACTTTTAAAATAGCGCATAGAATACCCATTTAAAGGACACTTTTACAAATTTAAAACAGATTTGAGTCTGCAAACGGAATAAATCTAAAATCGTATCTGAGAAACAAATTTTGGCCTTGTATTTAAAAAACAAACAATTCCGGGATTTGTTTTCATGTTTGAGAAGTAAATACACAACACACAATTTTAGAACAAAACAACATATTTATGCAATAATCATCCAAACTCAGATTTTGTTTATTTACTCGAAATTATGAAAAATAAAAAAAAAACAATTTGATCGCCAGGTAAATATCAAGAAAACTAAATTTTCAATACCTACTCCTAATGCTCCCATAATCAAAAGGTGAACACCCTGTATATACAACGATACAATTTCCGGATACTGATTTTGGGGAACCCGGAAAACAATAGTAAACATAAAAATGACATAGCTGCAAAGTTTGTTCAAGGATAGGTGGTTTTGGTACTAGAAATCGGCACCATTACAATTTTACAGTAAAAATTTGATAGGAAAAAGAAACGTAAATTGGTGTTATAATACATATAGCTTGAAAATTCGACACTAACGTAAATAAAACGTTCATACGACGTAAAATTGATAAAATGTTGTTTAAAGCGCGTATCTAAGCAACCAGCTTTTATTTAATTAAGTAAACTGTGAAAAAACCTTAGTATTACGTAAAAAACAGTCGTGCAGGCGTTTTTTTCTAAGTTTTTTTTTTTATTAAATTCCACCAGGAACAAAAAAAACACACAACTGCAACGTTATTGACGTTAAAACTCGACAAAAACGTCTTGGCGACGACACGTCTCAACGTGGCGACCGTTGAAAAACCGTTACACGTCATCAAAACCACAAACACGCCACAACTTACCAGAAAACCGCGCGAAATTCGGCGCTACGTCGCAGAAAACCGTCGGGCCGACCGCGGAACACAGCAACACCGCTTTTGCTTTTATGCTCTTTGTTTTTACAAAGCCTTCTACGACGCGACTGCACGCACCGCCTTCTGCGACGCGCGGACGGACAAAGCGGACAAAGAGCCGAGAAGCGCGGCGCGTCGGCCGCCTTTCGACTATCGATCGTGCGCGTTCGGGCGCGGTCGGCAGCGTCCGGCGGGCGGAATTGGGTCAGGAGAAGTTGTACACGTGCCGCATCGCGGTGGCCTTGGCTCAGTTTGCTGCGCCCATGGCTGGCCGGGATTCTGGCGGGGCGAAGGGAGGGGGAGAGGGAGGGCGGGACCGCGCGGTTCGGGTCGCGAGGAGAGGAAAATTGTTCGAGAATACAGGACGAGGTAATTTTATACTTTATCCGCTTTTGGAATTTTTGTGATTTTTTTGGGAAAACATTGAAAATACACGTTTTTAAGTCATTTGTAACCAATAAAACTTTGCGCAAATGGATATTAACTGTCCTGCGGGAGTTAAACAAAAGTGTCTTTTTAGGGCAAGGAAAATATTTAAATATTATTATATATGTGCCTAGTAACAAAGTCAGCGCACAAGCAATAACCGCTGAAAAACATCATGGCGCTGGTTTTGTACGTATTGTCTCTAGATTTCAATAATTTTTTCGGAACACTTCCGGTCATTAGCGCAACATATGAAAGTAGTTTCCGTGTTTCTGGGATTATGTACAACACAAAGGTACCTAATTTTAGTTTTTCTCTAACTCAAAAGTGGACAAACTAGAAAATGACCCAGGACGATTACGATTACATGATTAGTGTTTAGTTTAGTATTAATCATTTACGTTATTTACAACTTTGTAGAATCTGTACTGTACTAGCGTGGTAAAATTGAATTTAGGAAAAAAATCCACGGAAAAAATCCAAGCACCAAAATCCAGAGGAAAAAAATTCAATTTACAAACAAAACATTAATTATAATATTTAATAGTATGTGCCTTTGAATAAAAAATAATCCCAGGAAGGTGTCAAAGCTCTATGTGTTTTATAAAATACGAGAGATGGAAATAGCTGTGCGCCTTGTGGCACTTCCCTGACCGTCAAAACTAAAATGTTTGAGGATAATAATCCATCGGTAACTAATTTTGCAATTTAAATTAACTTTTGAGGCCATGCACCAAAGTGGCACAGGCGTTTGTGTAGGTACCTACTTCTTGATAATTGGAAATTTAAAATTAGAATTGCTGTATTATCTAGGATTCCTAAACTTAAAGATACAAACGTGCCTTATGATTTTTTGCCTGTATTGTAGGTACTGATTTCACGAAAAATGAGGATTTCTTCCTCGGTTAGTTTGCCAAATTTGCTTCGTGGGGTTATTTATTCTAAGGTATTATGTGCAATAGCCCTTAACCTGACTAACCTAACCTAACTTTTTGAGGTGGTGGTGTCCTAAACGTAAAGTAAGAAATCCTGCTTCTCGTGGGTTTTTCCTGGATTTTTTTCCGTGGATATTTTTCCATGGTTGCTTTTCCTCCGGATTTTTATTCTTGGATATTTTCCATGTTGTTTATTTCCGTTTACCAGTAAAATTATCAGAGAAAATGCAGTGATTGATATTTGACAGACATTTTCGTGATCAAATTATAAATATGTCCCCTTAGACAAGGAAAGAGAGAGACACCGCAACGGCGGCCATTTTATATGTGGCAGACAAAGCGAGTACGTTGTGAGTTAATTTCGTGAATTTGTGAATTAAAAGTAACCGTGATTAAGGGGAAACTATATTCTTAGGATGGTGAATTGTTCAGCGTTTGGTTGCAAAAGCAGAAGTGAAAAGCAAGATCCCGGGATTTCGTTTCACCAGGTAAATATTTAACAAGCTTTGAAAGATGCCCTAAAACTTTATTTTTCTCAATATAACTTCTTCAAATTCCTTCTACCTTTTAGTATGATAAAGTGCATTGTTTTGTTTGTAAATAGGACCAACATAATTATTTTTTAACATCGTTTTTATTGAAAATTTCTTAATTGATTACGATAGTTTCATAAAATATGGGCTGGTTTCAATGGGCGTGCATTATTTATTTTATTTTGATTGATTCGAAATCACCACAAATAAATATATTTCAGCACTTGACACTAGCTTTCCATTTCGGAAATTATCTACAAATAAATACCAATATTTCAAACCTTTTCATTTTTAACATTTTTGTGATATTGGCTAAGAACGCGTTTCATGCTACGCCACTGGCCTGTCGTGCGATGTGTCTCAGTATGTCCCTATATTTTTATGAAACCTAAGAGTTCCTTAATTCCTTTTTTGAATCGATTGTGAAATAAAATAACGATATTTTTTTATTCATGCGCATGCGCACAATTATCGAAATACTTATTACAACTAATAGGTAAGCCGGCAATTATCAAATTAATATCAAATCGTGAGCAGCTGATCAACTACCTATACATACAGAGTGTTCCAGTTGTAAATGTCATAAATAAAACTGATGGTAGAAAGTATAATTTGAAGGAAAAAATTCATATGAACATACAGGGCGGTGCAAATGGGAGTCTATACCTACACATTACAAAAAAAATATTTTTGAATGTCATAACTAAACCTAACATCGAAGAAAATGCATTGTATTTTATTTAAGAACGATAAAAATGAAATATGCCACATACTAACTTTACTCTTTTGTTTATACCTAATCTCCATTAATTGATTCGATAGAATCGATGAATTTGATTCGGGAAAAATACATGAATGCCCACTTAAGACAACTTCTTAACGTTATCGAAAACAAAAATACGAAAATAGTATTATCAGCAATGAACTTATGAGAAAAAAGATAAAAACAATAGTTAGGTATATTGGGAAATAACCGATTAAAAGGAAAGGTGAATGAAGCGTGCACAATGAACAATTAACCATTGTTAAATTATTTGCTTTTCTTTCAGGTTTGTTTGCTGTTTTTAGACTAACAATGGGAAAAAATATCGGAATACAATACTGAAAGTTGATGATTCAAGGAAAATAAAATTACCTGTATATGTATATATTATTATGAAATCCAAAAAGTTTGTTACCTATCTACTATTTTATTTTGAACAAAATTTTCTAAGCATGCGCCTACTCAGATTTTTATTAGGCAAGCCTACTATCCATTAAATAAATTAGACTGTAAGAAATATAAAACGAAACGACGGTGGCTATATATTATCGGGGTCACGTGTCTGTTTTTCGGCGTAGGTAATTGACTGTGGAATGAAGAAACAGTGAAAGCAACCGACTGGAATGGTAAATACCTACTAGAAAATAGAAATTTTGTAAGGGCATTGCCCAACATCACGAATCACGATTATTAGAAACTATTACGCGTTTGGTTCTATGAAGTTTTGATAGAAACCTTATTCAGAATTTAGATACATTGGAAAAACAATGACATTAGAGAGGTTGACCTGGACCAATGACGTCAGAACCTATAGACAGGTTTGTTTTGATAAACGCTTGACGCCCAGAACTAATCACAATCTAAGCGCTCCATTAAATTATTCCGAAAATGTCGCGAGATTGTCAGAAATTGCCCCTTTTTGTCGAGCCGTAGCGAACTTATTTCGACTCTGGGCTCGGAGGCTGGAGTCGTTAGACCGTCCCCCGAGTCTTCAGGTGAGGTTCCGATGCTTCCGGCTCCCCTAAACAAGAAAAAACACGCGATATCTAAGTGTGATTCTGGAGGAACTATAACCGGGAATCACCGGGTGTATAGTTGGTTGATGGTTGACTTTCTGTCTTTGTTTGTAGCATGTTTTTAGAGTAGTATGGATATATTTAATCTTGGAGTCAAAATAAAGGGCATTTTAACAATGGGGCACCACGTCTATAGGTTGTGACGTCATTGACCTGGACCAACACTTAATATAGTGTTGGTCCAGGTTTGACACATTTTTTGAAATAACATTTAAAAATTCAAATTAATATAATGAAAAAAAATGCATAGACACAAAATAATTAAATCTATATAAATTTTAAAACTACTTAAGGTTTGGCATCAGATTAGTAGGTACTAATGTAGTCTAGCCACAAAATGAATTCAACAAGTTTCCATAATAGCTTTCTACTACAAGAAAGTAGATAATTAAACTAGGTATATTTACATTTAATGTAAATGTTTAATTATTATTTAAAGCTGTAGTAAAATAACGTTATACTGAAACGTGATGGCTGCAATATTTAAGATAAAATAAAAATGAAAATACATATTTATTAATCTGATAATTCGAAATATTATAAATATAAATTAATTTAAAAGTCACCAAAACATGAAAAATCTACAAGAGCATCTAGAAAATATTCTGAAAGAATATGGAAAAATAAGACAAGAAGTTCATATAAAGGTGGGGTCAAAAACGTATAGATACCTAAAACGATACAGGGTGCCAAAATTAAAATTTTATTTTATATTTTTCCCAATAAGTAAATTTTGAACGAATATAAAATAAATTCAAATTTTGACACCCCGTATCTCTTTAAGTGTGTGTTTTTGACCCCACCTTTATATGAACTTTTCGCCTTATTTTTCCATGTTCTTTCATCCCTAGAAACCTGTACAGGATGTCCCATTTTGGGTGTTTTTGGGTGTTTTTCTCAAAAATCTCGGTTATTATTAAAGCTAGAGGGTTGCGGTTTTCACGCCACTGTACTACTTTGTTGAGAGGAGTTTGGTGGACCAATCAGATTGTAGATAAGTTTTATAGTTTCCGCGCATTGGCGCAGTATTGAAATTTTCGATTTTTTGGAAACTCTCTCCTGGCTACAACTTATATATATATCGACACATTTAATCAACTATTTTTATAGATTTTTTGGCGTAGAATCGAATGGATTAATTAGTTTTTTGGTACCGTTAATAGTTTTTGAGATATGAACTATGGTTTCCATTAAAAAATATATAACTTAGGTTCATATCTCAAAACCTATTAACGCTACCAAAAAACTAATTATTCCATTCGATTCTACGCCAAAAAATCTATAAAAATAGTTTATTAAATTTGTCGATATATATAAATTGTAGCCAGGAGAGAGGTTTCCAAAAAATCGAAAATTTCAATACTGCGCCAATGCGCGGAAACTACAAAACTTATCTACAATCTGATTGGTCCACCAAATTCCTCTCAAAAAAGTAGTACAGTGACGTGAAAACCGCAACCCTCTAGCTTTAATACTAACCGAGATTTTTGAGAAAAACACCCAAAATGGGACACCCTGTACACTGTTTTTCGAAACACCCTGTAGTTAAGCGTGTATTTGAAAAATACACGGAGGCGTAGGTACCATATAAAAATCAAACTGGGAATACATAAGGTGTAATAGTAATTTCTGATGTCAATGTTATGTTAAAAGTGGCATTTTATTTTGTGAGAATGGAAATTGGATCATGAACCCAGACCCACTTGGAAAATACCTACACATTGATCAGTTTGGGGGAATAGACAACATCTAAGGCACTGCAAAATAAAAACATTAACTCTATTCTACTACACATATTATAACCTGTTTTTTTTTTATTAAAAAATTGTCAAATTACTTCGTCTTTGTCGTGGAAATTCCTTAATAAAAAAAACAACTTGTATAAGTACATAAACCACACATACATTTATAACATTATGTACTAACCAAAATCAGCAGGAGGAAAATGCAGGAGCGACGAGCGAAACCGCTTCTACCTAGTTCGACCCGAACACTGAAAGCTGAAGCTCGAAGCTGAGAATCGTAGATTGCTTCGACATTGATCGTCGGCTGTTTTTGCTGCGCACGCTGCACTTCTGCGCATGGCATAGGTGGAGTCACAGTCTCAGGAGGTACACAGTTCGTTTTTTCCAGAAATTACACAAAATTTAGGGTTAGGGTGTAGTTTAATTCGCATACCTACCTGTTTCGGCTGATTTATTTTCACAATGAGATGAGACATCTGGAATCTTATTCCCAAAACCATGATGTAAGTACCCAAAAAGCAAAGTTTTTTAAAGACAAAATTACAAAATACAAAGAAAGGAATAGATAAAAGAACTCGCGTTGGTTACAAATAGCGGATTGAACTTGTTGATGTTTTTTAAAGTTCTAGAAAAAACCTACTTTAGTTTGGTCGTTTAGACCTTACCAATCGATACCAGCTTCGGAATCTAGATCATGGGGTTGCAGGCGGGTGAAAACGGAATATGGAGACCCCGGTGATTGATGCTACTACTCTCCCATTGTGGTGAGATTAATAATTTTTTGCAGAATGGTTTTTCCTTGGGAAGTGTCCTAATTTCTCTTCAGATTCTGCGGATTTGCGGAGCTGCATCGATTGCTGCAGGGCGGTTCTGCTGTTTCTACAAAATGTAGGCAGGAATATGGACGGCGGCCAACAAAGTTTACTAACGACTGCAATATAAAAAAAGTATCAAGCTCAAGCATTTTTATTTAACTCGATAGAAACATATGTGTCAATCATAAAACCCCTTTAAATACAATTAATAATATTCATCCCTATTTAATTGTAAAAGTATATAAGATCCCGTCTCGTGTTATTTATTTTCCGCTCGACCATAGACGAAATTACACAAGTTTTTGATGTCGGTGCGGTAAAATTCCATCAGCAGCGGCATACTAGCAGCCAAAAACCAGCCATAATGGTGATCATTATAAAATCATTAACGGTACAAGGCGTCGAATCGGTTTCCTGTACGAATATACCGGTTGTAGACAAGTCACCAGCATTTCTACACTCTATTCAAACTAAATGCAAGTGGCGCGTAAACATTTACACGATGGAAGCACGTGAACAATTCCGAGGGCTAATACGAGGCAGGGCCGCATTAAGGACGAATTTTATAATATAAAATATTAAAATAATATGCCCCAGCATTAGGAACTTTAAAAACAAACTTTTACGGCACACCTAGTCATTCACTTACCTGCAAATTTCTACTATTAACACAAATCGTAGCTCCAACAATTAATAAACAGCGAAAGAATTATGTCGGAAAAAATAAAGGTCCACTTGCAACTCAATACACCTCTGTAAGAAACACAGAGTCGCTGCACTCGCCCGCCGGGTCAGACTTTATTGCCGGCTGGCCAATAGCAAGCCGATCACGTGCGTATCACGCTCTAGCCATGCAACAACTTGTGTTTATGTTTCACTTGCGTGTAGTTTGAATAGAGTTTAGTTGTATGCTTGTCGTAGGTAAAAACCTCAGATAATAGGTAATTATTGTGTTACAACTGTATCAATAAAAGCTATCCATACTATAATCAGATATTTTTATTGTATAAGGATCTGAATTCTTTGAAGTATAGGCCATTCCCTTTTAAGACACCGTGCATAAAACCATAGATAAAACCCAACAAAGGTGTGTTTTGTGTTTCTCTTCGTCCGATTGGTTTTGGTCTTTTTTGCATACACTGTACACAGGCGAGGAAATTTGTAATTTACATTTTTTGTATAAGACCTTGGCGGACTTTCGGCGATCTAAGTTTATCTATAGAAACCAGAAATAACCGGTACCGGTTGCCATTCAGCCGGTTACATCTACGAAGCGAATTTCATTATAACACGCGGAAAGACGAAGAAATTTTTGGAGCAAAAAGAGCATTTCTACAAACTAAAGGTTTTTAAAAGACAGCTTATACAAAGAGAGCTTTCACTTGTATTTTATGAAGAACCTCTAGATATATAGATAACCGAAGTTATTAGATTTTTTTGGTCTTAATTAATGTAAACTAAGCAATGAAATTATGTTTATTTTATAATGACCAGTTTGTTTGCTTTTGACTTTGACGAAGGCTTGGCTTTTGACAGCGGCGAAGAAGGAGCTAATAATGCGCGTGCGAAAAAAATTCTTGCGGAGGCAACACGATAGGCGTTGCCACATGTTTTTCCCGATTTTAACAGAAGCTTTTGTATTTTAATAATGCGGTTTTAAAGAAAAAAATTCCCCTGGCTGCGCCATTGGCGCCTAGAAAGGTCAATGCTTTCCTTATGAGAATGTTCCTCTTGTTTTTCAATTCGTATACATGTAAATTTTTTATCAGTTACAGGCTCTGCGTGGCTCCCACCTACCATAACGTGGAACAACAAAAAACCAACCTCATTAAAATGCTTTCCACCAACTTTAGGAAACTCCACCCGAGCGTGGTTGTATACAGGATGTTCCTGTTAATTTGTTTGGTGTTAATGGTAGCGTGAAAAACAATTTTAAGTGTGTTGTGTGTACATATCACACGTTCTTGGGGAACGTAATAATCGTCGGTTTGGTTCAGTGCCTTTTTTCTTGCTTTCTTTGGCGCCAAAGTTAAAAGCATTTTCTTCTACCTGGCGTTAAATCTCAAACGAAATATACAGGCACAAAATGGTGTCCAAAAAGGGTCGGTAAGCTCCCACCCACAAATTTTTATACCTGCGAGATGATTTACTTGGGATTCAAGGGCAGCATCCCCTGGTGCCATTGGTTGGGTTGGGTTAGAGCTAACGGGCGTTCGCCATTTGGTAGAGGTTTCTCCAATAGCGTTTTACAAGATTTTTCTTTAAAAAATGATTGTTTTGCACCGAGGCACGACCTTTATTTAATTTTACTTTTACAATGGGCTAGTACGATTAAATTTTAACAATTAATTTGATGTTTGGAATGGTGAACTACATGTAGTCATCTAGTTCCCTAAAAGCCCCTTGTCCAAGATAAATATCCACAATCTTAGAAATGTGAAAATACCTTAAGATATTTAAGGTGGTAGTAGTAATCTTCTTTATCGACATCATAATATATCCATAGATCTGTGAAAAACCGTGTGCGGCAACTTCAGGGTACCTAATTGGTTAGTGATTTGTGGGCTGACAGCATGACAGCTTAAAGTTTGATTACCTGCTATCTGCTGGATTAGACTGGATTCTAAGAATAAAACTGCTTGCTTCAAGTGTCCCTGTTGTTACATACCAAGGCCTGGCCTGGCCTTATAAATAAATAATATAAGAACTTAAATCCCACAGTATTTCCGTATAGGTACATATTTTGTTCATTTGAAAACATATTTTCCTTTTAGTGATTGTGAAAGTGGCCTTTTGAAGTTTAATAATAAGCTGCAGAAAATATGGAGTAGAGTTTTGAAAAAGTTTATTCCAACAATCCTCCCATTATGGCACTGATATTCTATAAACAATTTAGATCTATTTTCACCAGAAAATAAAACAGTGAAAAGTACAAGGGTGGGTAAATTGATATATTTTTAATATTAGATTAGCTATAATAAATATTCTTGCTTACAAGTTATGTAAATATAGACATTTGCCATGATACTATAAGTATCATGGATATTTGATTTCTCTATATTTATGTATTTTTCCTCGTCATTATGTTCCTCCTCGAAAAATTCTTGGTTTTTAAAATGCCTCTTTTCCTCTTTTGAAATTTGGGATGGTAGTTTTGGTAAAAAAATATGGGACAGAACGTCAGGTTAATCGAAGGCGAATAAGTGGACCTTGTAAGAATTTTCCCAAATTCATTGTGTTTTCTTCAAGCTGGGTAGGAAAAAAATACATTGCAATACAATTATAGCTTAGTATTTAAATAAGTATACTTACATTAAAAGGTAGTTATTTCGCATTCACTATTCGTTATTGGCTTGATACAGCAAACAGCACACAAAAAAAGAACACAAATCACACTTTCAGCAGAGGAATCTTGGAAGTATCTGCGGTATCTAAATATATCAACCAGATTTTATACCTATAATAGACATTTCTCTATATTTCCTACCTACCTACATTATAAATATTACATAGGTTTATTATTTTGGTAAGCAGATAAATAAGGTTATTTTTGGTTTTAATAGATATAGATAATAATAAAAACTCGTTATAACGTTAAAACTGAAATCTAAAAATTAAAATTATTTCAGTTTGAAATGTTTGAAGTATACCAAGGATAAGTAGTTAGGTTAGATTTGTAAAAAATCGACAATTCACAAATGATAACAAGGAAGATTGTGTGAACTTAGCTACAGAGGACTTTCAGCATATCGATTGTATCTAGCGCCATCTTTTGAAAGCAAAAGAAGCAATACCTTAAAATTTTGGATTATTTTTTATTTAAAAACAGAGGAACTGGCAAAAATGAAATATGCCAGGGGAGTCTACTAAACTTCCATTGTCCGCCTTCATGCAGTTTTCTATATGTCCAGACTTTACGTCAAAATATTTCGGAAAAAAATTATTGACTTAATTAAAATGAGTCAAAACATCGATACAATTATTCGTGGCAGTGTCTAAATAGCTAAAAACAACAAGATAAAACCGCATAAATGCGCTTTTGCGTTCGAGTACATCCTTGTTGCCAGACGCGCTGATATTTTATAGCCTATTAACAAATCGCCTTATTTCGTGGATCACGTCTTTTATTTACGCCAGGCGTATGAGTTAGGTACTTGATTTTAGTATAGTTTTAAAATGTTCTTCGAAAAATGGTGTAAAAAACAAACTCCCAAACTGTGAAAAAGAATACTTTTGGAACATTCTACCATGACACTATTTCAAAATTAACAAATTTTAAACATTAGTGATAGCTTGCAATTTGTTTGTAATTGCAATGGTTAATTGTATAAGCCTTTTTGCTTTTTTTGCCAAAAATATCTGCCTTTATGGACGCCTTTTTTGACATTTTCCCTGCCTTTAAATCCGAGTTTTACATTATACTTATCAATTATTTAGGTAAAATGAGGTGAAACCCGCCAATGATATATTTTATAGATAAACATCAAAATTGGAATACACTCAACTTATCCAGGATACTTATTTTGGAATGGCTTGACCCAATTTTCCCTGTTTACTTACACGATTAACTTTATCCACAATATAAAATTACAAATGCATTCGCTTCCGAAAATAACAAAGAACGATTTGGGTTAAGGAGATTATTTCATCCAGACTTTCGATAAACACGATCATTAACGACTTACTACGCATGATCATAAAATACCAAATTTATAGCGAGGCGTTTCAATCAAACAATTGCGTAATATAAATAATAACATGAGTTTCAACGCAAGAAGGAAAATATATCTACTTAAAAACATACAACAAATGAACAAGTTTCGGCCTTTCGGACTCGGTCCTTTTCGGGATTCGTTCGTAAATCTTCGGCCTCTGCGTCGCTATACTCTTCGTTATTTGGGTCACACTTCCGAGTCCTTTCAGTGCCGTAGATACTCCGGAAAACACACAAAAATAACATATTATTCCACATAAAATCTACCCATTTTCCTGGTTTTAAAAGTATATATTATGTTATATGTTTGCTCTAGTACTCGTAGTTTGCACGCCCTTTGTCCTTTGAATTATTAAATGTTCGACAAAATCAAAATTGCCGTGGAAAATTCAAAACAACTAATATGAGAAACAGAGCTTGACTTTGACAGTTTGTATCGGGTGTTAATTGTTGTGTTGCCACATTGAGCTGTGAAAATGGTATATTATTGTTATAACAAAGTAAAACAAAACGACATTGTTGAATGTTATGTTGCAAAAAGAATGCGAAGCGTGCAAGGCGCGAATACACACGAATATACCCAAGGAAAGTCATAATTCATCACACGTATTTCAAATATATATTTATAAACAAATTGAGAATTACTGGAAGTTTAAAAAATAAAGAAAAGATAAATAAACCACGACATGTTTTAACTGAGAATATGCAAGAAGCAGTCTTATTAAACTTCGTGGAAAATCCGAGACATTCTTCAAGATATTTGCAAATATCATGGAGCTCAGTCCAGACGATGTTTAGTGTTGGAGAGGCAAGTGGAAAATGATCAGTTTATTATAAGTGCGTATTTTTATCACTTGCAAATTATCACTATAAAGATTACACTCTACTATACTACTATTAACTAACTACTACTAGATATTACTATTCTATTACTACGGTTACTATTACTATTACCAGTGGCGTGCCCAGAAATTGTGTCTGGGGGGGGGGGGGGGGGTTCGGGGGTTAAGCGAATATGGAGGTTTAGGGGAGGGAGAATGGGAGGGGGGGGGGAAATCTAAGACTGGTAGTTAAAAAATATACTAAAAATAAAAAAAAAACTATTCTTGAAAAGGAACAAAACTGATTTTAATAAACCTACAATCCAAAATCAAGTTTTCGTTTTTTGGATTTGGACTTGGACTAACAGTTCCGACTACTATCCGACCTGAAAACATCCCATATAGCATCTAATATTTTTTGAATATACAAAATAAGTTCCTAATGTGCAAAAAATATTCCCCCATATTTATAAAACATTGTTACAATATTTTACGAAATATGTTCAGTAAGTGCATAATATAACCAAGATACATATTTGTTAAGCGCAGATACAAATATATTAGATGAATTGTGTATATTTCCACAATATTTTGTGTAACATATTCCTAACTTAGTGGTTCTTAAAAATATTTACAAATTGAACATTTTTACCTTAAGTACATTACAGGCACGTTCACCTTAGGAATGTGCAATTTTGGAATATTGCTGGAACATGTTAAATAGAGATTCTAGCGTACACTATTTTTAGCTAATATTTCAAAGTACGTCGATGGCTCAGTTGGTCAGAGCGTTGAACTTGTAAATCAATGATCGTAGGTTCGAACTCTGCACCCGGCGTTAGCGTTTTTTAATTTATTTTATAATTTACACGTGAATCTAAACGGATATACATAGAACATACAAAAATGCTTCTGAAGTTTCAAATTAATCTTCAATGAATATTTGTGGATATTTATAATACGTGAAATAGTACGTACCTTCAAAAGGCAAAGACCTGAATGTTGCCTGAATGTTCAGAAAATGTTTCTACAGTTTTTATGAATATTCCTACAATATGCATGTTCTCTGAAAAAATATTATCAGAATATTCCGCCAATGTAATTTTGCTATATGGGATTAGCCTCGCGACACCGCGGCGAGTTATTTTCCCGAAAACCTGTTTGCCCCGAGTCCCGATTGACCCCAGCGCAGCGTCCCGATTCGTCCCATTTGACGGTACAGATGTATTTGATCATCTGTATTCTGTACCCCGTACCCCTACCCCGGTAGCTACGCCGCAGAAGGAGAACTGTACAGTGCAATTATTATCATTATCCGAATATCCGTTTTTAGACTACAAAGTGTACATTTGTTTTAACCAGTAGTTTTTCGGTTTTTCTTTTGTTTTCCATTTTTTTTTCTTCACTTCTCGTTTGAAAATTTAACCTGCTTGGGGGGGGGGGGTTTGAACCCCCGACCCCCCCCATGGGCACGCCACTGACTATTACAGATTCTATATTGTGGACACTTTTACAACATGTGGCGTTTTTAATAGAAGAAACACTCACTATTCAAGGAGTTGTCTTCCTTTCTTTCTCTTTATTCTATTTATATGTTCATAAGTTAATAATTTCTTTATACGGCTATGATATAAGAAGTTTCCGAAATATTTTTTAGACATTGTGAAAGTTTTCTGTTGAACAAAAAATATTTGACGATTTACCTAATTTTCGATGGTGTTACGCCACTGGTGGCCCATTTTAGGCTGCGAGCAAATTTGGTGCAGTGGTCTAATAAAGTTTTGGGAGGGGTCGACCTGGGCACGTGGCTTGGTCTTGGTCGATTCGATAAGAACGACGCAGGACACGACTGACCTGTTTTCAACTTCTTTGGGTAAAGTTCGATCAAAGGTCCCTTCCTTGTTCTCTGGTATAAGAAAGTGTTCTGTCATCCTGTTACGGCTAATTCCTTTTACAGTTTACTCGTATTAAAAGTTTTCTGACACAGAGGTGAATGTTACGTAATTTTTATAACACAATCAATAATATACAGGATGAGTTACGTAAGCCGCGGTGGTCTATATCTTCTACATTGTTGATGCCAAAAAAAAAAAGAATAGACAAAACTTGTAGAGAAACATGAGTACTATATTTCGAAAATATTTTCCAATATACAGGGTGATCCAAAAAGTAGTGGCGACCCAAAGTTGTTTTTTTAAAATAGAACACCCCGTATTTTGTTACATTTTTAGAAAGCCCTTAAAGAGTATATTCCTTTTGGTACAGGGTATTAAGGGTCTATCTTTAAAGGTTAGGGAGTTTTTTTATTTCGATCGAAAATAGAGGTCACATTTCACAAATAATTAATTCTAAACCCAGACCTGATTTTTTCACCTGCCTCGCGTCCTTTTACCCACGAATAACATGATAACTAAGTGCGTTTTTTTTATATTTTATGGCAATTTCTTATTCTACGTGCCATAACTTTTTTGTTTGTGAATATTTTCCATGTCGGTAAAAACAATTCTGTGGTCGAAATTCGAGACATTTTTTTCTCAAAACAATTGACACACTACACAGCGTACTGAGTGTACTATACAGTGCGTTTGGTAAATAAAGATGTCTCTATTAACGGACGATTTTTCGGTAAATTTTTTTCACATGGAAAGTTTTCGTTAATCCACTATATGGGGTACTCTGTACGGAAAATACTTCTAGTCATTATTATAGTGCGTTAATACGGACAACCTGCGCAGTGAAAGTAAGCACAGGGAGACCACGGCTCGTGGTCGTTCTCTCGGAACGACGAACAAAAAACGAAAAAGGTCGCTGACCCCACACTGCCCGGTTACGGACACTCAACTGAAATTTCGAAGGTTTTCCACGGTACCGGTACTCTCTAGCCATAGCCATATTTTTATCTTTCACGTATACACGCATAGAGGGCAGAGGAGAAAAATTACCACGTTTTAAACCAGTTCATTAACTTATTCGGTTGCGATCTCAGAGAAATAATCAAAGATACAGGGAGCAAAAGCATCAAAATGCACACGTTTGTAGTGAACAGGGACCCTTTAACTTATTTTAAAGAGTCCCTGGTAGTGAACCAACATCTAACGGAAATTTACCAAAGTAAACAAACATTACGCCCGTGTGTATAGTCCAAAGCACGAAAGAAAACGTTTCTAAAGAATGCGGGCAGCGTTGCGAGATTTCCTATACGAGTAGTCGTTATTTATTGGCGAATACAACTTTTATCATATTGAAGCCGAATTTCTGAACTCTGTTATACCATAGAAGAATCTACTACGCCCAAATTCTTCTATGGTTATACCGAAAAAATAAAGCTCGCATCACGGGACCACTTGCCCATTTTTGTTTATCATTTATTTTTAACGCCTTTGAAATACGGCAACACAGCACTTCTGCGAAGGAGTCGGCTGACAAAACCAGTTAGCCAACAACGCGTTTTGTGCCTGTTTCTATAGTACGTAAAGTTAACTGCGTATTTGGGCTACCATACAGACCTCATTTTTTTAGGCCGCTGGCAAGTTTTTTCCGTCGGCTCAGAGAGCTCAGTGGCGTTTCGTATGTTCGCGAGTTAACGTGTGCAAAATGAGTAAACAGGGAAGAACGTTGCATTCTCAAGCACGAGAAATAATTCCCAATATTATAAGGGTTTGCCTTCCTCCATAGTCTAAGGCATCACCGTTAAGAATAATATTAACAATAAATTAAATAACAATTATATGAAAATTAAGTCAGTGAGTTACACAAAATTGAGCTACGCCCCTGAACTGTGACTAATTCTATAATATTTGCGAGTTCTTCCCCCTTATGTCGCACGCATTCTGCCGTAAGGAGGACTATACAACATGTACCTGTGATAGGTTATATCCTGAGAAATATCAATTTGGCCACATACCACACACTTTCTGCGTCCCATCGTATACATAATCAGTCACTATACAGTGTGGTCATTTAAGTGTGCCACATATGGGATTTTTTTTTTATCAATTGCACAACGAAAATAAAAATATTCCAGAAAGTTGGTGCATGTTTGATAATCATATTAGGCGTACTTAGAATGGTTGCAAGTCAAACAGCATACAGGGTAGATAAAAAAATACGAAAATTAGAGAAAGTACCCTTATTTCAGAAAATTCAGCAAAATGTTATTAAGGAAAGTTGACTAGAATTAAAAGTTGTGCCTAAATACCAGAACATGGCCTTCTAAGAAAAAAAATATTTTGTTGAAAAACATCAATAATTTCCTTAAAAAAATTGTTTTAATATTCACTCTAAACAATTTCATAAATCAATCAAAATTAAATCAATTTCGCATAACTTTGTTCAAATTCAACCATATTTCTAAAATTAACTTAGATTTTTAATTTTTTAGGGAATCACAAACTTCTTGTTTGTTGCAATGATATTAAACAAAACTTTAAAATTTCGCAAAAATTCTCCTGAACAAGGTAAAACATTAATAATGATAATGTGTATATTAAAAAACTCTAATTTAAGGTGCAAAATTTTTATTTTAAGTGTTTATTAAGAAACTGGAAATTAATTGACGAAAAATTTTTTTTCTTAGGAGGCTATGTTTTGGTATTTAGGCATAGCTTTTAATTCTTAACAACTTTTCTTAATAACCTTTTGCTGAATTTTTTGAAATAAGGGTACAATTTTTATATTTTTTTACCTATCCTGCAACCATTCTAAGTGCACCTAATATGATTATTGAACAATTTGAACATGCATCAACTTTCGGCAATATCTCTATTTCGGTTGTGTAATTAATAAAAAAGTTCCATATGTTGCACACTTAAATGACCAAACTGTATACTAAATACTAATAAATAGTCTAAAAATTGACAGAAAAACAATTGAAAACACGTAAAATTCATACGTAAGCAATCGGAAAACTTGACTTACTGGGCGAACACAAAACAAACACCGCCGAGCAATGAACGCGCCGGCAACGGCGGCGTTGCCATGTTGGGCGTTTTGAGGTATCTGTTGACGATTTTATTAAAGTGATAATTATCTACTATAATTACAGCGCGATTTAGTTTTAGTTTAAAATTATTGTTACATACAAGAAATTAATAGCTACATTTGTTAATTTAGCGTTATGGGAGGTGTGCCTTCATTTAATCCCATTATTTAACCCGTCTATTTTGAAATGAAATGCTGTAAACAATGGCATCGAAAAGATGTTGACCCTGTTTGCCTTTTGCTCTTACTCCCTCTATCCGTCCCTTGTCCAAAAACTTAGAAATTCTCCATGATCCACCAGGGTAACAGAAAAATAAAAATTCGAAATTCCCGGAGATTTTCGAAAGTGAAACGCTGCCCCGTTTCTCTACCTCATATTTTTTCGCCCCGACAATCAAGTAGGCCAGCCGGGGCATAGAAAATCGCCCGCGCGGCGCCGATAATATTAGCCAAGGGGTCAGTGGGTCGATCGATGGGGGCCATGGGGGGGGGGGGCTGCGCGCCCCGGGCCACCTGGGGGAGGGGGTGGGGGGAATTGAGGAGCGTCGGGACGCGCCCGACGCCGACGGCGCCGCCGCGACGTTTTTGTGCCACGACAATTTCATCCGGGCGGTTTTTTTTGAACGTATAGAAAATCGCCAGCGATTGAAGAAGCGATTGAAGACCATTTGTTCCGAAACCGAATCAAATTCTGCAATAAAAAAAGTATGTCTTTAACAGTTAAAAACAATCAGAGTTGACCTTCAAGCAAACTGTCCTCCGCCAATAAGTGAAAACGTGTTGTCTGAAAATTTCTTTTTGCGTTTTCCGTTTTTGTGATATAGCTGCAAACAGTTTTCTGTAGGGACTACCTATATGCTGGCGCTAAATAAAATTTATTTGTATTTAATACAATACGTCTAGCGACATAACATATGAACAAGACTGTAGGGTACCTAACCTACACATAAAAAAAATGAATACAAAGTCAACTAAGGCAGTAATAGCAGCGTCCAGAGATATACTAATAAGTCCGGGCACTTGGCCTTGTATAAACAAACGTTTCCCTCTTGCCCTCTCCCGCTCCCCTCCTCATCGAGCCGATTGATAACTTATAATATAAGAAAATAAGCTGTACAGGGTGTAGCTGAGAGCGGTTCGTTCGCATTCTACCGGGTGCGCGCAAAATATTACCGCAAAATGTTACCGACCAACCGTGACTGTGTTGTAGCAAAGATCATAATATCTTTGGTTGTAGTGATGCCTATAGCAATGCTTTTTACTGCAGTGCGGATGGCTGTAAAACCAGTTCAAAAGACTATACCTATGGTATTACCTTTTTTTCATTTCCTAAAAACCCTGAAAGGTAAGATTGAGTTTGAGGTACCTACCTACAAAAATTAAGACATTTTTATGTGACATTTGAATGCTTAAATATTGAAAATTTGAAGGTGCCAGCAATGGAAGAATGCCTTAGGGTTCATCGGAGAACATAAATTTGCGAATATTCCTGAAGAGGCATGTAAACCTATAAGAATTTGCAAGGCACATTTTGATGATCAGTCATTCACTTCGTCCGGAAAACGTTTAGTAAAAACTGCTGTCCCCTCGGCTGTCCCATTAAGATTATGGCCAGAAGTTTATGGTAAGACGCAAGCCTGTAGGTACGTATGCTTAATATTTTGTTCTGTATTGTTTGTGTCAATTTAAATATCAAAATATTTACCACAGGATGAAAAAGTAGATCTGATTAGTTTAACTCTTTGTTGTAAAATATTTATTTGTTATTTATGTTTTTGTCTGCTCTATGTTTTATTAGGCTTTATTGAAAATGAACGTAAAACATAAAAAATTGCATTTTTATTCATGTTCCAACCAAAGTCTACAGATATACCTACCTACTAATTATGTAGATTCTGGTAATAGCTACCTTGTAGTAATTTAACTGTAACCTACCAAAAACTAACGGTGCACTTACCTACACAAATAATTTTGTACCAAAGTGTACAAATAGGTATACTAATATTTGCAGACTTTGGTAAATAATGGAAAGTCAATTTGAACCTGCCCCCGTATAACTAGCTTGACGGCGATTTCGTTTAGTCGCCCTCGTAAATGCGAAGCGTGCGAGGTGACGCTGATTTACGACCGGTCGCAAAAAATGGTCGGCTTTTCCGAGAGATCAAAGAAGTGAGCGGACTTGAGTATTTCTAGACTTTGGTTATAGTGCCGCCGTGTATGTACCTTTCAGTGTATAAAAACAGACAGGCTAAAAGCACAGTCTTTACGAGGGTCTCCCAAATAATATCTATACCTTCTGAAGTTTTATATTTAACCAGTTTGAAACTGTCGGGAGCATGAGCAGTTTCACTTTGACGTTCCGAAAGCGAAACAGCGCATGCTCCTAACAGTTTCAAACTGATTTCAAAAATGTTGAAATTCAAAAAATATAACGACCTTTTAAATTAGTGTCATTAGTATCTATGAAATAACCTTTCAAATTCGCTAATACTTTTTCCAGCGAGTTGTAAATAAAATTACATTGATACAGGCAACCAAACATACACTTCGAATCCAACTAATATTCTTTTTCCCACACACTACGACGTCATTCTAATCTCCTCATTCTCCGATTCTCCTGCCATTCTTGTTCAAAATAAAAGACTCACCGGTCAGATGACGACGCAGTGGATTCGATATTGGAACAAAGGCGCTATTGTGATTGTGCAGAGGCCCCTAGGCGAGTTCAGATCTGGGTTATGTTTTATGTTTGATTACAACTAGAGATGGGTCGTTCGCGACCGACCCGGCTCACTGATCCGGATCTTTACGTTGACCCGTAAGAGCCGAGTCAGTAAAATATTTCGAGCCGGCTCACGGATCCCAGAATGTTTCTAATCGACGTCGGAGATCGACGATCGTTGAGCGGCTGAACTGAACGCGTTCAGTCGTTCGGTGGTTCGTTCCTTAATAATAGATCGTGTTGGGTTCTCGAAACGCGGAGCCTTCTTCACTCCCTGTTCATTTTCGATCCGGATCCCAACAGATCCGTGTCGGGTCGCGACGAGAGCACGCGAGCTGCGTCCCTAAAATGGCAAGATTTGATGGGGAACCGACTGACCCGAGATCCGGCTCACTGATCCGTTGACCCGGCTCTTTAAAAAGATCCGGATTGCCCATCTCTAATTACAACCATGGAGTCAGGGAGGACGGCAGCTTGAAGAATACCGATGTTTTACATGCGCATGAATAGGAAAGGCAAAGATCTTGATGGTGCAACGCTCGAATATGTTGAAATCTATGCGGGTTTTGTTTGATTACGCTGGGATTATTGATAGATATACACTAAATTTAGAAAACCACAAACCAATTACATTTACACAAATTGTTTCACGGATCGCTGGACTCCGCCATATTGGGAATTTAAGCTGATGCTCTACCAAAGTCTAGAGAATACTATAAGTCGGATCACTCCTTTGAAGTCGTCGAAAAGCCGCCGATTTTTTGCGACCGGTCGTAAATTAATGGCAGCTCGCCACTCCGTTATTTACGAGGGTGGACTATCCAAAACACCGTAAAGCTGGTTGCATCAAGATATACGGGGGCACCTCTATATTGACTTTTCATTATGCACAATAAGAGTAAATAGGTATAGCAGAAAAATAAGGAGCATAATATGTATACTAAAAATGCAGGTATTTTACTTTTTTCGTTTAAATAACCCAAGATATACCTAACTAAACATAGGGTAAGTAAAAATATACATAAGTGTGTACCTAGGAGCAAACAAAATTATTTACATAGTTTACAAGTTTGGCAAAATTGTAAGTTTTGGATTTGATTTATTTTGTCTTTGGGTTATTAATTCCCTATTTGCAAATTTAAGTGTGTTAGTAAATACGAACTCGCGTATATAATGAAATCAAATAGTCATGGGGAAATTTTGCACACGGATATAATATGTATTTTACTGATCGGAATTCCTTTAGTAGACTAGAACCTAAGCCATCCTGATGCGATAAGCCATTAAATTTGATAAGAAAATATTTTCTAAATTGATTATATGTTCACTAAATTCTCGTGGAGGTACTGTCCAACTCTGGCCAAGTGAGCGGACTTATAGTATTCTCTAGACTTTGGCTCTACCTTCCATTCATGTTTTGTGAACATTGTCGTTCATCATTTATCCTAACCTCTTAAATTAAAATGTAAAAGTTCCAAAAACAAATAGGGATTTAGGGATTGATATTTCTCTGAATTATTTGCAATAGTATTTCATAGAAATAAAGTTTGCGTTTGACTTACTAGGTATTCCCATACATAAATAATCGTGCATTTATTAATTTAAAATCAGTGTTGCAAAATTCAGTAGGATTTTAAATTTAACTCAGTGTTAATGATCCTACATTTTCATATATAGTCCAAAGCACGAAAGAAAACGTTTCTAAAGAATGCGGGCAGCGTTGCGAGATTTCCTATACGAGTAGTCGTTATTTATTGGCGAATACAAGTTTTATCATGTTGAAGCCGAATTTCTGAACTCTGTTATACCGAAAAAATAAAGCTCGCATCACGGGACACTTACCCATTTTTGTTTATCATTTATTTTTAACGCGGTGTGATAAAACACCTATTATATTTTTTTCAACATCGTCGCGTCTACCATCGCCTTTGAAATACGGCAACACAGCACTTCTGCGAAGGAGTCGGCTGACAAAATCAGTGCGTTTTGTGCATGTTTCTATAGTACGTAAAGTTAACTGCGTATTTGGGCTACCATACAGACCTCATTTTTTAGGCCGCTGGCAAGTTTTTTCTGCCGGCTCAGAGAGCTCAGTGGCGTTTCGTATGTTAGGGAGTTAACGTGTGCAAAATGAGTAAACAGGGAAGAACGTTGCATTCTGAAGCACGAGAAATAATTGCCAATGTTATAAGGGTTTGCCTTCCTCCATAATCTAAGGCATCACCGTTAAGAATAATATTAACAATAAATTAAATAACAATTATATGAAAATTAAGTCAGTGAGTTACACAAAATTGAGCTACGCACCTGAACTGTGACTAATTCTATAATATTTGCGAGTTCTTCCCCCTTACGTCGCACGCATTCTGCCGTAAGGAGGACTATACCAGTATCTAGTTTTTTCACTATTTGTATTTCTTTTTTGTTGGCGTCGTCCGCGGCCAACTGCGACGCTGCCAACAGTGCCAGGCGCGAATGCGGGATGATAAAATATGGAAGTGCATAGCCTGCTCAGATCGAGGTCGTCAGGAGTTATGGTATGGCGTTCGTAATAGTTCGGCCTTTGTTCGGTATCGAAAAAGGCCGTGGGATGGGAACCGACGAATTGCTGGGGCCAAGGCGCGCTAGATGGAATCGAATGAACAAAAACAGGAGGCAGGAAGAGGACGGATTGCATGGACGGTGCCAATTTTCGTTGTTTTTATCAAAAAATTCTTCTTCTGTGTAGTAGTAGAATGTTTTTTGTTTTTGATCGCCCTAACAAAATATAATTATGCAGGATGAGCAAAAAGTATGGAAACATGCTTATATAATATTCGTTACTTCACAAAAATATTTTACCATTTTATTTAATACGCTCCAAAAATGAAAAATGCAAAAAAAACTATTTCATGTGCGATTTGCCATAGCAACGAAGTTGTTTACGTCAAGAAAAATTGAATGGGGCCAATTTACGGCAAAAATGTGCCTAAAAACTGATGCTAAAACATTTCTCTAAAATAACAAATATTTCAAGAAATAGGTATACAGACTATCTCAATTTAAACCTATACAAATCCATCCATTGAAAGACAATAGCCTGAAAATTTTTTGTTTGAAAGGCCTTAAAAAAACACCATTCAACTGTTATGAGAGTATTTCATGGCACACTTGACTCGCTAGATACCTAATGCCTTTACAATTTATATTTTGCTCAACTTTGACACCCTGCAGAATGGAACTCCCTGTATATTTTTTGTTCGAATTTCGGTATACGAGGGTTCTGGGGTGTACTGATTAAGGGTATAATAGGAATGGTATGTTTGAAAGTAGAAGGAAAACAACTGGTCTCTATTTTTTATTGGTAGGCCCAAGGAAGAGTATCTTATAGGAGGTACTGTTTGGTCGGGGTAATTTTATCTCATCGCCTGCTATAGGATATTTAAAATAGCGAAACCCTATTAGGGACTTTTTACACTAAATCTGACACACTGCGTGTAAACAACTTTCCATACTTTTTACTCGCCCGGTATAAAATATAAAATAATAGTGTTGTAACACGGAAGAAATTTGGTGGTTGTGTGTGTTATAATACAGTTGAAAACCTCTTGACCTACTTTATGTATAAATAGACTGAACGAACTGATAAAAGGTTATTTAAAACCATTAACATTAACATTGTTAAATAAACTTTAAGGCAGACCAAAAATTTTGTTGAATATTTTTAAATTGTTTTGTTGGTGTTCTCAAATATTTACATACCTACTCTATAATAATAACATGATATTTTTACATAATTTCTTATGATATGAATTTCGAAGTTTTAATAGGTGTACAGGGTGTTTCTAAATTATGGTGCCAACGGAATATGACAGATAGAAAATGTAATTTTGAACAAAAAATTTCCTATAAACATGGGTCCAAGAAAGTTACAGGGTGATAAAAGTATAGTTTGAAAAACATCTTTATCGCAATAACTTCTGCAGAAGTTATGCAATTTAAATGAAACTTGGTGCAATTCTTTATTAACTGAAGTTCAACAATTTTGTATAAGAACGATTTATTCCCATCGACCAGAGGCGGAGGGGCAGGGTAGCACAATGGGTTTTCTACTCATAACTTTGTTGAGGTTATCTTTTTGGTCTCGCCGGTTCATTATTTTAGTGCATCTTTTTATTTTGCAACAAATATATACTCTTGTTTCATAGCGATAAAATCAACCGTTTGCGTTAAAATCGACAAAATGTGCCCCCAAAACACCTGTTAACACTCCAAAATTCGAAAAAAAATTAACGCCTACCGTATTTAAATGTTTTACAGATGAATTGTATGTTCAAAATTAAGAAAAAATGCCTAATGGATATTTAGTAAAACATCACTGGTTTTGCTGAAATATGGATATCAAAATTTTATCGAATTCAATCAGTTCCATTTTGACAGCGAAAAGTTTTTGATACATAGTTCATAGAGAATTTTTTGTCACTTTAAATGGTACAATTATTTTGTAAAATTTGAAAGCGGTACTTAGTTGAAAATTTTATTTATCGAACAGGTGTTTTCGATCACGTTTGCAAAATAAAAAGATGCACTAAAATGATGAACCTGCGAGACCAAAAAGGTAACCTCAAAAAAATTATGAGTAGAAAACCCATTGTGCTACCCTGCCCCTCCGCCTCTGGTCGATGGGAATAAATCGTTCTTATACAAAATTGTTGAACTTCAGTTAATAAAGAATTGCACCAAGTTTCATTTAAATTGCATAACTTCTGCAGAAGTTATTGCAATAAAGATGTTTTTCAAACTATACTTTCATCACCCTGTAACTTTCTTAATATGCATTTTAGGATCCATGTTTATATGAAACTTTTTGTTCAAAATGACATTTTCTATCTGACATACTACGTTGGCACCATAATTCAGAAACACTCTGTATATGAGTGATCTTCAATCTAGTTGCTTGGTATCTACATAATACCTATATCTATTTTCACCTCCACTTGGTAGACAAATTCAAAATTCTGGGCACTAAATTTCAATTTATCTCTTGTTGACATATTCCCAATTTTATTTATATAACCAACGGATAACGGATAGACTGTAATGTATGCTTAGATTGTCGTTAAGTTAAACCTTTCCAAGTTCCTTATCTTATAAAAATGTATACAGCAGCTGCCTCTCATTATGAAAGCAAGGAAAACGATTTAAAAACAAAATATTACTGAAGAGCGCGTTTGTTAGTTCTTAAATAGATTTTATATTGGAAGAAACTCTGACAAATATCTAGAAAACAATACAAATTGAAACAAAGCGCCACGCGGCAACTTCTAATGAATAATAAATATATATCGAATGCAAGAAAAATACATACCATGCAACGCAGTGACCCACTTATTCTGAGACACGTGTGAATAAGGGTCTAAGAACGGCCAATAAAAACAGCATGGATAAGTTAAAAACGTTGATATATTTCTTTAATAATAATGAATATAGAATTAGCAAACCCTTTGGAGCCCCTTCTATAGGTCTTCAGTCATTTTCTGCACGCTGCTTTCGACCTAATTAAATATATATGAGTAATGTTCCACCACATCACTAACATCATCGATTTTGTAATTTCCGTCAAAATTTCCTGACAAATGACTGCAGGACCGTAATATGAGGAAAATTAGAGACATATTATAGTTCGCAAAATGTGGTTGCGGTTGCTTCAATATAGTATATGTACAGTGCCCGCCAAAAAGTCTGCACCATATGGGAAAAATTTTTAGTAACTAACTTACGGAAAATTTGTTTGTGGCATCAGGTTTTGCTTGCTCTAGAACCAAAATCGACATAATCAAATGTTGTGACGTAATCTCTTTTATATGTCAAATTTGACATTAATGAAAAAAAGTGTCCGAAAATGGGCTTATTTAACCGAATTTCGAAAAAAGTCATAAGAAAAATATGTTTTTTTCGCAATTTTATACCGCTGTGCAAAATTTCAAGAACCTACAACGATTTTAATATTTTGCCCTTTGTTGGATATATTATTGGACACAATATTTTAAATTTTCTAGATATTTCTGATCAGATCAGCATGACAGAAATATTTGTATGTTTTTACAACTATTTACTATAGAAAGAAGTTTGTAAATCGAATTTACGTGTTTATCTGTAAATATGAGATCAGTTTTGCACCAAGCGTGCTTCTTCAACAAGCCCTCATTTTAAGTTTTTTGCAAAAAAAAAGGAAAAGAAGGATATTTAGACCGTAAACTAAGTATTTTGCAGTATGTATTCAGTCAATAAGTGTTTTAAAATACATAGGATCGACTTTTATGGATTAACAAATACGGAAAAGGGCTACAAAGGGCAAAATATGAAAATCGTAGTAGGCTCTTGAAATTTTGCACACGGGTATAAAATTGCGAATGAAACATATTTTTCTTATGACTTTTTTCGAAATTCGGTTAAATAAGCCCATTTTTCGGATATTTTTTCATTAATGTCAAATTTGACATATAAAAACGACTACGTCACAACATTTGATTATGTCAATTTTGGTTCTAGAGCAAGAAAAACCTGACACATTTTCCGTAAATGGTGCACACTTTTTGGCGGGCACTGTACATATATCTGAAAAAATAATGATGTGACAAATTTTAAATTTCCCGCCAATTCCCCTGTGTCATTCCCCCATAAAAATTCAATTCGATACGCCCACCACCCAAAGCCTATTCTAAATATAGCTGGCGCCGCCGACGCCATATCGCAAAAGTGAAAATCCAACGTTTTCACTCGGCTATAATTTCCTGGGCTTATCGATCGGGTTTTCCCATGGCGCACGCGCAGATACGAGACGAGCCGGCCCTGGATACAGGCCATGGGCGTGTCTGAGCCTAAATAGGGTCAAGGATGACGTTGAAGTGGCGTCCGGTTGATATACCTATATATAGTAATATAATATAGTAATCTCATTTTAAACAAAAAAAAAACTATTTATACAGGGTGAGTCACATCTAAAGTCAGAGCCGAAAACACAAGGTAGAACTCGCTAAAATAAGCACATATGCTTAATAAACATTAGCCCAAAAAAGCTTGGTTCTCCATATACAGCGTGTTGAAAATTTTCCAAAAATAACATATTTTTTTAATTTCTTTCGATCCCATTTAGGAATTCCAACCAAATTTGGTACACATTATACACTGGACGGTTGCCATTTTGTGGAATAATTTGACCCCGTTCCGATCACCAGCGGCGTAGTTACAAATAGTTACTGTAAATAATTGTAGAAAAAAAGTAGTACGGCCCTGTGCAAAACCAAAAATTTTGCCTTTTTTGGATAGCCCATTTAATTTGGAACAAAAAGTGCCTCTTGGTATTTTTTTTATTTCTGGTACAGTTTCTTCGTAATTTCGGATTTTTTAAACTAGTGTCAAGGTGATTATGCTGGCATTTTAAATAAAAATATTTGTATCTACGCCGCTGCTCATCTGAACAGGGCCAAATTATTGCACAAAATGACAACCCATAATATGTATAAAATAATTCCTAAACGGGCTAGAAAAAAATTAAAAAATATTTGGAAAAGTTTCAACACTCTGTATATGGAGAACCAAGCGTTTTTGAGCTAATGTTTATTAAGCATATGTGCTTATTTTAGCGAATTCTACCTTGTGTTTTCGGCTCTGCCTTTAGATGTGACTCACCCTGTATATCCTTCAAGGGGTAATGTACCTATATTATGTTGTGTTATTGTTCATTTGGTTTTTGTGTTCCTAACCATAAGCTTTCGTCTTTGTTACTGTTACTGTAAACTGTAAACCAACAGCATGTTTTCCTCGCCGTGCCTTTTAGAATGTCAATAGGTATAACTGGGTGAAAGGTTCCGAAAGAATTAGGCACTTACCTACTTTTGATGTTGTGAAATCTCGAAAGTCCACCTCGTTACAAACGTATCGTAAACATTGGCCAAATTAGAGTTAAAAGTGGACTGAAAAGCAGCAATTTCGGTCTAATTGTATAACGTTTTACAACCGGAAAGTCCTTCGATTTTACGTAATAATGTAACTATGGAAATTACAGACTTTACTCTGTTTTTACAAGCTTTTATTTAACTTGCCCTGTTAGTATGTATGTACATACCTATGTGTGGGTCGAATCTTGCAAGCTGAATTAGAATCATGACATCCGATTGAGCTGAACTTTTGCATACACCTTTAGTTCCGGTGACAATACAATATGCAATCAATATGCTTTCAAAATGGCCGCCGTTCCAAGATGGCGGATGATGTATTCAACCCCCGTAATATGGGTATCAAATGAAAGGGCTCGACGGGTAGAAAAACAATGAGGTGAATGACTTCATTCGAAATCCAATATGGCGGCCGGCCCAAGATGGCGGACTAAATTTTTTAAAAGCACAAAATAAAATTGAAAATAAAAAACCTTTTTAAAAACAAGCTTTTATTTAAGCCATGTACTAAAACGAATAAATTCCAAATTGCGACAAGTTTTTGCAAACTGAAAAGCTTGTCGCGCGAATTGTAAAGAAAAAAATGCATACTTTGGCAAATAGGTACTTGCTTATCAACCAATCATTGTCCAACAAAATTAATTGGTACCTACCTAGGTACTTTCATCAATACATTTCGCCCGACAAGCTTTTCAATGTGCAAAAACTTGTCGCAATTTGGAATTGAATTACCTTAACGAAAACCTAAACTTATTTTATTCGTTTTAGTACATGGCTGTTTTAAAAAATATATTTTTTCAATTTTTTACAGAATATACAAATCTCTATGAAAATTAATGCCGGCCAGTAAGCAAAGTTTAGGTAATATACCTATAGCGTTGTTGAGCTATTTCAGTATTTCAGTTTGTTCGCGATCGATAGCAGCTCTGAAACCTGAAACTCTGCCAAGTGAAGTTTAGATATTAATATTTGACCCAGTTTTTCTTTGTTTGTATTTCGAATTTCGACCCGCTATAGTAAACCTAGATTACATAGCAAGCTAGCAGGCCTAAATAATGTTTTCTGCACTATGTTTTCAAAATAGGTAAGCCTTTATCTGCAGTCCTGGCATAATGATAATTAAAGCCTGGTTCATGCAGCAACTTTATCTTATTTATCTTTATGCTTTTGCGCTTTATGTTTTTCTTTAATACGCATACGTTCAGGCAGCTTGCTTTTTAAAAATTATTTGCGCATGCGCAATTTGTCCATACGAACTTTTTTACTGCTAAATAGAGTTTTCACGTGGTGGAGTTCTTCTTGGTGATTGTAGTTAACAATATAGCTTTTATTTTGCAGACAATTTTGTATTTCTTAACCTCTTTTTATTGGTAATTTCAGTAATTTGACCTATATATTTTGTGGTAATTTGACAAAACGACGCGTGCGCAGTTCTGACTGCTTTCAGAATTATAAAGATTATAAAGAAAAAGTTGAAACTTCCCAAGTTCTAAATAAAAGAAAAAGCAAAACATAAAGCAAAAGTGTTGCCTGAACGCTTCCATTATTTTACAATATGTTCAACTTTTAAAAGATGCTGCATGAACCAGGCTGAAGTTATTGACAAAGTTATTTAGGACAGTTTTTTTTCATTAATCATTTCTATAATCGTTTTAGAAACTAGCAATAATGCTAGTTTTATCAGTTGTTGCTAAAGCTGTCTAATTTTTTACTGGTGGCTCCATCTTGAAATGAGAATCTAACACTAAAATTATTTTATCGGGCTTTCTGGAAACGTTTAGGTTGGCCGATCTTGGTACATCTGCTCAAAGATAGATGGCTCTCGAAGCTCGAAATTAATATTTGAAAATTTTCATTAGTAGCCCCATCTTTGAACCGGAGCCGCAAACTAGAAAAACCTCATGGAGTGTTCTAATTGGGTTTTAGGCTCGTTGGAGTTGGTGCAAGCAGTCGAGGATAGATGTCACTTGGATTCAACATTGAATTATTATTAGTTTGATCTGTGGATATCCTTTCCAAAATAACTTCAGAATTTGAGATTAGAAAACCATAGATACCTACATAAAATAATATTATCATAAGTAGTATATTTTTCAATAAATACCTACAGGGTTACACATTATTACCAGACGATTTTCCACTTTATATTCAATAAATTTTATTGAAATGTTGTATATTTTGCGTTTAGGACATAAGTGTATTCAAAATGCCCCTATGTAGTCCGTACAATGCCATTCATTATATAAATAAATTCGTCAGCACTTCTCTAGATCAAATACCACGATGCGAATCCGTTTAAAATAAACATAAAACAAAAACGTGCTTCTCTCAGAATGCTTGAGTTTATTTATTTGAACTGGGATTTTTGTTTATTTTTGTTGCGGACGTCATCGGAAAGCTTGGGAATACTTCTTGGTATTGAAATGCCAAATATAGTTGTCTCAAAAAATAGTTTTTTTTTGCCGAAACGTACGATGTACAACAAAAAAAACGATGAAGTAAATTGTAAAAGGGGGCATTTTTGTTTAGAAATTTAGATAAAATAAAATATGTAAAATTAGGTAGGTATAATGATAAAATTTAAAGTATTTAATAACAAACGTGAACTGTCAGGTACCGAGGTGGATTGGTCGAGGAACTGTCCGGTAACTCGCATATAGTTGGTTTTGTCCTATAAATAAAAAAAAATAAGTGTGAGTGTCAATTCTGATGATTTTGCCTAACATAGCTTATTTGTCTTATTAAATAATTCAACGAACTAATCCAATACAAGGCGATACAACACGCCACAAATCATACAGTTATAGTACTAGGGAGTGCAATTGATCGCGAGGGGATTAGACACGCGACGCGATCACCCTACCTACTATCACAGAATAGCCACCGTAATCGGTCCAATATGAAATTTCATCCCCTATTTGTCCACCCTTAGGGGTGGAATTTTTTCTTCAAATTTAAATGGGACCATTCTGTAGGTATACCCTTTCAAAGAAAAAAGAATTGTCCAAATTGGTTTATAAATGACGGAGTTCTGAGTTAACAAGCATAAATAAATTCAACCGAATTGATAACCTCCTCCTTTTTTAAAAAGACCTTTGTATTATACTTTCACAATTAATGGTGAATTCCAATATTTCACACAAATCAATAATGTTCAGGGCTGTACCGTGATTGCATCCCTGATTTTTGTCTCCATTGAATTATTTTTTAAATACTCAAAATCCGTCCATATTTCGCGAAATACTAGTCAAAATAAAACAAATGGCACACCCTGTACAAATATGTTTCATTTGTTGGTAGCGAAATATTATATAGAGTCTTTACTCAAATATGCATGTATCTTGTATCACCAAATAATAAATGAATCCTGATTAAGTATACCTACTTAGGTACAAATCACATCTTCGATACCGATAATGGTAACAAAAATATCGTTGATTGAGGAAGAAAATGAATTTGTCTCATTCCAAGAACATTGTCACAATATATAAGTATAAGTAGTCCACATTTTTTTCTTTATTATAGTGTCCTTCCCGATCACCAGATTTCATTGAAATATTGTGAAATTTAGTTCCTCAGTCCTAAAACTCACATTCCTATATAAAAACGAACCAAATGTTGATTCAAATCAATACTATGAATTAATTGAAAATTAATGCATTTTGGCGCTATCTCGCTTTGCCGTGCCAGCTCAATATCTACAATAAGAATTTGAAAATTATCCCCAATAAAATACATTGCTTCAACCGTTCGCTATGATTCGATACGACCTAGATCAAGGTTATTAAACGAGCGTTGAGTAGATCCGGCAACACGGCTAGCAGATGGCTATCGGAACAAAATGTGCGGACGGCCGGCAAATTGCGGTGAATTTAAATAAATGGGATAAGCGCCTGCCAGCGCCATCTAGTTCATACATTGTAACTATTCTTACAGGCGTAATGCTAAGGCGGCTTCTGTTACGGTGGCTATTCTGTGCTACTATCCACAGGCGCAAGGGGATTAAACTCGCGGTGCGCCTCACAATCAACTAGTACTGAGGAGTGCAATGAATATGAAGGGATTTAACACGCGACATATTCCATCCAGTTACTAGCACTTTGACCCGAAAGTCCAAAGCTGAGTGGTGCAGTAGACAAAAGGGATTAAACGCGCAATTGTCCTCTCCAGCTATTAACAACTATGTTCGTACGAGTTATTATCATCAACTTACATTATTTATTCTCAACTCATTAATAATTAAATCCTCAAATATTACATAAACCCGATAATTCAAGAGATATAGGCAAGATACTCAAGAAAAGACACTCAGTGATCAAGCTCACCTGGATTACAAGATTTTAACAACACAAATTTAGTTCTGCATTTCCAACCACTGGAATACCACTTTCTTTCACCGACGTTGATACAATTATGCGTCTTATAATTTTTACGAAACCCAACAGTGCCTAGTGTTTATAATAAGTATAACAGTTCGTGCCTCTTGTAGGGAATTCTGTATCGATAACGCCGAGTTAACATAAACTATCGACGGTCGGTTCTACCTACGCGTCCGCTTATAATATTTTCTTTCGGTCTCGATTTGGCTTAGAATAATTAAATAAAATATACAGGGACTTACAAAATACAAATTGGTATAGTCCTCAGAGAAATAACCATATACCTCAGAGAAATAACCAAGGATTATTTCTCTGAGGTATAGTCCAAAGCACGAAAGAAAACGTTTCTAAAGAATGCGGGCAGCGTTGCGAGATTTCCTATACGAGTAGTCGTTATTTATTGGCGAATACAAGTTTTATCATATTGAAGCCGAATTTCTGAACTCTGTTATACCGAAAAAATAAAGCTCGCATCACAGGACCACTTACCCATTTTTGTTTATCATTTATTTTTAACGCGGTGTGATAAAAACACCTAGGTATTATATTTTTTTCAATATCGTCGCGTCTACCATTGCCTCTGAAATAGGGCAACACAGCACTTCTGCGAAGGAGTCGGCTGACAAGACCAGTTAGCCAACGCGTAAAGTTAACTGCGTATTTGGGCTACCATACAGACCTCATTTTTTAGGCCGCTGGCAAGTTTTTTCCGCCGGCTCAGAGAGCTTAGTGGCGTTTCGTATGTTCGGGAGTTAACGTGTGCAAAATGAGTAAACAGGGAAGAACGTTGCATTCTCAAGCACGAGAAATAATTGCCAATGTTATAAGGGTTTGCCTTTCTCCATAATCTAAGGCATCACCGTTAACAATAATATTAATAATAAATTAAATAACAATTATATGAAAATTAAGTCAGTGAGTTACACAAAATTGAGCTACGCCCCTGAACTGTGACTAATTCTATAATATTTGCGAGTTTTTCCCCCTTACGTCGCACGTATTCTGCCGTAAGGAGGACTATAGAAACCCAGGATTTTTATTAAATGATCAAAAAAGAGTCGACCATTTTTTTCTAAAATTTACTTAAACATAGCAAAAAATTACAGTTGTTATAGTTAAATCATACCTTTGTGCACTTATTCATTTCTTCCAATATCTAGGTCTTTATCGGTCTCCGTTTTCTACCCTTAATTCTGAAAGCTTACCTCTCTAGATCGATATTTTTCGTACACACACAACTATATTTTCCACACTAGACTACACAAGCAATATTAGAGCAAGAAAGTGGCCTATTTTTCTAAACTTAAACGCGTAAGTTTTATTATTATAATACAATTATTATTTGTGCAAATTTGTGTAAACAATCTTGCCTAAATAGGGGTCGGATTTGGATTTCTTTTGGGCGGAATTTCTCAACGGAAAGAAGTGGAATTGAGGGATGAAACATGGGTAGAGGCATGTGACTTGTTTTTGTTAATTTTGTTTGATGAGCTAAATATAGAGCAGAAATTTTCCGTCCATGAATAATCCAAACATATACATTCTGAGCGTTTATCTATGATTTATTATCATTTGTTTCTACAATTAATAAGGAAAAATTCTGGGTGTTCTGTGCTCTACGTGCTTTATAATATTATAGTAATATCAAAAGGGTGTAAAAAGTGTTACAAGCAAACTATAATAATAAAATAACTATTTATATGTACATACCAAGGCACTGCAGCACAGCTTACCCTAACACTGAAGTTCAACTTTTTATGACTCATGTGGAACTTAGTTGCCGAGGCCTCTGGCCGAGGTACATATTATTTTTTTTTTAATCGGAAAAACATGTTTTATTAGGCAAGAAAATAATCATACAGGATCACCCGTCCATGAATCAACTGCGCGCGGCGTTGCTTGACTTTGACGATCGCTTTACCTAGGTCAAGTATGACAAGACACGGCGCCTTCGAACAGAAAAACCAAACTGCTGCTTGTTGTTTGTTGTTCAGCCTCCATAACAAATCTATTGATATTCAAACTTACTAAAATATTTATCCTGAAAGATTGCGCGCTATAGGTAACAATTTCGAAAAGTTAAATGGGCCTTTAGTGCCCGGGTTTTGAATATTTGGTCACTTTTGACGGGCGATGGCTCCGCGTCTGACGTTTGATGTTTACATCTCGCCAAGGCCTACTTATTGAAAAAATCGTACAGTAATGGGTTACTTCAGTGCCGATTTCTGAGCTTTTAATGACGATTTTGGGACACTTCACTGCCGATTTCAAGAAAAATCAGTTATTTAAAAATTCAAAAATCCTAAAAATAAATGCAAAAATAACAGCGAATTTGGCGCTGCCATAAAAAGGCAATTTAGCAGGAAGGTCAATTATTATCGTTTGCGATATGCTGCAATAATACAGCGGTTGCAATCCGCATAGTTTTACGGCAACTACTTATTGTTTGAACACAGAAATATATTATAGCGATAGTTAAGTTTCTATTGTGGTAATATGCACAAAGAACAGCAGCATGAGGGAACGCGCGCGCTTCCGAAGCTAATGAGATATTTAGTGCTTTTTTTAATGACATTTAAATATAAATTTATTTTTGTGAGCATGATTATACTAAAGAAGCACCTCCTTTTGGGCTATTCTTGTATTAAATCCCCTGAGAGTTAGAACATCGATATGACTGCACCTTTGTTATCTGAAATTAGGTCAACTGGGTTGGGTGTGTCCATCTAATTAAAGGTTTAATGGGCAGACTGACCAGGAATAAGCAACAACTTATTATACAGTTTAATAGAACGAGTACAGTGCGTACATACAACTAAGTATCATGATGAGAACAGTTTGATAACTGTCAAATAAAAACAACTGTCAAATAAAAACAATTGCTTCTTTCTATTCTCTCCATGGCCTTCTCATCAATATCGATTAATGTGAAATTAAACTTAAAGGTTTTTTTTAATCAGAATAAACTTAAAGGTAATAATTATTTATTATTTGTTCCATAAAAGTCAAGAATTTTTCTTAGATACGTAAAATAGTTTGATGATATTTTAATTTATTATTATTTTGGCATCAATTTAGAACTGGGAAACGTAATGTAACTAAATTTATACCCCAAATGCTAGACGGTACATCAACTTTGCAACAAACATAATTGAATTTTAAAGCATAAATATCACTTTCTTTTGAAAAATACCTATTCTTATCGGTAATTAGTAATAAAAAATTAATAGAATGATAAAGCTAGTGACATAAAATAGTTTTTACGAAATTTCGAGTTTTTAAAATTATCAGAAATTTCATAAATAATATTAAAAGTGGCAAAAAAATAAATATTTTAGTTTTAGTAAATGCGCATTTTAGCGGCCAAAACGAGAAAAAATATGTATGTGTCATACATCGCTGTACTCAGGACAACGATTCATTTCGAAATATGCAATAAAAAATCCACGTCCGTATTTAAAAAAATGAAGATGATCCCTCTATCTCAAAAACGAAACGTCGCCCCGAAAATCTAAAAATACCATGACGTACTTCAGAAAAAGTTGTAATGGAAAAGTACAATTTATTTTTCGATATTATCGCAAATGGCGCCAGAAAAAAAATCTAATTTTCAATATTTCGGTTTTTCTTAAATATATCTCGGCAACCCATGAAAATATTTTAATTTTCTCAACGGCATATTGTTGGGCGCCCAAAGGCGCAAGTTTGCCTCCATTTGACCGACTTCATATCTGTTACGGTTTCCGAAGTCCCCATGTTGAGCACCGGAACTGAATCACCTTGTATAGTTTCTATCGTTTTTGTTACATTTAATCCCAGGGACTAAAATATTTTAGTCCCAAGGGAGTAAATGCCTCACTTTAGTATCGCAAAAGAGGAAGCAGTAAAGTGATCACTATTTAGACCCTGCGGTGCAAAAAATGTTTTAATGAAGTTTTTTTAAAGACCTTGCATAGAATACAGATTGCTTTAAACTGTTTTAGCAAAAGCAGGCAGAGAAAACACCAAATTGTTATTATTTTAATTCAATATTCAATGATGGGTAGCAAAGGATTATTACTCATACATAATGAAATGAATAATAGTTAATCATTCTGACCAGTTACTCACCTTTTGTCTAAATTGTCACCTTCCAACGAAATCAGCAGCATACTAAAATTTCAATTCCCTTATCAACAAATTCACGTCAGAACTGGCGTCACTGCGCTCGAAATCCATTGGTTGAAAACTTACTCCACGGTTCGTGAGACCGAGAATCATTCGCTGCGAGGTGTCCGTAGTAGCCGGTGTAATTTTGCGAACGCCCGAGGCCCGAGTGTGTTTTTTTTTAAGTAGATCAGGTACGTCGATTTTCATTTGTTTTCTTTGAGGTCGCCGCTTCGATTTGCATTTTTGTTTACCAACATGGTTTGAAGGTTAGAACGCAACGAACAAATTAGGCTTAGCGAGCGGACAATGTATATTTGGAAAAGTTTGAAAACTTCTCGTGCATTCTACAGAAAAGGATAGTGTCGGATTTTGTGAAATTATTTTATAATTTTGTTTCGTTTTGAAGAATCAAACTAAATAAAATCCTACAGGTAATTTAGATCGACGTTGTTTACCTAACTATACCTACCTTATCTACATCTAATGTAAATATGCCTAGATAGGTTATATGCATATCTTATGACTTTTTTTTGTTTTGATGAAAATATATGACGGGAAATATTTCCAACGATAAATATGTCATATTGTTAGATCCATATACAGTGTGGTCATTTAAGTGTGCAACATATTATGGGTCCTTTTTTGTTGATTGCATAACCGAAATACAGATATTGCCGAAAGTTGATGCATGTTCAATAACCATACTAGGTGCACTTAGAATGGTTGCAAGTTAAACAGCATGCAGGGTAGGTCTAGGTCAAAAAATATAAAAATTGTACCAGAGTAAAAAGTACCCTTATTTCAAACAATTCAGTAATGAAAAGTTGTTTAGAATTAAAAGCTACGCCTAAATACCAAAACATAGCCTCCCAATTATGTATTTCCTCAGATAAGTACCAATATTCTTAAATGAAAAGTTAGCGTTTTCTATTTTTGTTTTCTATTTTTGCAAACCGCATTACTTGGAAAAATAATTCTTGGGCTTTCCCCATTTTTTTTAGTAATAGATGCAGCAAGGTCACAATAATCATACGAATATGTCACTTTGTTGACTTAATTATATATTGATCATTATTATGTAAACGTTAAATGTACATATATGCATGATGGCTTTTGTACTATCATTATGTAGGTAGGTAGAGGTAGCTATATCTACTTACTATTTATATATTTTTAATATAATCATGTCTTAGGAAATAAATACCCTTGTTCTTATGATTATTTTTTTTCTTGATCTGTTGTCTTTCCGGTTCGTTAGTACCTGGTTACAAGTACTACAGTACATGACGTTCTTGTCGTATCTTTATATATATTTGTATACATGCAATAACTTTGCCTATATGGATAGCCTATAGATAAGATATTATTATTATCTTATTTGGTTTGGAGAAATAAACCACTGTGTATACTCTATATTCCATCCGCAGTTTTTGAGTCACTAAGCTTTAGATATTTATTATTCAAAAACACTTCTACCAAACTTATATGGTTATTATAATTCAAGTCATTGATAAACTGTTTTTTTGCTGAATTTGACATGTTTTCAGCTTAGGATGGAGGTTATACATTTGACTATTTCCCTCGTCTTAATTTCCACCAATCACAAACGCGCAATTTTGAATTACAAATGGTTTCTAGATGGAAAAACTGTATGACAGCACCTGTCATCAGTTTTTTCGAGTTTACCCGCGGCAAAACTTGACAGCTATTGTAGAATATGTACTTAGTACGTTTTGTAAGCTATGTGTATGCAGAATAATCTGTTACTCATGAAATCGTCAAATACCTACCATTCGGGCATCTAATTTTCCCTGTGAAAAAAATCCAAGTAATATTCTTTTAACAAAATGCATTCGTGTAGGTGCAAAAATCCTCGTCTTCGACTAGGATTTTTGTTGCCACCAGCACTCATGCTTCTTGTTAAAATATTACTTAGCAACGTGTTTTTTCGATTTTTTTCGGAAAAATTAGATGCCCTTATGATATTACTTACGATAGAATACTTAACTTTGATAAAATTGCATAGCTGCATTGTCCTTACCTACCACATTCCTTCGTTAATTTGATTTTTTCTTCAGTTTAAATGAAAATTTAATCGAATTAGCTGCGGTATTTCGATTTTAATTTACGGCTAGATTGTTCTGCTTGAACACAGCGACATAACTGCGACATTTTAATGATTTTTACTGCAAGGTTAGCATGACAATCAGATGTAAATGCGTGCCTTATTATGCCTCCTGCTTTTGTACTTTTACACGAGCTTTAGCTGTAATTATCTTCGAAATACCTGTACAACAAAAATGCCTTGCCTTTAGTACATTTTAATTTTTTATTAGGCATCAGGCATAGGTAAAAGGGGTAGATAGTTGGGACAGTTTTGTGGATGGATTGAAATGGGTCAAAATGTGGTTATGCCAATGGTCATACCATATTATCCACAGCCACAGTAAGTTTGAAAAACACAACTTGTTTTTATACACGGAGTAACTGAAGTTATATTCAAAGCTGGATATTGAAAATTTCCAAAAAAGCGTTTTTATTATAAATAATAATAATTATTGTTTTCGACAATAACCAAGTGAAATTTCCACAAACCCATAAAAATAATACATTGTATGGTATACATGAAGTTACTTGGAACAGCATAAAAACCTTTGAATTTTATACGGGTGATTTCTGCTGATAAGTCTGGTATTTTAACCAGTAGCAGAGCGTGGTAAATGCTATGAAATAGATCGCGCCCCGTTTATCACTGTGTTCCAAGTGAGTTCATTTATATTTTACCAGGGTAGCTCGAGAACAGGCGCTTCCGGCAATAAAATACGAGACAAAACACTTTTTTAACCATATTAAACCGCTCCTGGTATTAGTGGGAAAAAGTGATGGAGGAGACAGAGACGATAGATATTGTAGTAAAAACAAGTGACTGCATGCTCGCCTAATATAATATCACCAATACTTGCAAGAGTTAGGTACTCTGCTAATTAGAGTTTTTTATGCTGTTTCAAGTGACTTTAGAAATACTATACCTATTGACGCGTAGAATCTATTGCCTATTTATAACATTGATAAATGATAACTCCAAAGCAGCCAGTGTTGTTCGAGCATCTAATGCTTTTTTTGATTGATATAGAATGCTGTCGTACTCATGTGGATTACAAACCTACCCATGATTCATTTATTTGCTGTCGCCATATAGTATAACTGATATCATTTTATCCTGTTCCATTTATTGCATATTGCGTTAAAACTTTTATTCAGGGTGTCCCAAAATAGTAATAACTTATACATAATCTCAACTCCATATCTCTAAAATTGACAAATACATAACCAAAAACCTATTTTTGAAATTCAACTGGAACGCCCTGTCTGTAAGTGTGGTTAAATCCACATAATATATTTATATATAGGTTTAATTTAATGAGTTGGCCTTTTTTGCAGGGACACCCTGTATAAACGTTTTTTTTGCGTCGATCTTTGCATAGTTTTTATAAACGATATTATCAAAGACGGTTGAAAAAATAGCTTATTGGCTATTATTGATAATATAAGTCTATCGAATTTTGGACAATAACAATAATTACTTTTTTAAAATAGTAGAGGACATCCCAGTTTTAAATTAAAAATATTAATTGAAATATATTTTCATATTTTCGCATTTTCACAGCTGGGGGAAGGTCAAAAGAAGCGGTTTTTAAACAAAACAAGTTCAGCCGACTATCTCCCATAATAAGGATTTTATGAATTTATTTGTATACTTCAAGTATAAAAGTAGACACCGTGTATGTCTGATACTATATGTATACATATGAATAGCAAATAGCAATAATAATTATATACTAATATGCAGGAAAAAATAAAACAATCGCTAGATTAAATGTTTTTTTCAAAATATGATTAACATACGTACATTATTAAAAATACGTAGGACATGGATGCTATCAATATCTGACGCGCTCGAGTATGTCCATGAAACAGTTCTTTTTTACATTTTTGAAAATCTATAGACGCTCCCCCCACGGATGAAAAGGTATACATTATATAACATTTTTTTCTTTTTATCATCTAAGCTTCGCAACCCAATAGGTCTCTATGACGCTCGAGTAAATCCCCATTTAGCATCGTGGGCTGTGGGCTCCCCTACTATTAAGTAAGTTGTTATAACGTAATCCAAGCTCATCTATTTTGAGTCCGACCTTGATCTTGCGGTTGCAGTCCTTGCAGAATTTTTAAGGCAGGCCCAAACATTTGCAAACGAAGAAAACTGGGCTTCATCTAGGTATAATATTGGTAAAGTCTCTTGAACCAGCATAAAAAACTCTAATTGGCGTCCCAAAAAGAATATAGGACATAAAACGTCACGCACTTTTAAAAAATATACCTACATACATATTCTACAAGCAACGTAATATTTCACGTTTAAGGTTTTTTTTAAGGTTGTCGTCAAACACAACATAAAGGTTAATGCAGCATATATAATATTGTCAAAAGGTCTCTAAAAAGCACAGAATAAACAATATCCAGTATGATAAGTCGACGCCATGAGAATGCTTTTATCGCGCAGACCAGAATGACTAAAGAATGGAATGCGAGGAATGCATCAGGGATGTACTCAAATATATTGGGAATTCCACCAGATTTGGGATTTCCCAGAATTCTTTACCTGTACTCTGCCATCATAGTGAACCATTAATGTAAGAAAATAATTTAATCCCGGTCCTGTGTCCCATCGATTTTTATAGGGCGTGGTCTAAAATAAAGAAGTAACGTGACTTCAAAGTGAGATTCTATTGGAGAATGAGTTTGTATAAAAAACGAAAGTCACTGCCGCCGAGATCAAAGGCGCCGACAGGAAGATATACAACTGGGTATTCCCTCAACTGTGCTAAAAAGCCATATCGATTATAACTATAGTCAAATTATTTTAAGAAGTGCTTACCGGGACTGTCAATTGGTAATTTCGATATCCTAAGTTGGCATCAATGCAGCAAAAAATGCAACCGGGTCATAAGTTCAGGTCAGTAACGAGCCCATTTGCACTAACAACACGAAAAGTAACAAGAACAAGAACAACACAGATAACGGTAAAACTCACGAAACGTAGAAAACCCTCGAATATTTTCACTGCCGAATGTTTGAACCAGTTTGAACGATCTGGAAAACCTTCACTGTCACTTTGACACACCGAAGCTAAATTTACCTGAGTCCGCACATTGACGCTGCCAAAAGCAGCTGATTTTACCAAAATACCAAAATGAAAAGTGTTTCCATGACGTTTGAAATTATTATTAAAATGAGTTGTAGTCATAGTTATTTTTATTGATAGCGGTATAATCGTGATTACAATAGGGTTTTTATTTTATTATGTTCTTTTTTTCGTATCACTTGGGTAACTTTTCCCATTATAAATCAATGAGTGACGTCATTAACTGGTTGAGACACATATACCAATGTTATACCCATGGTTAACAGAAAACTCCTAGGGATTTTGTGGAGAATGTCATCTGACAAAATCGGGACTTCTTACAGTAATCGGGGTATATTTACGCAAGTACTCAGGGCCGGACTGGTCAATCAGGGCCCACCGGGGAAAAATTGATTAGGGCCCCACGCTCTCTTTTTTAAATAATTAAGTTTTGCAAAACTGGGATATAGGTATGTGTGTTATGATAATAGTAATAATAATAAAAATGTTAATGATAATAACACGCGAATAAATAATAATAATTCTCACCTCACCCTCACCGGTACCGCAGAAATAAATCAATGGGGAGGGGGGAATTATTATAGTAGGAGTAGGAAATGTCTATAATGCCCTGTGCGCCTGTGCGTAGGTATATAAATATTAAAAGGGACAACATAAGCTCTCAAAAAACTTTTAATGCATACCTATTTATTAAAAAACAAGGAAAAACAAATTTCGAACCAAATTGCGACAGAGTGCGAATGAAATATCAAAGCCTTAGGCCTACATAGATTTTTTATTTTATTCTTTATTTTTCAAGTAAATGGTTTTCTCTAAATATACGACAAAACTATATTAAGAAAACTTACTCGGAAGGGAAAACTGCGCACGATGACAAAATTTGACGATTCCAGGCTTATACTTTGTATTTTGGAAAATATTGGAGGAAATTCAAAGTATGCCTAGGATTGTCAAAAATTGTTTTATGAAACACAGTTTCCTACTCTGAGTAACTTTTATTTATACAGTTTTGTCGTACTACCTACAGAAAATTATTTAATCGAAGAAAAACAAAAAATAGAAGCGGGCCCATTAACGCTTTAAAATTTTGTACACCATAAGTAACTCATCACACTGAACAAATTTTCTTTATAACTTTTTTCAATATCTCTACAAATAAAAGCAGTTTATTCTTATGCGAATTAACGTTCCTTCAATTTTCCGGTCACCCAGTATAAGTAATGTTAACTTTTCCCTTACCAATTTTAGTATTTAAGTACCTATAGTTAAGTCCATCCGTGGACACACTGTATATAAAAATATCTTTCTTTTATAATATCACGAAAATAAAATAAAAAAAGTTCTCTTTGGTAACTTAAACAAAAAAACCTAACATCACAAATAAATCACAGCATATTTTTATACATTATGATTGTTTTTAAAAGCTTTTATTTAACTTGCAATGTATGTATGTATGTATGTAATTTGTTCGGGTGGAATCTTGCAACTCAATTTTGAAGCAGATATCTTCAACCGATCGAGCTGAAATTTTTTTAAAATATTAATAATTTGGCCAATGTCCAGATTGTCCGTTATAATTATTGTGGAACGAATTAGAGATTTTTTTAATTTTAATTTTGAAAAAACAGTTTCGCATTTGATCTGGGTTACTGATAATGTTAAAAGGAATTTATAAATTAAGTACAAATTTACAAAAGCCGAAGAATGCATGTTCAACATTTTAAGTATTATTAAGTAACAACACACCAGACAATTTAAACATGAAGAACTTGACAATTTATATTTAAATCTTTCACAGAGCCGGAAAATATTACTGAAAAAAACTTAATTCTGAAATCAGTTCATTTTTATCCATATCTAGTATATTACAAATAGTTACAAAAGCTTCTTTGCGGGTTAAGAGATCCTCTCTTTTGCGAGGAAAATATTTTGGGTCAAAGAACTGAAAATCTTTATAATGTTTTTCATTGTTGTAAAATCTGTTTAAAATGCTTTGAGAAATTTGATTTATAATATAGTTTTGTATGTTTCTTCTTCAAACTTTTTGTGTAAATTAGCAAAGACATAATGCTCTGAAATTTCTCGGGGCAATTTTTTTTAGGTTGTCTCTGAATTCTGAACTCTGAGAAAGGAGTGGGGGCGTGGGAACGAGATTTTCTGTGCTAGTTTCGGGCCGAGTGCTACGCGTAAATACACTCTAGGTAAAATGATATTAGATTTTATGCTATACGCAACTTAAAAAAAATTGAAATCTAACCTCACTTTCTCTGTTGGCAACTTAATCCCTTAAACCATACCTAGGTAGGTACTTCATATTTTGCGAACTCGCGAACTTTGTCTTTATCAAGAAAATCATTTTATAGGGAACATAAAACCATAAGGCCATGGAAACGTCAGGTATATGTATAGTTAGTTCATTCCAAAGACATCGTTGGTTCATTCAGAGATCTATCGGCGTCGTAAATCATTTTATTGGGATCTAAAGTACGAGAGCCGCAAGGCCTAGGTAGCTTAGACAGGTCCGAATTTAAATTATTTGGTAAAATATAGGTGTTAAAGAATATAGATCCGAATTTAAGTTAATTAATAAATATAAGTTAATATTTGTATAATTTTGTAATTATTTTATATTTCCGTCAATAAACAATTTCAAAAAGTTTTAATACTGATCTGTGCATGAATCCTCTGGGTTTATGACCTCAACCCTCGTTCAAAAGATTTACGACTCCGATATATATATATCTCTGAATGAACTTATACCTGCTACTTCTCAGAAAAAATGTTAACATTGCAAACAGGCAAAAACTAAATGTATTCTTCTATCAGCAGCTGTTGAAATTTGTACCTCACATTTAACCTAGATTTCTAGAGGCCTTAATAATCTTTCAGGCCTTATTGTTAGACAATATTATGAGAGACGTAATATTTTTGGCGATTATGGCATGTTACTATGTTACACTGGAAGCAAAAACGATAGACTGCCCAAATGATCTTCTAATAAGTCCTCGCAGTTGTCGTTCCTTGGTTGCTACAAGATATCAAATTTCATTATGAACTACGACATCATTGGTAGAAACTAAAAACATATATATGGGGTCCGTCTACGATATTGTTGCCTGGAATAGGTAGGAATCATTTTTAACGTTTTTTTAACATTAAATCTTCAACTACCAAACCTACAAAATTTTGTGAGGTATAGTCCAAAGCACGAAAGAAAACGTTTCTAAAGAATGCGGGCAGCGTTGCGAGATTTCATATACGAGTAGCCGTTATTTATTGGCGAATACAAGTTTTATCATATTGAAGCCGAATTTCTGAACTCTGTTATACCATAGAAGAATCTACAACGCCCAAATTCTTCTATGGTTATACCGAAAAAATAAAGCTCGCATCACGGGACCACTTACCCATTTTTGTTTATCATTTATTTTTAACGCGGTGTGATAAAATACCTATTATATTTTTTCAACATCGTCCCGTCTACCATCGCCTTTGAAATACGGCAACACAGCACTTCTGCGAAGGAGTCGGCTGACAAAACCAGTTAGCCAACAACGCGTTTTGTGCCTGTTTCTATAGTACGTAAAGTTAACTGCGTATTTGGGCTACCATACAGACCTCATTTTTTTAGGCCGCTGGCAAGTTTTTTCCGTCGGCTCAGAGAGCTCAGTGGCGTTTCGTATGTTCGGGAGTTAACGTGTGCAAAATGAGTAAACAGGGAAGAACTTGCATTTTCAAGCACGAGAAATAATTGCCAATGTTATAAGGGTTTGCCTTCCTCCATTAGTCTAAGGCATCACTGTTAAGAATAATATTCACAATAAATTAAATAACAATTATATGAAAATTAAGTCAGTGAGTTACACAAAATTGAGCTACGCCCCTGAACTGTGACTAATTCTATAATATTTGCGAGTTCTTCCCCCTTACGTCGCACGCATTCTGCCGTAAGGAGGACTATACCAAACCTACCAAATTTTGTGAGGTACCTATAGGTACCTACTTAATCTGTAGTAGTTCTTATTGTATATTGCACATAACGAATATTATTCAAATTATGTGGGAATTCATGGTACTAATTAGAATCCCAGATATACAAGAAAAGGATTTTAATCATTTCACGGTAAGGAATATTAGGTAAATGTAATTTTTATTTGTTCTCTAAAATATTATAGGGAATTACAGAAATAATAACTGACAAAAAATATAAGAACAAAAATAAACCAAGCTGTTGAACATTTGAGTTTCCAAAGTAGGTATCAAGTAAAATAATTGATAGAAATTTCCTGATTTCGTGCTAAAACACGAACAATAATATGATTTATGCTGAATAAGTAATGAGTCAAATGCTTTTTAAAGGCATAAGTGCATGTTTTGAATATTTTATTAGAGGAAGAGACCCAAATTTGAGATATGTGCCTAATTTGAGATAGCTCCTTATATTAAAGGATATGTAACACCATCTAACAGAAATAGCCTAGACTAATTAAAATAAACTGGGGTGGAATGTTAAAGTGGTAGTTGAGCGCTTCAGTTGGTTTGTTTCTGTACAAAAGCACGTTTGGTGTGATTTGACTGCTAAAATTTTTTTGATAGTATAAATAAACTGGTATTTACAGTCAAGGTGAAGTGTAAAAAAAATTATGTGTCATAGCTGTGATAGTAGTTTGTATAGGAGGTGTTACTTATTGAAATCTGGCACTATTTTTTATAACTAACGTAAAATACTGTTGTCAATTTTTTAAACTGAAAGTTCCTAATTTGAGATACCAAATGGGTTCTGTTCTCAGAGAAATAACTCCTTGGTTATTTCTCTGAGGTTCTGTTAAATGAGACTATCTCAAATTAGGCACCCAAACAATATTTTCATTTTTTTCATTACACATGCCAAAAAATACAAGAAATGGGACTCTCATGCTATGGTAGACGATGTAAAGGAAGTGCGTAATTGGGATGTCCGTCTGTCTCAAATTAGGCACCCTGTCTCAAATTAGGCAACCTTTTATTTTATGGGGCAATTGACAAAAAAAAAGTATAAATTGAATAATTTGTCTAGATCGTTATTTTAATGTAGTTTCTTTGCATCACTGTTTTGTCAATACACTAAGCAAGTATTCCAATACAATTTTAATTAAAAATAATTAACGGTGAATTTTATTTCGAATTTATAAAAAAAGTGTCTCAAATTTGGGTCTCTTCCTCTAGTCCAATAACATAAGTCGAAGGGTCAGCAATCCAAATAATAGTTGTTTATGTACTAAGGCACTGAAGATTAACTTTTCTGGCCGAGGCAAATAAACCACATGAGTCATAAAAAGAATTTCAGTGCCGAGGTAGTACATATTATTTTTTTTTAATCGGAAAAAATGTTTTATTAGGCAAAAAAATAATCATAAGGGATCACCCGTCCATGAACCGACTGCGCGCAGCGTTGCTTGTCTTTGTCGATCGCTCTACCTAGGTCAAGTATGACGAGGCACGGCGCTTCCCAACAGGAACTCCAAACTGCTGCCTGTTGTGCAGCCTCCATGAAAAATATATTGATATTCAAACCTACTAAAATATTTATACTGAAAGATTGCGCTGCTATTGGTAACGATTTCGCAATGTGTACGAAAAGTTAAATGACCCTTTATTGGCCGGGTTTTGAATATTTGGTCACTTTTGACGGGCGATGGCTCCGCGTTTGACGTTTGATGTTTACATCTCGTCAAGGTCTCCATATTTTAAAAAAATCGTACAATAAATGGTTATAGTTCAGTGCCGATTTCTGAGCTTTTAATGATGATATTGATACACTTCACTGCCGATTTTAAGAAAATATCTTTTCTAGTTGGGGAAATTGCACTGGTTTTGACCACATTCTTTTCTTTTACAGAATGTCGAAGGGAAACCCCCCACCGTACTCTACAGGGCCACCTCCAGCTGGGTTCTATCCACCACCCACCAACGCTGGTCATCCACAGCCACCTGGTGGTCATACTGGTAAGTTGTAACAAAGAAACGACCTCTCTTTTAAAGGACTTTTTATTATACTTTTTTGAAAACACCTTATTTTCATCTGATTTAGCAATAATGAAAGATGGGGTGTTTCGGGCTAGCGCACGGAAACAGCGCGTGGAAAAACTTTCCGTGCGCTGAATAAAAATACCGAATATATGGCTTTAAAATAGAAATATACAGCAAACTAAATTTAATAAACTCTACATGCTCTCTGATATTTAACATATACCTATTTTGTATTTTAATTCGTAAGTGTTTCAATATTTAGATACATTTCTGTAATTTTTTTGACGTTTTGTTCACCTTATCTGACAATAACTAATTTACAACAAAGCACCTTTGAAATAATTTGAGAGTAACCATGGAAACGCATCATACATACCAAACACTATATTGTCTGCATTGTTTATTTTTTGTCAATTAAATTTATTATAATATGCCGATAAAATGTTTTGAGTTTCCGTTTTCAAAGAAGTATAATAAAAAATATCGTTCATTAAGAGTCCAGAAATAGATTTTTCCGTGCTTGCATGACTTCCCGTGTTCGGCTGCGCTCACATGGGAATTTGTCACGCGCGCACGGCAAAATCTTTGTTTCCAGACTCGTAATGAAATATACTATTTATGTTATAAAAAAATAACAAGCAACTGGTACACCTTGGAATGATTGTTTCATTTGTAGTTGGAGTTAGGATTCATAAAAATGTCTTAATATTTGAGATGCTTTAGCAGATTAATAGAAAAAAGGTTATGTCAACTCAAAACACTTTATTCATTCGATAATTCACGAGACAATAATAAGTGGTAAATGGCAATTATTGTTATTTGAAGTTATCGTTAGTAAATGTTAAATACAGGCAGTTTATCTATTGTAAAGCATAATATGACGTTTTTAGCACACGTAAACTATTATCGCAGGTTGTTTTCTTGGTACTTGTCATTTCTCATAGTGCCCATAATTTTTTAACGGTTTCCAAAGATAATTAATTAGGATATTTTGTAAACTTTTTATTTCATTAATATTTTTGCGTTCAAGTAATACATTATTTGAGGAAGTTCAGTTCATAGGACAGAATTTTTTAGTAGGTAAATACAAATTTAAAAAAAAGAGCAAGTATTATACGGCGTACAATATAATACTGAAATAAGTTTTATTCCTAGCATATAATCGAAAAACATTTTCATTTGGCGTAATATCGTGCTTCCACTTCACATTTGCAATTTTTATAACGATTGCAAATAAATTACTAGATTAAAACTAGGGAATTATCTATATTTGAAGGTTATATCAAGGTTAAAGTAATTATTACTATAACAACTAAATATAGGTAACATCTAAATGCAAAATAAAATTATCGCACCCAACTACTGTGTTATACAGGGTGAGTCATTAATAATGGCACATAGTGCAACCGCATATATTTTGGGTCAAAATATTACGATTGGGCCTAATATGCCTTATAGAAATGTTGTTTGTTTAAGAGATACAGGGCGTTAAAGTTTGTTATTATTCTCCATCCCCAAAAGCATAGCAGTGCCAAATTTCAGTTCAGCAGCAGCTTGATTATGTTGGGAGATCTATCCAAAATGCCCCCAACTAATCTTATAAAGAATCCCAGGAAGGAGCAAATTTGGGACAGTCTCTGGTACCTACACAAACGCCTATGCCACTTTGGTGCATGGCCTCAAAAGTTAATTTAAATTGCAAAATTACTTACCAATAGATTATTATCCTCATTTTAGTTTTGGCGGTCAGGGAATTAAGTGCCACAAGTAACTCAAAACAAGTATCTAAATACTAGGGTTCCTGGATCCAGGAACTTTATTAATTACCACATACTGACACATATCACCATGACAAATATGAAAATATTGTGCCAAAACTTGGTTACTACAGCCCGATTTCCATCTCACGTATTTTATAATACACATATAGAGCTTTGACTCCTTCCTGGCATTCTTTATTCAAATGAAAATAAATATAAATAGTAAAACGCATTCAACAAAACCAAATAATAATATTAACAACATAAGTATTTCTGACCATGAGAAAATTAATTGGAACAAGTACCTAATTTGTTACAATAGCTACTGATAAACTTGACCTGTTTGGACAACCTTGAACAGTGTTTGCGCCAACTTTCGCAATTTTGATAAATTGCTGGGTACTATATTATGCTTGTGGAAAATACATACAAATACGAATGTTCTAATAGTTGAAAAACCTCGATTTGATAAAAAAAAATGTCAAGAAAACCACGGGCGTAGCCAGGATTTAGTTTTGGGGGGGGGGTTTAGTTTGAGAAGTAAATAAAACAACAAAAATATACTTACTTGAAATTTGATATCTATATATTCATCCGAAAAACTACGACATATTTATAAAGTTCTTAACTTTAAATGAAATGGATAAATTAATTTCGTTCCTCTGCGCTAAATCTAAAACCATTAAAGAAGAAATCTTCGGCTTTTTCTTTTAAATATATCCACTACTTCATCTGCATGAATTTCTGTTCCATAGTGAATGTTCATTAGAGCCAAACCATTAAGTCTGTTTTCACTTGTAGTGTTTCGTAAATAGTTTTTCAGCCTCCTTAGGCTCGAGAAAGACCTTTCTGGGGTAGCAGTGGATACAGGAATGGTAGCCAAGATTTGTAGTAATGTGTAAATATTAGGATAAAGGTTTTTATCGCACATATCTAGGCATTCCAAACTAGATTTCGGGGTATTCAGTCTTCTTATCAGCATGCAAGGTAGCTGAAGCTTTGATAGCTAAATCCAAATTTGTTTCTTTATTAGAAACCCCTTGACCTTGACTACACCACTTTTTCCAGTAGTCCATACCTTTAAGTTTATCACCCTTCCTTTTTTCCCCTCCATTTTTCGACAGTAATAATGATTCACGTATCTATCCTTAACAAGGTCATCGAATAACAGCGCACTAAAATTACTCACTTACACGGTACACTTAATTCTCTTCACTATTCGTTCACCACTTTTCACTTTTATTCGCTTCGAGTTCGCATGGAACAATACTGCCGTAAGCGCGGTCACGCGCCGCGGCGCCGCTTATATAGCAGCCCAGTAGCCGTCCAGAAACTTCCACAAAGTTCCGCTCATTTCGACCTAGGGGCGTGGCGAATAATCGAGAAACAACGCAAAGTGTCCCTACAATACAAAATAGTTCGGCTGCAACTGCGTCTGCCTCTCGTCAAAAGATGGCGCTAGGCGCTACTATTACTACATATATTCAAACGTAATAATAATTTAACTCTTCACTCCTCGTATTTTTTCGGTATAATATTAGGTAATATTTTGCTTATTTCGGGGGGGGGGGGGGGGGGGGGTTGAACACCCGAAACCCCCCCCCTTGGCTACGCCCGTGAAGAAAACAATACTGAATGAAAGATTATGATGTAGTTATGCTTTTTAGATTTTTGCATGTATCACTAATAGAAAATTGTTGTTTCAGTGATAGTGACACAGAGCGTTGCACCAATGATACTTGGTCCAAATCCTTGCACGGCCACATGCCCTTCGTGTCACGCTCAGATAGTAACCACCGTCGAAACGGAAGCTAGTACCAAAACCCATCTGTTCGCCTTACTCTTGTGCCTGTTTGGGTAAGTCGAGTTTTTATACAGCATAGAAACGGGAAATCCGAAACGAGGGCATCTAATTTTGAAATTCATGCATGGGGGGATGAAAAAATTTGAGCTTTATGTGTTCATTCTGGGTTGATGTTGATCAGCTTGCTTTCTGTTGCAGGTGTTGGCCATGTTGCTGCATTCCGTATTGTGTCGACTCCTGTCAAAACCAAAACCACTACTGCCCGAACTGCAGGGCGTACCTCGGCAATTATTCAAATTAGGGGAGATCATCTTTGTCCATGAAAGAATTGAAAACTACGCTTGGAAATACAATATTGAATATATTTAGTTGTCCTTAAATATAGAGGCCTATAATGGCACTTGTGCTTATGTGATTTGTTTTTATATTTGTATACGAAACATTTCCAAAAAATAATGTATAAACACGCACAAGATGTGTCAAAAATTTTACAAAATACTTTTGTATTATGTATTGTCACAATTCATAAGAATCGGCTATAATTTTGTATTTGTTCCAACTGCTTCACATTTTTTATAGTTGTATCACAGAAAATATATATGTAGGTGGTAAGGACTACCTTCTGTGTTTTGTGTATAAGAAACAATTACTTTGTTATATTTCAATTATTATATTATATGGTACCTACCCTCGATGGAGGAAGGTCAATCAAGGATGGTACCTGTTTGCATTTTACGGAATTTATTATTGCTTTGTGATTTTTGTTTTGTATCTTATTCATGAAGTAACAGTAACAAACTGTTTGTTACGAACAACAGTTCAAAATATATCAGTTTGTGACAAATAATTATGGTGTTTATTATTTTTACTAACTTACCATTTTCAACTGAGTAGAAAGTATAGAAATTTTCTCTAGCAGAAATAAACTCTAAATGGTTAATCTGTCAATTTATTCATGAAGTAGTCTTTGCACCAAACCACGAAACAATGGCGCACAGCACACTAGCACACTAGGACCCAAATACATTTTTTTGCAAATATTTCAATATTTGTATTATGTGCATAGTGATGTGAAGATCCATCCTGGATCTTTTAAGCTTTGTTTTCACATAAATATTAGCAAATTTTGATAAATAAAATAAAGCTTTATGTGACGGACAGAATTTGGGATGATTATCTGTCAATTTGTGCATCAAGTAGTCTTTGGCACCAAACCACAAAACAATGAAAATCTCGGCATCTGCGACTTGTATTTATCTTGCCTTTGTTGACAGATACAGACAGAGATATTTCTCTGGATACAGATCAAATGGGACACATAACCTTAAATTCCCTTTTGAAAGTAAACAAATATGGCGGACGTATGTAAACAAAACAGGGCTTTTCATTTGCAGGGGCCTGCTGTGTTGCTGGATTCCATACTGTGTGGACAGTTGTCAGGATCAAGTTCATTATTGCCCCCATTGCAATGCATATCTAGGAAAATTTTCAGGTTGATGAATGTAAACAAATAACGTGAGGTAAATAATAAAACAATTTTTAACTGAGTGTACCTTTTATTGCTTCAAACACAACAAAATAATTCATGCTACATAAATATATCATCCGAAGATCTTAGATGTTTTTGTTTTGAGCAAAATCTTTAGGGGTTACCCTTAAATTACCTATAATTCTTTATATTCTAATAAAATTTATATAAAAATATTATCAGTACATTTTTCATACCTTGTGCATTTTTGATTAGCACCGATAATAAACTTCTAAGTAAAAAATACAAAATGGCAGCGCAGTCATAATTACAAAAAATACCTATATAATAATGCACAAGCTATGAAGAAAACAGCCAAAATAATAATAGTAAATAACAATATGACGTTATGCAGGATAAACAAAAGAGCATAAACGTCAAAAATTACGTGGGCTTTGGAAAAACAACGAAACAAAACAATTCAAGGATGTAAACTGGTTTGGAACTAGTAACCGTCAATGCGATTGGTTCAACGAAATTCAAACCCTCCAATGATGTTGACAGTTACTAGTTAGGAATAATTGTTCCGCAAACATATAAGAAGATAATGTTCGTATATTATTGTTTGGCACTTAATTATCACTAGACAAAAAACTGCTCCAAATTGGCGGATGGATCGAATTTAATGTCGACGTTCCCCAATTCTTCTTTGGCACGGTTCGCGCCCAGGCGCACGCGATTCAAGTTTATCTGCACGTCATTGGTATACAGGGGACACCTTAAAAAATCGAACGATCAAAATCGTTTGCCATTTTTAAAAATTAAACATTACCCGCCGGCGCCGAAGTGCGAATAGTCTTTAATGGCGACGCCGCAAACGTAACACATTTTGGCGCCGCAGTTGCAAGTCATCTTGTTGCAACCGTTCGATTTTATGAAAGCCTTCTTACAACTGTGGCAGGTCCTGTAAGTTACACAATAAACCTAACGCAATAAAACGACAACGAAAACAAAACAATCATTAAACCCAATCCAAGTAGCACATTAGGTGCGCTATTCTGCTTAAAACTTTATAAAAAGTATATTGCGGCAATTAATATGGCCAATTGGTTTTATTAAGGAAATATCAAATTGCTTATTCAGTAAATTAGCCAAATAACGTTGCTGTTAATACAACTTTACAGTATTTTTATAAAGGTGCTTTATTGCGCCATTTTATATAGCATTATTTTTACTTCTTAAAAGCTTTATTAGAAGCCTTTTTATAGAATAAGTAAAACAGATTTGTAAGAGTTATATAAACTTGCATATAGATTCCATAAAGTAATCTAATACTCCAACTTTTGCTTTATTGTGGCTGGATACTATAGAGTTTTAAGCGTGATTAAAGTATAATTTCTCAGCAATATATTTATTTATATTTAAGACAAATAGCTTCTAATATAGCTTTAGTATAGATTATGTATAAAAGCTTTGTAACTATCACCAAGAGAATATTTTCTGTAGCAAGTATATAGTTTAAATGCTCTTTTAGAACTATATGCCAGCAGATGTTTTGACTGTAAAAAGTATTTTTCCGGTGTTAAAATAAATTAAAAATTAAAACGATAGATAAAACTGTCATAGAGACAGACAGTGTCAAGTTGAAGGTCTTTATCTTTACCTGTTTTTGGAAATAAATAATAAACAAAAAACCTTACAATATTCTTATAACCGATACCTTATTGTAGCTACCTATTTCTGCTATTTATTTATGGTCATAAAGTATTATTTGTGATTAGCGTTTAATTTATTCACAATCTAGAGAAAAAGTTAAAATAAAATAAGATTAATAAATCACATTATATTATTATTTATTTACTTGGGTGTTGGGCCAATTCCCAAAATGAACTTATTGCAAAATGTGTGTTTAACGATATTAATAAAAATCAATTAAAAAAGAAATATGTAACGTCCAACGAGAGATGGCACTGGAGACATAAATTCAACGAAAAAGGAAGACTACAAATAGTAAATTCGTGAGATAATAAAGCATTATTATTTATTATAACTTCTTTAAATTCTCCTGATAATTTATAATTGCTTAATAAGCGGCTATAAAACAAATGACACCTTTATGCAGAATAGTGCTCTTTAAACGATTTATAAGTGATCGTATGGTGACCTTTTTGAAAGAAGCCATTTTGTATAGTGGAAAAGAAGGTGATAGGGCGGCCATATTGATATGATCAATATTTTTTTTAACGTTAGAAGGAAATTTTGGCATTATTGTTTTGATAATTAGTTATAATACATTCAGAATATGTAACGCAATTTATTTAAATACAGAAGTTGTGAAAAAACGGGAAAAAATAAAAATATATATATTTTTTAATTAATTTCAAGGAATTTTCGAGGCGCAGTTGTTATTTCGCACTAAAATAAGTGGTTTTACCATAAAACGTTGTTGGCAGATGAATTTCGAGTCCAGGGCGAGCAATAAAATTAATAATATACAGGCAAAAGAGTCTTATTAGGCACCAGATTCTACTTCGTTATTCAACAAAGTCGTCATATTTCTGTTTATGAGTGTGAGAACACAGTTATTACAAAAATGATTTTTTAAAAGATTTGTTCATCAATATATACTATAGTATGAGATATTTAAGTCATATTTGGTATTCGTTAAAACGGCATGGGTTAGCATAAAACCTGTTAATATCGAACATCTTGCACAACCAGTGGCGGAGTGGTAAGATTATTTTTAGAAAAAAAATGAATCATCTTGTATTTTAACAAAAGTATTGAATTTTTTATGTAGATTTTAATTGCAGACAAAAATGTCCTCTTGGTATTTTTTCACATGTGTTATAGTTTAATGGCAATGGTAATACTTACCCATTCAAGGTTTTACTTTTCGAGATACAGAGCGTAACGTTAATTGTATCTTCCTTAAATGTTTTAGACCCCGTAACTTCAAAAGTATAGCCATAAATAGGTAAGTTTATTGGAAAAAATTACTTTATTTAAAGTAGCAAACACATTATTTCTACTTTAAGTATTACTTATGGAGCAATTATAGCAGAAATACCCGGAAATAATACACAAAAATTAAATTTGCCATTAAACTATAACACATGCGAACAAATACCAAGAGGACATTTTTGTCTGCAATTAAAATCTACATAAAAAATTCTATACCTTTTATTAGAATACAAGGTGATTTCTTTTTTTCTAAAAATAAGTTTACCAATTACCCACTTCTCCGCCACTGGTTGTGCAAGATGTTCGATAATAACAGGTTTTATGCTAACCCATGCCATTATAACGTATACCAAATATGACTTAAAAATCTGAACTAGTTTAGTAAATATTCAATAAAGTCCACATATTTTTTCCAACTTTAACACCCTGTAACTTTTTTATAAGGCCTTAAAATGATATAGTTTATAGAAGAAAGAGCGGTTATTTTTTGAAGATCTATGACCTGTTAAAGTCCTGCTACAAAAAACCGATTCACCCTGTATAAAAAAGCGGTATACAGGGTGACCATATTTCGAGTCTATGCATGGGGATCTTGGTTGTCTTAAGAGATACGAGGTCGGTTAAATTGGGGCAAAGTTGCGGAATTTGATGCCGAGTAACATGGTAAAAAGAAATTTTGGCTGGCCCTTTTCGTTTTGAAAATAATGCGAAAGAACTGAAAATTGTTGTTTTCGTTTTTATTTTTTTAAATGAAAACGAATGGCGCTGGACATTTCTAAGTTAAACATTATTAAGGCACTTTTTTACAAGGAATCTAAATATGACCACGCGTTTTTTTTCTCGCCTCCTTGGACAAAGATATGACGATCAACTTTTATTTTTCTTATGGGCACCATATTGGATTTTTGCATTTTTGAAAAGAGGATTTTTTTCTGGTTAAAATGATATGTCACACATTATGCTTTACGTTGTTTTTCTTGCAGTAATATCAAATTAATCGTTTTTGCATAGAGTGCCTTGGAAACGTAAGCCCCATAATATTGTTTAATGGTTCAGTAAAAATTCAGTTAATGTTAAGTTTATTGATTAAATAAATCATAAACGTACAACGAGAGTATGATCTGAGATCTTGTTATTTATTCTCCATTTGCCATATAACACATTAACACTAAAATAGTCAAACTGGAAACACAAGAACAACAAAAAGCTAGACGAGTAGACATTCCTATTTTACAATAAATGTTCAATTTGTCTTCGTCGTTCCTCAAAGCACAATGCAGCACGTTTCCTTAAATTGTTTATAGCTCGTCCAATATCCCTTCGACATCATTTATATTTGAGGAATAGTAAATCTGAATCATGTCACGCTTTTACTCATGTGAAAATGACATTTTTTCAGTAAAATAAAGTATCAGTGACACTTAAAATTGTACTAAACTATCAAACGTTATATTGGGCTTGTGTTTCCAAGGCATTCTATGTAGAAATGTCAAACATTATGGGGCTTATGTTTCCAAGGCACTCTATGCAAAAACGTCAAACATTATGGGGCTTACGTTTCCAAGGCACTCTATGCAAAAACGATTAATTTGATATTACGGCAAGAAAAACAAAGTAAAGCATAATGTGTGACATATCATTTTAACCAGAAAAAATCCTCTTTTCAAAAATGCAAAAATCCAATATGGCGCCCATAAGAAAAATAAAAGTTGATCGTCATATCTTTGTCCAGGGAGGCGAGAAAAAAAATGCGAGGCCATATTTAGATTCCTTGTAAAAAAGTGCTTTAATAATGTTTAACTTAGAAACGTCCAGCGCCATTCGATTTCGTTTAAAAAAATAAAAACGAAAATGGCAATTTTCAGTTCTTTCGCATTATTTTCAAAACGAAAAGGGCCGGCCAAAATTTCTTTTTACCATGTTACTCGACGACAAATTCCGCAACTTTGCCCCAATCTAACCGACCTCGTATCTCTTAAGACAACCAAGATCCCCATGCATAGACTTGAAATATTAATACTTTATTTCTTAAGTTAAAGTGTACAATAACAGTACAGTAACCAAGAAAAGGTCAAGCTAAATATACCCACATAGTAAAACACATATTATAATAAGAACTCGTTGACAGAATAATGGACTTGCTCGACTAACATTTTCTTTAGACCATATTTAGACACTTTAAGATACGAATGTGAACTTTTACAGCTCAAAAATGCCGCAATGTTTTTATAAACAAAGATGCACAGTTCATATATGTACACTCCAGCAAGAGTCAAAATCCTCAAATTTCGAAATGATTGTCTGCATGATTCACGCCAATTCAGACCAGCAATGATTCTTACAGCATACTTTTGTAGTATAAAGACCCTATTAACATGAATATGAGAGCAGTTACCCCAATTCACAATGCCATAGCGGAGGTGACAGTGGAAATTTGCATAGTACAGACTGAGAAGAATGTGTTTACCACAGTGACTAGACATGAATTTAAGGGCATAACAACCCTTTTGCAGCCTTTCACACAAGCTGCTGATGTGAGGCTCCCAAGACAGCCTATGATCAAAAACAATGCCCAGCATCTTAACTGTTTCAACACTTCTGACACATCTATCAGTATCTCTAAAAATCTCAAAATTATCATCATGATCCCTAAGTGAAAACTTCATTAATGCTGTCTTGCTCAAATTTAACATGAGTTGGTTTTTATCAGCCCATATGAGAATTTGATTGTACACAGATTGCACCGAATCTATCAAAGCTGAGGGATCTCGGTTAGAAACAAGTATATTAGTATCACCAGCGTATGTAATCGTTTTGCTAAGAGGCGAGAAGTCTGACAGATGCTGAATCAAGTCATTAGCATACAATATAAAGAATAGTGGACCCAGAATGGACCCCTGAGGTACACCCGACACCTTCATACCTCGTCAGAGCTTCGGTCATCTTGTTCTCTATGAACGTCCTCCTCTTCACGTCCTCGTCGTACTCGATCTCGTCGCACCGCAAAGGTATGTGCGCCTCGTGCCTGCACTCCCGGCACGACTCGACCATGCATTCCGGATTGCCGCACTTGAAGGTCTTCTCCTCCGCCGCCACCACCATCGCGAAATAGCAGAACGGGCACGTCTCCAGCCCGTCCACCCCCGCCTGCTTCAGCTCCTCGCTCTGGACCCGCTGGAACAGCCGGCCGAAGGTCCTCTCCGGCAGCACCATCTGCAAGGTGCGCAGGCTGAACGCGCCGTCGCAGTCGTCGAAACAGGGGAACCCGGTCTCGGCCCGGCCGATCACGTGTTCGGTACCCTTGAGGACGCACTCCTTGCAGAAGGCGCAGTCCCTGGTGCAGAAGTAGCACTCCTCGGGGATGAGCTCGTCGTCGAAGCAGCACCGGCAGGTGACGAGGAGGTTGAACTTGCGCGCCTCCTCCTTCTGTCTTTGGTAGACGTCGTCGCCGTACTTTTTGAACCGTCCTATCACCCTCCTGTGCTTGAGGTAGGCGATCTGGAGGAACGCACAGGGTGCAGCAATGTTTTTATTATACTTCTTTGAAAACACCTTATTTTCATCTGTTTTAGCAATAACGAAAGATGTTTTTTTTCGGGCTAGCGCGCGGAAACAGCGCGCGGAAAAACTTTCCGTGCGCTGAATAAAAATACCGAATATATGGCTTTAAAATAGAAATATACAGCAAAGTAAACTAAATTTAAGAAACTCTATATGCTCTCTGATATTTAACATGTACCTATTTTGTATTTTAATTCGTAAGTGTTTCAATATTTAGATACATTTCTGTAATATTTTTGACGTTTTATTCACCTTATCTGACAATAACTAATTTACAACAAAGCACCTTTGAAATAATTTGAGAGTAACCATGGAAACGCATCATACATGCCAAACACTATATTGTCTGCATTGTTTATTTTTTGTCAATTAAATTTATTATAATATGCCGATAAAATGTTTTAAGTTTCCGTTTTCAAAGAAGTATAATAAAAAAATATCGTTCATTACACGTCCAGAAATAGATTGTTCCGTGCTTGCATGACTTTCCGTGTTCGGCTGCGCCTCACATGGGAATTTGTCACGCGCGCACGGAAAAATCTTTGTTTCCAGACTCGTAACGAAATATACTATTTTACTGAAATCGAAAATATTCACACAAAAAAGTTATGACACGTTTAAGAAACTCCATCCAATTTTGAGCACCCTGTACATGGGTATACATTCTAGAAAATCTCAGAACAAAGAACACACATAGAAAAATATTGTAAATTACCAATTAGCATTGAGTAAAGGATCTAGTAAAAGGAAAATTATATTGCTTCTGTTAATGACCTGTTGTCAAAAATGTCAGGACATTTTTAAATGTGCCTGTCTATTCTAGAAAGGTTCAGAAAGAAAGAACACACATTGTAAAATATTGACCATTCACCACTAAGTAAAGGAGAAAAATAAATTGTTTCTATTCGGACCTGTTGTTAAAAATTTCAGGACATTTTTAAATGAATCTGTCTATTCTAGAAAAACTCGGAAAGCACACACATGCTAAAACATTGTAAATTACCAATAATTATTACCATTGACTAAAGGAATTAGGAACAATTATCTAGTAAAAGAAAAATGATAACGGTTCTGTTATGACCTGTTGTCAAAAATGTCAGAACATATTTAAATGTGTCTGTCTATTCTAAAAAAGCTCAGAAAGAACACACATTGTAAAATATTGTAAATTATTACCAATTACCATTGAGAAGAAAAATGAAATTGTTTCTGTTATGACCTGTTGTCAAAAATGTCAGGACATTTTTAAATGTATCTATCTATTCTAGAAAAACTCTGAAATGACACACATGCTAAAGCATTGTAAATTACCAATTACCATTGACTAAAGGAATTAGGATCAATTATCTAGTAAAAGAAAAATAATATCGCTTCTGTTATGACCTGTTGTCAAAAATGTCAGGACATTTTTAAATGTGTCTGTCTATTCTAAAAAAGCTCAGAAAGAACACACATTGTGAAATAATGTAAATTATTACCCATTACCATTGAGAAGAAAAATGAAATTGTTTCTGTTATGACCTGTTGTCAAAAATGTTAGGACATTTTTAAATGTATCTGTCTATTCTAGAAAAATTCGGAAATGACACACATGCTAAAACATTGTAAATTACCAATTACCATTGACTAGAGGAATTAGGATCAATTATCTAGTAAAAGAAAAATTATATTGCTTCTGTTAATGACCTCTTGTCAAAAATGTCAGGACATTGTTAAATGTGTCTGTCTATTCTAGAAAATAGACCTTCAGACAGTGACAGATTTTTCCTACTGATTTTCTCATTTATGCCTTGGAGAGGGTTGAAAGGTAAATCGATGCTGAGTCGGAAAATAGTAATTTTAAGTTTGGCCCCAGGGGAAAACATATTATCGAAAATTCTATTTTTGAAAACAAAAAAAAAAGGTACTAATTCTCACTTATGCCATGTTCACCGTATGATTTCTTATACTATTCCGACCTCGAAAACCCAAAAGCATTGTAGCGTGTGGAAAAAGGGTTGAATTAAGGGTTTGGGAGATCACACAAACATGACTTAATTAAACCCTTTTTCCACACGCTACACTTATGCCTTTGGGTTTTCGAGGTCGGAATAGTATAAGAAATCATACGTTGAACATGGCATGAGTGAGAATTAGTACCTTTTTTTTCTGTTTTGAAAAATCGAATTTTCCATAATATGTTTTCCCCTGGGGCCAAACTTAAAATTGCTATTTTCCGACTCAGCATCGATTAACCTTTCAACCCTCTCCAAGGCATAAATGAGAAAATCAGTAAGGAAAATCTGTCACTCTCTGACGGTCTAAAAGCTCAAAAAGAATAACACACATTGTAAAATATTATAAATTACTAGTTACAACTAAATAAAGGAATAAGATCAATAGTCTAGTAAAATAAAAGTGAAATTATTTCTGTTCTAATTTGTTTAATTAAATGTTGCAATAAGTTATTGAGCTTTTGATTTATGACATTATAATTGGTAATGAAACCATATCTGACACTGGGGAAATTAAAAACTTATTTATAGATAGAAGCTTTGTTTTATTTCTCTAGAGGAAAGTTATTTTGAAGAATTAAAGAATTTTGATATTAAGATAATGAAAATATTACTCGACACCATAATTTTCTATTTAAGAAATCTAAAAACTTATTTAAAGGCAAACCTAAACCTGTTTTACTAGGATGAAGAAATATAAAAGAAATAAAAAAATCTTTGGTAGCTAATCAATAATAGATCATTTTTATAATAAATATGCCTATTATGTTCAAACACATGTGCAAGAAAAATTGTAAAAAAATGTCTAAAAGGTAAATTTTTAATTAAAATATAAATAGAGGACTTTACCGACAAAGTCTTGTTACTATAATTTTTTCAACTTACTTCTTGTAAAAGTGCCAGATTTTTCGAGTCACCACCATCCTCCATCTCCCTTCTCTTCTTCATCCCTTTCTTAAGCCTATCGAGTTTGTCACAAATCTTTATCAAATTTTTATTCTTCCATCCGTAAACCAGATCTATGTGCCTCTTTCTAATATTTCCATACTGGTTATAAAGGAAAGTTATCGCATATTTTTCGTCTTCTTCTTTCACATTCTCCGCGCTTAGAGGCGGTTTTCTGTCCGGATTTCTAAACGTCTCTTCCGGATTTGGGAATAACTTTAAAAATTTGTTAACGTTAAAATTTTCGTCTTTATACAATTTAAGGTTATCGTCTTCCTGCCGTTTTCTAAAAAAAAACACGGTCCGCACTCCCAAGTTCTTTAATTCGACACTATAGAGGGAAACACAGCCATGATAAGCAACTAAATATTATTTCTTATCTAAGATAAGAACCGCTTAGCCCTCTATATTGACAAATTTATAAATAACAACCGAGACTTACTTGATGTAATCCTTCATAGTAGGATAATCATTTTTTTCAGTGGCAGTATTCAAAAACTCCTCGACGAGTTCATTAAAATTGCTTTGTTCGGCAAATTTATTGGCTTCGTCCCTCAGATACGAAGGGTCGGCATTGGGCAGAGCGTCCTTCAGCTGCTGCCAGACAACCAGCGGATCGGCTTCGGTCTTTTCGTACCCATCTAGCAGGCATATTTCGAAAGTTACAAAAAACAAACGCGGAGATACCTAGATACCTTGAGTGAGTACGTCGCAGGCCCTGCCAAAGTCGAAGTTGAGACGTCGCTCGCGACAAAAGTCCATTATGAAACTGGGGGAGGCGTCCGGGAATATAGCCAATAAATTGTGATAATGTTGGTTCAGTTGAATATCGTCGATTGGTTGTCCGTATCCTACGGCACCTACATTCGAAACAAATCAAAATTTGCCAGGCTCCCTTCTTAAGTACCCCTAAAGCCCGATTTATAAACTTTGACGTTTGACGTTGCCGTTTGACGTTCGAAAGTTGGACATCCAAGATTTGATGTTAGTATTTATAAACTGAAATTCCGTTGCCGTTTGACGTTCCGTCGGGGATAACCAACTTTTATCTTTTTCCGTTTGCCGTTGCAGCTCCGGCCAATGAAGTGCCTTTTTAAGGGTCACGTGGGAGGTCACATGGTTTCCCATTGTATCAGCTGATCATCTGTATTGATTTTGTGTAATATTTAAATATTAATTATCCAAAATAACGCTACATGGTAGAAAACAGAATGGATTCAGAGTTGCTAAATCAGAATATTATAAAATCGAACGACTTCGCTCCGATGACGATGATTGTTGTTTTATGCTTTATTTTTCTGGCGTTGATAACACGCAGGCGTACAGAAAATCCTAAACGGAACGGAAAAAGTTTATGAACGACTTGGAAACAGCAGCTGCGTCAACGTCAAACGGAAACTTCAAACTGCAAACGGCAACGTCAAACGTCAAAGTTTATAAATCCGGCTTAAAACACTCACCCTGTAACTCGATATCTTCAACTTCTTGATCTACGCCACCGATAAGCATGTTGACCATTTGATCAAATTTTTCGTCGACACCTGCATTAGGGAACATCTCTTCAACAATCGTTATGATGTTGATTATTTGCTCGTCTGACCTCTGAGGGAATATATCTTTCAGTTGGGCACAGTAGTTCACTGGAAATGCTGGATCCATATTTTCTTGGGTAGTTTTCAAGGTTATATCCCTAGAAACTCTGCTAGAAAATAGACACAATAATGTCAATGTCAATAATCTTTAATCTCGCAGTGATTTCTGGAATATCCCGCAAGTTATTTATAACTAATATTTAAATATTTTGTTTGTTTACCCCAAAAATATACTAAATTGAAAAGGATAATACATACCAAAAGAAAACATAAGTAAAATAGACAGCTTCCTTATTTTTTTGGGAATCCCAGCTCGACCGAACGAAGGAAATCAACAGATGAAACTCGTTTGCCAAAAAACACTAAAATTTCAACGTTAACTTCTATTTATATTATTTAAATTATGTTCTGGCACGTATATTCATAAAAAGTCTAAAAATGATCTCAAAGCATCTGCGTCGTCCGAGTCTGTGGATAAAATTAATTCACACTATTCACACAAAATCAAAATGTAAAATCAAAAAGATAAGAAAGATTCACAGCACACGCACCACCCACCACAAAATGTAAAAATTAGGATTGGATAGAATCAGCCCTAAAAACACAAACTTGTTGGACTAACTCGAATTTGTCTATTTTCCATAGATAGGTACCTACTTGGAATTATAATGTTCGATTATTTTTTTATCATATATTTTCTGTGATAAGACCATAATTTTCCAAAGCAGCGACATCTATGTAAAATACGGAGAAGCGCAGAATCCGACATGGAACTAAACCAGATGTCTGTGAATTAATAACATTGTAAAGTTAAGAGACATGTCATCGATTACTAAAGTAAAACCCGTGGACGCTAGATGTCGCTGTATTATAAATATTATAAGAGGTGGGCGCTAGATGCCGCTCTATTATACAAACACATAGTTTTCGCCATTTCTTACATTCAGAATTAAAATAACTGGTGACTGGTGGCAAAACTTTTGACAGGAAAATAGGTATTTTTTTATTTATAGGAATAGGCCGGATAATAATAATTATATTATATATTTATGAGTTCGGTAAAAGATCAAGTGGCAAGCTCTGTTTTTCCATGGCAACGAAAAACGAAACGATAATGTTGTTTTTTGGCGCTGATGACGCTGTCAGTGTGAGTGTCAGTCAAGTGCTATGAATTCGTACAGAAAAGTCATCAGAAAAAATGAATTTAATTTTAGTTTGTGTGATAATCAACAATACCCCTTATCAGTGACTTTCTTTCTATAGTCACTGTCACTGCTATTATGTACAGGGTACAGGGTGGTTCATTATAAATTGACACCCGCCTTAACTTGCTAGTTTTTGAGGTTAGAAAAAAAAGTTTTTTTACAAAAGTTTTAGATACTAATACAAAGTTTTTTTGTGACGCTATTGGACCGTGTACAGTGTGTTCTAGAAAGCCGTGGCAGACAACTTATGTTTTTTTAAATGGAACACCCTACATATTTTTGCATTTTTAAAATCTGCTTATCAAGGCAATTAAAATGATATTAAACTTTTTGGCATTATCTTTTTCCGTTTTTGAAAAATTCCGTTTTCAAATTTTATACTAAATTTATTTAACTCGAATTTGTGGATCTCGTGATAAAGATAGATGATCGATGTAATAACAAAAAATATTTGTTTTAAACAAGAGAGTAATATAGTGAAACTCCAAAATGTTTAGGAGCCTATTCAAATTTTACTGATTATATTCTCGCAATAAGAATTTCAGGAAAATCGTAAAAGCTCCTAAACATTTTGGAGTTTCACTATGTTACTCCCTTGTTTAAAACAAATATTTTTCGTTATTACATTGATCGTCTATCTTTATCACGAGATCCACAAATTAGAGTTAAATAAATTTAGTATAAAATTTGAATACGGAATTTTTAAAAAATGGAAAAAGATAATGCCACAAAGTTTAATATTATTTTGATTGCCTTGATGAGCAGATTTCAAAAATGCAAAAATATATAGGGTGTTCCATTTAAAACAACATAAGTTATGGCTGCCACGGCTTTCTAGAACACACTGTATAAGTTCCAATAGCGTCACAAAAAACTTTGTATTAGAATCTAAAACTTTGATATAAAACTTTTTTTCTAACCTCAAAAACTAACGAGTTAAGGGGAGTGTCAATTTATAATGAACCACCCTGTTCCAGTACCCGCACAAACATTCAGTCATTCATCATTTTATAGGAACTAGGTATAGTATCAAAGTCTATTTCTAGACTTTGCTAGTATGCTCCACTTTTAGTCCAAAGGGATTACAGTATTTTAGTGTAATGTGTAAATAATGTAATGTGTAATTTAATTTGATACCTAATAAAGTGATTTATGCAAAACAACAGTGTATATTTTTAAGCAAGGCATGCTCGTGCCACAACTTGTTGCACAATATACAGGGTGTTTCTTAATAACATGGTAATATTTAAGGGGGTGACTTTTGCATCCATTTTGAGAACAAAAAACTTCATATGAACTATATGTCCTAAAAGTCTTAACTTTCGAACTACAGGGAGCTAAAATGTTAAGAAAAAATTATTTTTTTTATTATAGCTTTGATATTACCCTATAGATATTTTTGTGAAATTTGGTACACTCCTTCTATGCATCAAGATGCATTTTCTGACGAACAAACAACTTTATTACTTTTACCAGTGGCGTCTGTACGGGTTTCGAATTGAATATAACTTAAAGAAAAATATCTTACGCCACTGCTTCTTCTTAAAGTAAAAGTTATTTTTGAAATCCCCATTCCTTTCTGAGCAAATGAGGTCTCTTCTTCTTTTTTGATTGACGTACACGGTTTTCGCATAAAAAAAATAAAACTCATTCATTTGCAATATTTTTTAAACGGTAAAATCATGAAATTAAAGTAATGTGCATACTTTGGAATGGTAACAGAAAATTACCCCAAAACCCACAACCACAGAACGTAACCCCACAACGATCGTTGTTTAGCATCCTGTAGTTCAAAAGTTAAGACTTTTAGGACATAATATGTTCATATAAAGTTTTTTCTCATAATAGACCCAAAAATTACCCCCTTAAATATTAGCAAGGTATTAAGAAACACACTGTATTTAGTAAGTACCTACTCTATGAATATTTTTTTTGGTAATTATCCTACCGTTGACTGAAGGTTATCTTCACCCAACGATCCTACCCTCAAATAAGTGAATTCTAGTAGAAGTGCGACGCACCTCGCATCTCCAAAACCGGAGACAGGGAATTCATTATTTTTTCCATCCTCTCTTGGGGAAATGGACCCGGTGCGTTGACACTTGCCGCATAAATAAAACATCTGTTTTGATTTTCGACATTACTTCTCGTCCCTTTAGCTCTCCGCTATAGACGTCGCTTTCTCAACGCATCGCTGGACATTAGTGGAAATTACTTTTTACAGCACACACAGCGGAAGCAAAAAAATGATACAAAACTATTGGTTGTATGTTGTATACAGAAGGAACCTTTTAGAATAATTATTATTGTTGTTATTATTAACTATTTTTCTTCAGCATATTTGTACGTAAATAAACCAGTTTCAATTTTCGTTCCACTTTCACGACAATAATTATTATTGAGGGCAATAATAATGTAACTCGATGAAAGTTTCGTTTACGACTGTTGTCTATGGTTATACGATTTCTTATTTCTTTAGCAAGTGCACTTACAAAATTCGAGGTTAACAATGTCAAGATTATTGAAGTTTTTTTAAATTAGGTACTTATAAAGATGAGATTCGGCGACACAATTAAAATTAGTAGGAAGTGACTCATGTGATATAGGTAGCAGTGTTTGTTTTACAAAATTGTGCTCTCCAATGTAAAGAAATTAGGCAAAGTAAGAAGGTAAGAAAAAAGCGTTGTTATTGTCCTTTACACTTTACATCCACTTTTAATTGTTATAAAAAATATCTTATTTGATTTGATTCATTCCTTATCAATTTCCTCTCATCAATATTTGTTTATTTACCGTAAAAAATTTAGTCGATAAGTGTTTTTTGCCCAGTAGGTACCTACTTTAAAAAGTTATGTTGTGTTTATGTGTCAAAAAAAGGTTGTATAAAAGAATTTTGTTGGTGCAAAGGTAAAATTAAATTAATTTTCTCCTTAGATAAATTCTATTAAATGTTTTATGAACAACATACTATAGCGGTAATCAAATCGTCATCAGCGACAATCTGGCGTTCGGATTGGTCAGGCGTTCGTTAGATACACAGGGTCAGGGTGTAGATGCAGTGGCGTATTCAGGGGGGGGGCAAAGGGGGCAATTGCCCCCACCCCCAGAGCTGTCGAGATAAACGAGATTTGTAATATCAAAATCGATAATACCAAAAATTATATACTCCTGGCCTAATCTGAAAATGCAGTGAACATGAAAAATCTACAATTTGTTATTTGTTGCATCTTGTCTTCCCGAAATTAAAACCTGTGCAGTAGATTTGAGAACGCGCCGCTGTATATTATGCACACACTCCGTCGGTCGCACCGCGTTACCGTAAATTAGGCAAAACAACCTACTAAACATATTTTGCACAATTACAGTGTGCACCGCCACGCCAGAAAGAGCATTTTCAAAATTGAAAATTTTAAAAATTTATATTAGAAACAATATTAGTGAAAACCGACTCAATGGGTCAACACTCCTTTATGTGTACCCTGAAATACCCATATCTCCAGAGGAGATATTTGACGAGCTCAAGACCAAAAGAAGAGTACATGATTTTGTGATATTGATTTTACTGGTTCAAAGAAGAATTATTTTTATGTTATACAGGGTGTCCGGTAATAACTTAAAAATTAAAAAGAAAAATTCAAAATATGACGAAAAGTTCATATGAACATAGGTCCCCAGATGTTTGGTTTTCGAGATGCAGGGTGTGGAAATTGAAATTTTATTTTCGATTTTTTAAAGTAACTTCTTGAGACAAACAAATTTTCGTGCAAAAAAAAACAAGTTAATTAAACTGCCAAAAAAAAAATGTGCTTGTTTATTTAAATTTTACTTTGAATTTAATTGCATACGAGTGTCGATATGTACCTGCATCGATGCAGAAATTTGAAAATTTCTCGAAAACGGTCACCTTTGGCGTTATTCACCAAGTAGGTATGCGTTTTTTGCACAAAATGTCGTAAAAGTTTACTGTCAAAAAAGTTAGGGCAAATTAAATTAAATAATGATAGCGTACGCAGCGCCCTCTACGGATTGCACCAAAAATGATACCAAATTATGACTTCTCTTCCCAAAAAAAACCCGGCTACCAAATTTCGCAAGAAAATTTTGTCGTCTCAAAAAGTTACTTAAAAAAATCGAAAATAAAATTTCAATTTCACCACCCTGCATCAAACCAAACATCTGCGGACCCATGTTCATATGAACTTTTCGTCGTATTTTCCATTTTTCTTTTTAATTTTTCAAGTTGGTGCATTTATTTCCGGACACCCTGTATCTATTTATTTTAGAAAATGTTTTTGTTCTGTTTTTATTCATTAAAATTATCGACAGAGTTTTGTTATTTATAACTGATTGCCCCCCCCCCAGACGTTAATCCTGGATACGCCACTGTGTAGATGAGAATGTGTAAAGTCAGTTCATTATTCCCATACAGAAAGATCCAAAAATAAAATTTAATTTTCAAGGTTCATGTCCTCTCCTAAATGACATATGAAGACTTCAACCCGTACAATCTGGGCCGTACGGCAGTTTACATAACCTGCCCCAACTGTCGTGGCGGGGCTCTCACCAAAGTTACGTATCTGGCAACAGGGCGGACTCACCTCCTGGCTTCTGCGATGTTGCCGTGTCTCTTGTGCTGGATACCCTACGTCACGCCGTGCGTCAGAAGGGTCAGGCACAATTGCAGCCAATGCGGTGCATTCATCGGATACGGGTTCAAGAAGACGAAATAGTGAAATTTTCTGTTGTCGAATAAAAGTGTGTTTTGTATGTAATGTGTGCTTATTTAGAACTGACATAATAAAGCTACTTTTTTAAGTATGCTTTAGCGTAGCGAGATTTACAGTTTCAACTGTAAATTTACCAATGCAACTGACAATTTACAAGTGCAACTGTAAATTTACAAGTGTAACTGTAAATTTACAGTTCCAACTGTAAATTTCCAACTGTAAATTTTCAAGTGCAACTGAAACTGTAAATTTACAAAAAGTAGCTTTACGATGGCAGCTCTAAGCCGTCGTACTTATGCCCAAGCAAATTCCAAAGGAAATAATGTTCTCATTTATTTAAAAAGTTTGTTTGTATCCGGACGATAAGATTTCCCCAAATTGATAGCGAAAGGTTTTTGTTTTGTCATATACCTTTAAGCACTTGTTTATGTCTGTAAAGAATAAATATACCAGTATTATTTGTTTTTTTTCTTGCGAATTTTAGGAGTCCTTGGTCTCGTTATCGGATTATTTTTAGGCTGCAAAAAATATTTATAGCATTTTTTCTTCGAGAAACTGTAATTTCAGCTTTGTTCATTCTCTTGTGATAACATTCGCCTTTTGCACTCTAGGCTCCACCTGGACCAACACTATAATATTAAAGACCCGAACATGACGTCATATTTCATTGTCGATTGCAAACTGGGGTGGCGGTAGTGTAAAGAAAAAAATTGCGATTTATTATAGGGGATGTAGGGAATGTTCCATATTTTAAATAATATCCAGTTTTGTTACGATTTACGTTCATTCTTTTTACGGTAACGAATTGTCTTTGCAGTCAGTATTTCGAAATTTTGTCCTATTAACAGTTTTTATAGGTAGATTTGTTTGTGAAAACATGAAATTTCCATGAACATGGAGAAAATCGTATGCACAGACCATTATTATATGAATTGCAAAAGAATAAACACTATTTTGGAATTACGAGATGATCTGTTCAACCAGTAGAAGAAACGGGAATTCTAGCTATTATATTTTGGAAGAGTATTTTGTAAAGTATGCAAGAAAAAACGTTTAAAGCCGGCCAATGGTACAAAAGTGCTATTATACTTTGAATCATTTTTAGGATCACTGTTTTTACTATTTTTAACATTAAACCACCCTGTGTGGCGCCAGTAAAGTTAGTTTATATAAACCTGGACCAACACTATAGCCGCGTTCCTTTTGCCCCTACACTGAGGACTTTAGCTCAGTTGTTGGCCGAGCCACTCAGTTTGTTTTTTCCTGTTAAAGGCTCATCTCGTGAAAGGGTCATTTTCCCCACCACCAAACTGAGACAATATGCTCGTTAGTGAGTGTCCTCGCGAGGATGTGCTTGAAGGGTGAAGGTTGAGGTAAAAAATCTCACTTTAGCTCAAATTCTCATTTGTAAAAGGAACAGCCACCAACTAAGATAAAGTAAGAATTCTTAAGAAAAGTGTCAAAAGGAACGCGCTACAGGGTGTATCTTTGATAGGTACAGAAATTTTAACCACGTAATCGGGGACGTTCATAAAACCGAAAAATGAAAAAAAATTTTTTTTTAATCGATGTTTAGAAAATGGGGCAAATCAATCTTTATCCGTGCTCAATGCACGCCGCTGGATCGTCACTAGAAGCGCTTAGAGGGGAGGTCTAACCTCTCCCTAGGAGATGGAGGGGAATAACGTTAGATTAGGAAGGGGAATACCGCGACGTTGCCGCATGTCAGAGTGGAATAAATCTGCTTGCAGAATTAGGTACCTAGGTACCTTTGAAAATTACTGCTGGTAGGTATCCACGTTTTTTTATGATGTCGGTTGCTGTGACGAACTGTTTATTGCTTTCTTCACAGGCGCACACAATAATTTAACAAACACGTCAGTTTTTATCACTTTACTGTTATTTTAAGTCCCTAGGCAGCAGAAATGTATCCGAGCGCCGCTCGGAGAAGTCATTGCTAGAAAACTCATTGCTGATTTCACACTCATAATTTTTTGACAAGTCATTTGTGGAGTAGGTATCTACCTACCTACCTATTTTACAACTGATTTTCAGGCCGCAATTTTTTTATACTAATAATTAGCCATCTCTTGGGACACCTTGGGATAATAAATTTCTGATCGGCAATCAACTGAATAAAGTATTTGTTTTAAAATACAAATTATCTGTAAAAATTGCAAATTTCCACAACCACCGATAGGGTAGAGCGTAGAGCAGCGGCGCGTTACTTTTTTTTAGCGAGTGTTCGCCTGTAGCCCTATCATCTCGAAAAAAGTGGGGGAAGACTGTAATTTGACGTGAATTTAACGCGCGGTTTCGATTTGTTCATAGTTTTTAATATTTTTCAACCCTTGCCCGATAGTGCGCCACCTTTAAACCCCCTCAGGGTTGTGGTCCTATGTATTATCTGCTTTTAAAAAATTATTCGTTTCCGAAAAAAGTGGGGGAAGACTGTCATTTGATGTGAATTTAACGCGCGGCCCCGATTTGTTCATCGTTTTTAATATTTTTCTACCCTTGCCTGATGGTGCGCCACTTTTAAACCCCCTCAGGGTTGTTGTCCTGTCTATTGTCTACTTTTAATAGTATATTACACACCGAGGTGTCTCGAGATAAAGTAAACTTTCCACCCGGGCGGGAGGGCGGGAAGTAAAAGTCAAAAAATTGACACTTTCAAACTTCTAAAAAGTCAGAAATGTCGATATTACATACATGGTTGTAAATAAAAAATTATTCGGTTCCGAAAATAGTTGGGGAAGACTGTCAAATTGGCGTGCTTATCATTTCCGCATTTTTTAACCCTTTGCCGTTTCGGAACTCTCTCAAGTTAATTCCTTACCATTCCTCTTACTTTTCGTAAAAACTTGGTGGCGAAATGTCGCGTAATGTCCCCAAAAACCGAAAAACAGCGACTCCTCCTGGTGAATTTAAGCTTCTGCGTGCCCTTGACTACTGCCCGACATTCCTTCGCCGAGATTCGCCAGGCGCGGGCATATGACGTTGGCGTCGGGCGCTGGCGTCCGACGCCAACTTCACACAAAAACGACGCCGCGCCGAATCGCGCAATAATTACAATTACGAATGAATTCACTGGCACTGATTCACTCGATTTTGCTCCATTTCCACGCCGCCCGGCCCGGCCGACCTACTAAATTACAGCTGGGCGAGGAGCGCAAGCGCGGGGCGCCACTTGACATCGACACTACAGGTGATCCCCACTACTCATAACTAGTGCGCGATATTAGCCAATCGCGGCTCGCGGCCCCTACTTCTCTCGGGGCGGCGCTACTATGTTGCCAAGTGTGCTGAAAATTTACCTGATTTAGTAATTTAATTCCGTATAAATTTAATTGTGTAGTGGATTTTTACATGGATTTACCCGTTTTTGTGCGTAATAATTATACGAGATAGTAGATTAACTTATAACGAATGAAACCCCGTATAAATCCGCGAAAATCAAAAATCGGATTTAAGGGACTTTAAGTCAGTTTGGGGACATGTCGGCATAAACGGCAACACCGAATAGTGGTATTGAATGGTATGGGGGAAAGCTTGTGCGCCGTCACCGTACCGCCGCGCCGTAGCCGACGCGCTAGTCGAAGATCGTCCGTCCGATTTTGGGATTTAACAGCTGATTGATATCGATCCGCGTCCGCCTGTAATTTTTGGGAGCGCCAGCTTCAACAAGCAATTTATTATTATACAGAATGCCTTACGTGTGGCTATTCTGTGGTATAACAATTCTGTTTCCAAAACGTGGACGCGTATGCAAACGTCGCGTCTTGCTAACCGATATTGTTCCGTTACTTTGCTTTGTTTTACGAACTGTCGTCGGAACTGAACCTGCTTCTGTACATTTTTCCAGATCCGTTCGCCATTTTTTGGACCAGCAGTGATGTCCAAACCTGTTGCAATTGCCGCTACGAATTTGCAGTGAAATAACAAGTGATTTTTTCATATTTCCGTTAAGAAATGCAGTGTTAAACGTTCGCGGCCTTCGTATGAAAACAGTGCTAGATAGGTTCCTACTAGGCACCCCAATTACGCGCGAGGATAAAAGAAGCAGCTTCAAGGGTTCGCGAAAATTCGGGTTTTATTAGACGCATACGGTATGGATCTAATTGTACAATCCACCTAGTCGAGTCCCCGTTGGAATAAATCAGCTGAGGGAAACCGAGACGTCCCTAATATTTGGCATCGCGCCGCTTTAAGTGTGCAGTGAAAAAAAAACAAGTGTTTTGTTCGTATTTCCGTAAAAAGAGACTATGAAGTGTTATACCTTCGCGACCATCGTATAAAAACAGTGCCACTAGTTAGGTAGGTACTTAGTGCTTTATGTGATTTTGTGAAGATTTTTGGATAGTATCTAAACACAAGAAAATAGTAAAAATAATCGATGCATCTCAAAGGTAGGCTTTTTCATGCTATTCGTCGAGCTATTCGCTAAAAGAACCTTTAAGGAGTTGTCCAAAAATTATTTATTTATTTATTTAATCTCCACATACACCAAATGATACATGGTTGCGTCAATATTCTTCAAATACTGCGAAAAAGCCTCGGAAAAAGCGATTCGACTGGCAACCAGTTACCTAGTGCTTCTTGTGATTTTCGAGAGGATTTTTGGATAACATAAGAAAGGAGTACGACACCCGCAAGGAAAATCATCCAGGCATCCGAAAGGTAGTTTTTTTGCATGCTATTCGCTAAAAGAACCATTAAAGATTTGTTCAAAAATTAGTTGAAAGACTATTCCTGAAATACTGTGAAAGAGCTATACGTCTGGCAACGCTGCACGGCGGAATTGGGGGGGATCCGCCGGAACCGGCCTCAGTTCCAGCTGGTCCCGGCAAGGTCAAGGACCCATGGCCGTAGCGTCGGAAAAAGGGGTTTTAATAGCGTTTTAAAAAAATATATATTTCTGACGTTAATATGCACTTTAGAAAAATTTTAATTGCATAGGCGTAACAAGTGCATTTTTCCCGACCTGCCCTTAAAATTTCTGTACTTATCAAAGTTACACCTGTGCATAGCGCTGTTTCAAGCGATCGCCACTGGCGCCACACGACGAAACAAATTTACACGGTGGTTTAATGTTAAAACACCATTGTTGCAGACTCTTTTATAAAATAAAAACATGCAAATATGTCTGTTACAACGAATTTAATATACAAAATAAAATAAAATATTTGTTTTTATATCCCTCTAATTTGAAAAGTTCATCACATGGCATATTTCCATACATTTTCTTAAGAAAAGCGAGTCTAAAAAGCAAACAAGAGTATTTACTACCTTTTGGTTTGAAATGAAGTCCATGGCTAGTTTTAGTGTAAGTAAGCATAAAACGCATTTGATTTTTCAGTTTCTTCTTTATATGGAGGACTATTGGTTCGCTTTGGAGCTATACTCAAAATGTTCTATTTTCATTCTTGCATACGTTACAAAATACTCTTCCAAAATAATATCTAGAATTTTCGCTCCTTCAGCTGGTTGATCAGATCATCCCATAATTCCAAAATAGTGTTTATTCTTCTGCAATTCACCTAATGGTCTGTGCAGTGTGCATACCATTTTCTTCATGTGCATGGAAATTTCATGTTATCTCAAACAAATCTACCTATAAAAGCTGTGTTAATAGGATAAAACTGCTATAAATACTGGACGCAGACAATTCGTTACCGTAAAAAGAAGGCAAATCGTAAGAAAGCTGGATATTTAAAATTTGGGACATTTTAAACGTCAGTAACTGACATACCAATAACCACAGAATACCCCCCTGTAACCTATAATAAGTCGCCATTTTTTCGTCGAGTGGCGCCACCCCGGTCCGTAAACAACAATGAAATATGACGTCATACTCGGGTCCTTAATATAGTGTCGGTCCAGCCCTGCCATCTCCTTCCACGCTTCCCGTCACAACACCTTCAAAAAAAGTCACCTCAAAATCGTCAAGTATATTAGCCCGCGAGACGCCCAAAATGTCTCGGGCTGCGTCGGTCCTGAACTTCTATGGCTAGATACCTGGTTTGTCAGGTATGTGGGGAGAAGCTGCCGTTCAACCCTGACTGCTCCTGCTGCCTGGGCGAGCACCTGCTGCAGAAGCACCCGAGGCTGCCCATGGTGCACTTCTCCAACGAGGACCTGCCCTGCGTGTGCGCCGAATCTTCCACGGGAAACAACATGTGCCTCAAGAAGAGGAAGAATTCGGGGACTGGGAGGACCGCCAGTCAGTCCAAGATGTTTTTCAAAACTACCGGTGAGTGAGGACTGTTGTTTTGGTGCCCTTGGACTAAAGCAATAGCTGTCCAAAAGAGCCCAATAACAAAACACTTTAGTATCAGAACGGCTTTTGTCCAAAAGAGAATCTATGACAACCAAACAGTTCCGTTACCTACACTTACAGGAAATAGGAAGGAGGAAGAAGTTTACTTTCAAAGATGTTCAAAGAACTAAGCATCCATTTGAGATGCATCTCAAATTTGTTTCTCCTTGTACCTACATCAGTAGAGTAACCCAAATATGCAAGTCGAAACCCTAAAAATATGCGCATAAATATGCAAATAATTTTGTCAAAATATGCAGGAAAATGTTGAAAATATGCAAATTAAGAAAGACTTTAAAATATAAATTTATTGTTCATTTACAAATAAACATATATAATGTAGGTACATACAAATTTCTAAATGCATTTATAAAGAGTAAAAGTAACAATATTTTATTTTAAATTTTCTACATACAGGGCGATTGAACTAAATCTAAATATGCATTTATTTTAAATTATAAAAATCAGGTTGAAATTTAGTTGTAAAAACAATAAACCACTAAATGTTGCTCAAAATTCTCAATTAAAAATTTTGTCTTCTATCAGAATATAAAAATTTATAAATGGAGAAACTCCTTTCCACATCAACCGATGTAAGAGGTGCACTTTTAAAATTGCTCGCTATCACAGGATCCAAATCGATGGATTCGGTAAAATCTCCCTTTAAAATATTTGCTACTTGGCTAAAAAACTGAAACCCACTATTTTTTTGAAATATTTTGTCCCCAATTTTACCTGTGACATTTTGAAAAGCAACCTCAGATTGTTTTACCAGTTCTACACTTCGGGTTAATGGCAAATTAGATTCCTCCATTTGTGTTATTGTTTTAGAAAGAAAGCTATAATTTGCTTTTAGAAAGGAAAGTTGTTTCTTTATTTCCTTGTTTTCGAATAGTGGTTTAACATCTGTAAGGGACTGGGAAGATTCGTTCGAAAATTCTGAAATTAGATCTTTCAGTTGGCAAAAATTCTCGCAATAAAAAATGTAGCTTCCAACCAAGCGCCCCATCTTGTAATAACAGGTTGAGGTGGAAGAGGAGTGTTTGGTAGTTTTTCTTTGTAGAACTGAACCCTTATAGGCGCTTTAAGGAAGACTTTTTCATGTTGGAAATTAAACTATTTACAAGCTGAAAATGTTTCCAATTTCCTCAGCAACCCTATTTAAATGCATGTTACGTGTATCAACTTCGGATAAAGGATTTTCAAATGGATTATCCTTCGTATAAAAATAGTTACCTATCTATAATTTATTCTCTCCTTTTTTATAATTGTACTTTATTGAATAGGTATAAATACCTACTTTATTCGTTTTCAGATCACCAGGATTAGTGCCCATAAAATTATAATTTACCTATATTATTTTGGGAAAACCAGGTACATACCTACCTAGCCACCGACACCTGATCCAAGAAATGAATGAAAGGCCTGCCAAAGATTTAAATTATCCTAAATTTTTTCAATTAGCACAATATGCCATATTTTAAGGATATATGCAAATATTTTCAAAAATGCATATAATATGCTAAATATGCAAAATATGCGTGTTGCATATTTGGGTTACTCTATACATCAGTGACCAAGTTACCAAGTTTAGGTATACACAATGAAAGAAGTATGTACCATTATCAATTGCTTATTTCTCTATTATAAAAGAATCTAGAAAGTAAATATCCCGTTGCCTAAATCTTTTGCTTCTAATTTAAAGATTGTTAATAAAAATTTTGTCTTTCAGTGGAGACCTGGAAACAAGGACCACTGAAACTGCAGTGTCCAAAATGTCACGCCGTAGATCGACCATGTATAAGAAAACAGAGAAACAGAGTAAGTTGAAGTAAGTTGAAAAGAATAAACAATACCTACATAATTACAAAAAAATATACTCGTATTAGAAAGGCAAACAATATTTTTTGTTCTACCATAGACAAAACTACACATAGACTGTCAGTCTATGTGTAGTACAGTGGAGAGCATCTTTGAGTTGTTTCGACAAACTCATCGAGGCCGAAATCCTAATTGTTTGTGAAATCAGTACCTACAATACAGGCAAACAATTATAACGCACGTTTATGTCTTTAAGTTTAGGAATCCTTGATAACACAGCAATTATATAATTGAAGAAGTACACAAACGCTTACGCCACTTTGGTGCATGGCCTCAAAAGTTAATTTAAATTACAAAATTACTTACCATTTTAGTTTTAGCGGTCAGGGAAGTGCCGTAAGCCGCACAGATAAGCATAATAACTCGAAAAATTATCTAAATACCACATGCTAACACGTATGACCTTGCCAGATATCAAAATATTGTGTCAAAACTCGGCTAGTACTCAGGGTTTCAACAATGCTTCTGACTATCTATGACTCCTTTAATCTATGGTTCTACTAAATTTGGAACTAACTTTATTTGATATCTGACAAAAAAAAACTATATAGTTTTAAGCCATGCACTTAAAAAATAGTTAAGTACCCTAAGCCTAGAATTTGTCCTTGTTTGGTACCATAAACAAATCATATGCTATGCTCCTTGGTTTGCATCTTACACCTTACGGACTGTTAAATAAACATCATAGAGTTTATACAAAATGGGAAAATTTTTTATTATTAGATTTTTTGAAAACCTGCTTTAGGGTTATGTTTGCATTTTGATTCTTGCTACTTAGGTCGCCAGGTCACATTTTGGAGCACTCCTTCTCCTCGGCTGTTGGCCCATCTGTTTCCTACCATGTCTGACACCATCGGGGAACACCATGGAGCTCTACTGCAAGCACTGCGGTACCCACTTAGGGCAGTACGACCGCAAAACTGGTACCTTGAAGTGTCCTTGTCCAAATGGACAGCAGAGTAACATCGATGTACCCAAAATTTGTTAAAGAGTTTCGTTGAAAATAAAGTGATTTTACTGGGGAAAATTGGTGCCTTATTATAGAATTTACCAATAAAAAATAGGCTAGATCTGATGAAGTTTACTGAGTTAACATGGTCTGTACATTCCAAAATAATGTCTACAATTTGGGCAACTATGGTAGGAGTATTGGAAGGTATCTGTCCAATATGGTAACAGACAACACGGCCAACAGCAGAATAGGCACATCAGCATTGAGGCCAGATATGTCCAAACTGATCTTTGCCTTTCTACATCGGTTATCACTATCGTTCTACATCTTGGACATACCATGTAAGATGGGTCAGGACCGAAGATTCTTGAATCAGCTGGAACAAAAACTGATCTTTATAAAGTTACCTAATTGGTTTGTACATACTTACATGAAATGATACTTGTCGAATCTTGCCAGATCCCTTGCACCTCAGCATATGATGGTGGTGGTTGTCTAGACACAAATGAAACCGAAGGTAGCAGTCTAACTTCTCTAGGTTTCGGCGGTCCCAGTTTTAGAACGGACGAGTAACTTGGTAAAATTTTTGTAGCCGTATTCGAAGGTACTTGTGGTTTGCTATATACTTGAGTTGACAGACCACTTAACGAGTTTAAAGGTTCAACCCCTGAAGCAACAGAATGATCTTATGGAGATATGTTCACCGGTAGCAAAGACCTTACCAATTGCCCTGTACACATGATATTCTCTGTCATTGTTTCTCTCTATCAAATTCGGGAAAGAGGTGGACGGCCGGTGGCTGGGTCCTGGACAGGCCGATGGAGTTTCCTTGTTGCCTTCTTCGTTTTCGGTTGACGATTCGCCATGGTCGGTCAACTTTTGGAAGCTTCTGCTCGAGGAGTTGTCGATAGTCCTTGGTTTTACGTCGCTTTCGGACTCGGGACCGGGCAGAATCGAACTTAAAATTTCTAGGACGGCTGGAGAGACGCTCGACGACGAACTTGAAGTTTTCTCGCCATTCTCTGTCATTACGTCATCTTTGAAGGTGTCGGAAAACCATTCCAACCTTCAAAGTCAAGACCACGATACACAAATAACGGTATGCTTGCTAGGAGAGCGAATATAAAAGTTTTTCTCTGTCTCTTAAAATAAACATTCCACGGCTATTAATAGTTTTGCTCAATTTGAGGTTTTTTAATATTGCGCGACAAGTTGGCCATGGATGCCGACTTCTTTTGCAGCACCACGTAGCTGTCCAAAATTGCCACATTTCTGTTTCTTACGCTTTTTTGTAGGGCGCAAAATAAGCGAGAAAATCGCGGTGGTAGTCCTAAAAAATCATCCTTTATATGTATTAAAGTTGGTCCGTGATATCTATGAGTTGAGGAATATATTAAACAAATGGCGGGCAATTTGAAAAGCTCCTCCTATTCATTTAATTGTTACTAATTTTGAAAAAGTCAAAAGTGTAATGAAGGTCACAATTAAACTGTAAGTTTTGCCAACAAAAACGAATAAAATTCAAGGTTAAAATTTTTTATGAAGAAAAGTTGTTCAGAATTTGATCCCCTACAACTTATATTAAGGTCATTTTGCTCTAAAAATGTCTAGGAAACCATCTCCCATAGGGCGATCTTTTGGTTGGACACAAAAATAATCTTGTTTCGATCTTTTCATTCAAAACTGACATCTTCATTGGATAAAGCCAGGAATAAACATTTTTCTATTTTCATGCTTGCATACGTTACAAATACTCCTCAAAAATATAATATTATTCCGTTCTGTGACCTTGCGGAACACCCTGTGCACTTTCCTGTCGCTTCCCATCGAACCCAGCGTTCGTGGCGCCGCGACGGACGTCGACGCCAGTAGCGCCGCGACGCTGGAGTCCGATGCTCGATTGTTTCCGTCTCGGCCGCCTCAGATTCATCCCGCGCTCGGATATTCAACTGTTTTTTTTTAATCGGCCCTCTAGATCGAACGAAACGATTTCTTTTGACGGTCTGTTCCAGGCACCGTTTTTAGTGCGAGTTTTAGAGACTTAAAAGTGTAATACATTACAATATTTATAGTATATTTTCTTGTACAACTAAAATTTGTAATGAGGATACGTTTGAGGATTTGATTGACGGTGAATGGCAGTGCAATTACAAGGTAAGTCGAAAGTATGTTTAGCCGAGATCAAAAAGGTGGTTGGCAATTTTGAAGGTCATTTTTGTATGAAAATACATTAAAAAACGATATACTTTGTGTTAGTCCGTTGTTGACCATAAATATCTATGTACAATTTTGCCCAAAAGCAATCTGAACCGTTTTTTTAACCGACTTCAAAAAAGGAGGAGGTTATCAATTCGGTTGTATTTTTTTTTTATGTTTGTTACCTCAGAACTCCGTCATTTATAAACCGATTTGGACAATTCTTTTTTTATTTGAAAGCATATACCTACAGAATGGTCCCATTTAAATTTGAAGAAAAAATTCCACCCCTAAGGGTGGACAAATAGGGGAAGAAACTTCATATTGAACCGATTTCGATGATTCTTTTTTTATTAGAAAGGGAGTGTACCTTAGAGGAGGCCCCATTTAAATTTGAAGAAAAAATGCCACACCTAAGGGTGGAAAAATATGGGATGAAATTTCATATCGGACGGATTTCGCTGATTCTCTTTTTATTAAAAAGGGATTACTTTAGGAGTGCCCCCATTTAAATTTGAAGAAAAAATTCCAATAGGGGATGAAATTTCATATTGGACCGATTTCGATGATATTTCTTTATTGGAAGGGGGGTACCTTAGGTGTGGTCCCATTTAAATTTAAAGAAAAAATTCCACCCCTACGGGTAGATAAATAAGGAAATGAAAGTTCATATTGAACCGATTTGGATGATTCTTATTTTATTAGAAAGGGGTTACCTTAGGGGTGGTCACATTTAAATTTGAAGAGAAATTAAAAATTTCAATCCTAAGGGTGGACAAATTGGGGATGGAATTTAATATTGGACCGATTTCGATAATTCTTAATAATTCACTAAAAAATAAGAAATAAAAAAAATTTAACAACAAAATTAAAACCGACTTCACAAATTTGCCCGTATGCACATTTCAACTAAAATTTTAGAAATATTTTTCTCTTTCTAAATTGAGTTATCTTTGGAGTCGGTGACAGTAAGTTATGATATATCAAAGACAATCCTAGATGGGATTGTCTTTGGATATATGTAGGATATGATGCACGGGCGTAGCCAGGATTTAGTTTTGGGGGGGGTTTAGTTTGAGAAGTAAATAAAACAACAAAAATATACTTACATGAAATTTAATATCTATATATTCATCCGAAAAACTACGACATATTTATAAAGTTCTTAACTTTAAATGAAATGGATAAATTAATTTCGTTCCTCTGCGCTAAATCTAAAACCATTAAAGAAGAAATCTTCGGCTTTTTCTTTTAAATATATCCACTACTTCATCTGCATGAATTTCTGTTCCATAGTGAATGTTCATTAGAGCCAAACCATTAAGTCTGTTTTCACTTGTAGTGTTTCGTAAATAGTTTTTCAGTCTCCTTAGGCTCGAGAAAGACCTTTCTGGGGTAGCAGTGGATACAGGAATGGTAGCCAAGATTTGTAGTAATGTGTAAATATTAGGATAAAGGTTTTTATCGCACATATCTAGGCATTCCAAACTAGATTTCGGGGTAGGCAGTCTTCTTATCAGCATGCAAGGTAGCTGAAGCTTTGATAGCTAAATCCAAATTTGTTTCTTTATTAGAAACCCCTTGACCTTGACTACACCACTTTTTCCAGTAGTCCATACCTTTAAGTTTATCACCCTTCCTTTTTTTCCCCTCCATTTTTCGACAGTAATAATGATTCACGTATCTATCCTTAACAAGGTCATCGAATAACAGCGCACTAAAATTACTCACTTACACGGTACACTTAATTCTCTTCACTATTCGTTCACCACTTTTCACTTTTATTCCCTTCGAGTTCGCATGGAACAATACTGCCGTAAGCGCGGTCACGCGCCGCGGCGCCGCTTATATAGCAGCCCAGTAGCCGTCCAGAATCTTCCACGAACTTCCACAAAGTTCCGCTCATTTCGACCGAGGGGCGTGGCGAATAATCGAGAAACAACGCAAAGTGTCCCTACAATACAAAATAGTTCGGCTGCAACTGCGTCTGCCTCTCGTCAAAAGATGGCGCTAGGCGCTACTATTACTACATATATTCAAAAATAATAATTTAACTCTTCACTCCTCGTATTTTTTCGGTATAATATTAGGTAATATTTTGCTTATTTCGGGGGGGGGGGGGGGGGGGGTTTGAACCCCCGAAACCCCCCCTTTGGCTACGCCCGTGATATGATGAATTCATATCTAAATAGATTTAAATTCCTTGCCTTGACTGTCACCAAATCCAAAGATAACTCAATTTATAAGGAGAAAATATTTCTAAAATTTTAGTTGAAATGTGCATACGGGCAAATTTTTGAAGTCGGTTTTAATTTTTTTGTTAAATTTTTTTTTATTTGTTGGTCCAAGTTGTCAGGTTCTGCTAGGGGAGATGATTCAGAGCTAAGAATTTAGTTGTCATGATTCAGTAGTTGGGAAGTTGCCATATTTCCAACCTGTTTGTAGCTTTTAACATATTGACAAAACAAATAGAATCAAATGATAAAATTTCAATCAAAATTGTTGGCTTTTTTCTTCATTTATATCCTAGTATACCTACTCAATACATTCTTTTAACTATTAAGTAAAAAATAAAATATTATACAGTGTGACAAATTAAGTCTGCATTACAAGGGAAAATTTTTATTTGCAGAATTATTTAAAATGTGACAACTTCTAGTGTACCTATTCGATATTTTGACAAATAAGTTGTGTTTTGAAGTTTTTATTGTTAAATGTCAACTTTGATAGTTAGGTAAGTCGTTCTTTTATCTTTGTAGATACATTCAAAGCTAATTTTAAATAGTTCTCCAAACAATAGTAGTTTACTCAATGATTATCCACCTTTCATTCGAAACTGGGAAAGAAAGCACTGGGACGCGCCTTTCTGTAGCTACGTAGGTATTTTTAATTTATTAAAGATTCAGAGACCTTTATTTAATGTAAACCAAATTTGTTTCACTTTTTAATTAAAATTCTAATTAATCATTGCTAATGTAAGCGTTATGGAAAGTGGATAAATAAAATATTGACCCTGGAAGTGAATTTTCATAATTCAGAAAAGTGTTTTGGTCCATTTCCTCTTGTCGAGAAGTCTACAAAATTAATTGTCAATCGTAAACAGAAAATATACTTTCTTTTACTCTTTAATTTGTAACACCAAATCATGGCTACCATCCTATAATCATCTTAGGATGCACCATCTAATATAACGTCGAAATAAAAAAGGCCAAAGTTTCGGAAATTGGGTAATTTCCCACTTCCCAGATCTTGTTTACAAAGTAAAAAGTCTGCTTACTTTCTCGAATAGATGCACGACAAAAGGCAGCAAATTAGATAATTTCCTTCTGAGAAGATAAGCGTGAACAGTGAACACAGGTTGGAGAAACACCAAAAAAAGGAAGGACATGAATTTCTGCATATATTTTTGTTTGCAAAAAGCTGACTATGCTGATGATTTCGGATTTCGATGCAAAACAGAATAGACAAAAATGTGTCAAGTCAAGAGTAAGGTCTTTTATAAAAACGCCAGGCGCGGATTTCACGACGATATTTGTGGTTGCAATCGGGATGAATTTTTACTGTACAGGGTATCCCGCCATTTTGGACGTTTTTGGGTGTTTTTCTCAAAGATCTCGGTTATTATTAAAGCTAGAGGGTTGCGGTTTTCACGTCACCGTACTACTTTTTTGAGAGGAATTTGGTGGACCAATCAGATTTTAGATAAGTTTTATAGTTTCCGCGCATTGGCGCTGGACTGAAATTTTCGATTATTTGGAAACCTCTCTCCTGTCTACAACTTATATATATAGACAAATTTAATCAACTATTTTTATAGATTTTTTGGCGTAGAATCGAATGGAATAATTAGTTTTTTGGTAGCGTTAATAGTTTGTGAGATATGAACTACGGTTTCCATTAAAAAAACAACTTTGGTTCATATCTCAAAAACTATTAACGCTACCAAAAAACTAATTATTCCATTCGATTTTACGCCAAAAAATCTATAAAAATAGTTGATTAAATTTGTCGATATACAGTGTGACCCATTTGTTTTGGGGTCAGTCTGTAAAAAGTGTATCAATCGTGCGATTTGGCTGATTTTTTTTTTAAATTGTAGAGCTCGATGAACTGCACATTTTGAACAAAAATTGCCTGGTTCGCATAAAATCCAAAGCCTACTATGACCGTTTTTATGAGCAAAATTTTAAGAAACCATATTAGCGTTTTTTTTTTGAAAAAATCTGTGTGCGCCAATGGATTGAGCACCCCTCGAAATGGGTATGTACAAAATTTCATCAAAATATTTCAAGTAATAACGATTTTGTAGAAAAATTAAAAATGCAGCCAAGGTACGTCTTTATTTTCAAAAATTCAAAGTTGGCCATGGAAAATAATTGAATTGTAATAATACAACCTTATGCTTATAAACACAAAACATAAAAACAATTAAAATTATAAAATTTTCGTTGTCGCCCACGAGTCGAACAATTTCTATTTTGTCTCTTATGCTTAAATATTCCATAATTATGATAATTAATTGTATTGAGCACAAACAATTTCTGAACTCAATTTAGACAGTTTGACACTTAATAAAAGTAAACAATTCAATTATTTTCCATGGCCAACTTTGAATTTTTGAAAATAAAGACGTACCTTGGCTGCATTTTTAATTTTTCTACAAAATCGTTATTACTTGAAATATTTTGATGAAATTTTGTACATACCCATTTCGAGGGGTGCTCAATCCATTGGCGCACACAGATTTTTTCAAAAAAAAACGCTAATATGATTTCTTAAAATTTTGCTCATAAAAACGGTCATAGTAGGCTTTGGATTTTATGCGAACCAGGCAATTTTTGTTCAAAATGTGCAGTTCATCGAGCTCTACAATTTTAAAAAAAAATCAGCCAAATCGCACGATTGATACACTTTTTACAGACTGACCCCAAAACAAATGGGTCACACTGTATATAAGTTGTAGCCAGGAGAGAAGTTTCCAAAAAATCGAAAATTTCAGTCCTGCGCCAATGCGCGGAAACTATAAAACTTATCTAAAATCTGATTGGTCCACCAAATTCCTCTCAAGAAAGTAGTACGGTGACGTGAAAACCGCAACCCTCTAGCTTTAATAATAACCGAGATCTTTGAGAAAAACACCCAAAATGGGACACCCTGTACGCAGCTCAAAATAATCAACACACTATTCTGCACCTTTTGCAACATCGAAACTTCGCGAAAACCTGCGGAAAAACTGAAATTTTGATGATTTTTGCCGTGTTTACGTACGCTATTTTCGCCCATGCCCGACATTCGCGCGCGCCAACGTTCCCTCTCTCCTATACTTTATTATTATCTACTCTACTTACGCATATGGAGGCGGTCTCACATAGCACTCGACTGCGATCGCAGTGACTGTTTGGTGGGCGTGGTTTCGCTAATAAATGTGTATGGGACATTTAAAGTCTATATATTTTTCGTATGGGAGAAGTGTAAAATTTTGGAAATCTCCGTCTACTGTTAATATAATTCAGTCAAAATGTGGTCTGTTTAATAAAGGCCTTTTCACCCAATACCTTCATTTACGTCTAATATTTAACATTAACTTTTTTTAATCAAAAGGCACATGATAGCATACACTTTTCTTTTATTCGGCACCATTTTGTAACTACTACTCTCAACACACTTTTGCAAATATTGTGAAACACCACATAACAGTTCTGCTATAGCAGTATAATAAGCCTCCCCCACCGAACAGTTGAACTGTGATTGCAGTTGACTGATATGTGAAACAGCATACATTGTGAATGATCGGCCGTCGACGATTTCGTCATCTACTTGTCTCTTTTCTGCTTCATAGCGGGCGCGTACGCTGTTGTCTCTGTCTCACTTGCAATGCGTTTATCCTTGTGGACTGCCATAATAACCAGTGAGGTCAATTTAAAATACGGCCAGGCGGCTGCGGATAGGAATGAATTATTATTAGACATTTGTAATCTTGACTCCATTAGTAATAATTGGGCAGTTTTTGTATGAAAATATAATTATATAGTTGACTGTCATTGACCAAACGACCTTATGGAGAAGCCGCTCCTGAAAAATGCAAGGTTTGATTGTAATAATTAATCTCGAGCTAGATGGCACTGACCAGAGCAGAGCTTATGTTTGTTGTGTTTGCAAAATGTGTACATAAATATTCCTGCCGCTTCTCGTAGAAATCAATGGTTGAATGTCATCCAAGATTTAACGCTCCACTTGAACATGACGAGGACCTGCATTAAAAGTTAGAATTCATTTCATTTTACGATTATTTTTTCCATTTACGTTGTGCCTTAACCGATGGTTTGGATCAACAACGACCCGCTAGATAGTGGTCTGGTATTTAGAAATGTTCGCAACACGATTACGTGGATTTGATCTGTAGGTGAAAACTGACAGGAAAGTACCTGGAGTACTCCAGAAAAGCTGGGAGCAACTAGGTAGGAATGTGGAAGTTGTTAAATGTAGAAAAACCTAAAAGATGAGCTTTAGTATTACTAAAAATAAATGGCAGAAGTGGGTGGCTCATCAAAATGATCCTTACAGTAGAAAATTTTTTTTTAATTAGTTTGGGAGTTTACGAGTAAGGGAAAGTCGCCGAATTTCTGATACTACTTTAAATTTACTAAGTATTTATTATACAGAAGTGTTTTTTATTTATTTTTTCATATAAGCATATGCAACGTGTTATAATGAGACAAAATTGTCAAAATAATTTTACTACATTTGTTTTTTCCAAGAAAACGACGGTATATGAATTCGGTACTTTTTGGTGCGACTGAAAAAAGGTTCCTAATTTCGGACACTGTATCCGAAATTAAGAGACTACTTTCTACAAGTGTAAAAACTATACAGGGTGTAACTAAACTGATGGTCAAAAATGAAACCACGTATTCTTGGAGTCGAAATAAGGGCACTTCTTCATATATTTTTTTCTCCTACGGGCCATAGTTTTTTTTATACAGAGCGTAGAAGTTTGGAGAAAAATACACATATTTCTTAGTATTTCTAGAAGTATACGAGATATTTTCTTCAAACTTGGCGTGTCACATGAGCAGACGAGCCGTCAAACTTAAGGTTGACATGAAGCTTCTGAGGCTCCCAGTTGCGGAGATACAGGGTGTTAGTAAAATTAATTAGTTCAGAAAAATATGAAAACCCTGTATAATCGCATTTTTTTAATTTGTTTTGAGTGCTGAATAGAATGGTTAACAAAAAGTATCTCTTAGTATTTTTTCATATTAATAGCCGTTTCTTAATTATTTTTAAAGAACGACAACGCTGCAATGAACAATAGTCACGTTAAGAATAAATCTAGCAATCTGTGGATGTCAATTAAACTTTATTTAACAAAATACAAAAGCAAAAACAATAATAAAAGAAACGTATTGCTATTAGAAAATTAAATTATTAAAGGTTCGAAATGACCGCCGTCTCTTTCAATACACGCAACTATGCGTTTCCGCATGTTTATTATTGCCATTCGCAAGTCCATAGCAAAAGTGCATATCAGTCAATTCTTCAAATGAAAATATAATTTTTCAAAATATTGATACTAAGGTGCAAAGTTGGCAGCCAAATGATTCAAATGATGCCAAGTTTAATTGACATCCACAGATTGTTAGATTTATTCTTAAAGTGACTTTTTTATTGCAGCATTGCCGTTCTTTGAAAATAATTAAAAAACGGCTGAGAATATGAAAAAATACTAAGAGATACTTTTTGTTAACCATTGAATGTACCATTCAAAACAAATTTAAAAAATGCGATTATACAGGGTATTCATATTTTTCTGAACTAATTAATTTTAATAACACCCTGTATCTCCGCAACTGGAGGCCTCACAAGCTTCATATTAACCTTAAATTTGACAACTCATCCGCTCATGTGACACGCCAAGTTTGAAGAAAATATCTCGTATACTTCTAGAGATACTAAGAAATATGTGTATTTTTCTCTAAATTTCTACGCTCTGTATAAAAAAAACTATGGCCCGTAGGAGAAAAAAATATATGAAGAAGTGCCCTTCTTTTGACTCCAAGAATACGTAGTTTCATTTTTGACCATCAGTTTAGTTACACCCGTATATTTAAACAAAAGGCGCACACATACGTTTCTCCTAGTTTCTTTATTAGCTTGTTTGATGTAATTTCCAATGTTTCGGGACCGAAACAAAATTGGAGACATTAGGATAGGTAGGCATCCCATTTGTTTTCCTCTGACCTCATTATAATGCATGGCCAGTTTCAATGGATCTGTCACTTTTTCTGAAAATAAACAATTTACTCGCAACCAGCATATTATATTAAGAAAGAATTTTGGTTTCTGGTATCCGAAATTAGGAACTTCAGACTATCCGAAATTAGGCACCTTTTCACTTTTTAGGTTAGAGTAATGCAGTACTGTTATTTTTTGTGACTAGAATACCGGCTTAATTAATGTATTAACTTACCTAGGATGCAAACACAAAATTTTGGAACGATTATTTCAAAGATCGACACAGATCAAACCGCGACTGAACATAAAACTCCGCCATGGAATTTAGACGTTTGGGGCTGCCATCTAATGGAGAGAGATTGTACCACCACAATATTGCATAGTGGGCTTAATTTGACTTTTTGCATTGTATAGGGTGAGGTTCCAATTTAAAACAACAGATGGCTTCTTAGATAAACCACTATCCGAAATTAGGAAACCATCCGAAATTAGGCGACTTTCCTCTACTGCGGCAGAAATAATTTTGTAATTTATATCTTGCTTATTTTCTGAATCCTGAAGAATTTTATATTTATGATTGATACATGTTTCTATAAACATGGAAACGAAAATGAAACGGTAGCGCATTTGTGCTAGAATAAGCTCTTTGTTTAAAAATTCAAAATGAGGTTTTCTTTCATTAAAGTTGAGTTCTCTGATATTACCCTTCTACTAGACTTTAGCGAGCGAATAGGTTTGCTTTGTTTGTTTCTTGTCGGAATTTTCCATTAACCGAGACTGCCACTGCAACGTACATAGCAAAATAATTGGATATTTTCAAGATTTTAGTTTGCATGTAATTATTTTACTATTTTAATAGCAGACATTTGAGACCAAAAGTGTTTCTTTTGCAAAAAAAAACCGCTGTATCTAAACGTGTCTTATGGGAGCTGGGACAACACTATTGGTCGAGATCACGGGCGTAGCCAGGATTTAGTTTTGGGGGGGTTTTAGTTTGAGAAGTAAATAAAACAACAAAAATATACTTATATGAAATTTAATATCTATATATCCATCCGAAAAACTACGACATATATTTATAAAGTTCTTAACTTTAAATGAAATGGATAAATTAATTTCGTTCCTCTGCGCTAAATCTAAAACCATTAAAGAAGAAATCTTCGGCTTTTTCTTTTAAATATATCCACTACTTCATCTGCATGAATTTCTGTTCCATAGTGAATGTTCATTAGAGCCAAACCATTAAGTCTGTTTTCACTTGTAGTGTTTCGTAAATAGTTTTTCAGTCTCCTTAGGCTCGAGAAAGACCTTTCTGGGGTAGCAGTGGATACAGGAATGGTAGCCAAGATTTGTAGTAATGTGTAAATATTAGGATAAAGGTTTTTATCGCACATATCTAGGCATTCCAAACTAGATTTCGGGGTAGGCAGTCTTCTTATCAGCATGCAAGGTAGCTGAAGCTTTGATAGCTAAATCCAAATTTGTTTCTTTATTAGAAACCCCTTGACCTTGACTACACCATTTTTTCCAGTAGTCCATACCTTTAGGTTTACCACCCTTCCTTTTTTTCCCCTCCATTTTTCGACAGTAATAATGATTCACGTCTCTATCCTTAACAAGGATAGATAATATTAGGTAATATTTTGCTTATTTGGGGGGGGGGGGGGGTTTGAACCCCCGAAGCCCACCCCCTTGGCTACGCCCGTGGTCGAGATTAAGTAAATAACGTTCAGTTACACTTCACTTATGCAAAATCTAGCAAATCGATTGTATAGTTAAACGGTCCTGTTTTTGAGCTAAGTGGTCGGCCATCAACCAGACAAATTGCGGTAGTAAAAGTAATCGCGGCAACATTGTGCCCGGATTAATAAAACCCGTGGTCTTTAGTCCTCGATGAGCACAAGGATTAAGGGTCTGACGAAGGTCCTTCGAGGCCCAATTTATGGCAAGAAAACGCAATTATACAATCTGCAGGCGTACCAGGCTTTAAAGGAAAATTCCCAGGGGGTAAACTGGGCACCTTTTAACATTTGGCGGAATGTTTTTCGACGTATCAAACGTCACAAATACCTTCCCGCTGCCACGTTTCCGCATGTGCGTTCGTTCACGGCTTCAAGTTTAAGTCGTTTGCGGAAATTTTTATGCTTCTCTTTGTTAATTCCTGACAAAAGAACAGCTTTACACTCCGCGGAAAGCCTGCCCCGCGAGGAGGATATCCAATTTAGGAGAGAACCAAGCCGTGCACGCGAATCATCGGTTGTAAGGCGAAACTCGCAGAAGTTGTTAAAGTAGGTACTCGTCGGAAAAAAGCAAACTTCCCCTCCTTAAAAATCCATAGCGCTGTAGCTGACGTACGAGGAAAGCCATCAGAGCTGCCCCAAACACGGGCGTAGCCAGGATTTAGTTTTTGGGGGGGGGGGGTTAGTTTGAGAAGTAAATAAAACAACAAAAATATACTTACATGAAATTTAATATCTATATATTCATCCGAAAAACTACGACACATTTATAAAGTTCTTAACTTTAAATGAAATGGATAAATTAATTTCGTTCCTCTGCGCTAAATCTAAAACCATTAAAGAAGAAATCTTCGGCTTTTTCTTTTAAATATATCCACTACTTCATCTGCATGAATTTCTGTTCCATAGTGAATGTTCATTAGAGCCAAACCATTAAGTCTGTTTTCACTTGTAGTGTTTCGTAAATAGTTTTTCAGTCTCCTTAGGCTCGAGAAAGACCTTTCTGGGGTAGCAGTGGATACAGGAATGGTAGCCAAGATTTGTAGTAATGTGTAAATATTAGGATAAAGATTTTTATCGCACATATCTAGGCATTCCAAACTAGATTTCGGGGTAGGCAGTCTTCTTATCAGCATGCAAGGTAGCTGAAGCTTTGATAGCTAAATCCAAATTTGTTTCTTTATTAGAAACCCCTTGACCTTGACTACACCACTTTTTCCAGTAGTCCATACCTTTAGGTTTATCACCCTTCCTTTTTTTCCCCTCCATTTTTCGACAGTAATAATGATTCACGTATCTATCCTTAACAAGGTCATCGAATAACAGTGCACTAAAATTACTCACTTACACGGTACACTTAATTCTCTTCACTATTCGTTCACCACTTTTCACTTTTATTCGCTTCGAGTTCGCATGGAACAATACTGCCGTAAGCGCGGTCACGCGCCGCGGCGCCGCTTATATAGCAGCCCAGTAGCCGTCCAGAAACTTCCACGAACTTCCACAAAGTTCCGCTCATTTCGACCGAGGGGCGTGGCGAATAATCGAGAAACAACGCAAAGTGTCCCTACAATACAAAATAGTTGGGCTGCAACTGCGTCTGCCTCTCGTCAAAAGATGGCGCTAGGCGCTACTATTACTACATAATATATTCAAACGTAATAATAATTTAACTCTTCACTCCTCGTATTTTTTCGGTATAATATTAGGTAATATTTTGCTTATTTCGGGGGGGGGGGGTTGAACCCCGAAACCCCCCCCTTGGCTACGCCCGTGGCCCCAAAAATGATATTTTAACGTTTGATATTCAACATCGGTTCACGGTTGATGTATTGAAAAGTTTGTAAATAAGGACGATTTGCGATAAGATGATAGGTTGTACCTTGGACAGAAACTATTATCTGTAGTTCCATTCTCGCTTCAAAGAAACTTTCCGTACCAACTAGCAAAATTGAATTCTAAAAGGATTGAATTTTTGTATAATAATCGAATAGCGGACTACCTATTTGTTTTTATTAAGCGTCTTATTGCGATCATTTTGTTTTATAAAGAAAATTGTTGTATTAAATCCTATAACGCATAATACGATAATTTATTTTAAAATGATATAATACTTTATAAGCAAGTTTATTCAATAACAAAAATATTATCTTATAAGACCTGTATACCTATTGTATAAGAGTTCTATAATATACAATATAACTAGTAGTTACAACATTATAAAATAGTAACTCAAGCTTGTCTTCTTAGAGCTGTATAATGTTGTATAATAAATATTTTATTGCGTTGAATTGCCCTGGTTTATAAAACACTTTTATACGTGAACTTAAAACACTATAAGACTTTCTCTTTTATAAATGCCTTATAGGATAAAACATTGTATTACAAAGAACTTCAGTGCCGAGGTACATATTATATTTTTTTTGAAATCGAAAAAAAAGTTTTATTAGGCAAGAAAATAATAATAAGGGATCACCCGTCCATGAACCGACTGGGCGCGGCGTTGCTTGACTTTGACGATCGCTCTCCCTAGGTCAAGTATGACGAAGACACGGCGGCTTCGAACAGAAAAACCAAACTGCTGCTTGTTGTGCAGAATCCGTAATAAATCTATTGATATTCAAACCTACTAAAATATTTATACTGATAGATTGCGCTGCTATAGGCAACAATTTCGCAATGTATACGAATAGTTAAATCGGCCTTTTGAATATTTGGTCACTTTTGACGGGCGATGGCTCCGCGTCTGACGTTTGATGTTTACATCTCGCCAAGGCCTAACTTATTGAAAAAATCGTACAATAATGGGTTACTTCAGTGCCGATTTCTGAGCTTTTAATGACGATTTTGGGACACTTTACTGCCGATTTAAAGAAAAATATATCTTATAGACCTTATAAAAAAATTTTGACAGTTGGAATAGCCACACGTAACACTCTATCGCAACATTTACCACTATTATAGTAGGAGCTGTAAAACGTTTCGAGCAAAAACAGAAACTGGGGAGGGGGTGTCGTTTGTCGTTCATTCTGGGTCAAATTGATGCGTGTGGGTTGGCCAGCTTTAGAGACGAACGAATGTAGCTAATTAGTTCAATGTTTCCGAAACAGTTTGTGGTCGTAGCTCGTCGTTCCACCCCCGTTTCGATGAATTAATGGCCCCGTGCAACTTTCCATCGTTATCTCTCGTTCGATAGGCCCAATTTTTTTCAAAGAAAGTTTGGAAGATTAAATGTAACTTTAAAACATTTGCGATATTATCGATTGCCGCTTCCTGATCAGTATCGGTCATGCGCAGACATGACTAAAACATAGATTATAATAATTAAAAACAATACAGACCCTGCCAAGATAAAAATGTTTAGTAACATTATTTGTGTGAGTTAGTAACAGAAATCTAAAACAAAACAATGCATTGATTGCACCATTGACAAACTCCTTCATAAATTTATCTTGTACTTACGAAATAAATGTATAACCAAAGTTAAAAAACATAAATTTGGAATAATTAGTTGATAAGTATATATATACAATCTACGTATAGAAAAAATTTGGGCAGTTATCATTTAACAAATAAATTTTACTGATTTTGTGAATTTACAGATCCTACTTGGTATATAAATAATATCCTTAATAAATTGCGTATTTTGGCTGACGTGGCAACATTGCACGAGCTCCAGAATTCGTTGAGATTTCGCCAGTTTGTGTTCATGTGTTTCGAGTGTTTACTTTTGCGTTATTCTTATTTTTTGAGGAGATTTTGGAGGTTATTGGACAAAAGCCATATAGCCAGGGACCCTTTAAAATGGGTCCCTGCATATAGCTAACTTATTAATTAGCGAATTAGTGTAGTTTTACAATGGCATAGAAAACATAACCTCTGGTTATCATATGATGCAGCCTTAAGTGTCAAATTTGTTGTTTTTGCATTTTTTATGTTGGCTTATTACAATGCAGCCTTTAGGTTAGTCTATATTTATTATTTGTCTGAGGTCTCAATACAGTTTGTAGAAACACGGCAACACCGCAATATTATTATTACAATATAGTATATTATATACAGGGTGATTCATTAATAATGGTACATCGAGCAACTGCATTACATTTTGGGCCAAATATATTACGATTGAGGCCAATATGCCTTATAGAAATGTTGTTTGTTTAACAGATACAGGGCGTTGAAGTTCATTTTTTGAAATTGAATTTGGGATACATTTCCTAAAGTTATAAAGCTACTGAACTGAAATTTGTCACTGCTATGTTTTTGGGGAGAGAGAATAAGCTGAAGATGTCAGTTTCTTGCGCTGTTTTTGATCGTGGTTTTACTCGTAACTTTTTTGAGGTTATCTTTTTGGTCTTGCAGGTCCATTATATTAGTGCATCTTTTCGTTCTGCAACAAAAAGGTACCTAATCTTGTTTCGTAACGATAAAATCAACCGTTTGATTTGAAATTGTCAAAATGTGCCCCAAGACACAGATACAGATCAACTGTAACATTGAGAACGAAGAAAAAATGCCAAATGAACATTGGTCGAAACACCTTCGTTTTCTTGAAATAGGGTGTCCAAAAATGTGTCCAGTTTCAATCCGTTCCATTTTGAAAGTGGGCATTTTTTGGAGCATTGTTCGTATTGGTTTTTTTCTCACATTAAATGGTACAGTCGTTGGGAAATATTTATTTTTCGAATATTGAAGTCAACAAGTGTTTTGGGGTACTACAATGACTATTATAGTTATTATTTCCCTCATACTGCTTGCATCCAATAAGGTAGTTCCTTCCACAAAAAGCCAACCAATCATATGCCTCTACTAGCGATAATTGCACATGTGGAAAAGCAAAGCGGTAATAGGTACCACTTGTGCAATTATCACTTCGTTGCTTAGCAACCGCGAATCTGTTCGATACAAACACGTAAGTACTTCATAAAATTTGTGTGTTTTGTGTTTTGCAACACCGTTCTAAATTATGCAGCTTATAAATTATGTTGCGGTATTACTCAATGAATTTATACAACTTTTACATTGCTAAATTGTTGTAATTAGACCTCCGTCTCCGTTGAAATTTATGACACATATTCAGAAAATAAACCAACGCTAACAGGGTGTAGGTATAATCGCATTTGCCTTGGATATCCAAGCGTCATGTTTGTTTACTCGAATGACGCTACAGTCGAAGCTGTCAAGGAACTGGTTCAAAACGAGTCGTTTTGGAAATGTAAACATACAAAAAATTAATACAGAAATTATTAAATCGTATTCGTGAAATAATCTCGACAAATATCACTAGCGCCGGAAAATTTTCTAAATAATTGTATTCTAAAGCGCTATTTTGCCCATTAGCAAAACCACTCGTACAAATTGGGCTTTTATTTTCAGAGATAAAATTTTTGTTTTATTTTATCAGAAAATAAAAGACTAATTTATACCCGTGATCTTTCCAGGAAAAATAGCGCTGTCGAACAAATTATCGATAAAATTTCCGGCACTTGTGATATTACATACGACAAAATATTCTCCTTCTGAAAAATAGTGGATGTTTATTTTTAGTTACTTTCTCGTCCAGCATAATTCGATAAAATCATTTTAAAAAGTACTTACCAACTCAAAAGCAGACAGTTTCGTTGTGAGTTTTAATAAATTCCAACTCATTAAAGTGTTAAATCCTCCCCAGAGAACAAACGAACTTTATGCTTGCCTTTTTAGAGGTGCAAATTCGTTTTAAGCTTCTAGTTCTCATTTTGTGTTTATTTTTGGTATGAGGTTTGCTTGCTATGCCCCCCAGTTGTGCGATATTTCAAGGAAAAAGGTTTAGTTCATACATAATATTAGACAATATTGCTGTTATACGCTATACAACACTTCTGGACTAACCAGATCTGTATAGAAGGACAATATGCGTGTCGAGAAGTTCTAGAATGTGTGTCAACTATACTTGTGAAAGATATTAGAAAAGGGAGAACTTAGACAACCGGTGCAAGATAAAATATGGCATATGTTTAAGGAAATAGGACTTGTAAAGCTGTTGCAGAGGAGATTGCTTCGGAAAAATGTGTCTGGGTCGCCTCATTTCATTTCCATGTTGCCGGATACTATCAATTTTAGAAGGACGCTTTGTTCTAGCTTCAGTGGGTGTTTAGTATAATGATTTAAAAAAATTAAAAAAGATAAATAAGATACCTACAAAAACACAAATCAACGCAAATGCACGAAGACAGTCGTTTCAAAACATAAGGCGCAAATCTTTGTGTACCTAACATAATATTTATGTATATGGGGGTATATAACCTGCCGGGGTCATTTTTATTACAGAACTTTTTCAATTCGCCAGAAGTTTACCCTTCTTCCGACTTGCGAAAATTGAGTTCTAAAATTCGTCATAAAAATACAAAGTTATAGCTTTAATCTAGGAGCCACGTGAGGCCGAATAAAAGATCGTAAACAGAAACGTGTAGGGATATCTTCCCGATTCTATCGGGTCTCCGAATCCGATTCCCAAGTCGGTTAGATAATGGCAAATTTTCGAAATTTGGCGCTGAATAACAAGGTGAAATAGCAATTACTAGCGGCAAGTTTTATAAATGTCTAGAGGAGTTTGTGAAACGTGTTGCATACCATACTTTTTCCACGAGTGTGAAAGCAAATACCACGCGTGATCGCTGTAAGGGGAATTCGCCCTCGAACCGCAGAATAGGGAACCCGGAATGGACTATTATGGACATGGGACAGTATTGGACAGTGGAGCCTGAGACACAGAGGGGTGAACTGCTTACGGGAGATCCGCGAGTTCAGACGGTCCGGGTCTCGTTGACCACGTTCGGGTTTGTGTATTTATTTTATTCACCATTCACCTTGTGCGAAATAAATCGGTGTTGTAACGTACCCGAGGATTTTCGTTGTCGACCCACGCCCTGATACGGTTCCTATTCGGCCTTTCACGCTGCCCATCAACTGGGACCTCGTCAATATTTACAGTATACTGAGGTGAGTTTTCATTTTTATTTCGTAAAAAATAACCTAAATACCAAATATTGGGTCTGTTTATATTATATTTATACATATTACAAAAGCCAGGAAGAAAAGGTCACATAACAACATTTGCTTTGCATCGGGATGAAAATTTGCGCCAAAAATGGATTCGTCAAATTCCAACTGATATTTAATTTCTAAAAAACCCTTAAGTATGTGTGGCTAACACATTTTCAAGAAAGTGAAACAATTAAAGTGGACAAATGCGTTGTGGGAGGAAAATACGTATAGAGAATATCACCTAAGCTAAAGGAAGGTGCTGTCCCAATTGAGAATGTGCCAAAATATTTGAGTGCAGTGCCGTTTAACTCTCAGCCCAAAACAGCTGAGGCTGGTTGAAAATTTTGAAAAAAAAAACAATTAGAGAAAGCCTGGAGGCACAAAACCAATAATGCCAAATTGTTACGAAATTTGTTTTTTCTACTTATGTCCAAAAATGCCTTTTATTATATAAGAGTTGGTCACGTGACTACGCGATTATGCGTTAGCGCCATGGCCTGTCTTTATCGTTGGCGTCGTAGGGAAATTTAGAGGCCTAAAATATCGAATAACTGTCGTTTGCTAGGTACATATCCGGAGGCTCTTCATAAATGAAAAATCACGAAAAAAATTACTTACATTTTCAGTAATTCCCCCGTTTCCACCAACCCTGTCGGACACTGGTCGGTTAAATCGCCGTGAATGATCGCACCTGTCGCCGCATATTGCACGGCCAACCTCGATTTATTCCACGGAAAATCGACACCGCTCTCGCTCTGACAAATTTCCTCGACTTTGTCACGACCGGTTTCAGGTTTTTTTTGCACGTGGATATACAGCGAGAATTTCGCCAATAGGAATCACTTTGGAATGTCGAGAATTTTCGGTTTGTTTCTGGCAAATATTTTTTTTCTATAAGGGTACCTTCACACGGTGCGGCTTTACGCGTGGTTACGACATCCGACGTATCATTACCGCAAACATGTCTGTCTTTTTTTAAGTTATATCACTGTCATCTTTGCTATCATAGGCATAATATTTAGTTGCCAAATCAATGACGTCAGAGGCATTTTCAGTGCCTGAAACAATATTTTCCGAGAGAATGTTATTTCGACTGCCGAAAATAGTTTGATTCACTTGAAACAAAACGTCTAGATTCCCACCCATTGTAGGAATTCGCGAGAGACGCCGAATCCCTTCGAAGCGCAAAAAATGGGCTTCCATCTATTTGCAGAAAAGCAGCGGGTAGGGGGCATTTATTAGTTGCCAGAGTCTGCGTAGGCGTTGACAAAGGGGTTGGCCGTTACGTTTTTGTCCGGTCCACAGCCATGGATAAGTAATTTCCCTAATTAAAATCGAGGATGTCAACGGGCAGGCCGCAAATGGACTTTTAGCACGCTCGTTTTACAAGCTTTTATTTAACTTCACTTGTTACATGTAAGCCCCTGCGTGTGTGTTAGTAAATATCTGTCGGTCAAATCTTGCAAACCAGTTCCACCCAACCTATTGAGCTGAAATTTGGCACAAACTTTCATCCCGAGGCAAAGCAAATGTGGTTATGGTGACAGTTTCTACCTGGCTATTGTAATATGTATAAGTATAATATAAACAGACCCAATATTTGGTATTTAGGTTTTTTTTTTAATAATCGGCACCCTGAAAGCCGAATAGGAACCGTATCAGGGCGAAGGTCGACAACGAAAATCCTCGAGTACGTTACAACACTGATTTATTTCGCACAAGGTGAATGGTGAATACAAAATACACAAAACCGAACGTGGTTAACGGGAACGGCTTCCAGCCACCCGGACCGTCTGAACTCGCGGATCTCCCGTAAGCAGTTCACCCACCTGTGTCTCAGGCTCCACTGTCCATTCCGGGGGGAGAATTCCCCTTACAGCGCTCACGCGTCGGCGCGAGCGGCACCAATACGCCTGGACGGCACGGCTCCCACCCAGAGGCCACAATAACACCTGGGCGGTTCCTCTCCGCCAGGACACACGCGCACTAGACACAAACTTGTTTCTAAAATATAAACTAAGACTTTTAAAAACACTTTAAACATTTAAAACTTCTCAAAACCCAAGCTGCCGCTTTCAGTTATGTGACAATTGACATGTAACGTCGGACTAATATGATCACGTGACTTTTGTGCTCCATGGCCTCGTTCAAATTTGAAATAACGACAAAAATGAAAACTAAGGAACACCAAACATCTCAAATATTTGACATTTTCACATCACATAGGAACCGTCATAGAGTCTAACCCATGGTCACCGTGTATAACCGATACGGAATATTTCCATCAATTAGCGCTTATGGCAGTTAGCCTCCTGAGGCCCATATTCGCTATTATTGCCTTCTCCCAACTATGTTTTTGTATTGAGCCTCTTCTGGATAAACACCTCATAAAAACCTTTCAGGATTTTCAAGTTTGATACTTCCACAACAGGGATATGTGTATTGTAGTCCACAATGAACTTTTTGAAATCAAAATGATGTTTTGTTTAAGTGCACGATCTGATTCCGTGTCCCATTGTTCAAAATACACAACTATAAACTTTTAACACTTGCTAGAAAACAAGCTGCAGGTGATAAAATTAAAATTAAATGCCTACACCTACACAAATTCATGAAAGGCAGATAAGTCTCTAAATGCTCGATTTACGCTTGTTCCGGACAAAAAAACTGACTCTCCATTCTTTACCTATGTCACAATGAAATTTACATAGAATGTAGATGGGCCGTGGGCTCGGGTATTATGGACTGCCTCTCTCGTATTTGCATGGAAACGAGCTAGTCCTAATTCTGTCGTTGTCGTTAAAAACTCTGTTTTAATATTCAGAGGTGACAAATAAAATAAATTTGCAAATCATATACCTAGTTGCTCGTTTGGGCAGGTTATTTATACGCATTTGTATTACTGGTTGCATAACAACTATCAAAGGGTGTTGAAGTAGCTTTTTGTAGTTGTTTACGTTTACCTGTCTGGCGATTTTCCTGTTTTAAAGACCGTTTGTTCTGTTTATTGTGTGTTGGACTGTGTTTTTTTTAGTAATGGGTTTTATTAATACGGTGGTAAAACGGCAGTAATACAGAATAAAGTGATTAAAATTCAATTTTAGTTTATAGGTTTTAGGTTGTGTCTATAGTTTTGGACTTATTTAAATCATGTCGTGGACGTGTTCCGTTCCCAACTGCAAGGGAAACTACAAGGGCGGTTCTAAAGTGTCCGCTTTTTCCTCCCTAAAGACCCCATTTTAAGAGAAAAGTTGGTTAAGGCCATCAAAAGAGATTTTGTTCCTACAGTCTTCCAGAGTAAAAGTGGTTTTGGTTTGGACTGTTTGGAAGAGTGTTATATCTAACAATTTTACATGATTAAACGTAACCACCTTAAAATCAGGAAGTTTTATGGTTTTATTCATTCGAATTTAGTTGTATCTAGGTAGGCAAATAAGAAATAATTTTCTTTCGCTCTCGTAGATTATTATCGGTGTTGTAAAACCATGAGCTATATATGTAAACAATAATCTTAAAGTGTTTTTTTTACCAAATTTACCAAGCTGACATCTTGAAAATTGAATTACGCGCCTTCGGCCCACCTTTGGTAAGACCACCAAAGAAATTCATTACGGTTCAACAATTAACTCATGGAGAAGGGGAAAATGGAGTATTTCTCCATACGACGAAGAGAGCCGCATTTCTGGAGCAAATAATAGAATTAACTGAAGAAATGCAAACAGCAGCAGGCAGCAGCAAGTAAACCTGTTAACTGCAGATCACCGCCAGCAAAATTATTGAAGCTTATCAAAGAAGAGCGTAATTAGAAATCACTTGCATTCTTGAAGCAAAGATCGAAGTGGTAGAAGTTGAAGTTACCAAGTTTTCTTTTGCTTGTATATTTTTTTAAACAAACTGAAAGAAAAAGTTTTAACGAATAAAATTAGCCGCCTAAAAATTCAGAAATAGGTATAGAAATGTTCCTGGAAAATAGGTTATTATTATTAAAAGTATTCAAAGAAATAATTATCCCAAGTAATTTTGTATGAAAATGTTAGGTAATAAAAAATATTATCACGTTTTTTATAAGTAATTATTTATAATGTAGCTCTTGTATAATGTACAATAATAATTTAATTAGTTCTCTTTTTGATAATTAAAAATATGTTCTGTTTTGATTAAGTTGTATAATTTCTCAACCTACAAAACCAAAACCAACAAAAATCATTGACCTACGTTGTATTTTGAACTAAAATAATTTCCATTTTACAAACGGCAACCAAGACATTACATTATTTATGGCCTGAAGTTTAGAAAGCTGGTGGGTCTGCGCGGCGTGGCCTGTCACTCCCTGTCAGTTGATTTTACAAGAAATTTACCAGAATTAATTTGCGTAGTGCGGATAGTGCTATCGTCGCCAGATTGCTATGACGAGGCAGTGTGTCTCTGGGTGGAAACAGACAGCCCAAAGTGCTGGCGACAGCTTTTTTATAAATTCGTTTTGTTTGTGAAAAAATGAAACTTTTCTCTAACAGTTCGAGGTGAAGAATCGTTCCTTTACAATGTCAAGGCTCAAGATGCCTAGAACCGTCGAGGGAAGCTAGAACTTAGTTATATACCTGGCTGTAAGTCAAATCGTAGTAATAACTTGAAGTAGGTAGGTTTCCTTGCTTGACGGCAAGCGGTCAACTTGTATTCGTTTTGGGCTTTCCAAAGGACGAAAATTTAAGAATAAAATGATAAGGGCTAATTGCATAGACAAACTAAAGTACCCTTTAAAATTAAAGGAACGTTCTAACAATCCAACCATTATTTAGTATTGTTACAAAAGTTTATTTACCTAATGTTAAAGTCAAAAGATAATTTAGTTGAATGTATTATGAAATTGACTCTAACTGCCATTTCAATCAGAAGAGATTACTCTCCTTCACAACATGCTGTTCTCTGTTCGCTTGTTGTTTGTATTTTTATGAAAATTTAACCCGCGAAAAAATCTCACAAAAATTCGATTTACAACAAATTGTAGTCCTCTCTATTTGCCTAAATTTACCTTATTATTTGTCGAAGATGTACTTATCCACACCAGGAATCTTACTTATTATAAATACTTATACTTCTGTGTATATTTTGTTTTGTTACTTGTTACTGCTTTTATTGTCTGTGAAACAAACGTAGGTACCTATTTACTTAATTGTCATTAAAAAGAGGGTTGAACATTTATTAGAAAAAATAAACTAAGCCAAAGTGCAGACTGCTCTATATTGCATGGACCCGTTGAACCGTCCCGCTGCGGCGTTGCCACATGTTTGCACAGGGCTTGTAAGCTTGAGAAGGTTATGTGCCGGTTGAACTGAGTAATAAATTGTCTTCTACTCTTGATTTCTTAGACATGTGGTTGAGGTACTGTCTAATTCTGGATGAATCAAATTGATAACTATACAGGGTGTCCGGTAAGTTCGGGGAAATCTCTCGCCAGCGTGTTGGTGACGTCAAAATATACCTGGTGTTTCATATATTTTTTTCCCCTAAAGTACTCCGTAACAGAACTACAGGGTCCCAAAGGGGTACTCACTGCTTTACATTTTTTGATTTAACTTTTGAACGCCCTTGTATATTTTGATGAAATTTTGGAATTTTGCATAGACGGTAAAAACCAATTACCTCATATTTGAATCATGCTTGGACAATGCCGTGGAAGTCAGGAACGGACTTCACGCAATACCCATGGGCTCAAAATTTTGACTGGTATAAATTTAAAAAGCCGAAAACAAATTTTTTTAAAGCCTTGAACATTTCTCTTCAAAAAAGGTACTCTTTATTCGTTTCGAAAAAGTCAACCGTTTTCATGGAAAAATCGCTTTTTTGAAATCCGTAACTTAAGATGCAATAATGGAAACTACCAGAATTTAGTGTTTTCACCTGACGGATAACAACAATTACGTGTGACAAGATTTGTCAATAATTTTTATTAGCAATGGAGCATTTTTATACTTATGCCGAATATGCAGACATGCATTTAATTTATGGACAAGCACACTGCAATTCTCTGGAGGCAAGCAGAATTTATGCTCAAAGATTTCCAAATCGCAATTTGCCAAATCGAAAAACATTTGTGAGAGTTGATCGTCGTTTAAGAGAAACAGGTAGTAAACAAACCGAGTTTAGAATGTCTTAAATCAGTCTCCTAAAATTTACATTAGGTAGTTTTTTACCTCGTCGTGGTGGGGAAGGGCCGCAAAGGAGAGCAAGAAATCAAAACTTAGAAGAGCACATATTGGATGAAATATCCGAAAACCCTTCTAATAGCGTTCGTAAGCTTGCAGCTCAGTTAAATACCACAAAGGGGGTTGTTCATGAAACATTGCGAGAACAGCTACTTTATCCTTATCACGTCCAAAAAGTGCATGCAATGTCTCCGAATGATTATCGTCCACGGCTTAACTATGCAAACTGGTTTTTGCAACAATTTATAGGCGATCCGAGTTTCACAGAAATTGTTTTATTTAGCGACGAAGCTGGCTTCACGAGAGACGGTATTACCAACAGTCGAAATCTGCACATTTGGCATGACGAAAACCCTCACGCCATAGTTCAGATCAAGCACCAACAAAGATTTCTGGTTAATGTTTGGGCAGGGATAATTGGGAATAATTTGATTGGTCCTTTTGTTTTGGATGAACGTTTGAATGGAGCTCTGTATTTACATTTTTTACAAAATAATTTAAATGATTTACTGGAAAATGTGCCCTTACAAATAAGGAATCAAATGTGGTTTATGCACGATGGCGCTCCCCCACATTATTCCCGGGAGGTACGTCTCTACTTAACCCAGCACTTTGACAATCGTTGGATAGGCCGAGGAGGACCTGTTTTGTGGCCACCTAGGTCTCCTGACCTCAATCCGTTAGATTTTTTTTTCTGGGGTCATCTCAAGGGACTAGTATATTCAACTCCTGTAAATACCAGGGAAGAGTTATTGGAAAGAATATTTCACTATTCTGATCAAATTCGAAATGATCCTGAAATGCTGTTTAGGGTGCAGCAAGAAAAAATTCGCAGGATAAGAAAATGTATTCGGGTAGAAGGAGCTCACTTTGAACATTTGCCCGACTAAACGAAACATTTTCTTTATAACCAAACTTTATTAAACTATTTTTAAACAGTTTCATTGTTTTTTTTCATTTTCTCGATATTAATGCCTACTGAAAATTGCAGTGTGCTAATAAAAATTATTGACAAATCTTGTCACACGTAATTGTTGTTATCCGTCAGGTGAAAACACTAAATTCTGGTAGTTTCCATTATTGCATCTTAAGTTACGGATTTCAAAAAAGCGATTTTTCCATGAAAACGGTTGACTTTTTCGAAACGAATAAAGAGTACCTTTTTTGAAGAGAAATGTTCAAGGCTTTAAAAAAAATTGTTTTCGGCTTTTTAAATTTATACCAGTCAAAATTTTGAGCCCATGGGTATTGCGTGAAGTCCGTTCCTGACTTCCACGGCATTGTCCAAGCATGATTCAAATATGAGGTAATTGGTTTTTACCGTCTATGCAAAATTCCAAAATTTCATCAAAATATACAAGGGCGTTCAAAAGTTAAATCAAAAAATGTAAAGCAGTGAGTACCCCTTTGGGACCCTGTAGTTCTGTTACGGAGTACTTTAGGGGAAAAAAATATATGAAACACCAGGTATATTTTGACGTCACCAACACGCTGGCGAGAGATTTCCCCGAACTTACCGGACACCCTGTATAGCACGTGCCGCGCAATTCCTAAATGCTAAATAATAGTTTCCAAGTTCTGCTGTCTTGCACCTAAATCCGTCTACTCTTCAAATCAATCAATAGATATTCACTTTGAGACCCGTTGATGCTCGAACATGGTTTTCAGTGCCAGCTCTAAAATTTATCTCGTCTTTATTTTTATCGGCCTCTTGGCAAGTATTCCTTCGACCTTCTCGAGTGTCCATAAATTTGCCGAGCTCTTTAAACCCCGATTCCGGCTAGCGGAAATAAAAGAAAGGGCCCTCTAGAACCTCAGGTGGATAATATAAAGCTATATGAGAAGAAAGACAAGCAAAAAAGTAAGTAATCTATTGCTACCGAATATTTGTTTTAGTTTACTTTAACTGACATATACGATTGCAGAATGAAAAGATGCAATACAGAATGTAGTATCCAGTGTATTAGATAACCGTGGCAACATGAAACGACAAATAAATGACCGCGTAGAGGGCGCCACCACATCCTTAGTATATTTTATGATCAGTATGTATTATGGCCACTTACTAACTTACAAAAGTTAGAACTTGTAGAAATACAGAAAACGTAACGAACAAAACGCTTTTTATTAGTTTTTAACAACAGTTAACAATACACCACCTCTGGGAACATCAAGACCCTACACAGAATAATTATAACCTAGCATGACCAAAACGATAACGATATCCCAAAAAAAAAACATAACAGTGGTAAATTTCAGTTCGGCAGCTTTCATTATGTTAGTACCTACCTCGGAGAAATAGCCAATAACTTAAAAATTATCGAACATTAATTATGGTTTTAATAGATTTATTTTTACTTTTACCTTTACCAACACTATAGCATAGCGCTGTTTCAAGCGATCGCCACTGGCGCCACACGACGAAACAAATTTACACGGTGGTTTAATGTTAAAACACAATTGTTGCAGAATCTTTTATAAAATAAAAACATGCAAATGTGTCTGTTACAACGAATTTAATATCCAAAATAAAATAAAATGTTTGTTTGTTATGACCCTCTAATTTGACAAGTTCACACGGTATATTTCCATACATTTTCTTAAGAAAATCGAGTCTAAAAAGCAAGCAAGAGTATTTGGTATCTTTTGGTTTGAAATGAAGTATATGGCTAGTTGTATTGTAAGTAAGCATAAAACGCATTAGATTTTTCAGTTCCTTCTTTATATTATAGTGGACTATTTTGGTTCGCTTTGAAGCTATAAACCAAATTTTCTATATAAAAAAAACACCTCAAAATACGAAAAATACCGACGCAAACAATCAGAGAGACTGACGCCCTGGGCGAACAGAAAACGTCGATCCCTTCCTCAATAAACGATAGAAAACAAATAAAATGCACGGCTAGAACGGCGGCGTTGCCAAGTTGGTCGTTTTCAGGTACCTGTTGACGATTTTTTTCTATCCTTGGTTATTTCTCGGCGGTTGTTAGGCGAAACAAAAGACAGCCGCCAAAGCCGGCCACGATGCGAAATAACCCGAAACAAACGCGTGGCCGGGATTTACAAAGCGCTCTGGACTGGGCCCGTGAGCCTGACAAATTACCCTCAAAGTTTTCGCGGACGAGTCGACGAAAAACACCGCAAAAACTTGTTCCGTTTTCATGCGCGCCCGCGCGCAATCTCTCTAAGAGGGTTTTTACGTCTTTCGTACGAGTTTTTTGAGGTTAGGTTTGGTAATTCGTGCGTGGCGTTACTTTTCGGTTGGTCTTTCTCGATTATTTCTAAAGCAGATTTAAATTCTCGACATAAATTATTCGTGTTGTAATACCTGGACCAACACTATACAGGGTATCCCAACGAAAACTTCGAAAACCGAACAATATTTGAAAATTCGCGGAGACCCGTCGATTTTTGTTTTTGGGGGGAGCTTTTTTGACAGTCAAGCCAACCCGATATGTTCATCCCCCTAATCCCTAGCAACCCCAACTTTAAAATTCCAAATGGAACTACCCCCCTTGTGGCGCATCATTTTAAAGCCCTTTTTATTGCGAATACAGTGATGTATCGTTTAGAATTCTGTTAAGATTTAACAGAATTATTGGCTAAAAACGGAAAGTGGACAATCCACTGTACGCGTAGTAATTTTTACACAAATGCCCGCCACTATAAGTTTTTTATCTACTACACACGACCAAATTACATAGTTTTTATTGACGTGTCGATCAGTTTACAAAAAAGTCACAAATGAAAAAGCTGAAGCAAAACAAAAAAGTTATTCAAACGAATTCAAACCTTAGGTATATCTTTTTAAAATATGTGACAAAAAGTCACTGTCACAAAAAGGTCCCCGTTTTTTGCTTGTTACTACGAAATCGTTAGTTTCAGCCCGCTATTGAAAGTTTAAACGTGTTTTTGAAATGGTTTATTCTATCATGGAAAGGTTAGAAATTGTTGCAATTCGTGCTGTAGCTTTAGCGCAATCATGATTTCGATAACAAATTGCAACAATTTCTACCCTTTCCGCGATAGAATAAACAAACCATTTCGAAAATACGTTTCCACTTTCAATAGCAGGCTGATAGTAACGATTTCGTGGTTAGAAGCAAAAAAAACGGGAACTTTTTTTGTGACAGTGACCTTTTGTTACATATTTTAAAAAGATATAGTAAGGTTTGAATTCGTATGATATTTTTTTGTTTTGCTTCTGCTTTTTCTTTTGTGACTTTCTTGTAAAATGATGATTTTTTGTTTTGCTTCTGCTTTTTCATTTGTGACTTTCTTGTAAAATGATCGAGACGTCAATAAAAACTATGTAATTTGGTCGTGTGTAGTAGATAAAAAACTTATAGTGGCGGGCATTTGTGTAGAAATTACTACGCGTACAGTAGATTGTCAACTTACTTTAGCCAATAATTCTGTCAAATGTCAACAGAATTCTAAAAACGATACATCACTGTATTCGCAATAAAAAGGGCTTTAAAATGATGTGCCATACAAGGGGGTAGTTTCATTTGAAATTTTAAAGTTGGGGTTGCTAGGGATTAGGGGATGAACATATCGGGTTGGCTTGACTGTCAAAAAAGCTCCCCCCAAAAACGAAAATCGCCGGGTCTCGGCGAATTTTCAAATATTTTTCGGTTTTCGAATTTTTGGGGGGGTCAAGTTTTCGTTGGGATACCCTGTATAAAAGACCTGTGCATAGCGCTGTTTCAAGCGATCGCCACTGGCGCCACACGACGAAACAAATTTACACGGTGGTTTAATGTTAAAACACCATTGTTGCAGAATCTTTTATAAAATAAAAACATGCAAATGTGTCTGTTACAACGAATTTAATATCCAAAATAAAATAAAATATTTGTTTGTTATTGACAAGTTTACATGGCATATTTCCATACATTGTCTTAAGAAAAGCGAGTCTAAAAAGCAAGCAAGAGCATTTGGTACCTTTTGGTTTGAAATGATGTCCATGGCTAGTTGTAGTGTAAGTAAGCATAAACCGCATTAGATTTTTCAGTTTCTTATTCTTTATATGAAGGACTATTGGATCGGTTTGGAGCTATAAACAAAATTTTCTATTTTCATTCTTGCATACGTTACAAAATACTCTTCCAAAATAATATCTAGAATTTTCGCTTCTTCAGCTGGTTGCTCAGATGATCCCATAATTCCAAAATAGTGTTTATTCTTCTGCAATTCACCTAATGGTCTGTGCAGTGTGCATACCATTTTCTTCATGTGCATGGAAATTTCATGTTATCACAAACAAATCTACCTATAAAAGCTGTGTTAATAGGATAAAACTGCTAAATACTGGACGCAAAGACAATTCGTTACCGTAAAAAGAAGACAAATCGTAATAGAGCTGTATATTTAAAATTTGGGACATTTTAAACGTCACAAACTGACATACCAATTACCACAGGTCAGAATACCCTCCTGTAACCTATAATAAGTCGCCATTTTTTTCGTCGAGTGGCGCCACCCCAATCCGTAAACAACAATGAAACATGACGTCATGCTCGGGTCTTTAATATAGTGTCGGGCCAGGTAATACTTATAATAAGTTGAAACAAAACAATCATTTCAGTTTATAAATAAGTCCAACTACTAACTAGGTTATACGAACGTGGACCTTGGCTTTTTCTCAATAAAAATATTGACCATTAAAGTTTTTTTAGACGCTTCAATTGGCAAAACGGTGTGTCTGTGAGCCCATTAACCTAAAATCTTCACTCCAAAACACAAGAACATTCTAAAAATATCCATTTTGCGGTAACGTCATTCTTTGATTTGCGTTAGGCAGAAAAATTGCCGAATGAACCGGTTAATTATATTTTCCCGTTAAAAGCTTTCTGTGAATGGATTTATAAGGTTATTATTTCAGCAAACATCAAAAAGCTAATTATAATGTGTGGATACACAGGAATACAAAGCAAAAATATTATACATACCTTTGTGGATTTCGTGAAAAAGATAAATAAATGATCGATGCAATAACAACAAATTTTTGTTTTAACCAAAAGAATATGAAGCTATAATGTTAGAAAATGTCGGGAACTATTTGAGATAGGTAGGTATTTCTGAAATTATCAAATAAAATATATTAGATAAAAACTTAGACAAGGAAAGAGAGAGGGCGCCTAACAGCGCTCGCGGCCGTGTTACCGACTGCCACATCGCCCGACAGGCCAGTGGCGTAGCATGAAACGCGTTCTTAGACAATATCACAAAAATGTTAAAAATGAAAAGGTAGTTAATTTTGACTTACATGTAAAGCTAGTGTCAAGTGCTGAAATATACTTATTTGCGGCGATTTCGAATCAATCAAAATAAAATAAATAATGCACGCCCTTGGAAACCAGCTCATATTTTATGAAACTATCATAATCAATTAAGAAATTTTCAATAAAAATGATGTTAAAAAATAATTATATTGGTCCTATTTACAAACAAAACAATGCCCTTTATCATACTAAAAGGTAGAAGGAATTTGAAGAAGTTATATTGAGAAACAATAACGTTTTAGGGCATCTTTCAAAAGTAGCTTGTTAAATACCTGCATGTGAAACGAAATCCCGGGCTCTTGCTTTTCACTTCTGCTTTTGCAACCATACGCTGAACAATTCACCATTTTAAGAGTATATTTTCCCCTTATCACTGTTACTTTTTATTCACAAATTCTCGGAATTAACTCACAACGTACCCGCTTTGTCTGCCACATATAAAATTATATGTGTCAATGTGTGTGTCGTTGAATGAAATCTAGTAAAAGTATTTTCTCCTTCAACCAACGTGCGAACATAGTTTTGTGGCTTGGAAATACCCAGGAAATATCGCAATATCTGCAAAATTACACTTCTATTCCACAACTTTTTCCATACAAAAGCAGTTTCAGAACTTTGACTTGCAATTTTAAGTCATGTTGGCAAGTAATCGAAAGCACATCGGGAACAGTTTGGAAACTTGCACTGATCTCCGTTTTTAACTTTAGCGTGAACAAAAAGAGAAATTTTAGAACGCATAGAGTGACAATTTGAGCAATTTTTTTTTTATGAAAACTCTATTTCCCTAAAATATGTACTGCTAGTTCATACAAGAGTCGATATCGTTGACTGATATATTATTAAAGCGTTGACTGACGTATTTATAAAGACTTCTTACGGCTATAGTTTTATGTCCTGCTGAGCCAAAAATGTGTCAGACGTGACAGCCGTGAGCAGTCTTTAATCGTTGACTGATATATTATTAAAGCGTTGACTGACGTATTTATAAAGACTTCTTACGGCTATAGTTTTATGTCCTGCTGAGCCAAAAATGTGTCAGACGTGACAGCCGTGAGCAGTCTTTAATCGTTGACTGATATATTATTAAAGCGTTGACTGACGTATTTATAAAGACTTCTTACGGCTATAGTTTTATGTCCTGCTGAGCCAAAAATGTGTCAGACGTGACAGCCGTGAGCAGTCTTTAATCGTTGACTGATATATTATTGAGACATTTTTGGCTCACCATGCGCTTTCCGGAGATAAAATAGAATGCAGAATACATTGTTAGCCATCAGCGTCATCTGTTTTCCAGGACATGAAGCTATAGCCATGAGAAGTCTTTATAAATACGTCAGTCAACGTCGATATATTGTCCATATCGCTTTTGGACCTAACCCCATTATAGTACAGTACGTGCTTATACTAAGGAACAGTTCGACCAAAACACTAATATTTACCCACGATTTACCCCTGATACTAAAACTTTAGATAAATTTACTGGCAGAAGTTGGAACAATGAAGTCGACGTAACTACAAAACAAATAGGTTTTTACTCTGTAAAAAGAACTATGCCTCGGTTTAATTTGATTAACAAATTTTGCCACACTTTGTCTATATTTTGTGCATTACCATTACCCCAATTCTGACAAAGCCTTAGATTTTCAAATGCTTATTTATCCAGGTGAGAATTTCCCTGTGATTTATCGGCGTAATTCATACATACACAATGGCAAACAACTGTTTTATTCATAAGCCCAAAGTTTGGGAAACTGAAAGACAACAAATATCGAATGTACCATATGTAAGTACGAATTTCCCTGTTTGTGTATGCAATGTAGTAGCTCTATCAGATATTTGTTTAATGCAAGACTTAATTATTTCAGAGAGTTTAGTCCGACAGTAAATTCTGTTTGATAGATGCAAGGTCAAGGTTTCTATTATATATACAAAATTGTCATTTAATTAGTTTCCTGATGATATTGCTGATATATAATTGCTTACATTTGTACACTTACAATGTGCTAAAGATTAAAAGGTTTTCAATTTACTTTCAGATATAAACCCATAAAATTGCATACATTCTGTGTATAATTAATTATCTTTTCAACTAAAAGTAAACAGGTATACTTTCATATAGTGTCTCAGTGTTCCCCATGCCTGGAGAACAGTGAGACAAATGTCAAGTGTAGTTTCAATTAACTTTAGACTTTTAGAAGACAATAGCACAGATAATCTGTGACAATAGTATGAGTATTCTGTTTTTCACATAGGTCTGGGAATCATTCGGAAACAAAGTGCTAAAAAATAATTTTAAAAAATTCATTGAATTTCGAATTATTGTAAAAAGAAAAAAGTGTCTCACTGTTACCCAGGTTACCCAACTTCGGAAAATAATTGATTATGAAGTGTTTTTCTAAGAATTCTCTAAGAAATAGAGAAAAGTGTATTCAGTTACAAGATAAATATAATATGGTCAGTATACTGTGGTCTCCTTAGGGTTCTTCTGCTGTATTATATTTAGTGTTGGTAGAGATACAACAAACTACAAACAATACAATAGATACATTTGGTTGGGTTAGGAGCTTGACTGAGTTTCATCGTATTCTGTGATTCTGTGATTGATGTTTTGTTTTTAAAGTACATCTATCGAATACATTATATACTCCTACATGTCACATGTAGTATCTACTTTATGGGTATCTTGGTAACATTGATTTTCAGTTTCCACATTTTTACATGTTAAGTGAAAGCAACATTATGCAAATACGTTCAATATCTTTCCAGTATCTTAATGATAGTGCTTGTTACCAAATAAGATTGTTTAAATGGTTTTAAAATTTCGTCAAAGTTTGATCGGTTTTCACTTTCGTCACTTCTAATGGTTTTGTTGATTTTTTTGCAAATATATACAATTGGGACACAATGCAAAGGTTTAGTCGAATTTTTAACGGGTTGTAATAGTATAGTCTTTTTGTGAGTGGTTTGGCAAGTTATGTTTTCGAGCAAGAAAGTAAGTTTTTTGGTAAAGTTAAAATTTATAAACGTACAAAGTTTTGATCGACTGGGCAATGTAGACATTACAGTTTGGTTATAAATAAAAATAGTTTGCATGCAAGAAACAATTTAAATGGGTACCTAGGTGTTGAGATAAACGTATATTCTCTCTATATTTCCACCACACAATCCTATTTAAACTTGGAACATGTCTATTATTAAGACAAACGGGAAAATGCCATGTAAAGTGTAAATCCACAAGTCCTGCAAAGTAATGCAGCGGTTCTGCACCGATTCCCAAGTCCTGCAGTTAATCAAGTCAGCAGGATACCACGAGAACGTGATATAGACAGTGTCGTACGAAGAAATTTTCAAATATTTCGCTTGACCTGTACAGGGTGTCCCATTTTGGGTGTTTTTGGGTGTTTTTCTCAAAAATCTCGGTTATTATTAAAGCTAGAGGGTTGCGGTTTTCACGTCACTGTACTACTTTTTTGAGAGGAATTTGGTGGACCAATCAGATTTTAGATAAGTTTTATAGTTTCCGCGCATTGGCGCAGGAGTGAAATTTTCGATCTTTTGGGAACCTCTCTCCTGGCTACAACTTATATATATCGACAAATTTAATCAACTATTTCTATAGATTTTTTGGCGTAGAATCGAATGGAATAATTAGTTTTTTGGTAGCGTTAATAGTTTTTGAGATATGAACCAAAGTTATATATTTTTTTAAATGGAAACCATAGTTAATATCTCAAAAACTATTAACGCTACCCAAAAACTAATTATTCCATTCGATTCTACGCCAAAAAATCTATAAAAATAGTTGATTAAATTTGTCGATATATACTATAAGTTGTAGCCAGGAGAGAGGTTTCCAAAAAATCGAAAATTTCAGTCCTGCGCCATTGCGCGGAAACTATAAAACTTATCTAAAATCTGATTGGTCCACCAAATTCCTCTCAAAAAAAGTAGTACAGTGACGTGAAAACCGCAACGCTCTAGCTTTAATAATAACCGAGATCTTTGAGAAAAACGCCCAAAAACAGCCAAAATGGGACACCCTGTACAGGGTTATTCGTATAACATTCAACCCCCCTTAACTTTTTTGTTTTTAGTTTTGGAAAAAAATGTAAATATTAAATTGTAATTATAAAATTTTCTTGCGATTTCAGACGTGTATTCAGAAAAACAAATAATGAATGCCGCGTTTTGGAGATATGAAAATAAGATACAAACAAAATTAGAAATCTTGAATTAAAGAAAGTTAAAGTTTACTTAAAAAATAATAAAAATGAGTACAATATTAAAATCTTAATATATTAACTATAATATATTATGCTTACATATATTACGAAATATTTTTAAAAGGTTTTTAGGCAATTATACTGAAAATTCCATTTTTTCCATTCTTTTTTTCTAATGCGGCCCTGTATTAAATATGAATCAGTATTGTCGACAATTTAACTTACAACTTATCTTTCAATCGGAGAACCAAAAAAAGGACGGCAAAGACTAATAACAGTCACATACGATAATAAAAAATAAATAAAAATCGTCCACCTAGAAGGCTTTGAAACAAAGAAACCAACCCCTTGTCATTTGTCATAACTCCCACTGTATCATTTAGTCAATTTGTATTATTATAAATGGAGGGTGCTTTTTCAAATGACGACAAATTTAACATGTTAGCATGTTATATCTTGCGTCACAGAAATAGTGTAGACGCCGAACGAGAGTATTGTTGCAATTAATAAATGGCAAAAGTCATTGGTCTCATTGGCTTAAAGATTTCTTCTCACAATAATTAGAAAAAGCCAAGAATTTATTCCAAAACACAATGCGACACTGTTTGATGTACCTACAACAACAACAGAGGAAAACACTTACCAGACAATACTGATTAATATTTAGACTTCTTATTATTAAATAAAGGACCGCAATAGAAAAATGAATGAAAAAAAAGTAATTTTCAGTATAATTGTTTCCAAACATTTAAAAAATATTTCGTGTCTCATCATGGTATTTGCAATGAAAAGTGCTTTCAAAATCTGCAAAAAAATCCAGGTCCGTATTTAAAAAAATAAAGTTGAAGCTGGTTTCTCAGAAACAAAATGTTGTAGAACAAATCTAAAACCTGAACAACTTTCTTTAATAATATTTGTTAATATCTTTTACCAAAACGTCACTTTTTCCCACTTTTCCAATAAAAAGGGGACAAAAATCAAAGAAGGCCTAGGATTTTGAAATTTTGCACAGATACTCAGTTTTTCATTCTGAACAACTTTCTTTAATAACATTTTGTCGTAAAAGCTACGGAAGGGGCACTTTACTAGTGTACAAAATCAGTATTTTCAAAGTTTCCAAGGCGTACTTGATTTTTCGAAAGTAAAATTATGTCAAAAATTAGTTTCAAACTAAGCAGGGCGGAACCCCAGAAGCTCAATTTTCTACTCGAATTTTTTTTTATTATTTACACCTACAAAATTCGCTAATCCTGGGACACACTGTAGGTCCACAAACAAGGTTGTTTGTGTTAATTTCGTTACTTTCGTTATTTTATTTTTAATTCAAAAAAATATTATACGCTACAAAATACTCACTCACCCCGTGTGGCATTCCTACGCCGCTGGTGGGATCGCCACGAGTCATTAGGCTACAGATTCGAGGTTATAGAGTAAGCTTCCCTTGAAGGGAAATGCAATTAAGTCTGACCGGAAGGCATCTGCCTGATCAGGTCCTAAATCGATTTCTGTACGCGGAAAAATATAAATATAATGATGCTCTTTACATGGAATTTATTCTAAGTTAGATCTTCTACCTAAAGGGCTACCCAATAAATAGTAAATAGGTCTGAAGAGTAGTGCCTCAGCCGACTCTAGGAAAGCGCTGAAGTTGAGAAAACTGGCAACATGGCTTGCGGGTCTGCGCGGCGTGGCCTGTCACTGTCTGTCAGTTGATTTACAAGAAATTTACCAGAATTAATTTGTGTAGTGCGGGTAGTGCTATCGTCGCCAGATTGCTAGGACGAGGCAGTGGAAACAGACAACCCGAAGTGCTGGCGACAACTTTTCTATAAATTTGTTTTGTTTGTGAAAACATGAAACATTTATCTAAAAGTTCGAAGTGAGGAATCGTTCCTTTTCAATTTCAAGCCTCAAGATGCCTAGAACCGTCGAGCGAAGCTAGAACTTAGTTATATACCTGGCTGTAAGTCAAATCGTAATAATAACTTGAAGTAGCTAGGGTTTCTTTGCTTGACGGCAAGCGGTCAACTTGTATTCGTTTTGGGCTTTCCAAAGGACGAAAATTTAAGAATAAAATGATAAGGGCTAATTGCATAGACAAACTAAAGTACCCTTTAAAATTAAAGGAGCTTTCTAACAATCCAACCATTGTTTAGTATTGTTGCAAAAGTTTCTTTACCTAACGTTAAAGTCAAAAGATAATTTAGTTGAATGTATTATGAAATTGACCCTAAACTGCCATTTCAATCAGAAGAGATTCTCTCCTTCACAACATGTTCTCTGTTCGCTTGTTGTTTGTATTTTTATGAAAATTTAACCATAAAGGAAGAGAGGTAATCATCATTTGCCTGATGGCGCACTTTGCAAAATTCTCACAAAAATTCGACTTAAAACAAAATGTAGTCCCCTCTATTTGCCCAAATTTACCATATTATTTGTCGAAAATGTACCTATCCACACCAGGAATCGTACTTATTATAAATACCTCTATTTCTGTGTATATTTTGTTACTTGTTACTGCTTTTATTGTCTCTTAAACAAACGTACCTACTTACTTAGGTACCCAATTATTGAAACAAAGTTCACAAATATATCTAATTATAATAATTGTAGATTGTAGATTTCTTGGGGGTCTTTTTTTTGCCCTTACGGCCTTTCTTCACTGCGACCTAATTAGATCTTTTGTGAATGACCTTGCTCTAATAAATTCCAAGGTCACCTAGGTTTTTGACGAAGCTTAGTATTTTCCTTGGGGCTAAGTTGCCAATTTCATTTGGATTTATATTGATCCTTTCGAAATATTTAAGTCTGTTTCGAATTAAGAGGGGACACTCACACAGTATGTGCTCGCTAGTCTCATCCCGTTCGTTGCAGAATCTGCATAGTCCATTGTCTGTTTTGCCCATTTTTTTAAGATGATATCTTAAAGGGCAGTGTCCAGTCAGGAGACCTGTGATGAGAATTATAATAATTAAAAAGAGGGTTGAACATTTATTAGAAAAGATAAACTATGCCAAAGTGCAGACTATGCTCTATACTGCATAGACCCGTTGAACCGTCGCGCTGCGGACGTTGCCACATGTTTGCACAGGGCTTGTAAACTTGAGAAGGTTGTGGTAATGCTTTATAAAGCGGTGAGTTATAACTAGCGCCCTCTCTGAATAACGTATAAAGTATTATTCTGCCATGAAGATATTTTTCAAGATTAAATGTTAGAAACTTTTCTTTCAAAGAAATCTCCCAATCCGAGCCTTTCCTTACAAACCTTTTCAGTGATTAACGTAATGAATTTAATACAAATTTCGCACAAAGTAATTGGATTATTAAACTTCCCTAATTGCTGCATGGGAGTAGGTATATCCCCAGTCTCAAGCAAAGTCGAGAGAAATCCACTTTGCATTATTATCCAAATTCAAGACACCCACATGGACCTGCAATATTACATTAAAACGAAACTACTGGTTTATTACATTCTTGTAGGGCATGCATATAAATATGCAGATTGAGATGGTGGTGTTCTAATAATCTTAAAACGTAAAAAATGGTTTAACATCGGTTCATTCCGATATTGGATAATCTAATCAATATTGATTGACGGGCAAATATTTGTATGTACCTACCTGCAGTAATAAAATACGATAGTAGCGGAACATCCAATTTACCCGTTGTCGGAATATCTACAGGTATTCGACATACAGGGTGTCCCTCAGACAAATAATAAACATAGACTAACCTAAAGACTGCATTGTAATCAATCAGCCAACAAAACAAAAACAACAAATTTGACACTTAATTAAGTCTGCATCGTAATATGATAACCACCAGAGGTTACGTTTCCTATGCCACAAATCCAACACTTTACTCTTCCCATCGTTCTTAAAACTACACTAATTACCTACTAGCTTAACTATATGTCTTTTGTCCAATAACCCCAAATTCTCATAAAAAAAAAACAAGAAAAACTCAAAAGTAAACACTCGAAACATAACCCAAATCGGCGAAATCTCAACGAACTCTGGATCAGCTGTTGGGGCATAATAAAGCAAATGCGCATTTATCACAAAGAGCTCGTCCAACGTTGCCACGTTAGCCAGAATAAGCAATTTATTAAGGATATTATTTATAGACCAAGTAGGATCAGTAAATTCACAAAATTAGATATAGAGATATCAACTAATTGTTCCAAATTGATGTTTTTTAACGTTGGTTTTAAATTTATTTCGTATAACTACACTTATGAATGGTGATAAAGGAGACCCCATAGCCATTCCAAATTCCTGTTGGTAAAATTCATTTCCTAGTTGAAAATAAGTGGTTTTAACACAGATTGTTGTTACTTCTAATACTGCATCCTTCATCCATCCTAAGAAGAGCAGGAAGAAAATAATCTCTGTTGAATAAAATTTAATTTGTTTTATTCATAATGTTTACTACGTAGATTGGTGGTACTACGTAAGTAATTATTATCCTTGTTGCACGATGAAAAGTGGCTAAAATTTGAGGGCCAAAAAAATCAACCATCACCATTATTTCTTTATATCCATTCTTCAAGAGAAATGTCCTTAAGATCCCGTCACCTAAACGGAAAGGAAACCATTATTTATAGTGTACTTTAACTACAGCCAAAACGAGCCTTACCCTTCGATTTACGACGCTGAAATCTCCTAATACCGGTTTTATTTCCATCCTACGGTGGTGATGCAATAAAAGTCAAATAATGTTATCGCTATTTCCCCTCCATTTTCTAGATAAGCCCTGAGATTTCTGTGCTTGTGCCGTTGCGATGACCCACTGCCCCGAAAAGTCTACATTCTTGACCAATATTTTCCCATGGCGGTTAATTTCGTTTTTATTTCCGTCGAAGCAAGCTCTAAATTTAAAATAGTGGCGGATCTAGGCTGGAGTCACGGCAGGGGCTTCTATTTCCGAAATTTTGTAATAAAATAAGAAACACATTTTTTTATTCATTTTATTCGTTAAAATACAATACTATTAATACATTAATATTCTTAGTTTCGTTCAGTTCCGTTCCACTGTTTCAGTTCCGCTATACTCGTAGTAATAGAATAGAACAACTGTGAACGTGAACTGTCGATCGGTGAAGGCGGTGACTGGACCCGTGTTCTGTGCCGGGCCCTGTCCCAATCCCATTGCGTTCACCAAATTTTTAAGTTTGTACTATAAAAACTATTTAGCGTACCCTCTTTAGAAACGGAGAACAGGTCGTACCTATTCCAAGAAAACGCAGTTCCACACCATCTCTAATTGCCAGACATATTTTTTAAGTGCCTACCTTACGGTATTAGGCCAAGGGGGGGGGGCTATAGCCCCTGTAACCCCCCCCCCCGTAGATCCGCCACTGATTTAAAACATAAGCCGCCGAATTCAGCAAGCAGCTACCATGCATCATATTTTTGAGGGAAGTAGACATGAATCGATAATTTCAGTACAGGATTATTCTACCCCTATTTTTTTGTTTTTAATTTTGGAAAAAAATGTAAATATGAAATTGTATAAAATTTTCTTGCGATTTTCAGTTGTATATTCAAAGAAACAAATGAATGTCGAGTTTCGGAGATATTGTAGACCAAATTTATGATTTTTTAGATGTTTTGAAATCTAGGCAATTTTCTGGTTTATTGAATGATAATTCAAAACAGTTATTACGATAATATTATAAACGGAAATTTGACAGTTTACATTACACCAAACATTTATTGAAGTTCGATTTTGTCGTTGAATTGAAATTGTCGTGTATTGTCTGATGACCAATAGTGAGTGTTTCTTCAATTAAAAACGCCACATGTTGTAAAGGTGGCTTCATCAGTCTACAATATAGAATCTGATATAGTAATAACCGTAGGAGTAGTAGTTAGTTAATAGTAGTCTAGTGTACCTAATCTTTATAGTTATACCTAGTGATGATTTACAAATGATAAAAATACGCATCTATAATTATCATTTTCATACAGTTTTTAAACTGGGCGATAACAATATGGTCTAAACTTATGCATTTTCAACACTCTCTGGACTGAGCTCCATGATATTTACAAATATCTCTATGCATCTTTAATAGAATATCTCGAAGTATAATAAGACTGCTTCCTGCATATTCTCAGTTAAAACATGTCGAGGCAAAATATTTCTCATCATAATTCACAATTTTTAACTTTTCTAACTTCCAGATACTCATATGTGTCAATTAAAGGTAATGCGGCCGCCTGTAGTAGTAGTCCCAATAATTGCAACCATATTTTTCCTATATCACCTTTAGTAATCCTACAATTCCCATTACGTGGGCATTACGTATAAGTAGGTAGTTAGTATTTCGAAAATTTTAAATTATTAAGCAGGTAGCTTCAGTCAGGTTTTTTAAAAGAGTTTTTAATCTACGATTACAAGTTTATTTTAACTTTGTGAGGTACCTACCTTGTGAGAGAAATAAAATCACAACAATTTTATAATGAACACCGAAAAAACTATATCATTAGAACTACTAGTCCTAATCTTATTAGTCCATCCCGAAATCTGTGAAAGTTCTTTGGGTAGATACATTCAACAAGGCAAGAAAGTTCAAGTATACATATTACAAATAATGGATTGAGGAACCTGGTAACAAGGTGCAATAGCGACAAATTCTTAAATAAGCAAAATCGGCACTACTGACTTACCATACTTATTACTTAAATTCGTGGAAATAATTGCTGGAAATCGATTTCAACTATAAAATAAATTTCTTTCATTTGACAGTTGCCACATTCTGCACTTGTATACACAAAATTGTCAAGTCTAATTTTTAGAAATCATGGAAACCATTATTAATTTTTACTAACAATCAAAGTACCTGTTATATTCATAGATTCTCCAATAAAATGGCATACTTGGCATCACTGAGACCATTAGAATGAGGAAAGAATAGGCCTCACTTTGGAAAGTATAATGCTGGGCCCCCTTACTTTAAATAGTCCCTGTTTTGAATTATAGTTGAAACCAGAAAAATGCGCGGATTTCGAAAATCGAAATATACAGGGTGTTCACACAACTACTGAAATCGCAAGAAAATTTTATACAATTTTCATATTTTCATTTTTTTTCTAAATTAAATACAAAAAAGTTAAAGGGGGTAGAATATTATATGAATAAAACTGTACAATAGCTAGTGGCAAATGATGCCAAATATATTATATTTAACCCCAATTTATTTCTCAAGGTTCTAACGGTCCACCTCAAAATGTCTTGACCCAGTCCCTACGCATTACGGTTGATGTTGAGGCGCCATCCTCAACAAACACGAGGCCATTTCAATTTCTGGGGTGGCAGCATCCATTATTCATTGGGGCACGTCGGCGTTTACAGTGCTGATCGAATTTTGGGGGCTTCCGCCCACCAGCGCTTTTGTAAACAAAAACGCAGATGCGACCCCCTTCCTGGTGTTGATTATGATTGGAGGTGGATCGTTTTTCTTTTAAAGTCATCTGAAGAAAAACTCGCTCCAACACATTCTCAGAACATTATGAGGATTAACTTGCATGAGAAGTCTTCCATCAAAGGCATATTATGTGTCTGTGTCCACTTTAAAGTTCCAAAACTATGCGGTATGGATTCCTAAAATGCGACAAGAACGTAAACAGGGTGTAAACTGTCAGGCTTATCCGACGCAGTTTGACCCCTTGAAACCGAAAATCCTGTCCAAATTGAAGTTGGAAGTTTCTAAATGCCCTACCAAAGCACTTTTTCGAAAAACACCTAAAATTTCCAAAATGGCAACTTTTTAAACGAACTCAGAATGAGTCCAAAACCAGCCTATCCGACGTAAATTGACCCGTAGAACTGTACTAATCAAAGTTGCGTCCTCTCAGCTTTTGAACCTGGCACAAGTTTTAGTTTACTCGGGGAGGCCAGCCACGTCTCCCGCCGTTCGTCTTGGAAAACCAAACACAGGAATGTCGGTCGCACCGTGATGGCCGGTGTTGTTGCAGTGGCAAATACCACGAGACCCTAAATTAGTTTGCTCTTCGACGTCTTGAAAATACGCAGCATATAGAGCACAGGGCTTATTGCAGTTTATCTAATTTCTTGTAAGGTGTTTATTACGACCCCCGCTCCTATTTCAAAATGCGTGTTGTTTTTTATTGTATGTGTGTGTGCTTTTCTATGAAACACGATATCGGTCGCAATTTTCAAGATATCAACTTGAAAATTGGTATGGTGTTAGGTCTGATTGTGCTATCAAGTTCTATTGGCGGACGTATAAATATTTAAGAGGCTTCCGGATATTTGAAGACATTTGCTATGAATCGCGATAGCGACTGCAATTTTAAAGATTTCGACTTGAAATTTGGTGTGTTGTTAGGCCTTACGATGCTCTCGAGCGCTATTGGCGGCCATCAAAATTCTTAAGAGGCTTCCGGATATACTACGACTTTTCATATGAATTGCGATAGCGAGTGCAATTTTGAAAATATCGAGTTGAAATTCGGTGTGATGTTAGGCCTTACCGTGTTCTCGAACTCTACTGGCGGCCATCAAAATTCTCAAGAGGCTTCCGGATATACTACGACTTTTCCTACGAATTACGATAGCGAGTGCAATTTTGAAGATATCGAGTTGAAATTCGGTGTAATGTTAGGCCTTATGATGTTCTCGAACTGTATTGGCGGCCATCAAAATTCTTAAGAGGCTTCCGGATATACTACGACTTTTCATATGAATTGCGATAGCGAGTGCAATTTTGAAGATATCGAGTTGAAATTCGGTGTGATGTTAGGCCTTACCGTGTTCTCGAACTCTACTGGCGGCCATCAAAATTCTCAAGAGGCTTCCGGATATACTACGACTTTTCCTACGAATTACGATAGCGAGTGCAATTTTGAAGATATCGAGTCGAAATTTGGTGTGATGTTAGGCCTTATGATGTTCTCGAACTGTATTGGCGGCCATCAAAATTCTTAAGAGGCTTCCGGATATACTACGACTTTTCATATGAATTGCGATAGCGAGTGCAATTTTGAAGATATCGAGTTGAAATTCGGTGTGATGTTAGGCCTTACCGTGTTCTCGAACTCTACTGGCGGCCATCAAAATTCTCAAGAGGCTTCCGGATATACTACGACTTTTCCTACGAATTACGATAGCGAGTGCAATTTTGAAGATATCGAGTCGAAATTTGGTGTGATGTTAGGCCTTATGATGTTCTCGAACTGTATTGGCGGCCATCAAAATTCTTAAGAGGCTTCCGGATATACTACGACTTTTCATATGAATTGCGATAGCGAGTGCAATTTTGAAGATATCGAGTTGAAATTCGGTGTGATGTTAGGCCTTACCGTGTTCTCGAACTCTACTGGCGGCCATCAAAATTCTCAAGAGGCTTCCGGATATACTACGACTTTTCCTACGAATTACGATAGCGAGTGCAATTTTGAAGATATCGAGTCGAAATTTGGTGTGATGTTAGGCCTTATGATGTTCTCGAACTGTATTGGCGGCCATCAAAATTCTTAAGAGGCTTCCGGATATACTACGACTTTTCATATGAATTGCGATAGCGAGTGCAATTTTGAAGATATCGAGTTGAAATTCGGTGTGATGTTAGGCCTTACCGTGTTCTCGAACTCTACTGGCGGCCATCAAAATTCTCAAGAGGCTTCCGGATATACTACGACTTTTCCTACGAATTACGATAGCGAGTGCAATTTTGAAGATATCGAGTCGAAATTTGGTGTGATGTTAGGCCTTATGATGTTCTCGAACTGTATTGGCGGACATCAAAATTCTTAAGAGGCTTCCGGATATACTACGACTTTTCGTACGAATTACGATAGCGAGTGCAATTTTCAAGATGTCGATTTGAAATTTAGAGTAATGTTAGGCCTTATGATGTCCTCTAACTCTATTGGCGGCCATCAAAATTCTTAAGAGGCTTCCGGATATACTACGACTTTACCTACCAATTACGATAGCGAGTGCAATTTTGAAGATATCGAGTTGAAATTCGGTGTGATGTTAGGCCTTACCGTGTTCTCGAACTCTACTGGCGGCCATCAAAATTCTTAAGAGACTTCCGGATATACTACGACTTTTCCTACGAATTACGATAGCGAGTGCAATTTTGAAGATATCGACTTGAAATTCGGTGTGATGTTAGGCCTTATGATGTTCTCGAACTGTATTGGCGGCCATCGAAATTCTTAAGAGGCTTCCGGATATACTACGACTTTCCCTACGAATAACGATAGCGAGTGCAATTTTGAAGGTATCTACTAGAAATTCGGCGCACCCGCTCGAAGCCCGTCAAGGAGCCTCCGTCGACGTTAAGGTGGTTCCGGGGAAATGAGATATTTTCCGTTCCAGGGTAGGTGGGCGGTGCCATGCGCCGGGGCCGCCGCGGGGAGGGCGGGCGGCGACGGCGACGCGTCGGCGGCGGCGTCGCGACGCCGGGACGGCATGTGGAGCTACGTGACGGCGGCGGCGCGCGGCGAGGCGCGTCGCCCGAGGACCAGCTCCGTCTTCACCGTGCACCAGGCCAGCGGCGGCGGCGGCACGCCGGGGCCGTGCAGGGACGGGCTGAGCAGGTAATAATTTTTTTTTATTTTTTCAAAATTTCCACATTATTTTTATTTCACTCTCAGTTGCTCTTTAGTTAACAGCATCGGATTGCTCGGAAAAAACTACGTCAGAACGTCAGAATATTTTTTGAATCAGTATTTTCCAAAATTTATTTGTGGCGCAAACAGATCCCTTGAATTTTAATTGGGTTTTTCGCCTAACTATGGAAGAGTAGACCCGTGTTCAAAATTTCAGGTGGACCCCTGTATCTTTTATATTTGAAAGTGATGTGTAACAATGATAAACATTGTACAGGATGTCCCATTTTCGATACGTTTGCAAGTTATACTTATATTTTGAAATTCTTACCTCCTAGAAAAAACCCGTGTACGCCACTGAATTCTACATGAAAAAATCTATAACGGTCGATTTTTGCCATTTCAACAAGTTAGCGTATAACGAATATAGGGGGGTGCCTAAAAATGGCAAATTTTTGAAAATCACCTTGTGTTTAAAAAACTAAGGAGGCCGCATGAAAATTCTGTATACGAGCCTTTATTTTTATGTAAAAGTAGGTCAGCGTCTTGAAAACCGCAACTCCCTATTTCTAAAAATAACCGAGATGCCTCGCAAAAGTATCGAAAATATAACACCCTGTAGGTGCATAGAGAATAATCCAACTTAAACTTTGTATTGACCAACAGTTAAAAATAATGCACATTGCTCGAAAAACGCCATTTTATAGGTCAAAATATTGAATCACCATGTACGTTATGTACAGGGTGATCCAAACTCGACGCCCCAGGCCTACTGCGGGACCACGAAAACTGAAAATAAAATTTCGAACAGGGGCTCTTGAGGGGGGGTTGCCAACAGAGAAAGTGAGGTTAGATTTCGTATTGTTTTAAGTTGTATAGCATAAAATCTAATAACATTTTACAGTAAAAACATTTATGTTGTCATTTTAATCATAAGATCTTATAAAAGCATATGCACTGGAATTATTATTTTTCCCAAGGTTTCATAACCTATAAAACAAAACACTGCTTGTAAGATCTTATGATTAAAATGAAGACAGAAATGTTTGCGAACTAAATTTTTGCCAGGTAAAATGTTATTAGTTATTAGATTTTATGCCATACAACCATTAAATTTGGTCGACTGGAGTATTTTTTAAATTTTTGAACTTTGCGTGTTACTTACTTGTTTGCTATTATAGTTTGTTACAAAAATTGTTTTTTAATATTCCAGCTGAAAAAATTTAAGGGTGCACAAGACAACCTAACATTCTCTTAAATAATTTCTGACTATCAGTTGTAAATTTTGAACAATAGAAGATACAGAAAATCTTTTCCTATAAAAGTTGTTGAGAATGATATGGACTTTCAATATTTCGGAAAAAATTGTATGTTTCTGGGGAAAAATATTGATGACGTCACTGCGGCCATTTCCCCAAACAACAAAAACGCAAATTTTCGATCATAATTGGGCCTAAAAGTATGTCCCATTTAAGAACCCCTGTTCGAAATTTCATTTCCAATTTTCGTGTTCCCGCAGTAGGCCTGGGGCGTTGAGTTTGGATTATCCTGTAGGTACATTTACTCTTGCGAAATAATTTCAATCGCCCTCTATGTAACCGATTAGAGATTCTGACTCGTCGGTTATTATGCAGCACCACGCATCGGAAAAACCGAAAAAACTTGTGTAGTTTGCCGCCAAGGAATAAAACTGAATAAAAATATGACTTGGATTGCAATATGAGAAGTTTAACGAGGTAATTTTCCAGATATCCGAAAGTAAATTCTGGATACACCAACAACGTGAGGATACCAAGACATCGTGATGCAGGAGCTTCGCTATCCAGAGACGGTTCGAGAGACGCCTTGGCGGAGGTCAGGGTTCAAACCCCCTATTCGGATAGAGTATGTGATAGTTCCTCCGAGACCACTCTTGGACAAGCCCTCCAGGTAGGTTTTACCACACAAAATTAGACATTGGATTATTTAATATATCAAATTAATGCTATCTACACATTATCAGACGGGTAATCTATAAGATAATCTTTCCACGTGCAGGCGATTAAAAAAAACTTGAGGTAAATTGGATGAATTTATTTACAGTTTTCTGGGTATAAGTTTGACCCTGATTTCTCCTTCTGGTCTTAAGACGAGATCGGTTTTAATACGAATAGTCTGGGGCGTATCAACTGGTTCTAACTTGAAGTTTCGCAGAATTCCACATAGAGCAGCTTTCATTTCTAGTATTGCGAATTTTTGACCTAAAAAGTATCCATTAGTTTTTTTTCAACAAAAACTGTGGTAAATTACCTATACAGTTCCTTGGCCCTGCACTGAACGGTATAAAAGCAAAGGGATGCTTGGGTGCGCTGTTTTCTGGAAGAAATCTGTCTGGATCGAATTTTTCTGGATTTTCGTAAATCTACAAAACACAAAAAATAATACTTGGTAGGTATAACCAAATATCTGAAAAGAATTTTACGTCTTCCCTGTGATGCAAATCGTAAATCAATATGTTTACATTAGTTCCTTCTGGCACAAAATATCCAGATTTAGTGGTAAAACTTTCACCGGCTATTCTAGAAATGGACGGCACACTAGGATATAACCTGAGGCATTCTTTTATACACCTTTCCATGTACTTCATCTCTTGGAAATCTTTGGAGGTAGGTGTGTCTTGGTCTTCACCGATAGTGTCGTTGATTTCTTCCAGAATTTGATTCTGGAATTGTAAATACACAAAAATAAATACAAATAAATCATTATTTTTCAAGAGATGATTTGAGAGTAGTCAAATTTGATAATGTCCACAAAGAAGAGCTTACTTGAACATTTGGATGATTGGCCAGAACCATGAGGGCAAAGCAAAGAGCCATCGATGTTGTGTCATGCCCCTAAAAGATGACAAAATGTTACTATGCTTTTTTATTACATAGTACAACAAATTATATTATTATAGCAATCAAGTTTCCATATTTACACTTTTGTAATCATTAGAACATTTCTTTGTAGAATATCTAAGATACAAGAGTGCTGTACACTGTACAAGAACAAATATTTTTCAAAACTGACGCATTAGTATTTTCCTACTTCAAACATGAAAGTGTCCACTTCTTCTCTAATGCCTTCATCATCTATATCTGCACCTTCTTGCTTATATTTTAAAAGCAAATCTAACATGGCTAGTCTCTTCTTAGCAGAATAAGATGAAGCCGAAAGGTGTGTAATTTCTTGTTCTCTAAATATCGCTTTTCGTTCTTCTATCACAGATCTCGACATCTCATGCAGTATATCCAAAGACTGAAAAACGAAACGGACGTTCTTAAGTAGCGTCATTAACTATTGGTTGCTGCTTGCCGTTTTCTCAAGTTTCCTAGTAGAACTAAAAAAGTAAGTGACAGGTATGAACAACCACAATTTAGTTACTCTGTCTACTATAACGGATCCCATATCGTGTACCGCTTTTTTATACAAATCATTGTCAGTTGTAGATTCTGATAAAGTCACTCCCATCGAGGTCTCTACAAAATCGACAATAAAAACTTTACAATCGATAGTCCGACAACAGTCACCTGCTATGGAACTTAAGGTAAACTCAGTAATGGGTTCCAAAATGTTCACGTAGGGCTTTGAGCAAAGTTTATGAAGTTCCGCAATTAAACTTTTGGTTTCTCTATTGAAGATGTGTATAAATTCCTTTAATATGTTGAAGTGGAAAGCGGGTGTTAGAATTTTGCGCCTGGCCTGCCATTTTGAGCCTAAAAAAGTGTGAGAGGTGTTTCGTAATAGACTCAAACTAAAATCTTACCTGCACTTGTCAATAAACCAGTCCCCAACCATGGTTTGAGAATGTCATAGGTTAAACTTTTAGTATTTTGTGCGCTATTTGTTATAACTTGCTGGAAAGCATTAAAGAATATGTTATTATATATTTTTTACATCTAATGCACTCACATCATATTTTTTAAAGCTCGTAAATATCAACAAATGATAAGACAAAAAGTGAGAGGACACATAACTCAAGTATATTCACTTATTTTGGAGTTTGATATTTCTTTATACCTAATTATATCTTACTTCAATATCACTTGGATTAATAAGGGATACTTCGGCTAAGGTCAGTCCCCATGTGTTGTAGATATCTTTAAATTCTTTGGCATAGCGTCGATCACGAATGAAAACTTCAACTGCAAAAAATATGCATATGCTCTCCAAAATTCAAGAAAAGTGTCACGTGCTAAGAGTCTATTTTATTTCGTAAATTGTTTACTAACCTGATGATGGTGATCCAATGAATGCATTTCCTAATATCGGAACACTTTTAGGGCCTGGAATTTTGAAGAAGTGTCTCCAAAAGGTTACATAATTATAAATGTATCGAATACACAATATAACGACCAAAACAGCGACTATACTCGGAAACATGTCTACTAGTTATCTGTTTACTTGGGTTTAAAATAGTCTAATCCGAGAATTATATAATATGTGCTGATGTTTACTGATGTGTAATGATACGGTGCCATATATTTATGTTTCTGACTGTGGGTGTATGATGCAAAATAACAATTTTGTTATTAATTGAAGGCCAGCATTTGGTTTAATGAAAAAATTGCTTGAGATCAATGAGGTAGCGGAAGCAAAATAATAATGTACACTTTCTGCGAGACTATGTACGAGCAATAAGGATGTTCAATATTACCACAGCAGAAACTTAACTACCGCTTATCTATAATAAAATATCGATTTTGGTTAGAACTGGAAATTAACAAGTATTTTCTTTGGAGGCAAAATAATTTGTCATATTTGTAAAACTATATTTTTATTCGCACTGTATACAAACTACTTTCTTAGAACAAACCTCACTTTAATTTCATCATCAGGCCTCAACACTAGATCGACCTTAATTTTAAGATTTTCTGGAGTATCGATTGGTTCTAAAATGAACTTTCTCAAAATTCCACAAAGGAGAGCCTTTATCTCTAGTATGGCGTATTTTTGGCCTAAAAATAAACATCTAAATTTCACATTTATGACACTTTTATTACAGATACTTACCTATACAATTTCTAGAACCCGCGCTGAAAGGTAAGTAAGCAAAAGGATGTCTATCGGCCATGTTATTTGGCAAAAATCTATCGGGGTCAAACTTTAAAGGATTTTCGTAAATCTAAAATTATTATCATGGATAGGTAGGTACTAATATCAAAACAAACATATGAATTACATCTGCTCTACGGTGCATGTCGTATATAAGTATATTTATCATAGTTCCCTTTGGTATATAATATCCAGTTTTTGTTGTAAAGCTTTCCCCGGCAATTCTACCTATCAGAGGGACACTTGGAAATAATCTTAAACTTTCTTTTATGCACCTTTCCAAATATTTCATTTCTTGGAAGTCATGGTAAGACGGAAGGGCATCAAGATCATCGCCCAGAATGCTTTGGATTTCTTCCAAAATTTTGTCCTAAAACATATGAAAGATTATTCATTTTTCAACGTATTCTTAAAGGTGTTACTTGGATATCTTTGTGGTTGGCTAAAATTATCAAGGCATAGCAGATTGCAACTGATGTAGTGTCATGCCCCTAGAAATAAGAGTAGAACTACAAAGGGGAAACATGAATGAATTTTTTTCATACTTCAAACATGAATGTATCAACCTCTTCTCTAATCCCTTCATCATCTATATTGGCACCATCTTGTTGAGCTTTCAGAAGTAAGTCCAACAGAACCAGTCGCTTCTTGGCGAATACTTTTTCCTTAAATACTTTTTTGCGTTTTTCAATTACACTTCTAGAAGTGTGATGAAGGATTTTCAATACCTTAAATAGGAAGTATAATAAAAATAATTCATAAAATTTCGGTTGTTACCTTTGCCTCCTGCCACTTCGTGATACTGAAAAAGTATAACCATGGCACAAACAACCAAATTCTTGATATTCTGTGCATAAATATTGTCCCAATTTCGTACACAGCTCTCTTGTACGAGGTGTTGTCTTTTGAAGATTTGCTTAGTTGTTCTCCCATGGAAGTTTCTGAAAGTTTCTTTTGTCAAAGTCAACGCTTTAGTCTAGTATTTTTACCTGCTATTGAATGCAGAGTGAACTCTGTAACTGGCTGAACAACATCGATATATTTTTCAGAACATTTCTTTTCTATGTCCTCGACTAAGCGTCTCGTTTCTCTGTTAAATATTGGTACGAATTCTTGGAGGATGCTAAAGTGGAACGCTGGTGTAAGGATTTTTCGTCTGCTTTGCCATTTTGAACCTAAAAATACAAGTTATTAATTTAAATGAGGTACTAATTTTGAATTTAGTTACTTACCTGTGCTGGTTAAAAGACCAGTACCCAACCAGGATTGAAAAACGTCATAAGTGATGCTTTTTGTGTTATGGTTATTGTTGGTAAGTACTTGCTAAAGATAATCAAGACAAAAAATGTATTTAAGGTTTTCAAGGAAAGGTACGCATGTTTTCGCGGATAACTTTTTACTACTTTTCATTTTGAAAGACAATAATGAATCTTACCTCGATGTCACTAGGATTGCCAATGTTGATGGCACCAATTGCAGGGCCGTATAAAGAGAAAATGTCTTTAAATTTTGCTGAATATTCTCTTAAACGTTCAAAAATTTGTTCTAGAACAGAGAAAATTATAAAAAAATCGTACGTTCTCTGATGTAGCTTTTAGAAAATGTTCTCTTGATATTTTTGCATGCGTCACCCTTTCATGGCACACTTAATTTTTTTTTATTCAGTGTTTTTATAAAAATTATATCAGTTGTATTATACGACGTATGACGAATGGTTCAAGGTTCGTAGCATTCTATGATCAAAATGGAAGTAACAATTTCTGACAAACTTGCTTTTGTTTTCAGAATACACAGAAGCGATTATAGTAATTAAACTACAAACTTACGTTCGTTCAACACTTCTTTGAAGATATTTCCCCAAAACGGAACGGCATCTGGCCCAGGTATTTTGACAATGTGCCTCCAAAACGTAAAGTAGTCATACACTCGCTTCACTACAAATATCACTAGAATTGTGATAGCTACCGGCCACAGCATGTCGACAAATTCTCATAATATTATTACCAACACAATATTATATAAGGACATGTGAATAGGTAATACAGAACCGAACAAAAAACAAATAGCACTACGCGCTGCTATATTATACAGGGTGAGTCACATCTAAAGGCATAGCCGAAAACAAAAGGTAGAACTCGCTAAAATAAGCACATGTGCTTAATAAACATTAGCTCAAAAACGCTTGGATCTCCATATAGAGCGTGTTGAAATTTGTCCAAAAATAACATATTTTAGAAATTTTTTTCGAGCCCGTTTAAGAATTTCAACCAAATTTGGTACACATTATGCATCGGTAGGTTGCCTCTTATTGTGCAATAATTTGGCCCCATTCAGAATACGGTCCTGTGCAAAATCAAAAATTTTTTGGATAGCCCATTCAATTTGGAACAAAAAGCGCCTCTTGGTATTTTTTTATTTCTGGTACAGTTTCTTCGTAATTTTGGATTTTTTAAATTAGTGCCAAGGTGATTATGCTGGCATTTAAAATAAAATTATTTGTATCTACGCCGCTGCTCATCTGAACAGGGCCAAATTATTGCACAAAATGACAACCAATAATATGTATCAAATTTTGTTGTAATTCCTAAACGGGCTCGAAAGGAATTAAAAAATATATGTTAAAAATTTCAACACGCTGTATATGGAGAACCAAGCGTTTTTGTGCTAATATTTATTAAGCATAATATGTGCTTATTTTAGCGAATTCTACCTTGTGTTTTTCTGCTCTACCTTTAAATGTGACTCACCCTGTATATTCTGCGGTAACGAATTTCTACAATTCTACTATCATAGCTTAAGGAATAAAGCTATGCTACTATTATACTGTTGTTTATACAGTGAGCACGTAAAGGTTGGAATAAATTCGGTAAAATGTACTGTGCATGAAAAAAACGCTTCGACACGTCCAACATAATTTTGAAAGGAGCATATTTGGCATATTTGTCGTTGTTGTGACGTCATTACTAACCAAGCTATGACGTCACCTATATTTATATTTTTTTAAATTTCAACCACTATTTTTAATAGCGTCATTTAAAAGAATGCACTTTTCTTGTTACCTTACGCAAATAATGATAATATTTCACGCCTTGTCCTTCAGATTACTAGATGTAGTACCCCTACTTTCCGCCAGGTGTCACCACAATTTTTAAAGGCAAACTTACTTACAATTTCAAGGTGTTCAGGGCCAGTAACGGATCAGTTTATATCAATGATATTTTTAGTACCTAAGCCTGATGGAAGCAATCGCTTAATTGTAAATCTGAAGAGATTATAAATGAGTTTGTTGTGACCCAACATTTTAAACTTGAAAATTATAAGTCTCTTAAGAACCTTATTTTTCAAGATTGCTTCTTTGCTAAGATTGATCTTAAAGAAGCTTATTTTCTTATTTCTGTGGCAGAATGTCATAGGAAATATTTACGATTTCTATTTGATGGTAATATACTTATATGAATTTTGTTGCCTTCTCTTCACCAAGATTATGAAACCTGTACCTAATTTCTGAACTAAGATCTAGGGGTCATATTTCAATCGTTTACTTAGACGACTTTCTTCGAAAAGGAGATTCTTATATGGCTTGTGTTAACAATGTGTCTGACACGTGCAAACTCCTTAACGAACTCAAACACATGTAAATTTTTAAGAAATTTGGTATGCCCCAGATCGATATATTTGCGGATAGAAATAATTCTAAGTGTACTCGGTTTCCCGACCCAGAAGCATATTCTGCAGATGCTTTCCCTGTGTCCTGGAATTGACATTTTTTTCTACGCATTTCTTCCGAGTGTGCTCCAAAAGATTGTTCAAGAGAAAGCTATAGGGTTAGTTGTAGCTGCTTATTGGACCACACAACCATTGTTTCCTCTGTTTAACAAGTTTCTTGTTGACGAACCAATAATTTTTCCTCCTAACCCAGCTCTTCTTTCTTCTTCCAGCCAAAAGATCCATCCACTACACAACAATCTTTCATTGGTAGCAGGAATCTTTTCCGGGGGGCCTTCCGGTTAAAAGATGCACTGTTATGTTCTGTGAAAACACTTTTGTCTTCCTATAACTGTGCTCTAAAACTTTGGTGGGGGTATTGCAGAGAAAACAATGTTAACATGTTCGACTGTACAGTAAAAGAGCTTTTTATAATAGATATTTAGATATGCATAGGTTGTAATAAATTCTCCAGTCAACTTGCTAATCGTATGTTTTAAGTCATGTCTTTCGAATAAAATTTTTGCCCAACTACTTTAAAAGTCTACATCTGGTAACCTGAAGGACGAGGCGCGAAATATAATAATATGATCAAACGAACTTACCTAAATGAAGTTCGATCATAATTATATGAGGCGCATCGTCAGAAGATTACTCCCTACCATTAAGTTGTATTACAATACATATTCAAATACTATTCCCTTCGGTTAAAGTAGATTTAACCGCCAATTAAGTTAGACCGAAAATTTCCTTTGGCTTCGAAGTTAATGGCGGGTTACCGACCGACCACCAGTCGGTAAGTAAGTTTGTCTTTAAAATTGTGGTGACACCTGGCGGAAAGTAGGGGTACTACATTAGTAATCTGAAGGACGAGGCGCTTTATATAATTATGATCGAACATCACTTAGGTAAGTTCGTTTGATCATATAATAATATTATATTACATAAAAAAATTTCGTAAATTTAAAATTTAACATAAATTATTAAGTTTTTAGACATTTCTTAGGTAAGTTCGTTTGATTATATAATAATATTAAATTGCATAAAAAAATTCGTAAATTTTAAATTTAACATAAATTATTAAATTTTTAGACATTTCTTTATTAAACGACGATACCTACATTGTAGTGCTTATTTTTTGCTCAGTTCCATTTTTAAGCAGCTTTAATTTTTAATCGATCAGTACAACATTTTACCGAATTTATTCCAACCTTTACGTGCTCACTGTACAAACCAGTTAATTTTTTTTATTTGAAACATAAATTGCTTTGAACATAGTCCAACAAATTATATTATTATAGCAATCAAGTTTCCATATTTTCGCCTTGGTGATTACTAGAAAATTTCTTTGCAGAATATCTAATAGTGCTGCATATTGTACAAGAACAAATATTTTTCAGAACTGACACAATATAGTATTTTCCTACTTCGAACATGAAAGTGTCCAATTCTTCTCTAATGCCTTCATCATCTATATCTGCACCTTCTTGCTTATATTTTAAAAGCAAATCTAACATGGCTAGTCTCTTCTTAGTAGAATAAGATGAAGCCGAAACGTTTGTAATTTCTTTTTCTCGAAATATCGCTTTTCGTTCTTCTATCACAGATCTCGACATCTCATGCAGTATATCCAAAGGCTGAAAAACGAAACGGATGTTCTCAATAACTATTGGTTGCTGCTTGCCGTTTTCTCAAGTTTCCTAGTAGAACTAAAAAAGTAAGTGGCAGGTATGCTTTTTTATACAAATCATTGTCAGTTGTAGATTCTGATAAAGTCACTCCCAATCGATAGTTCGACAACAGTCACCTGCTATGGAACTTAAGGTAAACTCAGTAATGGGTTCCAAAACGTTCACGTAGGGCTTTGAGCAAACTTTATGAAGTTCCGCGATTAAACTTTTGGTTTCTCTATTGAAGATGTGTATAAATTCCTTTAATATGTTGAAGTGGAAAGCGGGTGTTAGAATTTTGCGCCTGGCCTGCCATTTTGAGCCTAAAAAAGTGTGAGAGGTGTTTCGTAATAGACTCAAACTAAAATCTTACCTGCACTTGTCAATAAACCAGTCCCCAACCATGGTTTGAGAATGTCATAGGTTAAACTTTTAGTATTTTGTGCGCTATTTGTTATAACTTGCTGGAAAGCATTAAAGAATATGTTATTATATATTTTTTACATCTAATGCACTCACATCATATTTTTTAAAGCTCGTAAATATCAACAAATGATAAGACAAAAAGTGAGAGGACACATAACTCAAGTATATTCACTTATTTTGGAGTTTGATATTTCTTTATACCTAATTATATCTTACTTCAATATCACTTGGATTAATAAGGGATACTTCGGCTAAGGTCAGTCCCCATGTGTTGTAGATATCTTTAAATTCTTTGGCATAGCGTCGATCACGAATGAAAACTTCAACTGCAAAAAATATGCATATGCTCTCCAAAATTCAAGAAAAGTGTCACGTGCTAAGAGTCTATTTTATTTCGTAAATTGTTTACTAACCTGATGATGGTGATCCAATGAATGCATTTCCTAATATCGGAACACTTTTAGGGCCTGGAATTTTGAAGAAGTGTCTCCAAAAGGTTACATAATTATAAATGTATCGAATACACAATATAACGACCAAAACATCGACTATACTCGGAAACATGTCTACTAGTTATCTGTTTACTTGGGTTTAAAATAGTCTAATCCGAGAATTATATAATATGTGCTGATGTTTACTGATGTGTAATGATACGGTGCCATATATTTATGTTTCTGACTGTGGGTGTATGATGCAAAATAACAATTTTGTTATTAATTGAAGGCCAGCATTTGGTTTAATGAAAAAATTGCTTGAGATCAATGAGGTAGCGGAAGCAAAATAATAATGTACACTTTCTGCGAGACTATGTACGAGCAATAAGGATGTTCAATATTACCACAGCAGAAACTTAACTACCGCTTTACTATAATAAACTATGGATTTTGGTTAGAACTGGAAATTAACGAATATTTTCTTTGGAGGAAAAATAATTTGTCATGTTTGTAAAACCATATTTTTATTCTCACTGTATACAAACTACTTTCTTAAAACAAACCTCACTTTAATTTCATCATCAGGCCTCAACACTAGGTCGGCCTTCATTTTAAGACTTTCTGGAGTATCGATTGGTTCTAAAATGAACTTTCTCAAAATTCCGCAAAGACCAGCCTTTATCTCTAGTATGGCGTATTTTTGGCCTAAAAATAAACATCTAAATTTTACATCTATGACACTTTTATTACAGATACTTACCTATACAATTTCTAGAACCCGCGCTGAAAGGTAAGTAAGCAAAAGGATGTCTATCGGCCATGTTATCTGGCAAGAATCTATCGGGGTCAAACTTCAAAGGATTCTCGTAAATCTAAAATTATTATCATGGATAGGTAGGTAATATCAAAATAAACATATGAATTACATCTGCTCTACGGTGCATGTCGTATATAAGTATATTTATCATAGTTCCCTTTGGTATATAATATCCAGTTTTTGTTGTAAAGCTTTCCCCGGCAATTCTACCTATCATAGGGATACTTGGAAATAATCTCAAACTCTCTTTTATGCACCTTTCCAAATATTTCATTTCTTGGAGGTCATGGTAAGACGGAAGAGCATCAAGATCATCGCCCAGAATGCCTTGAATTTCTTCCAAAATTTTGTCCTAAAACATATGAAAGATTATTCATTTTTCAACGTATTCTTGAAGGTGTTACTTGGATATCTTTGTGGTTGGCTAAAACTACCAAGGCATAGCAGATTGCGACTGATGTAGTGTCATGTCCCTAGAAATAAGAGTAGCACTACAAACGGGAAACATGAATGAATATTTCTCATACCCCAAACATGAATGTATCAACCTCTTCTCTAAGCCCTTCATCATCTATATTAGCACCATCTTGCCGAGCTTTCAGAAGTAAGTCCAACATTGGCAGTCGTTTCTTGGTGGATACTTTTTCCTTGAATACTTTTTTGCGTTCTTCAATTACACTTCTAGAAGTGTGATGAAGGATTTTCAATGCCTTAAATAGGAAGTATAATAGAAAATAATTCACAAAATTTCTGTTGTTACCTTTGACTCCTGCCACTTCGAGATACTGAAAAAGTATAACCATGGTACAAACAACCAAATTCTTGACATTCTGTGCATAAATATTTTCCCAATATCGTACAGAGCTTTCTTGTACGCGGTGTTGTCTTTTGAAGATTTGTTTAGTTGTACCCCCATGGAAGTTTCTGAAAGTTTTTTTTATCAAAGTGAAAGTGAACGCTTTAGTCTAGTATTTTTACCTGCTATCGAATGCAGTGTGAACTCCGTAACTGGCTGAACAACATCGATATATTTTTCAGAACATTTCTTTTCTATATCCTCGACTAAGATTTTCGTTTCTCTATTAAATATTGGTACGAATTCTTGAAGGATGCTAAAGTGGAAAGCTGGTGTAAGGATTTTTCGTCTGCTTTGCCATTTTGAACCTAAAAACACAAGTTATTAATTTAAATGAGGCATTCATTTTTAATTTGGTTAGTTACCTGTGCTGGTTATAAGACCAGTACCCAACCAGGAATGCAAAACGTCATAAGTGATGCTTTTGGTGTTATGGTTATTGTTGGTAAGCACTTGCTAAAGATAATCAAGATAAAAAATATATTTAAGGTTTTCAAGGAAAGGTACGAATGTTTTTGCGGATAACTTTTTACTACTTTTCACGATGAAAGACAATAATGAATCTTACCTCGATGTCACTGGGATTGCCAATGTTGATGACAGCAACTGCAGGTCCGTATAAGGAGAAAATGTCTTTAAATTTTGCTGAATGTTCTCTGAAACGTTCAAAAAGTTGTTCTGGAAAAAAAAATGATAAAAAAATTCGTTCGTTTTCTGACGTAGCTTTTAAAAAATGTTCTTTTGATATTTTTGTATGCGTCACCCTTTCGTGGCACACTTGATTTTTTTTATTTCATTCAGTGTTTTCATAAAAATATCAGTTGAATTATAAGACGTACGGTTCAAGGTTCATAGCATTCTATGAAGTGATTATAGTAAATCAGAAACATCACTAAACTACGAACTTACGTTCGTTCAACAATTCCTTAAAGAGATTTCCCCAAAACGGGACAGCAACGGGCCCAGGTATTTTGACAATGTGCCTCCAAAACGTAAAGTAGTCATAAACTTTCTTCACTAAAAAGATCACTAGAACTGTGATCGGTACCGGCCACAGCATGTCGACAAATTATTCTCACAATATTATTACCAACACAATATTATATAGGTAATACCGAACCGAACAAAGCACAAATAGCACTACGCCCTGCTATGTTATATTCTGCGGTACCGCGTCACTACAGATATAGTACATTTACAGATATATCGGAGTCGTAAATCATTTTAACCAGGGTTGAGACCATAAACGCAGAGGATTAATGCACAGGTCAGTATTTAACCTCTTTGAATTTGTTTATTATTGGCAGGGAAATATAAAATAATTACAAAATTATACAAATATACAAGGGAAAAATAATTACAAAATTATACCAATAAGTTGGGATCTATATTCTTTTATACCTATATTTTACTAAATAATTTAAATTCGGTCCTGTCTAAACTACCTAGGGTCTTGTGGCTGGCATAATTTAGACCACAATAAAATGATTTACGACTCCGATATATCTGTATCATATTGTTGTTTATAAAATATATACCAGTTGTTGTGTGACCAGATAAATCTGCTAAAATTAACTCACAGCCGAGTCACAGTTTGGCCGCGTCATTGCTTTGCAAGAATCCGTAAGTTTAGTATATTGCGAATACGTGGGATCGCAGTGGCGTTTCTTATATGAGGTTTATACTAAAATTTAAAAGAAATACAAAGCGCAAATACATTATTGCGTCACGAACATTTCGAAATACAATCCTGAAACTGAACCCTCGGCAATTACTAGACAAGGATTGAATTAATACCATATCAAAAGAATATAATTTTCATATAAATTTTCATGAACACTTTTTGTATATCTTACTATAAATACCTTTCTATAAAGTTAAACCAACCGTTTTCAAATTTTTTTATAGATTGTAGAAATTTTGAATATTTGTTTTTATAAAAGAAAAACTCGTAACCAAAATCGTACGATTATAAAATATATACCAGTTGTTGTCACACTTCTTCTCTAACGCCATCGTCATCTATATCTGCACCTTCTTGCTTATATTTTAAAGCAAATCTAACATGGCTAGTCTCTTCTTAGTCGATGAAGTCGAAACGTTTGCAATTTCTTTTTCTCTAAATATCGCCTTTCGTTCTTCTATCACAGATTTCGACATGTCCAATGACTGAAAAACGAAACGGATGTTCTTAAAAGCGTGGCGTCTTATTGCCCAGAATAATAGGCACATAACTCAAGTATATTCACTTATTTTGGAGTTTTATATTTCTTTATACCTAATGATATCTTACTTCATTGTCACTTGGATTAATAAGGGATACTTCGGCTAAGGTCAGTCCCCATGTGTTGTAGATATCTTTAAATTCTTTGGCATAGCGTCGATCACGAATGAAAACTTCAACTGCAAAGCATTTACATAAGCTCTCCAAAATTTAAGAAAAGTCACGAGTCAAGAGTCTATTTTATTTAGGAAATTGTTTACTAACCTGATGATGGTGATCCAATAAATGCATTTCCTATAATATCGAAACACATTTAGGGCCTGGAATTTTGAAGAAATGCCTCCAAAAAGTTACATAATTATAAACAATATAATGACCAAAGCAGCGACTATACTGGGAAACATGTCGACTAGCTATCTGTTTACCAGATGAGTTTAAAATAGTCTAGCCCGAGAATTATATAATATGTGCTGATGTTTACAGGTTTTCAACCTTTTTCACTTGTGTAATGATATGGTATCATAGATTCATGTTGTCGGTGTCGGTGCAAAATAACAATTTTGTTATTAATTAAAGGCCAGCGTTTGGTTTAATGAAAAAATTGCTTGAGATTAAGGATGTGGCGCTAGCAAAATAATAATGTAGACACTCTTCAGACATATGTACGAACAATAAGGATGTCCACAAAAACGTTTGTAAAAAAACGCCGTAAGCAGTAATAGCCTTCAAATTAAATCTATGAAATAAGAAAAGGAATATTTTCTGTAGAAAAAAGTTCCTCGAGCTGCTGGTCTTTGTGTATATTACCACAGCGTGACTATAATAAACTATCGATTTTGGTTAGAACTTCTTTGGAGGAAAAATAATTTGTCATGTTTATAAAATTATATTTTTATTCGCACTTTATACAAACCACTTTCTTAAAACAAACCTCACTTTAATTTCATCATCAGGCCTTAACACTAGATCGGCCTTCATTTTAAGACTTTCTGGAGTATCGATTGGTTCTAAAATGAACTTTCTCAAAATTCCGCAAAGGGCAGCCTTTATCTCTAGTATGGCGTATTTTTGGCCTAAAAATAAACATCTAAATTTCACATCTATGACACTTTTATTACAGATACTTACCAATACAATTTCTGGAACCCGCGCTGAAAGGTATGTAAGCAAAAGGATGTCTATCGGCTATGTTATCTGGCAAGAATCTGTCAGGGTCAAACTTTAAAGGATTTTCGTAAATCTAAAATTATTATCATGGATAGGTAAGTACTAATATCAAAATAAACATATGAATTACATCTGCTCTACGGTGCATGTCGTATATAAGTATATTTATCATAGTTCCCTTTGGTATATAATATCCAGTTTTTGTTGTAAAGCTTTCCCCGGCAATTCTACCCATCAGAGGGACACTTGGAAATAATCTTAAACTCTCTTTTATGCACCTTTCCAAATATTTCATTTCTTGGAGGTCATGGTAAGACGGAAGAGCATCAAGATCATCGCCCAGAATGCTTTGGATTTCTTCCAAAATTTTGTCCTAAAACATATGAAAGATTATTCATTTATCAACGTATTCTTAAAGGTGTTACTTGGACATCTTTGTGGTTGGCTAAAACTACCAAGGCATAGCAGATTGCGACTGATGTAGTGTCATGTCCCTAGAAATAAAAGTAGAACTACGAAGGGGAAACATGAATGAATGTTTCTCATACCTCAAACATGAATGTATCAACCTCTTCTCTAAGCCCTTCATCATCTATATTAGCACCATTTTGTCGAGCTTTCAGAAGTAAGTCCAACATAGCCAGTCGTTTCTTGGTGGATACTTTTTCCTTGAATACTTTTTTGCGTTCTTCAATTACACTTCTAGAAGTGTGATGAAGGATTTTCAATGTCTTAAATAGGAAGTATAATAAAAAAATAATTCACAAAATTTCTGTTCTTACCTTTGCCTCTTGCCACTTCGTGACACTGAAAAAGTATAACCATGGTACAAACAACCAGATTCTTGTCATCCTGTGCATAAATATTCTCCCAATATCGTACACAGCTTTCTTGTACGCGGTGTTGTCTTTTGAAGCTTTGTTTAGTTGTACCCCCATGGAAGTTTCTGAAAGAATTCTTTTTATCAAAGCGAACGCTTTTGTCTGTATTTTTACCTGCTATCGAATGCAGTGTGAACTCTGTAATTGGCTGAACAACATCGATATATTTTTCAGAACATCTCTTTTCCAAATCCTTCACTAAGAATGCCGTTTCTCTATTAAATATCGGTACGAACTCTTGGAGGATGCTAAAGTGGAACGCTGGTGTAAGGATTTTTCGCCTGCTTTGCCATTTTGAACCTAAAAACACAAGTTATTAATTTAAATGAGGCATTAATTTTTAATTTAGTTAGTTACCTGTGCTGGTTAGAAGACCAGTACCTAACCAGGATTGCAAAACGTCATAAATGATGCTTTTGGTGTTATGGTTATTGTTGGTAAGCACTTGCTAATGATGAAAAGAGAATTAAATCAAGATAAAAAAAGATATTTATGGTTCTCGAGGCAAGGTACGAAGGTTCTTGTTGATAACTTTTGACTGGTTGTTACCTTTCAGGATTAAATACGATAATGAATCTTACCTCGACGTCACAAGGATTATAAATGTTGATGGCACCAAGTCTAGGTCCGTATAGAAGGTAAATGTCTTTAAAGTTTGCTGCATCTTCTCTGGAACGTTCAAAAAGTTGTTCTGAAACAGGAAAAAAAAATGATAAAAAATTAGCTCGCTTTCTGATATATATAGCTGTTAAAAATGTCCTCTTGATATTTTTGTATGCGTCACCCTTTCGTGGCACACTTGATTTGTTTGTTTCATTCAGTGTTTTTATAAAAAAAATATCAGTTGTTTTATATGACGTATGGTTCAAGGTTCATAGCATTCTATGAAGTGATTATAGTATATCAGAAACGTAACTGAACTACAAACTTACGTTCGTTCAATAATTCCTTAAAGAGATTTCCCCAAAATGGAACAGCGACGGGCCCAGGTATTTTGACAAGGTGCCTCCAAAACGTAAAATAGTCATAAACTTTCTTCACTAAATATATCACTAGAATTGCGATTGCTACCGGCCACAACATGTCGACTAATTATTCTCACAATATTATTACCAACATAGTATTATCATAGAAGAATTACTACGACGTATTATATAACGAAATCTGAATAATACCGAACAGAACAACGAACAAAATAGCACTACGCGCTGCTATATATTCTCCGGTACTGAATCAGATGAGATAATCTACAGGTCTACTATCTCAACTGTTGTTTATATAAACCTGTTTGTGTGTGAACATATGAATCTGCAAAATTTAACCCAAAGCCTATTCGTTGTTTTGACAATTAAGAATTCGTTTAGTTTAATGTATTACATTAAAAAACGCCAAGCGAAAATTAAAAAAGAAGAAGATAGAGATATAATAACAGAAAATGACCAGTTTGCTGTAAATGCGTGGGATTCCAGTGGCGGCGTTTCTTCAATGTTCTATTTCTTCTTTTACCTGTTGCTATAATTTTATCAAGCGCAAATAAATTGTTGCATCACGAACATTTCGAAATACAACCTTAAAATGGAACTCTTATCTATCAATTACTAGAAAAGGATTAAATTAATACTATCAAATGAATAAACCATACAAAAAATTATAAAAAAGCGGATATGTCAGTTTTTGTGCTTTGTTTTACAACGTGACGTGAGTGAGAGTTAACAAGAACCCAATTAAAAACGTTGGTTTTTGCCGCACTCGAAGTTATTGCTGCCTACAAATGAAGTAATTAGACGAAATTTATAGGCCGAAATCGAGACTGACTTTCCTTCCATTAGCTTTATTGGTATAATCACGAAACCACCTGGATACGTTATGATTAAAATCGCCATTTTAATTAAAGTACAAGCACGTATTCCATTGTTCTGTGTTTCTTGAACCATGGCATGCACAGATACTTTGCGCAACAATAATGAAACCGCAAAAAATATGCTCTGTTTTGTTTTATCGGTAAACGGTTTCCAACCAAAACAAACAGATTGATTAAATTTTCTGGTTGTTTCGAATTTGCAACACCCTGTGCGTCTGGTGATAGTGCAAAGGTCGAAACCAGAATCTAAAATAGATTAAATAATAACAAACTCAGGCAGGCAGGCGTGGTCCAAAGTCTAAAGATGTTAATCGAGAACGGCCTAGCTGAACAGGGCCGTATTAAGAACCATATCGAATAACCTTGCATAAATATAATTTATATTAAATCTTATATATTTAGAAACAAGGAATAAAAAGTTAATAAACATGAACTATCGTGAATAATTGAGAAGGATAATCATATTCTGAATAACCCACGGAATGTAACATACGATGACCTCGTACTAGTGCAAAAAACCGCAGATAAAGTAAATAATACCAAATAGTATATTTCATTACGAGTCTGGAAATAAAGATTTTTCCGTGAGCGCGTGACATCCCAGAAAACATAAAAGTACCAACTTTCAACTCGATAGCATAAATGGAACCGAAAATACTAATATTTTTTCTGTTTTTAAAAGAAAACTTTGACGCCCTGTATGTCGAAAACGAAGCGTTTTTGGACAAAATGTTATATGAAGAACCCCATTTATTTTTAAAAATACTACTCAAATTTTGAGTATGGCGGTTTAACTTCGACTCACCCTGTATAATACCCCCATTTTGTTCAACGCGCAAGGCGTACCTTTTCAACAAATTACGTTTAATGTTTCTCAGTTCGTGTCACTTTTATTTATTAAACGTATTTCTCGGGATATTTTTTCTTTTAATTCGTTAACATTGTGGTTTCTTTCTCGGTATACTCGATCCTTCAATGTTCCTCATAAAAAGATGTCTAAAGTGGTAAGGTCTGGACGCGAGCCATAGGATCATACCGTTTTACCCAATTCATTCTGGATACACGGAGAAAAAAGTTTACTTCTGGCAATTAAAATTTTAAATGTCACAATTAAAATGGCAAGCTAAATAGAGGAGAAATGAACTATGTATTTGTTCTTAGTAAAATGAGTAACTTGGAACCAAACACTTGTAGTAAGTAAAATTGTTTACTAAATTGTGGTTGTTGGCCCAAATACCAAGGTGTAATTTCCAGTGTAGTACACCAGTTATTTATAGTAAATGTGCCCAGTATTTAACAAAAGCAGCACCTTCTGATTCCTGTAAGTTTCATATTATTGATGACAGTTGACTTGGTTAATTGGGTCTATTGAACCAGTTAATCATACCAAATGATAGTAACTTGTACCAAGTGTTTTGTTTTCCTCTATCAATGCAAACTTTTATGACAAAAGGTGGGTTTAACTGCTATGATTAAATATACCTACCACTTGTGACAATTCTCACAGTATTAGTTGTTACAATTAAATGCATTACTTGAAACTATACAGGGTATTGAAATTCTGTAAGAAACTTTGACATGGTGCGGTAGAACTAACCAAAAAATTTAAAAAGTTCCTAAACATACCCCTAAAATGCTTTCCAAGAAAGATACAGGGCGTTGAATGATTGGCAAAAATAAAGTTATTATAAATAGTATTTCTGATATACCTAATAATGAAAGTATATAGGGTCACATATGTATAGTTTTTTGCTGCCTTATTTTGCGAACAATTCAACGCTCTTTATCTTTCTTGGAAGGCATTTTAAGAGGTTTGTTTAAAATATAGAAACTTAAAAAAAAATTGGCAGTTCTACCACCTGTCAAAGTTTGTTACAGTATTTCAATAACACCCTGCATTCCATGACGTCTGCGCCTTTCGACAACCTTCGGCCTAACTCGGAGTTCTTCGCAAGTACTCTAGCATTTAGAGTAAGTGACTTATTAATAGTGACAACTTAATGCCATATTTGTATTTATTAGCTTGTTACTATTTTTTTTGCACTGTTCTGCACAAATATAACGACACCAACAGTTAATATTTCTATTATTTGCTATTAATGCTACATAGTTTTTTTTAGGATATTTTTATTTATAGCAAGTCAATCCGTTACTGACATATGAAACTACGTTCCAAGTAAAAGCTTTTATTAACAACAAGCCGCATCACGGGCGTAGCCAGGATTTAGTTTGGGGGGGGGGTTAGTTTGAGAAGTAAATAAAACAACAAAAATATACTTACATGAAATTTAATATCTATATATTCATCCGAAAAACTACGACATATTTATAAAGTTGTTAACTTTAAATGAAATAGATAAATTAATTTCGTTCCTCTGCGCTAAATCTAAAACCATTAAAGAAGAAATCTTCGGCTTTTTCTTTTAAATATATCCACTACTTCATCTGCATGAATTTCTGTTCCATAGTGAATGTTCATTAGAGCCAAACCATTAAGTCTGTTTTCACTTGTAGTGTTTCGTAAATAGTTTTTCAGTCTCCTTAGGCTCGAGAAAGACCTTTCTGGGGTAGCAGTGGATACAGGAATGGTAGCCAAGATTTGTAGTAATGTGTAAATATTAGGATAAAGGTTTTTATCGCACATATCTAGGCATTCCAAACTAGATTTCGGGGTAGGCAGTCTTCTTATCAGCATGCAAGGTAGCTGAAGCTTTGATAGCTAAATCCAAATTTGTTTCTTTATTAGAAACCCCTTGACCTTGACTACACCACTTTTTCCAGTAGTCCATACCTTTAGGTTTATCACCCTTCCTTTTTTCCCCTCCATTTTTCGACAGTAATAATGATTCACGTATCTATCCTTAACAAGGTCATCGAATAACAGTGCACTAAAATTACTTACTTACACGGTACACTTAATTCTCTTCACTATTCGTTCACCACTTTTCACTTTTATTCGCTTCGAGTTCGCATGGAACAATACTGCCGTAAGCGCGGTCACGCCCCGCGGCGCCGCTTATATAGCAGCCCAGTAGCCGTCCAGAAACTTCCACGAACTGCCACAAAGTTCCGCTCATTTCGACCTAGGGGCGTGGCGAATAATCGAGAAACAACGCAAAGTGTCCCTACAATACAAAATAGTTCGGCTGCAACTGCGTCTGCCTCTCGTCAAAAGATGGCGCTAGGCGCTACTATTACTATATAATATATTCAAACGTAATAATAATTTAACTCTTCACTCCTCGTATTTTTTCGGTATAATATTAGGTAATATTTTGCTTATTTCGGGGGGGGGGGGGGGGGGTTGAACCCCCGAAACCCCCCCCTTGGCTACGCCCGTGCCTGTTGTAATTAAAATAGTGTCAAGTACAATGTGCACTTGGACCTCGCCCTGTAACAAGTCCAAATATTTTGTTCTATTTAAAGCACAGTCAAATATTTACTGATGTTCGGCCCTGCTTTTATACTGGACAGAACTTTTTGAGATTTTTGGAAGCCCAATACTGTGTATTGTGCCTATTAAAAATGACACTGGTGGTAAAAGTAGCCACATCAGTCCATAAAATACTATCCGTAATAAAATAATAATAATATTGAGTCAGTGGCGCACTCAGAATAATATCTTATGGAGGAGGGAGCGAAGTCAAAAGTCAAATAGTTCTGGAAATATCCAGTGCCGTAGCTAGACTTTGTCGATGGGGAGATGGAATTATTGTGGTCTAAGGTTAAACAGTTTAATAAAGCAAAACAATAACCTAATGAACGAATAAATAGGATTATGTAGAGTGCCTAATATGAATTAAACAAAGTTTTATACGAACCTAAAAAACTTCTTAATTGTGTCTGATTAAAATTGTTTGACAGTATTCCAGCCTTTTATGGTAAATTTGTTAAAAAAAACTTTTTAAAAATATTGTTTACATACATAGCTCATGGTTTTACAATACGCATAATAATCTACGAGAGTGAAAGTCACATTTTCAAGGGCTTTTGGTGCATTTAGATATCTAACGGTAACATTTTCGTAAATGCCAATTATTTCTTATTTGCGTGCCTAGATACAACTAAATTCGAATTAATAAAACCATAAAACTTCCTGATTTCAAGGTGGTTATGTTTAATCACGTAAAATTGTTAGGTATAAGTATAATAACACTCTCAAACAGTCCAAACCAAAACCCTGGAAGACTGTGTAGGAACAAAATCTCTTTTGATGGCCTTAACCCACTTTTCCCTTAAAATGGGGTCTTTAGGGATTAAAAAGCGGACACATCAGAACCAAAGTCTAGAGAATACTATCTCTAGACTTTGTCAGGACCGCCTTTGTAGTTTCCCATGCGGCTGGGAACGGAACACGTCCACGGCATGATTTGAATAAGTCCGGAACTATAGTCACAACCTAAAACCTATAAACTAAAATTGAATTTTGATCACTTTATTCTGAACCACTACTGCCGTTTTACCAGCACCTTATTAATAAAACTCCACGTCTTATATTTCTAAAAAACACAGTCCAACACACAATAAACACAACAAACGTTCCTTAAAACAGGAAAATCGCCAGACAAGTAAATGTAAACAACTACAAAAAGCTACCTCCCTGTCTTGATTTTAAACAAAAAATCGTAAATATGGCTGTAAACTGGCTATACAAATTATTAGTAATCTAAATTGAAGGAAGCGAGTCTCCTTATATGAAATATCTCATATAAGGACACTGGGTTGTCTCATATTAGGAATCCGATGTACATATCATAAAAAAAAATTGCCATAGTTAACAAAAATGTTACTACATGCGTTATACAGGGTGAGTCACATCTAAAGACGGAGCTGAAAACAGAAGGTAGAATTCACTATAATAAGCACATAATATGCTTAATAAACATTAGCTCAAAAACGGTTGGTTCTCCATATACAGGGTGTCCAACTTTAAAACTGTACAAATCCGTAAAATTTTCATTTTTGGAGATAATAGCCTAAACTTTTTTTTGTTTGAAAGGCCTTCAAAAACCGCTTCTTCTGACCTTCCTGCCATTTTCACAATGCAAATCCAGGGCCGGCTGCGATTTTTTTATACCCCCGATTTTCACGAAAACCATTTAGCGATTTTTTTATTTAAAATCTGACCCCACAGCGTTAATCAGAACACCCGAAAACCCCTATATACCAAATTTGAGCAAAAGATATACAGGGAGTTCCATTCTGCGGGGAGTCAAATTTGAGAAAAATAGTAATTTTAAAGGCATCTGGCGAGTCAAGTGTGCCATGGAATCCCTTCAAAACAGTTGAATAGTCAACAGGATCACTCAAAATATTGGTGTGAAAATATTTACTACAAAAATATACAGGGTATTTTTCTCTGAGCCATCTCAAAATTCTGAAATTTTATGAAACTTATACGGATCAAGAGTGCTCTGGAATCATTGAAAAAATATTGCTAAACACAAAAGTATTGTATTTCTTTACAAAATGCCAACTAACAAATAAAAACAATTTAAATTATTGGACTTTTCTCAACAAAGCCACTGTCCAAGATGATAAATTTTCTGTGCGTTTAATGTTGTGGCACACCAGCCACCGTAACTGATATGGACTTACTAACTGGCAGGCTTCTGTATTTTTTGGATTTAGTTCATTTATAGTGTGTGGAGCGGTTTTGATACACTCGATTTTTGACCCGTGTAAAGTTCCAAAAATTCAGTAATTTGAGAGGGCACAGAAAAGAACACTCTGTATATTTTGTATTGGACATTTGCACACCAACACCTTCAGTGGTTCTGTTGACTATTCAACTATTTTGAAGGGATTCCATGGCACACTTAACTCGCCAGATGTCTTTAAAATGCCTATTTTGCTCAACTTTGACACCCCGCAGAATGGAATTCCCTGTATATTTTTTGCTCAAATTTGGTATATGGGAGTTTTGGGGTGTTCTGATTAACGCTGTGGGGTCAGATTTTAAAAAAAAATTGCTAAATGGTTTTCGTGAAAATCGGGGGTATAAAAAAATTTCAGCCGGCCCTGAATTTGCATTTTGAAAATGGCAGGTCAAAAGAAGCGGTTTTTGAAGGCCTTTCAAATAAAAAAGTTTAGGTGATTATTGATAATTTTACAAAAATAACGTATTTTGTACCAGATAAAAAAATACCGAGAGGCGCTTTTTGTTTCAAATTGAATGGGCTAAAAAAGCAAAACTTTTGGTTTTGCACAGGACCGTACTGCTTTTTTTATTAGTAACTATTTGTATCTACGCCGCTGTTTATCTGAACAGGGCCAAATTATTGCACAAAATGGCAACCGTCCAATGCATAATGTGTACCAAATTTGGTTGGAATTTCTAAACGGACTCGAAAGAAATTAAAAAAATATGTTATTTTTTGAAAATTTTCAACACGTATATGGAGAACCAAGCGTTTTTGAGCTAATGTTTATTATAGACTGGGAGATAGTGACAGATTTTTGGACGTGATTTTACTCAGTATGCCTTTCAAAGGGCATTATGTGGCATATATTCTCACAATAATAAGGTATGAATCAGATAGTCATCCTGGGTTCTTCATGTGAAAAACTGAGTTTTCAATTATTCGAAAAATATGCGTTTTGATATGATTTTATACAGGCTGCCATGTGTTTTATAATGAACTTCAAAATAAAAAATTCCTCGGAAAAAATAGGCATACCGTTAGGGTGGGTCCAAAGGGCTATTATTGCCACGTGATCTTGTATTTTAATAATTAATTTTTCCACGTTTCTGAACAGGTTGCCAATGAGAAGTATGCAAGTTCTTATTATGAAAATGCGGAAAAAAGGATGGCATACCTTTCGCGCATGTCCAAGTACTGTTTAAATTGAATGTTATTTAATCATTTAAACGAGTTATTCTATGTAAAGTGTACTTGGACATGCGCAAACGGTATGCCATCTTTTCTTCAGCATTTTCATAATAAGAACTTGCATACTTCTCATTGGCAGCCTGTTCAGAAACGTGGAAAAATTAATTATTAAAATACAAGATCACGTGGCAATAATAGCCCTTTGGACCCACCCTAACGGTATGCCTATTTTTCCGAGGAATTTTTTATTTTGAAGTTCATTATAAAACACATGGCAGCCTGTATAAAATCATATCAAAACGCATATTTTTCGAATAATTGAAAACTCAGTTTTTCACATGAAGAACCCAGGATGACTCTCTGATTCATACCTTATTATTGGGAGAATATGTGCCACATAATGCCCTTTGCAAGGCATACTGAGTAAAATCACGTCCAAAAATCTGTCACTATCTCCCGGTCCATATGTGCTTATTTTAGCGAATTCTACCTTGTGTTTTCGGCTCTGCCTTTAGATGTGACTCACCCTGTATAACTACTATAATTATAAAATAACTTTTATTCAATACAACAAGCTACAAAAATATATTAAACACTTACCACGTTATTCAGAATTACACGGTAACCCAAGCCCTTTAAAAGTTTGTGCACATACGGTTTAAGTAAACAATGTCGTTCTTAACCTAAAAATTTAGATGAGCTTGACACTGCACTACATTTGGCGACTTATACCATTAGTGATTATTTGAGATATTGCCAGATGGAGACTCTTACTTTAGGAGTTAGTGTGGGGTCTCATATTGGGAACTGTCTCATATTAGGGCACTTTCCTCTACTATAAACTGCAAGGTAAACCCCAAATTTATGGGTTTAAATCCCATCCTCCCAGATTTCCCGGTGTCTTACGTAAATCGCTTGGGATCCTTATTAGCCTCTCTCTTAATGGAATTTTTTCGGATATTCTCCCGCATTGCAAAAATGATTTATTCATGGCAGGAACGTCACCCGCGGAGGGTCGGCCTGGCAATTAAATCTAAAAATGGCAACTGCGCCTCCATTAAAGTCAACTACGTGATGCCAATTCCAATGGTGTACCCGCAGGTCTGTCGAGTAGCCAGTTTTTCGCGGGCTTGCGAAGTGCGGGTGGTGGGATTTTTCGCATTCGTTGTTGTTGTTTTTTTTTTGCGTGGAAATTTGCGCGGAAAAGTTATTTTGGATGATTTCGCCGTTGAATTGGCCATTGCCATTCTCAGATGTCACCAAGAAATGTTCCCATGATTACTCGTGAGATTTGTCGTCTTCTCCAATGAGACTTGTAACGTCAAGAGTGTGTTCTTTTTGAAGTCTGACGGAAACCTTCGTAATTTGAAGAATTGGCGCCTGGTAGAGCCATGTACAGGGTGTCCCAAATTGGACGTCTTAAACATCTAAATTTAAACCAGGGGCTCTTTAAAATAAGGGGACACAGCACGTCACAGTCTATCACATAGGAAAAGTGAAGCCTTGAGGGGAAGTTTGTTTTCTGTATACTCCAAGGAGACCACATAAGTGGGCTGGTACATGGTTATGTTATACCTATGTCAGTGTCAGGTTTTATGTGATAGATAGTGCCATAGATTCTAAAGGAGGCAAAATATTTCCCATCATAATTCACAGTTTTTAAGTTTTCTAACTTCCAGATACTCAGTTGTGTCAATTAAAAGTAATGCGGCCGCCTGTAGTAGTCCCAATAATTGCAACCAGACTTTTCCTGCATCACCTTTAGTAATCCTACAATTCCCATTACGTGGGCATTACGTATAAGTAGGTAGTTCAAAACAAATCGTTTCGAAAATTTTAAATTATTAAGCAGGTATAGTTTCAGTCAGGTCTTTTTTTAAAGAGTTTTTATCTACGACTACAAGTTTATTTTAAGTTTGTGAGGTAATACCTTGGGAGAGAAATAAAATTACAAAAATAGTATAGTGAACACCGAGAAAAACTACATCATTAGAACTGCTAGACCTAATCTTATTAGTCCATCCCGAAATCTGCGAAAGTTCTTTGGGTAGATACATTCAACAAGGGAAGAAAGTTCAAGTATATTACAAATGGATTGAGGAACCTGGTAACAAGGTGCAATAGCGACAAATTCTTAAATAAACAAAATCGGGACTACTGACTTACCATACTTATTACTTAAATTCGTGGAAATAATTGCTGGAAATCGATTTAAACTATAAAATAAATTTCTTTCATTTGACAGTTGCCACATTCTGCACTCGTATACACAAAATTGTCAAGTCTAATTTTTAGAAATCATGGAAACCATTATTAATTTTTACTAACAATCAAAGTATCTGTTATGTTCATAGATTCTCCAATAAAATGGCATACTTGGCATCACTGAGACCATTAGAATGAGGAAAGAATAGGCCTCACTTTGGAAAGTATAATGCTGGGTCCCCTTACTTTAAAGAGTAGGTACCTGATTTAAACAAATCAAAAACAAAGGAAGGCGAACGCCTCTCAGTCGTTTTGTTTTGCCGATTATATCTTTTCCGGGGCGGGAGCATCACAAAAGCACTCAATTAAAGTTGTTTGTATAGCGAATGAAATTGACGGGCTGTTTTGAAAAGCCTTCCAGCTACATATTATAAGTAATTTCTCGCCTGCTCGTTTTCGATCGATATTTCGCGGGTTTTTGGATGAATGGGCCTAATCAGCCATTTAAATGGTCGTCTGGGTTGAGACGGTGTCATCGACTTTTATATAAATTTTGGGAGCCTTTACTTACAGACCATTATACACTGTGCCCCGGATAAGAATGAACAGCATGGGGATATTGCAAACGGTGAGAGATAGAGCAACGGTTAAATGGGGAAAAAGTTGCGCAATTTCGAGGTCAATAAAATGGCGCAAACAGATTTCTAATATCTTTTTTCGTTTTTGAGTTATTTTGAAAAAAGTAAAATTTTGCGTTTTCGATTTTATTTTTTTCTGAAGTTGTTATCACAGATAGAAAAAAAAGAAAAACACTTTCTCATGGCACTTTTTAACGGGCTTTAAGATGGCGTTTTTAGATTTTTTCTACAACGTTTCGTTTTTGAGAAACCATCTTCAACTTTATTTTTTTAAATACGGACCTGGATTTTTCTTTGCAGATTTTCAAAGCACTTTTCATTGCAAATACTATGATGTATGACACGAAATATTTTTAAATTGTTTTGAGAAAAAATACAGGTCCGTATTTAAAAAAATAAAGTTGAAGATGGTTTCTCAAAAACGAAACGTTGTAGAACAAATCTAAAAGCGCCATCTTAAAGCCCGTTAAAAAGTGCCATAAGAAAGTGTTTTTCTTTTTTTCTATCTGTCATCACAACTTCAGAAAAAAATAAAATCGAAAACGCAAAATTTTACTTTTTCAAAATAACTCAAAAACGAAAAAAGATATTAGAAATCTGTTTGTGCCATTTTATTGACCTCGAAATTGCGCAACTTTTCCCCCATTTAACCGTTGCTCTATTTCTCACCGTTTGCAATATCCCCATGCTGTTCATTCTTATCCGGGACACAGTGTATAAAACATTTTGTTGACAACCATACTGTAATCTTTAGGTTTCTAGACAAAACAGTTCGAAGGTAGTGTTTTCTGACTAGCTTTTTCGAACAGGGATTCTTAGATGGAACATACTAATGTCCAATTATGATTGAAAATTTGCTTTTTGATGTTTGGGAAAATGGCCGCTGTGACGTCATCGATATTTTTTCCTAAGATATACAATTCTTTCCCTATATACTTTGTTAGTCCTCATTATTCTCAACAATTTTTGTAGAAAAATATTTTCTGTATCTTTTATTGTTCAAAACCTACAGGGTCAAATATATGTAAAAATACAATCATCAGTATCGGTTTTCCGAAATCTAGCTAGCCATGGAAACAATTGATAGTCAAAAATTATTTAAGAGTTTGTTATGATGCCTTGTGTAGGTACCCTTAAATTTATCCAACAGAAATATTTTTTTTTATTTTTTTTCGCAACAAACGATAATAGCAAAGAAAAAAATTAAAAAGTTTAAAAAATATTCCAGTTGAATAAGTTTAAGTATGCACAAGGCACCCTAACAAACTATTAAACAATTTCTGATTATCAATTGTTTCCATGGCTAGCAATAAGATTTCGGAAATCCGATTCTGGTGATTATTTAATGCTTATAGTATTCTTTATTTTTGACTAGTACTATTTGATTGAAATAAACTGAATTTAAATTACCTACAGTAGTAGTTTTGTTAGGTCTTGATGGCAATGATTCAAACTCTAATTGAATTGCTAAATCATACCAAAAATAGCATCGCTACTCATGTGTAATATTTACTTGTGATGAACTTTTTTTTGGAAAAAATCGTAGTTTATTAGTAATTTAAATAAAAAATAAATCATGGTACATGTAAAACTAACAATAAATCCCGACAACAACCACTACAGGGTAAGTAGTACTACATTAACCTTGAGGTAATATAATTTACATTATAAAAGTGAGGTAAATTACTTATTTATCGTACAATACGTATTACTGTCAAAATTAAACGCCCTAAAGTGTCAAGTATCACTTAAAGTAGGTAATGAAAAACTATCCTACTTTAAGAGGGGGTTGCCGACAGCGAAAATGACGTTAGATTTCGTATTTTTTTAAGTTGTATAGCATAAAATCTAATAACATTTTACCTGGCAAAAATTTAGTACAAACATCTGTCTTCATTTCAATCATAAGATCTCAAAAGCATATGCACTGGAATTATTATTTTTCCCAAGGTTTTCATAACCTAGAAAACAAAACACTGCTTGTAATATCTTATGATTAAAATGAAGACAGAGATGTTTGTACTAAATTTTTGCCAGGAAACATGTTATTAGATTTTATGCTATACAACTAAAAAAAATACGAAATCTAACGTCACTTTCGCTGTCGGCAACCCCCTCTTAATTTAGTTTAACAGTAATAAATGTTTTGAATTATTTATTAAGAATAATTTGTGTGTTATAGCTACTGATTTTCCCGATGTTGATAAAATTTACACACATTTGCAAATCAAATTTCTCTCTCACACACACAAATCCACCAATTTGTTTCCCAAGAGCATTACCTCAAACGAGAAAGAAAATCAGAAAATACGATTCCGAATCTCTTAGATATACGAGGACCAGAGTGAAAATATCCTTGCAGGAAATACATACTTATGTCCTATGCAGTGGGATTCTTTGCAATTTCTAAAATAGCCAATCAGCGCACTTTTTGAAGTTCAGAAAAATTATTATATAATCTTCTATGGCTACGTAGTAAGTTATAAATCAAAATAGAATGATAATATCGCCTCGTGATATTATATTGATCCATTATATAACATGAATAAGAACCCATTAAACAAGTAGAATTTTATACATAACAAAACAGAGCAAACTGAATAAAGTGGGTGTTCCATGTTCTTACGAGTTTTTTTTGTAATAAAAAAACATTCGTCGAAGCTTGTGAAACACCCTGTTCTGTTGCACTTGGCCCTTTTATATGAATAAATAGGCAACTAAGTATTAGAGGATGACGTCATGGACACTAAAATCCAGAGCACTTCCTTTTTATTGATGCCTATTCTGCGGAAAATTGAAAAATTTCCATATGTACGTTGAAGCGTATCCACTCATAAAAATGTATTAAATCTGCCTTTCAGGCTTTCTAGCACACACCGTGCAATATCTAATATTGAATCCACGAATTTAACATCTATTGTTCCAGTTGGTTTGGTAGGCGCAAATTAAGCTCTTCCCAATATTATCACGTATCATATTTATTTTAAGACATTGATTTAACGATTAAAGGATATCATTAAAATGTCATCATATTTGATCTGCTTGATTGCTATGACGTAATTTGAATTCTACAAGAAAAATTTTAATATACCGGGTGTCCCAGAATATGTGGGCAATCTCCCGGATTTATACAGGGGACGTTAAAATAACATGATAAGTTCCTATAAAAAAATCTCCCAGAGGGCCCCCCTACGGAGATACAGGGTGTTGAAGTTCTTTTTTTGAAATTCAATTATGACAATATCTCCCAAAATAATCAAGCTGCTGAACTGAAATTTGGCACTGCTGTGTTTTTGGCGATGGAGAATAAGCTGAAGGCATCAATTTTTACGTATCTCACGGAGGGCGCCACTTGCACTCTTTTTGGATCGTGTTATAGCTCTTAACTTTTTTTAAGGTTATCTTTTTGGTCTTGCAGGTCCATCATTTTACTGCACATGTTCATTCTGCAACAAAGGTGTACTCTTGTTTCATAATGATAAAATCAACCGGTTGCCTTGAAATTGGTAAAACGTTCCTCAAAACACCTGTTAACTTCAACATTCGAACCATAAAATCTTTACCTACCGCTTTCGAACGTTACAGACCGACTGTACCATTTAAACTGAGAAAAAAATCCCTATGAACAATGTACCAAAAATTATTCGCCTTCAAAATGGAAAGGATTGAATTTGACAAAATTTGGACACTCTATTTCAAGAAAACCAATGGTGTTTTGTCCAATGTCCACTTTTCTTCATTTTGAATGTGTAGGTAACATTTGAAAGCGGTAGGAGAAAGTTTTATTTTTCAAATCTTGAAGTCAACAGGTGTTTTGAGGCACGTTTTGGCATTTTAAACGCAAACCGTTGATTTGACCGTTATGAAACAAGAGTACCTTTTTGTTGAAAAGATGTACTAAAATGATGGACCTGCAACACCAAAAAGATAACCTCAAAAAAGTTACGCACTATAACACGATTCAAAAAACAAAACAGTGCAAGTGTGAGATACGTAAAAGTTGATGTCTTCAGCTTATTCTCCATCGCCAAAAACGCAGCAGTGCCAAATTTCAGTTCAGCAGCTTGATTATTTTGGGAGATATTGCCCTCTGGGAAATTTTTTTATAGGAACTTGTCACGTTATTTTAACGTCCCCTGTATAAATCCCGGAGACTGCCCACATACTCTGGGACACCCTGTATTATTATTGCGGGAAATACAGGGTGATTCAGTTTTAATCTGCAACACTTCAACAGGTGATAGAAAACCAAAAAATAACCGCACTTTCTTCTATAAACTATATCATTTTAAGGCCTTATAAAAAAGTTACAGGGTGTTAAAGTTGCAACAAATATGTGGAATTTATTGAATATTTTAGAAACTAGTTGAGATATTTAAGTCATATTTGGTACACGTTATAACGGCATGGGTTAGCATAACACCTGGTAATATCAAACATCTTGAACAACCAGTGGCGTAGAATAATTTCAAGTATAATTTCAAGTATAATTTATTTTAGAAAAAAAAAAAAATGGAACCACCTTGTATAGTAATAAAATGTATTCAATTTCTTATGTAAATTTTAATTGTAGACAAAAACGTTCTCTTAGCATTTTTTCATATGTGTCATGGTTTCATAGCAAATTTGATTTTTTCGTATTATTTCGGGGTACTTGTGAAAAATTAACTTAAAACTTTTCTCCATAAGTAACACTCAAAGTAGAAAAAATGTGTTTTTTTACTTTTCAAGATACAGAGCGTAACATTAATTGTATCTTCCTTAAATGTTTTATACCCTGTATCTTCAAAAGTATAGCCTTAAATAGGTGAGTTTATTGGAAAAAGTTACTTTATTTCAGGTAGCAAACACATTATTTCTACTTTAAGTGTTACTTATGGAGCAAATTTTTTTAGATAATTTTTCACAAATACCCCGAAATAATACAAAAAATCAAATTTGCCACGAAACCATTACACATACGAAAAATTACCAAGAGGGTATTTTTGTTTAAAATTACAATCTACATAAGAAATTGAATACATTTTATTGCTATACAAGGTGATTCTATTTTTTTTTCTACAAACAATTATACAAATTACCTACTTCTACGCCACTGGTTGTTCTAGGTGTGTGATATTAACAGGTTTTATGCTAACCTATGCCGTTATAACGTGTACCAAATATGATTTAAATATCTCAACTAGTTTGGTAAATATTCAATAAAGTCCACATATTTCTTAAACCTTTAACACCCTGTAACTTTTTAATAAGGCCTTAAAATGATATAGTTTATAAAAGAAAGTGCGGTTATTTTTAGGTTTTCTATCACCTGTTGAAGTGTCGCAGACTAAAACTGAAGCACCCTGTATTTCCCGCAATAATAATAATTCTAATAAAATGTTTCGATATGTCAAACCAGAGGAAGTAGATATAAATAAATCATTTCTAAAATACTCGCTTGGGCCGCTTGGCAGACATAATACCCACCCCACGCCAGTGCACATAATGCCGGCGTCCCAGGCATATCCCCCAACAAGAAATAAGCTGTAAACAACCTTATTTGGGATTCCAGGGGCTCGTCTCCGTCCTGGATTGAAAAGGGACTCTGGCCCGGAGTGCAAAATGGGAGCAAAATGGCGCAGGACACCCTAATTAAAGGTTCAAAGCCGGCGCGGTTAACCTTCAAGGGTGTGGTTGGGATTCGGAGCTCATCCAGATATCCCCATTTGCATCCCCTAAGAGAAAAACGGCTTAATCTTCTCATTAAAACCTTTTCCGTGGCGGGGGGAGAGGATTTAAGGAGTTTTTCTGGAGTTTGGCAAGTTGTTTTGGAGAAAATGGAGGTTGTTTGAACATATTTATGAACTTCGAGAAACTTCGTACTTCTCCGCCGAAAGATTTGAAAGATTTCTATTTTGTTAAAACTAGTGGAACAGATTGAGTTGAGTTGAGGGCAATTATTGTTCTGCGACAAAATTAACTAAATTTGAGGAAAAGGAACCCAACAGTAACAGGTGATAGATCTTCAAAAGGAACCCAACTGTAACAGGTGATAGATCTTCAAAAAAGAACCCCACTTTCTTAAGTCCACATATTTTCACACCTTCAAGGTCATTTTAGCGATGCCCCCTATTCACGGACACCCTGTACTACTGTAAGGGATGAATTTCAAGATGAGTTTGTGGGCCCCAGGGTGTCATTTCCGATTTTAACCAACCGAACCGAGACAGACAATAATGCAGCACGTATATGCTGTATTATAGTCCTGAATATGAAAATCCTTTATCCTTTCCCATAAATTTGTCTCAGATGGCAAAATTTAAGATATATACGACGTGAGCACATGTGCATTTCACCGGAAACTGGGGTTTAATTTTGTAGTCACGGAAAGGATACATACGCGGATTAAATTCACATTCATATTTCCTGCGTTTTTTAGTGTTTGTTTTGTTCATTTATATATTTATCGTTATTTTCATATATTACCTGATTTGGATTTTTAAAACGGTTTTGGTTTGTTGTGTACCTGGTTGTGAAGAAGGACGACGCGACTTTCGAAGATGGAAATGCATATTTTTCCCAAAAACAGAAAATTCAATGATCTTCACATAAGAAGATGCTACCGGGTTTGTGGCATGCATTTTACGACAGACACACCCAGGAAAAAGCAAATGGTCCAATAGTCAAACTCGAGGATTAAGAAGGATGCTGTGGCATCTTTATTTTTGCCCACAGTTTGCATTGGTAAGAAGTATATACCGCTATGTTTACCACATAGGCAGGCTAAAATTAGTCATGAATGCTAAAATTAACGATATATTTTTCGAAAAAAAAATATATACCTAGGTAATTAAAAAATTAAATGTCCCTTCTTGTCGCATTCGGCAGAGTCTTAATTGCCTATTTTGTTTTTTTTTTCTGAAAAATGTAGCAGAAGTTCCAGCCGTAGCGTTCCTGCAGTGGTAAAATTAACCAAATCGTGTAATTTTTTTATAGACGTTTTATCTTCTTTATAAGTTTTTAATAAATTACTAAAATCATATCTAGGATTCTGCCGGTATCATAACCAGTGCACCATGAAAGACTAATAATAATTATTATTTATTATTTTCTACAGATTCACGTCTAGACTTTTTGTAGGTACCTACTAGCAAAGTCTAGAGTATCCATCAACTTGGAAACATTTCTTCATCGGAAAGACAACAAATTACGTAGGTTTTAGATTTTATCTATTTAAACAATACATTTATTTCTTAATTTATTTATAAATAACCTTATGAACACTAAAATGTAATACATCTGTGATGTTTAGCATTATTGTGATGAACGTATTTTATAAAATGTTTGTAATATATAAAATTATTCCCACATAATTTTTGCTTTCATTATACCTATCCTAATATTATCACTTATCTCGTTTTAATTTTATAACTCGACATAGACATAGATATTTATAATATGTCTATGTGGAGTTATAAATTTAAAAAGTGTCTTATAAATAATTGTAAGTATAATAACTATAAAAGATTTCAAATTTCCCGCTTAAATAGTCTAGTTTGTACTTAGCTCAGCAGGGGGCGTATGGCATCCAAAAATTATAGGGAGTTGCCTATCTATCCAGCACCGTCGCAATGACGAGGCCAGGGAGCTGAAAGCGATGAGTCATCCAAGGGAGGTGGGCCTAAGGCGCCAAATTCAAATTTCAAGATGTCAACTTGGCAAATTTGGTAAAAAAACACTTTAAAATGATTGTTTACATATATAGCTCACGGTTTTCCAACACGGGTAATAATCTACGGGAGTGAAAGTCACATTTTCAAGGGCTTTTGGTATCTACCGGTACAATTTTCGTAAATGCCAATTATTTCTTATTTGCGTGCCTAGAAGCAACTAAATTCGAATGAATAAAACCATAAAACTTTCTGACTGCGATGTGGTCACGTTTAATCATTAAGGTATAACACTCCCCAAACAGTCCAAACCAAAACCACTTTTACCCTGGAAGACTGTGTAGGAACAAAATCTCTTTTGAAGGCCTTAACCCACTTTTCCCTTAAAATCGGGTCTTTAGGGAGGAACAAGCGGACACTTTAGGACCGCCTTTGTAGTTTCCCTTGCAGTTGGAAATGGAACACGTCCACGGCATGATTTAAATAAGTCCGAAACAACCTAAAACCTATAAACTATAATTGAATTTTAATCACTTTATTCTGAATCACTGCTGTTTTACCACCTTATTAATAAAACTCCAAGTCTTTTATTACTAAAAAAACACAGTCCAACACACAATAAACACAACAAACGTTCTTTAAAAGAGGAAAATCACCAGACAAGTAAACGTAAACAACTACAAAAAGCTACCTCCCTGTGATGACGTAGCGACGTTTCGCGTCGCCAGCTGGCAGGCCTTTATCATTGCGACGGTGCCGATCTATCCCTATATATAAATCCTTTATCTATGTGGACTCTAATAATGTCAAATTGACAGATATTGATACGATTTTTGAATTAACCAATCAGGTGATGATTTCAGCGATTATTTCCCTCATACTGCTTGCATCCAATAAGGTAGCTCCTTCCATAAAAGTCCAACCAATGATATGCCTCTGCTAGCGATAATTTGCACTAGTGCAATTACCGGTAATTGCACTTGTGCAAATTATCACTTCGTTGCTTAGCAACCGCGAATCTGTTGGATACAAACACGTAGCTACTTCTTAAAGTTTGTGTGTTTAGTTTACATTGCTATATTCTTGTTATTTAGACCTCCGGCTCCGTTTAAATTTATGACACATTCAGAAAATAAACCAACGCCGACAGGGTGTAGGTATAATCGCATTTGCCTTGGATACCCAAGCGTCATGTTTGTTTACTCGAACGCTATAGTCGAAGCTGTCAATAAACTCGTTCAAAATGAGTCGTTTTGGAAATGTAAACATAGAAAAAATTAATACAGAAATTATTAAGTCATATTCGTGAAATAATCTCGACAAATACCACTCGTGCCGGAAATTTTTCTAGATAATTTTATTCTCAAGCCCTATTTTGCCCATTATAGATAATACCACTAGTGGTATTTTCGCCGAAATCCTACTCTCTTAGTTACGTCCTAGTTACGCTAAACCAATATTGTGGCAGCTAAAACTGATAACCCAATAACTTCTTCACATTACCAAATTTAATATAGGACTAGAATATATGTTTTCAGTTGACACATTGATCTTTAAATATATATTAGCACAAAAAATATATTCAGAACCGAAAGTTCAATCTAAATGACAGCTAGCTGTCAAACCAACTATTTTTGCAGTTGTTAAATTCTCTTTTTAAATACAACTCGTGGTAAGTACGTCTAATAGTAGATAACCAAACTCATTATAATTGCAATGCTAAGAAAACACCACTCCTGCTGCGCAGTCGTGGTATTTTCAGCTTTGGGATTATAATTCGCAAAATTAACGAAAGGTATTATCGATAATAGGCACACCACTTGTGATATTACCTCTGATTATTTGCCTCATACTGGTTGCATCCAATAAGGTAGCTCCTTCCATAAAAATCCAATCAATCATAGGTATGCCTCTGCTAGCGATAATTGCACTTGTGCAAATCTAAAGCGGTAATACCACTTGTGCAATTATCACTTCGTTGCTTAGCAATCGCGAATCTGTGTGATACAAACACGTACTTCTTAAAATTGGTATGTTTTACACTGTTCTAAATAATTATGCAGCTTATACTTAAATTATGTTGCGATATTATTAAGCATTGTATCAATGAGCTTATATAACTTTTACATTGCTAAATTGTTGTTATTGGACCTCCGTCTCCGTTTAAATTTATGACACACATTCAGAAAATAAGCCAACGCTAACAGGGTGTAGGTATAACCGCATTTGCCTTGGATATCCAAGCGTCATGTTTGTTTACTCGAACGTTACAGTCGAAGCTGTCAATAAACTCATTCAGCATGAGTCGTTTGTAAACATCAAAAAAAATAATACAGAAATTATTAAATCGTATTCGTGAAATAATCTCGACAAATACCACTCGCGCCGGAAATTTTTCTAAATAATTTTATTCTCAAGAAGGCAATAAATTTGTTTCATTTGCCATATTCTGTATTTGTAGACACACCATTGTCAACTCTAATTTTTATAAATCATGGAAACCATTATTAATTTTTACAACAATCAAAGTACCTGTTTTATTAATAGATTCTCCAATAAAATGGCATACTTGGCATCACTGATACCATTAGAATGTGGAAAGAATAGGCCTCACTTTGGAAAGTATAATAATGCTGGGTCCCCTTACTTTAAAGAGTCCCTGGCATCACTGCGAACCTGGACGGCTGGACGTGACTGCTTACTGTGATTGATATGTAATACTGCGAAGACGCCAATGTTTATTTTTACTTATGCAGTATCAGTACACAGGGTGAGTTTTTTTCGATGCCCACTATGGGGATCTCGGAAACTAGCAGAGCTAGAACAAAGGTTAAACTGGGAAAGAATTGCAGTTTTGAAAGCTCAATCTAATGCCTCTTTTGGATTTTTAAAAAAGTTCAAGGCTCACTAGATATTTTGAAAAGAGTGATTTTTTGCTATTTCATCAGATCTCTGTAGCTCCGTTATTTCTGATTATACAGAAAAACTGGCGAGACAAAAATTGTAGATAATTTTATGCTTAATATGATAATCTAATCCAATTTTTTATGTTGTTTGTGATTTTTGAGATATGACATAAACTTGTGTTTTTTTAAATGTAAATCATAGTTGGCTGAGTGGCCTTATAAAATTGGCAATTTTTGAGCTTTCCAAAGATATAATATTCGGCATAGTTATTATAAAAAATAAAAGAGCTATGGCTAATTTTCTGATTTTTTTTTAATTTTCACATAGTCAGCCATGGAATATTTTCATAATTACGTTCTATTTTATAATTAGACATACTTCAAACTTTCTAATTTTTTTGTTTTTAGCTGGTAACAAAATGTAACAAAATAAAACAAAAATTAAAAAACTCAAATTCAAATTATTATTATTTTAAAAGGTCACCTTTTAAAATAAAAAAGGTGTTCAAACAATCCACCATTATTAGTTATGCAAATATTGCATCTTTTTAAAATCGCTTCTAAAACAGCTGCTCTTAATTCAACAATTATCTCTTACTTTATTTTGTACTGTTCCCCACAAAAAGAAATCCAAAACAGACAATCGGGGGATCGGAGCTGCCAGGAAATAGGTCTATTTCTCCCTCTCCAACTATTTGGATAGAGTTGATCTAGGTAACTTCTTACGGGCAAATAATTATGTTGTGGAGCTCCATCATGATAATGTTTGTTTTATTTTATTACATTTTCAAGTATGTCTTATTATACAATAGAACGTAATTATGGAAATATTCCATGGCTGACTTTGGAAAGCTCAAAAATGGCCGATTTGATAAGGCCACAGCCAACTATGATTTACATAAAAAAAACACAAGTTTGTCATATCTCAAAAATTACAAATAACATAAAAAATTGGACTAGATTATCTTATTAAGCCCAAAATTATCTACAATTTTTGTCTCAACAGTTTTTCTGTATAATCAGAAATAAAAGAGCTACAGAGATCTAATGAAATAGCAAAAGAAATTATTTTTAAACGGAAATTTGAGCCGTTTTATAGTGAGTTAGGTAAACACATATACACCAAAGTGTTTATATGCGGCGCTCCGGCGCTTTTGCGGGTTACTGAATCTAATCTCCTTCGGAGGCTTAAGCCCCCCGGAGAAAAAAGGCTAGCTACGCCTATGATTTTCAGAGAAAAAATCCCTCGAGCTTCGCTCTCGGGAATTTATCAGAAAATAAAAGACCAATTTATACTCGTGGTCTTTCTAGGCAAAATAGCGCTTTCGAAAAAAATTATCGATAAAATTTCCGGCGCTCGTGATGTCACATACGAAAAAACCTACGACTGCAGGACTCACCTACTAATGCGTCCCCCCCGGATTCTAACCCTACTAACCTTGTTTGCAGGAGTCGAACGAGCGCAACGGCGTCCTCGACGCCGCGTGGGGACGCCTGAGGGGCGTCGCGGCGTCGCTGCGCGCCGCCGTCCGCTTCAGGCGGCTGTCGCGGCGCGAGCGGCGGAGCCACGCGCCCGATTGGTTCGTCGACCGCCAGCAGGAGGGGGGCGTGGCCGACGAGGGCGGAGGGGGCGGGGCGGCCGGCTGCTGGGGGCGGAGGGTCGTCGTCGACCCCGCCCTGCCCGCCCACTACAAGGTATACCAAGTGGGAACGGTCCTTCGCTGCACATTTTACCGAATAGTTATTCATTTACACGGTGCCCAACAAACACTGATAAATGGGCCATTTGTAAAAATGTGTTGGGTAACCGTCACTGCATCATTGGAACGATGATGGAAACCATCATTGGCCCGGGTCCGTAATGTCCCGGTGGCCGGCTGCGTTCCATCAGTCACATTTCCAGCATGTTGGCCAGTGCAAATTTACTTATGGTCCACCATAGGAGTACCAATACGGGTTGTGTGTTATAATTATAGTGGACCATTAAAGGTCTTTTATACTTCAAACATTGCTGGTCATTTAATTTGTACACATCAAATGGTATATTTTCGGGTTTCCGACTTACCTATACGGTGATTTTTAAATCAAAGGCAAATAATAATAAACAATTAATATATTGAAAACAAGAACAAAAATGCAAAATTCTAAAAAAACTTAAAATAAATCACTATAAAAATTAAAGACAAGAACAAAAATTCAAAATTGTAATAAAACACCAGATGTTTACCTGAAAAGAGAAAGAACATAAATTAATATTGAAATTATCAAATACCTACATTAATTTTTTATTTTAACTAGAATTTTTTAAACTATTAACTTTAAAAACCGACAAATATTTTGGATGTTTGATTAAGAATAAAATTACGTTGGGATCAGTGTGAGACTCAATCTCATAACTTCGATTTAACCTGCAGGTATCAGCACGGGCGTAGCCAGGATTTAGTTTTGGGGGGGGTTTAGTTTGAGAAGTAAATAAAACAACAAAAATATACTTACATGAAATTTAATATCTATATATTCATCCGAAAAACTACGACATATTTATAAAGTTCTTAACTTTAAATGAAATGGATAAATTAATTTCGTTCCTCTGCGCTAAATCTAAAACCATTAAAGAAGAAATCTTCGGCTTTTTCTTTTAAATATATCCACTACTTCATCTGCATGAATTTCTGTTCCATAGTGAATGTTCATTAGAGCCAAACCATTAAGTCTGTTTTCACTTGTAGTGTTTCGTAAATAGTTTTTCAGTCGCCTTAGGCTCGAGAAAGACCTTTCTGGGGTAGCAGTGGATACAGGAATGGTAGCCAAGATTTGTGTAATGTGTAAATATTAGGATAAAGGTTTTTATCGCACATATCTAGGCATTCCAAACTAGATTTCGGGGTAGGCAGTCTTCTTATCAGCATGCAAGGTAGCTGAAGCTTTGATAGCTAAATCCAAATTTGTTTCTTTATTAGAAACCCCTTGACCTTGACTACACCACTTTTTCCAGTAGTCCATACCTTTAGGTTTATCACCCTTCCTTTTTTTCCCCTCCATTTTTCGACAGTAATAATGATTCACGTATCTATCCTTAACAAGGTCATCGAATAACAGTGCACTAAAATTACTCACTTACACGGTACACTTAATTCTCTTCACTATTCGTTCACCACTTTTCACTTTTATTCGCTTCGAGTTCGCATGGAACAATACTGCCGTAAGCGCGGTCACGCGCCGCGGCGCCGCTTATATAGCAGCCCAGTAGCCGTCCAGAAACTTCCACGAACTTCCACAAAGTTCCGCTCATTTCGACCGAGAGGCGTGGCGAATAATCGAGAAACAACGCAAAGTGTCTCTACAATACAAAATAGTTCGGCTGCAACTGCGTCTGCCTCTCGTCAAAAGATGGCGCTAGGCGCTACTATTACTACATATATTCAAACGTAATAATAATTTAACTCTTCACTCCTCGTATTTTTTCGGTATAATATTAGGTAATATTTTGCTTATTTCGGGGGGGGGGGGGGGGTTTGAACCCCCGAACCCCCCCCCTTGGCTACGCCCGTGGGTATCAGGTATGCATAGCCCCCAGGTTCATATATTAAATTTCCTTATCTTTCACGTATTTACCATAACACAATGCACTAATCCATAATCCACATCTATAAGTCGCTTCCTCACAACATGCGGATATAGTGTATGGCTTATATTTTGACCACATTTTGATGCACTATGGACCGAACGAACTCGGCGTGCACGCACGCACGGCAACACACGACCACAATATGGCGCCAGCAACGCCGGCCTCAAGGCAGTAAAAATGATGAACGGTGATACAGGGCAAGCGCGGTAAACTCATCAGGTTTTGCCATTCATGGTAATTTAAATAAAAAGTACAGGTAATAATGTGGACTTTTGCCTATAGTGGACCGCAAGTGGCACATCATTCATATATTTGCACATCCCTTGCTGATGGTTGCATGGCAAAGAACCATTATTGGCCCATTGGTGTTTTCTTATCATATTTACATCGGTAGCATTCCAACACTTTACCTGAAATGGGCCATTGAAGGCCAACCAATCCCATCACAAATCCATCAATTACAGCAATGGCCCATTAAAAATCCAGAAGTTGAGTGTTTGTTGGGTGGTTACACGGGAAAAAGCACACTTGTTAAAAAAGTAAGGAAAAGTCGCCGAATTTCGGATACTACTTTAAATTTACTAAGTATTTATTATACAGAAGTGTTTTTTATTTATTGTTTTATATAAGCAGATGCAACGTGTTATAATGAAACAAAATTTATTGTCAAAAGAATTTTACTACATTTGTTTTTTCCAAGAAAACGACGGTATATGAATTCGGTACATTTTGGTGAGACTGAAAAAAGGTTCCTAATGTCGGACACTGTATCCGAAATTAAGAGACTACTTTCTACAAGTGTAAAAACTATATATTTAAACAAAAGGCGCACACATACGTTTTTTCTAGCTTCTTTATTTGCTTGTTTGATGTAATTTCCAATGTTTTGGGACCGAAACAAAATGGGAGACATTAGGATAGGTAGGTATCCCATTTGCTTTCCTCTGACCTCATTATAATAGCCAATTTCAATGGATCTGTCACTTTTTCTGAAAATAAACAATTTACTCGCAACCAGCATATTATATTAAGCCAGAATTTTTGGCTTCTGGTAGAGTAGTAATAGATTAGAGTAATGCAGTACTGTTATTTTTGAAATCTATTTAATTGTGACTAGAATACCGGCTTAATTAATGTATTAACTTACCTAGGATGCAAACACAAAATTTTGGAACGATTATTTCAAAGATCGACACAGATCAAACCGCGACTGAACATAAAACTCCGCCATGGAATTTAGACGTTTGGGGCTGCCATCTAATGGAGAGAGATTGTACCACCACAATATTGCATAGTGGGCTTAATTTGACTTTTTGCATTGTATAGGGTGAGGTTTCAATTTAAAACAACAGATGGCTTCTTAGAAAAACCACTATCCGAAATTCGGAAACCATCCGAAATTAGGCGACTTTCCTCTAGTGTTCCTCAGGTTCAGTTTATAGGCATCGTGTTGCATGTGGATTAGAAACAATTAAAACTGTAAATTACTATACAGGGTGGCCCACCACGAACTGCATCGATCTATGTATGGAAAACTAAAAGTAGTAAAATTCTGAAAATTTGTTTATTATCTACGGAGAATACATAATCTTCGTTTGTGTAATTTAAGCGCGCCGGCATTATTGTTGACAATAATTTATAAACCAAGTGACATTTCCTCAGCCGCGATTGTCTTTTCAACGTCCAGGGCTAATATGATTTTCCAAACGTTAAGCAAACCCCGCATTTTATGGGCGAAAAGTGGGTTTTCGTAAATTAATCGAAAATTATTACTGCATTTAGGTATAGGAAACCTTACACAAAGTTGTCATCATTTTTAGTGGTAAATAAGATCGCATTAAAAAAATGGGGGTTTCCATTTGAAAATTTCGAGATTTAAGCACATTTTGAATGTAATTTTTATTCATATTTTGTGAACACCCTGTATAAGAACGGATTTATTTCTCAGCAAAGGTCAGGGCTTCTGTTACACGATGCCAAAAATTCGTTTTGGATTTAGACATAGGACATGTTGCATGTTTTTGTTCCAAAATGATGCCTAGAATCCAAAAATGCAATAATATACAGGGTGTTCCATTTGAGATAAGAAAGTTGATATCGACTTCCGGTATAACCGGAAGTGCTATATTCACCAAAATATTTTAGCTCCAGCAGCGCCCATCGGCATTGGTGAGGTGCCAAATTTTCAGAATTTTCTTACTTTTAGTTTTCCATCGATGCAGTTCATGGTGGGCCACCCTGTATACCTAACAAATAATAGTGATGTCAAAAATATATTGTATACAGTGTGGTCATTTAAGTGTGCAACATATGGAACTTTCTTTTATTAATTGCACAACCAAAATATAGATATTGCCGAAAGTTGATGCATGTTCAGTGATCATATTACCTATACTAAAATCGAGCAGTCCTTACGCCTGGCGTAAATAAAACCACGTGTTCAATGACGTTCCGCGATTGGTCATTAGGCTATAAAATTTCATCCGACTCGGCAACAGGGACGTACTCGATCGCAAAAGTGTAGTTACGCGGTCTTATCTTGTTGTTTTCAGCTATTTAGGCACTGCCAAAAATAATTTTATCGATGTTTTGAACCATTTTATAATTTTTTCCCAAATATTTTGATGTAAGCAGTTGTTAAACCAAAATTAAATAAAGGTCGTGCCTCAGTGCGGCCCTGGCGAATATTTCAACGCACGTGCTCTTGTTTACGCCAGGCGTAAGAGTTGCTCGATTTTGGTTTATAGGTGGACTCAGAACAATTGCAAGTTAAACAGCATACAGGGTAGGTAAAAAAATATAAAAATTTCACAATAAGAGTAAAGTACCCTTATTTAAAAAAATTCATCAAAAGGTTATTAAGAAAATTTGTTTAGAATTAAAAGCTATGCCTAAATACCAAAACATAGCCTCCTAAGAAAAAAAAATTTTTCGTCGATGAATTTCCAGTTTCTAAATAAACATTTAAAATAAAAATTTTGCACCTTAAATCAGAGTTTTGTAATAGACACATTATCACTACTAATGTTACCTTGTTCATAACAATTTTTGCGAAATTTTAAAGTTTCCTTTAATGTCGTTGCAACAAACATGAAGTTTGTGATTCCCTAAAAAATTAAAAATCTAAGTTAATTTTACAAATATGCTTGAATTTGAACAAAGTTATGAAAAATTGATGTAATTTTGATTGATTTATGAAATTGTTTAGGGTGGATATTAAAACAAATTTTTTTAGGAAATTATTAATATTTTTCAAAAAAATATATTTATTTTTCTTAGGAGGCCATGTTTTGATATTTAGGCATAACTTTTAATTCTAGACAACTTTTCTTAATATCATTTTGCTGAATTTTCTGAAATAAGGGTACTTTACTCTTGTACCATTTTTATATTTTTTTACCTACCCTGTATGCTGTTTGACTTGCAACCATTCTAAGTGCGCCTAATATGATTATCGAACATGCACCAATATTTTGGGAATATTTGTATTTTTGTTGTGCAATTAATAAAAAAAATCCCATATGTTGCACACTTAAATGACCACACTCTATACCTTTGGTAATGTCAAAAGGTATACCTAAATACACACATGAAAAGAATCTAAAGGATACAAATTATGAAATAAAGCACAATATTCTGCCATATTTTTTTATATTATGACTGTACTCTAAATAGAGTGTCTCCCAATTTGATACTGGACACCTCAGAAATATATGAAGGGCAAGGAAAACAAATGGTCTCTATTTTTTTATTGCTAGTACCAACGGGAAGTATCTCATAGGCGGTGGTATTTGGATGGGGTAATTATTTCATGGCCTGCTATGATTTTTTAAAATAGCAAATTTGCAAGGAACCCTGCATTATAGGGATTTTTTTTACGAAACATGTTGCATTAAGAAAATTTGTTCAGAATGAAAAACTGAGTAGGTTCTCAAAATTTCAAAAGGCTAGAACTACTTTGATTTCGACATAGTTTCCAGAGAAAAAAATATGGATGTTTTTGTAATACATATAGGGGTATTTTTCTAAGATGCAAACCCTTATAACTCTTTAATTTTTTGGTCCTACAAAAAAGTGAATACGAAAGTTGTACAGAATTTTGTTCTGATTTCAATGCAATTTACAAATAAAATTAAACATCGCTTTTCGGAGCTAACTACTCAAACTTAATATATATATATATATATATATATATATATATATATATATATATATATATATATATATATATATATATATTCCATTTTACATGCACTTAGAGACAAAAAATAAGACAAATGTATTGAAAAACCAAAGCGTCTCACTAACTTAACAACTTTATTACGTTAAAAATGTCCATACCATCCAATTAAAAAGCAATTATTGTGTAAGGGTTTGAGGACTACTAAGAAAAAACCCATTTCAGGGTACCCCTTTGATTTACTAAGTGATTTTCAAACAATTTAGAATTTACGATACCCTCCTCTAAAAGCTTACTCTAAAAACATCATTCTACGTAAGACCGTCAATAATATGAATTGGCAAATTTGTACAAAGAGAAGGTGAAAAATACTTACTGTTTTCCGGTATAAATAATGGTCCAAACTGACATAGAGCGTGTTTTAGAAACTTTTATGGGAGTTGAGAGCAATAGATACAACTTTGTTGCTTCCGTTAAAACCTATGTGAGCGCAGATAGAATTTTAAGAGTTGAAAAGCGTACACAGTTCGGGAATAACTCTAAACTAAACTCTAAATTGCCTTTGTTTTTCTTTTCGTTGTATTTTTTGTCAAACTAGAACAAGAATACAAACTTTTCATGTTCAATGTTTGGCAACATTAGTAATTTTTTTGTCCTCATTCTTTCGGTATAGTAGGAAATGCATTCACGTCAAATATTGGAACAAACTGAGAGTATGATTCCGCAGAAAATTAGTCTATTCGCAGACATGTCATATCTGGGCTAACTCTGATGCATTTGCAAGAAAATAATGAAATCCGTGTGTCGCCGATGTGACTGATGAACTGCATTCAGGATCTTTTGATATACATCAGGTCATTAAACCGAATATGTGCTTTCAGGAATAGATAATGAAATTATTGCTTTGGAGTTTTTTCCTGATAATTCTAGAGGTATGATTTTTAAAGCAATTTATAGAATTGTGACTACTTTTATAACGCCCCCCGTAAGTCCATATGCAGATGGCCTGCAAACAATATAAATAAAATTATCTCCTACTTTCTAGGCTTTTGTAATATACCAGCAGAAGCACTTGACAGATAATGCTTTATTGGCCTCCATAATTTTCATTAACTTCCATGCCTGTTCAGTTCCAATTCCGGTAGCTTTTTAAATGAACCGTTTTTTATGTCATTCGAAACTGGCTCCCCGTTCTTTGCTAGCACCCATGCGGTCTTCTATATTCTCCACGACATGGATATATCCAAGTTGGTGACGTCATGCTCTCTATACCACATAAATCAGGTAGGTTTTATTAAAAAAAAATAGTGGTGGCATATGGGTTTGAAGACTTATGTCTAATATGGGGTAGGTACAGCTAAAAAATACTTTCTGAAACCATTAAAAATTTTACAACGAGCTATAAAAAATATTTTTTCTCTACCATTTCAATTTCCTACTATTGAATTGTTTAAAAAATACAAAATTATGTCCATTAGCAATATATATGCTTTTCAAGTAAATAATTTCATACATCAAATATATACAGTTTGAGTATTTTTCGATGACCACTATGGATATCTCGGAAACTAGTAGAGCTAGAACAAAGGTTAAATGGGAAAAGAATTGCAGTTGTGAATGCACAAGAACAAAGGTTAAATGGAAAAAGAATTGCAGTTGTGAATGCACAATCTAATGCCCTTTTTGGATTTTAAAAAAATCATGGCTCACTAGATATTTTGAGAAGAGTGATTTTTTGCTATTTCATCAGATCTCTGTAGCTCCGTTATTTCTGATTATACAGAAAAACTGTTTAAATAAAAATTGTTGATAATAATTTTGGGCTTAATAAGATAATCTTATCAAATTTTTTATGTTGTTTGTTATTTTTGGGATATGACATAAACTTGTGTTTTTTTAAATGTAAATCATAATTGGCTGTGGCCTTATCAAATCGGACATTTTTTGAGCTTTCCAAAGATATAATACTCGGCATAGTTATTATAAAAAATAAAAGAGCTATGGCTAATTTTCTGTTTTTTTTTTTTAATTTTCACAGTCAGCCATTGAATATATTATTTTCTATTTTATAATTAGACATATTTCAAACTTTCTAATATTTTGTTTTCAGCTGGTAACAAAATAGCACAAAATAAAACAAAAATTAAAAAACTCAAATTCAAATTATTATTGTTTTAGAACTTGTTCAAACAATCCACCATTATTATTTATGCAAATATTGCATCTTTTAAAACTGAATTTGTTGCCTTTCTTAGAGAGCGCCTGTCAATACTGGCAATTATTGCTTCTAAAACAGCTGCTCTTAATTCAACAATTTTATTGTCTCATACTTTATTTTGTACTGTTCCCCACAAAAAGAAATCCAAAACAAACAAATGGGGGGATCGGGGAAATAGGTCATTTCTCCCTATCCAACTATTTGGATAGAGCTGATCTAGGTAATTTCATTTCATGATAATTATTGCTATATTTTGTTACATTTTGTTACCAGCTAAAAATAAAATATTTGAAAGTTTGAAGTAGGTATGTCTTACTGTAGAATAGAACGTAATTATAAAAATATTCCATGGCTGACCATGTAAAAATTAAAAAAAAATCAGAAAATTAGCCATAGCTCTTTTATTTTTTATAATAAGTATGCCGAGTATTATATCATTGGAAAGCTACAAAAATGGCCGTTTTTATAAGGCCACAGCCAATTATGATTTACATTTAAAAAAACTCAAGTTTAGGTCATATCTAAAAAATCACAAACAACATAAAAATGGATCAGATTATCTTATTAAGCCCAAAATTATCTACAACTTTTGTCTCTACAGTTTTTCTGTATACTTAATTAGAAATAACGGAGCTACAGAGATCTGATGATATAGCAAAAAATCACTCTTTTCAAAATATCTAGTGAGCCATGAACTTTTTTAAAAATCCAAAGGGGCATTAGATTGAGCATTCAAAACTGAAATTCTTTCCCCATTTAACCTTTGTTCTAGCTCTGGTAGTTTCCGAGATCCCCATAGTGGTCATCAAAAAAACTCACCCTGTATATCTAAAAAACATTCTTGTATAACAGTAGATGTTTGTTGTAAAGTACATACATATAGCACTCGATATAGAATGAATATAGATGCACCCCGTATGTATTCTCAATTTGGAATTGATTGCTTCCTTTATGATGGTATTAAACTTTATAATAATTTACCTAATAGTTTAAAAGATATAGAATATAAGAAATTTAAGATGAAACTAAAAATAATTGTAATTTAATCAGGATAATTTAGTTCATTAATTATTATACTATACTACTATATTCATTTTTAGTGTTTTTTGGTGACTGTTAGTAGGTACTTATTAGTACCTATGAATACTTAATTAATTTATTTAAGGTCCCTACATAAAATGTATATATTTTTTTGGGACTAATAAAGGAATTAATAAGACAAATTGCGCCGAAATGGTTAGAGCTACGACATTCTAGTATGACCCGTAGGCGTCGTAAATGAAGCTTAAATTCGATCTCGTCCAGTCGTTCTCGAGAAATTCAATTCGCATTTATAGTAAACAATTTTCACAAATTTCTAAAAACCAATAGAGGTCAATTTAAAAAAAAAACACCTTTTCGACTTTTTACATCGAAATGCACATTTTTTTCTTCTTTCAGTGGTTGATGCTGGTATCCTTGGCAGTACTGTACAACGTGGTATTCGTATTAGGGAGAGCCGTGTTCTGGGAACTCAATAACGCGGTTCCCGCCCTTTGGTGGACCTTGGACTACGCCTGCGACGTCATCTACATCTTGGATACCCTCGTCCATGCCCACGAAGGTGAGAGACTCCATGTTGCTCCTCATCAATTTGTAATTTTTTATTTATAACTGAAAAATACTTTTTGCACCTGCCCCTTCGCGAACGCTCATGCGTTGGGTTTCCGAAAACGTCGCTTAGTCTCGGAGTTTGCACCAATAAGTGTCAGGAAAAATTATTAATTTCCTGAAGGTCTCCAAACAACCGCAAGGAACAAATGGAGACATTCCGGGTTATTTACCGATGGTGATTAGCCTCAATTATTCCGCGAACTCCACTTCGGCCAACCTTTATTTGCTCATACACTCAAGCGGGGCGGTCGGACAACAATTAAACCTTATTACCTCTTCTGGAAAGCCACAATGACAAATGCGACGATTAACTTTGTAGCACACAAACTGGGAGCAATGCTGAGACACAAACGCATCTCTTTTCTTAAAGAATAAAACCATCTCGATGCCCCGCTTCGTTTATTTCGAACGTCTGACCTTCCGAAAACACAAATTAAGGCGCGAAAATATTGACAAAAGACACCTACGTCGTCTCCCCAAGGATCATGTTAGATTCTTAATGGTGGGGATTTGGCGAACCGTTTTTTTCTGATTTCGCAGAAAGAAGACGCCCGTTTCTGTGGCGACGGCGGTGTTTTGTTTTCGCGGCACCCTCGATTTAATTTGATCGCCTCGGTAAGCACGGCAGACCGCGGAGAAATGGACCGTTGATGACAGGGGTTGTGTTTATTTATTGTTTTTTTTTGGTCAGTCGAAATCACAGGAATGTTGTTGAATATAATTTCAGATATATATGGCGCTAAATGACATTTTAAACTACGAGAGTGAAAGTCCCATTTTCAAGGGCTTTTGGTGCATTTAGATATCTACCGGTAAAATTTTCGTAAATGCCAATTATTTCTTATTATTTTTGCGCCTAGATACAACTAAATTCGAATGAATAAAACCATAAAACTTACTGAGTTCAAGGTGGTTACGTTTAATCATGTAAAATTGTTAGGTATAACACTCTCCAAACAGTCCAAACCAAAACCACTTTTACCCTGGAAGACTGTGTAGGAACAAAATCTCTTTTGATGGCCTTAACCCACTTTTCCCTTAAAATGGAGTCTTTAGGGAGGAAAAAGTGGACACTTTAGGACCGCCTTTGTAGTTTCCCTTGCAGATGGGAACGGAACACGCCCATGGCATGATTTAAATAAGTCCGAAACTATATAGACACAACCTAAAACCTATAAACTAAAATTGAATTCTAATCACTTTATTCTGAATCATCGCTGTTTTACCACCTTAAAAACTCCACGTCCTATTTTACTAAAAGGACAGTCCAACAAACAATAAACATAACAAATGTTCTTTAAAACAGGAAAATCGCCAGACAAATAAACGTAGACAGCTACAAAAGCCTGAAGTCACGGTGATAGAGTGTTATTTTGATACATATTTGCACATTTTTTGCTTAGTTTTGTGTTTTATCTGCTAATGAATAATAAATGCTATAATAGACTATGCATACATTTTTTGAAATATCTGGGAAATGGTACAAAAAAAGTAAAATTACGATTGTGCACTAAGAATTTGAGTTTATTTTGAGATATTGTGATAATTATCTGAAATTAGTTTATTTATTTTGTTTTGTGCGTTTTGAGATTGTAGATAGGAACAGCGGAATTTGGCAAATTAATAACAATTATTCAAGTCAAACGATGAACTTTAACTTAGATAAGCGACGCTGGGTGAGTTTAGATGGCAATCTCTGCATACAGTGTGTCCACAGATAGGGTAGCAGGAAGGAAACCGCTACATTTTGGATTCAGATCATACTAATTATATAACAATTTATTCAGTTATTCTTATGTTAAATTTATATCTATCTTTGTTGTTGGTAAATTTGCGCTTAGAACAGAAGCAAAACCCATCGCCGGCTGGTCGTATATTTCCTGGAGGGCTATCTTTACAAAATCTAATTAAGGAAATTACCCACCCGGCCATCTTACTGGTGTAATTTTTCACAGAAGCTGCCTCCCGCGCTCGATAATTCCGCTTAGGCTAATTACCAATCAATTAATTAGACCGAAAGATGCGCGCCCGCCAGTCAGTAGCGTACTTACACGAGACCCAGTGGCGTAGAATACCGTTAGAAGCTTTAATTTCTATTTGAAAGAGTCACAATTTTCAATATCTGCTGCTACACAAATACTCACCCACAACCTTCTCAAGCTTACAAGCCCTGTGCAAACATGTGGCAACGCCGCAGCGGGACGGTTCAACGGGTCTATGCAGTATAGAGCAGTCTGCACTATATTTGGTTTATATTTTCTGATAAATGTTCAATCCTCTTTTTAATTATAATTAGATACATTTGTGAACTTTGTTTCAATAATTGGGTACCTAAGTAAGTATGTACGTTTGTTTAGCAGACAATAAAAGCAGTAACAAGTAACAAAATATACACAGAAATACAAGTACCTACCTATTTATAATAAGTACGATTCCTGGTGTGGATAGGTACCTACATTTTCGACAAATAATATGGTAAATTTGGGCAAATAGAGGGGACCACATTTTGTTGTAAGTCGAATTTTTGTGAGAATTTTTCGCAAAATGCGCCATGATGATTACCTATATTCCCTTATGGTTAAATTTTCATAAAAATACAAACAACAAGCGAACAGAGAACAGCATGTTGTGAAGGAAGGTAACCTCTTCTGATTGAAATGACAGTTAGGGTCAATTTCATAATACATTCAACTAAATTATCTTTTGACTTTAACATTAGGTAAAGAAACTTTTGCAACAATACTAAACAATGGTTTATTGTTAAAAAGCTCCTTATTTAATTTTAAAGGGTACTTTAGTTTGCCTATGCAATTGGCCCTTAATCATTTTATTTTTAAATTTTAGTCCTTTGGAAAGCCCAAAACGAATACAAGTTGATCGCTTGCCGTCAAGCAAAGAATACCTAGCTACTTCAAACAGTCAAACGATTTGAGTTACAGCCAGGTATAAAACTAAGTTCTAGCTTCCCTCGACGGTTCTTGGCATCTTGAGGCTTGAAACTGTAAAGGAACGATCCTTCACTTATAACATTTAGAGAAATGTTTCATTTTTTCACAAACAAAACAAATTTATAAAAAAGCTGTCGCCAGCACTTCGGGCTGTCTGTTTCCATCCAGAGATACACTGTCTCGTCAATCTCAATCTCGTGTTTTTCCATTACATAATACTGGAGGCCAAGATTATCCTAAGTAGGTAGGTATATAAAAACCGCGTAATCGGATACCGAGAGGAAAGGTGTGGGGCCCATACCGTCGGAGAGGCCAAACAAAACCAGTATTTACACTTGGGGGGGGGGGGGGGAAATGGGGTTATCCATATGGGAGCACGCGGGGGATCCCATAACTTTATTGAGACAAATTGCCTCGGAGTCAGTCGATAACGCAAACATTTGCCCTCTATAACGTAATTCCTGGCTCCTTGCGTCAAAGGTATTTTATCGGTTTGGATAAGTGGTAAGGCCTCTTGTGGGTGGTTTAATGCGTAGTTTTTTCTCTATATTGCGCAAAAGAGACGTGCGATTGTGGGAACAAGGAAAATATAACCTATTTTTGCCGAGAATATGTTGTTATAATCGTATGCCTTATGCCTTCACAAAATGCTGACAAATATTGTGTATACTGGGTGTCCCAGAATATGTGGGCAATCTCCCGGATTTATACAGGGAACGTTAAAATAACATAACAAGTTCCTATAAAAAAATTCCCAGAGGGCCCCTCCTACGGAGATACATTTTGAAATTGAATTATGGCTATATCTCTCAAAATAACCATGGTACTGAACTGAAATTTGGCAATGTTGTGCTTTTGGGGATGGAGAATAAGTTGAAGGCATCAATTTTTACGTATACTTGCACTATTTTTGGATCGTGTTATTGCTCGTAACTTTTTTGAGGTTATTTTTTGGTCTTGCAGGTCCATCAATTTAGTGCATCATTCATTTTGCAACAAAAGTGGACTCTTGTTTCATAACGATAAAATCAACCGTTTGCGTTGAAATTGGCGAAACGTTCCCTAAAACACCTGTTAACTTCAACATTCGAAACATAAAACTTTCTCATACCGCTTTCAAATGTTACAGACCTGAACCATCTATTTAAATTTTATTTAATGGTCCTGACTTCTCCAAAGTAATGGCGGCCGCTAGCTGAGCGACAACAATGACCGCACCCCGAGTTTGTATTCTCTTACTTGGTTGTTCTCTGACCAAAGTGTGTGCAAAATTTCAACTCGGTTGGGTGGGTTGCAAGCTTGTGAAAAGACAAGCAAAAGTTTTGATCTTTCTAAAAATCATGCAAAATGCGAAAAGTTACGATCTTACTACCTGTTAAATGTGAGTTGCATACGCTCTTTTTTCTACGAGCAGTCATAATAATAAAAATACGTGGGTACTTCAATTTTCAATATTGTTGTCTTTTTTGCTTTTCTCTCTGTAACCCTGTCTATTATTAATTTCATTATCCTATTCCAGGCTATCTCGAGCAAGGCCTGCTGGTCACAGACCCCATCAAGCTACGCGCACACTACCTCCAATCAAAACTGTGGAAAACTGACATTTTAAATATTTTGGCACAATTGTTGGGGCAGCACCTTCCTTTAGCTTATGTGATATTCTCTATAGGTATTTTCCTCCCACAACACATTTGTCCACTTTAATTGTTTCACTTTCTTGAAAATGTGTTTTTAGAAATTAATTCTCAGTTGGAATTTGACGAATCCATTTTTGGCGCAAAGCAAATGTTGTTATGGTGACATTTTCTTCCTGGCTTTTGTAATATGTATAAATATAATATAAACAGATCCAATGAGGTTATTTTTTACGAAACAAAAATGAAAACTCACCTCAGTATACTGTAAATATTGACGAGGTCCCAGTTGATCGGCAGCGTGAAAGGCCGAATAGGAACCGTATCAGGGCGTGGGTCGACAACGAAAAGCCTCGAGTACGTTACAACACTGATTTATTTCGCACAAGGTGAATGGTGAATACAAAATACACAAACCTGAACGTGGTCAACGGGAACGGCTTTCAGCCACTATTTTTGGATCGTGTTATTGCTCGTAACTTTTTTGAGGTTATTTTTTGGTCTTGCAGGTCCATCAATTTAGTGCATCATTCTCTTTGCAACAAAAGTGGACTCTTGTTTCATAACGATAAAATCAACCGTTTGAGTTGAAATTGGCGAAACGTTCCCTAAAACACCTGTTAACTTCAACATTCGAAACATAAAACTTTCTCATACAGCTTTCAAATGTTACAGACCTGAACCATCTATTTAAATTTTATTTAAATACGGTCCTGACTTCTCCTCCAAAGTAATGGCGGCCGCTAGCTGAGCGACAACAATGACCGCACCCCGAGTTTGAATTCTCTTACTTGGTTGTTCTCTGACCAAAGTGTGTGCAAAATTTCAACTCGGTTGGGTGGGTTGCAAGCTTGTGAAAAGACAAGCAAAAGTTTTGATCTTTCTAAAAATCATGCAAAATGCGAAAAGTTACGATCTTACTACCTGTTAAATGTGAGTTGCATACGCTCTTTTTTCTACGAGCAGTCATAATAATAAAAATACGTGGGTACTTCAATTTTCAATACTGTCGTCTTTTTGTTTTCTTTTCTTTTCCGTAACCGTGTCTATTATTAATTTTATTATCTCATTCCAGGCTATCTCGAGCAAGGCCTGCTGGTCACGGACCCCATCAAGCTACGCGCACACTACCTCCAATCAAAACTGTGGAAAACTGACATTCTAGCGGTGCTACCAACGGACCTGGCCTACTTCTGGTGGTCGCCGTACGATTGTAACCTAAAAGTGCCGTGTCCCGTGATAGTGCGTTTAAATAGACTCTTCAAATTGCCCAGACTTTGGGAGTGGTTCGAAAGGACCGAAACCGACACGAACTATCCAAATGTGTTCCGAATATGCAAGGTAATATCCACGAGAGGGCAAGGACTGTTATGCATACTTCCACTTATTCCGGAGTTATGAAGAAAAACCGAGCGCTCTTACATATTCCGATATATGATTTTGTTTTTCTTACAGGTTGTGTTGGCCATCCTGGTCCTCATACATTGGAACGCGTGCCTGTATTTCGCTATAAGCTACGCCATCGGATTCGGCAAAGACAACTGGGTGTACAATCTGGACGGTCCAAAAAATGGTACCCTAGCCAGACAATACATCTATAGTTTCTATTGGTCGACCCTAACCCTTACCACAATTGGAGAGACACCAGTGCCTGAGAACGACGCCGAGTACCTTTTTGTTGTTGCCGATTTCCTAGCTGGGGTGCTCATTTTTGCTACTATAGTCGGTGAGTGTTTTGAACAAATATAATTTCTTTAGGTTGCGAAGATACAGCATAAGGAATTCCCGCTTTAAAACTATTGTTGTACAAGACACATTGCAAAGGCAACTTGTAAGGGTAGGTAAGTTACTAAACATCTGAAATTAACGTACATCTGCCGGAAATTTTTTTCGAATTCCTCGTTCGGACATTAATTAATAGAGTAACCCAAATATGCAGCACCCATATTTTGCATATTTAGCATATTATATACATTTTTTTAAATATTTGCATATATCCTTAAAATATGGCATACTGTGCATAATTGAAAGAATTTAGGATAATTTAAATCTTTGGCAGGCGTTTCATTAATTTTTGGGAACAGGGGTCGGTGTCTAGGTAGGTACCTGGTTTTCCCAAAATAATATAGGTAAATTATAATTTTATGGGCACTAATCCTAGTGTTCTGAAAACGAATAAAGTATGCATTTATATACCTATTTAATAAAGTACAATTATTGAAAAGGTCAGAATAAATTATAGATAGGTAAATATTTATATACGAAGGATAATCCATTTCTGCATTTTTTCTTCCTACACCTGTTCCTACCGATAATTTTTTGCTCGTGTTGTCAGATGCAGCACCGTACATGGTAAGAGCCGGGCAAAATTTGAAAATCTTTTATCCGAAGTTGATACATGTAACATGCCTTGCTCATGCTTTAAATAGGGTTGCTGAGGAAATTAGGAAACATTTACCGCTTGTAAATAGTTTAATTTCCAACATGAAAAAAGTCTTCCTTAAAGCGCCTATAAGGGTTCAGTTCTACAAAAAAAACTACCAAACACTCCTCTTCCACCTCAACCTGTTATTACAAGATGGGGCACTTGGTTGGAAGCTGCATTTTTTATTGCGAGAATTTTTGTCAACTGAAAGATCTAATTTCAGAATTTTCGAACGAATCTTCCCAGTCCCTTACAGATGTTAAACAACTATTCGAAAACAAGGAAATAAAGAAACATCTTTCCTTTCTAAAAGCAAATATATTCTAAAACAATAACACAAATGGAGGAACCTAATTTGCCATTAACCCGAAGGGTAGAACTGGTAAAACAGTCTGAGGTTGTCATTTAGAAATGTGATGGAAAAAATAGTGGGTTTCAGTTTCTTAGCCAAGAAGCAAATATTTTAAAGGGAGATTTTACCGAATCCATCGATTTGGATCCTGTGATAGTGAGCAATTTTAAAAGCGCACCTCTTATATGGGTTGATGTGGAAAGGAGTTTCTCTATTTATAAATTTCTATATTCTTATAGAAGGCAAAATTTTTTAATTGAGAATTTTGAGCAACATTTAGTGGTTTATTGTTTTTACAACTAAATTTCAACCTGATTTTTATAGTTTATAATAAATGCATATTTAGATTTAGTTCAATCGCCCTGTATGTAGAAAATTTAAAAAAATATATTGTTACTTTTACTATGTATAAATGCATTTAGAAATTTGTATGTACATTATATATGTTTATTTGTAAATGAAACAATAAATTTATATTTTTAAAGTATTTCTTAATTTGCATATTTTCAACATTTTCCTGCATATTAAATTATTTGCATATTTATGCGCATATTTTTAGGGTTTCGACTTGCATATTTGGGTTACTCTATTAATTAATCTTTGGCTAACGCTATGCGGTCAGACCAAACATCGAATTACATGCGAGTTCAGTACGCGTTAAATTATGTCTGATATTAGTTTTACATCGGCATGTCATCTAGTGGAAAATTTCGAAAGCATATCTGGTCCCCATTAAAAAAAACATCGATTTTTCATATAAATGCACGGCAAAATATGCGTGGAGCTGTGGTGACAGCTACTCAATTGATATACTCCACAGCGACACAAAAAAGTCCGCGTGCTATACACCCAACTCTTTTTACACCACCACAGAAATAATTCTATTGTCTGTGGCACCACAATAAAATCTCTTTTACGTTTAATAGGCGAGGTGAAAAGTTTACGATTGCCGCCAATGCAAAATATAAAATAGAGTGCTTACTAATATATAGGGAAATTACAAACAGTGTCAGAATATTGATGACAGATTTCTAGTTTGATGGCATGGAAACGTTTTTTTACTCTTATTAAAACTGGCGCAGTCGTACAGAATGAACTGTAATAAAGCTTCGTGATACGTACTCTGCATCATAAAGGAAACATTTTTGTTAGCAGAATTATTTACAATAATTTATTTGTGCAGTAATTTGTGTTTGTATCAGGATAACGAGGCCAACGATAAAGACAAGCCATGGCGCTAACGCATAATCGCGTAGTCACGTGACCAACTTAGTCCTATATAGTAAAAGGCATTTTTGGAGATAAGTAGAAAAAACATATTTCGTAACAATTTGGCGAGTTTTCTTCCATATATTACATCATTGGTTTTGTGCATACAGGCTTTCTCTAATTGTTTTTTCAAAATTTTCAACCTGCCTCAGCTGTTTTGTACTGAGAGTTAAAAGGCACTGCACTCAAATATTTTGGCACATTCTCAAAAATTGTTGGGACAGCACCTTCCTTTAGCTTAGGTGATATTCTCTATAGGTATTTTCCTCCCACAACACATTTAGCTACACATACTTAAAGGTTTTTTAGAAATTAATTCTCAGTTGGAATTTGACGAATCCATTTTTGGCGCAAAGCAAATGTTGTTATGGTGACATTTTCTTCCTGGCTTTTGTAATATGTATAAATATAATATAAATAGATCCAATATTTGCTATTTAGGTTATTTTTTACGAAATAAAAATGAGAACGCACCTCAGTATACTGTAAATATTGACGAGGTCCCAGTTGATCGGCAGCGTGAAAGGCCGAATAGGAACCGTATCAGGGCGTGGGTCGACAACGAAAATCCTCGAGTACGTTACAACACTGATTTATTTCGCACAAGGTGAATGGTGAATACAAAATACACAAACCTGAACGTGGTCAACGGGAACGGCTTTCAGCCATGCGGACCGTCTGAACTCCGGTAAGCAGTTCACCCGTCTGTGTCTCAGGCTCCACTGTTCATTCCGGGGGGAAGAATTCCCCTTACAGCGCTCACGCGTCGGCGCGAGCGGCACCAATACTCCTGGACGGCACGGCTCCCACCCAGAGGCCATAATAACACCTGGGCGGTTCCCAGGACACTCGCGCACTAGACACGAACTTGTTGCTAAAATATAAACTAAGACGTTTAAAAACACTTTAAACGTTTAAAACTTCTCAAAACCCAAGCTGCCGCTTTCAGTTATGTGACAAATGACATGTAACGTCGGACTAAAATGGTCACGTGATTTTTGTGCGCCATGGCCTGTCTTTGTCGTAGGCTTCGTCCGGATAAAAAGTCACGTATGTAAAAGCGGTCACGTGGCTTGCTGCAACTGTCAAAGTTGACATTTAACAAAAACTCATTTGTAGAAACAATTATTAGAAAACGCTGTTTCCCTTAGAATTCTTTATCCGTATATGATAATTTTCATTAACTTACAACAACATTTTTTTTTAAACTATATTCTTAAAATTTTTCTTTCGCAGACCGTACCTACATAACATGGTCCTTAATTGTAAAGAAAGTCATAATTCAACCACGTTTTCTTAGCCAAATATCGTTTCCCGCGCATATTTTAAAGCGAACCCCTGCAATCCTTCCAGGTAACATCGGGTCCATGATTTCCAACATGAACGTCGCGCGCGTCGACTTCCAGAACAGGATGGACGGCGTCAAGCAGTACATGGCGTTCAGGAAGGTCGGCAGGGAGCTAGAGGCCAGGGTGATACGTTGGTTCGCCTACACCTGGCAAGAAAGCGGCGCCCTGGACGAAGAGAGGGTCCTCTCCGCGCTGCCGGACAAGCTCAAGGCCGAGATAGCCATCAGGGTCCACCTGGAGACGCTCAGGAAGGTCAGGATATTCCAGGATTGCGAGCCTGGGCTGTTGGAGGCGCTAGTGTTGAAGCTGAAGTTACAGGTACGTTATGGTAACGTAACGATACGACTCTACAACACTTTTGCCTTCACAGGTGTTTTCGCCTGGCGACTACATATGCAGGAAAGGAGACGTAGGGAAGGAAATGTACATAGTGAAGAGAGGGAGGCTGCAAGTGGTGGCAGACAATGGCTATACGGTGTTGGCAACGTTGGGGGCGGGATCAGTTTTTGGAGAGGTAAGCGCCGGGAGACAGTCAAATCGATACCCCTTTCTCTTGTTATTCGGCAAAGTCATTGTCCGATCTGTTTGCAGGTCAGCGTCCTGGATATAGCTGGAAATAGGACTGGAAATAGGAGGACGGCCAACGTGCGGTCTCTGGGATACTCGGATCTTTTTTGTCTTGCGAAAGACGATCTTTTGGTGGCCCTGGCTGACTATCCAGAGGTAAGTAAGAATAGAATAGAGTCTCGTTTAGTATTCTTTCTTTTTTGACAACTCAAAATTATTTGTTGTGTTCCAAAGACTACGTGTGCAGTAGGTACGGCGTTTTTTCATGCCAGGAAAATATTCTGGGTGCTTGTACAACATAATTCAGGAACCGTTCTGCATACCTCCTACCCCCTGAACTCCTGAATACAGAATAAATAAATAACAATAAATCGTATGTAACAGAATATATTTTCTAAAATTTATTTGTGGCGTAAACAGATCCATTGAATTTTAATTGGGGTTTTCGCCACCAAACTGGTTAAAAGACAACTTTTTCAAGTTTGCCTGGAAAATTAATAAATTCTTAACAGTAAATGAACTAAACTTTGAACTTGTAACTCAAAAAATATCTTCAACAAATTTGTTTCCTGAGCTTTCGGAGAATAAATCTTCTACTTTCTCAAAGATCATGTCACGTCAAAGTGAAATGACAGATTAATAAATTTCAGGTTAAAATGACAACAACAGAAACAATAGCCTAGCCACCTGCCTGATATTGCACCCTGTGTTTTATCTAATTATTTATACTAACTTCTCTTTGAATAACTGGCAATAATATTTTATTAAATTCCACTGAATATTCAGCAACACAGTTATCTGTATATCCTAGAATAAATGCGGACTAATATGATGATTGGAGTTAAAATGGAGATATCTATTAGTATGTGTTGGTTTTCTATAGACACTAATTTCTATACTATCTGATTTCAGAATAGAAACATCTAAGAAAGATAATTGATTATTATTTTCAATTTCTAAGGTAAACTTAATAGAAGGTTCTTGCGAGTTTATAAAATTTAATAATGAATTTAAATCATCTACTCCATGTTCCCATGTAACAAATATGTCATCTACATATCTCCACCAAACATTAGGTTGGTGAACAAATCTAGTCAACTCATTTTGCTCAAAATCTTCCATAAATAAATTGCTTATGAATGGTGATAAAGGAGACCCCATAGCCATTCCAAATTCCTGCTGGTAAAATTCATTTCCTAGTTTAAAATAAGTGGTTTTAACACAGAGTGTTGTTAGTTTCAATATTGAATCTATATTCAAATTTGTGCTTTCCACTAAAGTCTGATCATTTTTTAACTTTCTTCGTAAAATATTCAATGATTTGTCAACAGGGACATTAGTAAAAAGACTAACCACATCAAAGTTAGCTAATATAATATAATGATCCGGAAATTGGTGTTCCCTAATTTTTTCCAAAAAATGATTACTGTTTCTGATAAATGAATTTGAGTTTCCTACTAACGGATTAACAATTTTAAGTGAATATTTTCCCAACCAATGACATGGTGAATTTATTGAACTTACAATGGGGCGAAGAGGAATGTTAGTTTTGTGTATTTTTTGTAAACCATACAAGTGTGGAGGTTTTGAATGATGGGGAGTTAAGAGTGTCCTTTGTCTCTGTGTGATTTTTTCACGGTACCTACCTATTTATACAGGGTGTTCGAAAAATAGACGGAGATATTTTAGAGGGTGATTCCCTGTTAAGAAATATGAAAAAAAGTTTCTATAAACATGGGTCCGGAAATGCAGAGTTTTCAAGATACAGGATGTTAAATAAAAAAAAATAAAACATGAAATTATTAATGTCTTAAAAATTATTTACTCGATTCTGTTGAAATTTGGCAATGTTATTTGTTGTATTAAGAGGCTAATTTCGCCCTAACTAGATTAAATTTATTAAGTCCAGTGGCGTCCCGGGGGGCACCTTAGCGAATATTATTATCAAAAAAATGTACGCCACTACCTTTTTTGTAACTTTAATATTTTTTGTTTGATTAAGCATCTAAAAATACAACTTCTTTCCCTCTTGTATTGTTTTCCTATCTCACTTCGTTTTCGAGAAAAAAAAATAAAAACCGTTTTATTGCATGTCACTGGACAAAATTGGTTGTAGTGTACTTTATGTTATGATATTGGAAAAGTTGCAATAACACTCTTTCCTAGAAATGCTTTTGATTATTTGTTTTCCAAGGCACTTGTGATTTTTTTTGCAAAAATTGATAAACCAATTTTGTCCAGTGACATGCAATATATTTAACATCCTGTATCTTGAAAACTCTGCATTTCCGGACCCATGTTTATAGAAACTTTTTTTCATATTTCTTAACAGGAAATCACCCTCTAAAATATAGTGTTTTGTATATTTTAGTTTCTATTGAAGTTGTTTATCCTCTTGTAATTTATTGTCATACACAGTTTTTTCTAAAATAACAGTTGCATCTCCCTTATCTGCTAGTAATATTTTAATTATATTTTATTATTATATTATAATTATTCCAGGCAACTTGAAAAAATTGTCTTTTAACCAGTTTGGTGGCGAAGAACCCAATTAAAATTCAACAGAATATTTTATGTTTACCATGTTCATCTCCTACGCCTATGGTTAAAGGAAAGAGGCCAATAACAATTCGTTTTCCCTTCGAAACGTGGGTTATCCATTTTCCTCATCCTATGCCCTTCTTGATGACCCGCTCAACTATAAACTTTTTAATTGGGATCTCAATCGTGAGACCAGCAATCAGTGGGCCCTACTCTTCGACGCAATTCCTAAAAATTAATCAGCCATGATAGCCGGCTATCTATTTCCTTCCGTTTCTCGTTCAATTAAGCCGGAGTTTCTGTTTATCTTTCCGCGATATTTAATGAAGGGATGCACCCGGAAATGTTCATTTTTACAACAGGCTAGAGCAACCTTGACGGAGCGTGGCTGTCAACTGCTTCGGAAAGACGGCCTCCTCGACGAGGACGTTTTCAAAAAAGCCCGCGAAACGCAAGACTCCATGGCTGACAGCATAAAGAAGTTGGAATGCACAGTGGAAACGCTTCAGACTCGTCTAGCTAGGCTGCTAGCAGAGTTCACGGCCAGTCAGGCTAAGCTAAAGCAGAGACTGAGCAGGGTAGAGAGTAGGTAAGTCGAAAAATTGTAGTTTATGTGTTGCGTACAATATTTTTTCGCTTACAAAAAACTGATTAATAAAAAAAACCTTCATAAAACAAAAAAATGCACGGGAAATAATTAAAAAAAACAGCATTTCCCGACCATTTACACTGCTTGAGATTAGGTTTATCGTTTATTGGCTAGATGCTTGTGTTCCACTTGCTGTATGAGCTCTTAGCTTCGATTGAATTCTATTTCTGTTTAAGACAGGGTTGAAAACAAACGTTCTTTGACGTAAGTGAATTGAGATGGTCCGTTTGAATCGCTATAGATCATCGAGAAGTTTAATTTACAACAAGCATACGTACAGGGCGATACGAAATCACTGTAACACTTCTTAAATATAAAGTTGACCTTTGCCTTTCTTGTGTTGACAAGATCCGGCTAAAGTTATTTGAAACGTTCGGTGGACTTTCCTTTTCATCAATCAAAAGGCGCGGGAACAACTTCTCTGCGAAGGGGAAATGTGCCGCTTTCTTGTTAGTTTTTCGAAGCGAACGACAAACTTTTCGCCCCTTCGCAAATAAAACAGTCGATGAAATAACAGAAATTTAAAAGTGTCGAATAATCGAGACAAGCTTTCAGCGACAGTGGTTTTCACCAGTTTTCTCAGTTTATCTTTTTTGCAAATTAGTTATTCCAACAATTTACGGTTTGAAATGTTTTCTATTTATAATAACTTCTAAAACACACACTGGTTAGACATTTTTATGGGAAAACGTGTTAGCCCATTGCAGATTTTTTACACTTTTTTTCTGCAAATTTTACAGAATATTCTGTGAACTTTACACTTTTTTCTGCAAATTTTACACTTTCCTTTCTGTAAAATTTACACTTTTTCTGAATATTTTACATTTTTTTTATAAAATTTGCAGATTATTCTACACTTTCCTTTCTGTAAAATTTACACTTTACAATAAATTGTAAATTTTTAGGGAAAAAAGAAAAATAGTAATTAATTTTTTTGCAAGGCAGGGACTAAACGTGGAAACTTTTCCCTTGGTACATAATATACTACTATTTTGACGCCTGTTAAATTATTAAGTGGAAACCGTATTTTAGCTTTATATGCTGACCAGTCAGCAGAATTATTCCGCAGTAGAGGCACGCTTAATGTGTGTCCTATTTAAAAAATTGCCATGGGTGTAGTTTATAGCTGAAATTAAATTGGAATAGATGCGAGGTATAAAATGCAAAGCAAAAGCTTTTGCAGTAGGTACGTAACCTATAGTTTGCCTGATCGAAAATGTATTAAATTTTGTCATTGCATAAGGTTATTCCAATGACGTCAAAACCTATAGACGTGGTGCCCCATTGTTAAAATGCCCTTTATTTTGACTCCAAGATTAAATATATCCATACTACTCTAAAAACATGCTACAAACAAAGACAGAAAGTCAACCATCAACCAACTATACACCCGGTGATTCCCGGTTATAGTTCCTCCAGAATCACACGTAGATATCGCATGTTTTTTCTTGTTTGGGGGCGCCGGAAGCATCGGAACCTCACCTGAAGACTCGGGGGACGGTCTAGCGACGCCAGCCTCCGAGCCCAGAGTCGAAATAAGTTCGCTACGGCTCGACAAAAAGGGGCAATTTCTGACAATCTCGCGACATTTTCGGAATAATTTAATGGAGCGCTTAGATTGTGATTAGTTCTGGGCGTCAAGCGTTTGTCAAAACAAACCTGTCTATAGGTTTTGACGTCATTGGGTTATTCCAATAATACTGCTTATAAGAATGGTAATTAAATTTAAATGCGGCTAGTTTATTTAATAAGTTTGGTTGTCAAATTACGTCTAAACACGGAATAATTAAATTATTCGCAGGTGTTAAATTCTCTTCCTAAATACTACTAGTAAAATTAACGAAAGGTATAATCGATAATATGCACACCATTTGTTATATTACCCCTTGACAATAGACTTAAAATAAAAATATAAGGTAAGTAAATAAAGTTAGATTTTTTTTCTGTGCGTCACTGGTATATCATCCTTCAGCCCTCTTACGATTTATCACCGAAATTTAACGGGGATAATAAAATAGGGCAGGGCACCCTTACATTTACTTTCCCGCAAGGATAATCTTGTTCAAAATCGCATATTATACCGAAAACCTACGTATTTAAAGTCTACTTTGCGGCAATCGACGCAGCGTCTCGAGGTCTGTCACGTAGAATGCTATTGATTACAGTGATACTCTTTCCAATCGTTACATTTCATTCCAACAATGAACTCAGAACTATGCAAATTCAACAAAGTACTAGTTATGCAATTCTTCCTACCTGATTTGAACATTGTGATGGGCAATTTAACTTTAGGAATGTACGGTTCTCTGGACACGTAGGACATCCTTAGAGCTTTAGTTGTAAGTTTTTATGTGCCTTTTTGGTTGGCGGCAAATACGAGATCAAAGAATAATCTCTCGACTAGATTTGTTATATTATTCTGTTAGAAGGAGAGTTCATTGCCTTTGAAACTTTTTTGTAGAAAAGAATTTCATAAAGCAACATGCTAATTGCAGCCTTATTCTCTTCTGCTGATGATTCGGAAAACTTCTGCGATTTTTCTATAAAAAAGTTATTTTTATCTCAAAACATAAAATGTGTATTGATACTTCAAAAAATATGGAAGAGGTCGTGTAGGTAGGTCACACTGTATACACAGGGTGGTTTTTTTCGATGATCACTATGGGATCTCGGAAACTAGCAGAGCTAGGACAAAGGTTAAATGGAGAAAGAATTGCAGGTTCATGGCTCACTAGATATTTTGAGAAGAGTGATTTTTTGCTATTTCATCAGATCTCTGTAGCTCCGTTATTTCTGATTATACAGAAAAACTGTAGAGACAAAAATTTTAGATAATTTTGGGCTTAATAAGATAATCTGATCCGATCTTTTATGTTGTTTGTGATTTTTTTAGATATGAGATAAATTTGTGTTTTTTAAATGTAAATCATAGTTGGCTGTGGCCTTATAAAATCGGCCATTTTTGAGCTTTCCAATGATATAATACTCGGCATAGTTATTATAAAAAATAAAAGAGCTATGGCTAATTTTCCGATTTTTTTTTTAAATTTTCACATAGTCAGCCATGGAATATTTTCATAATTACGTTATATTTTATAATAAGACATACTTCAAACTTTCAAATATTTTATTTTTAGCTGGTAACAAAATGTAACAAAATAAAACAAAAATTATCATGATGGAGCTCCGCCACATAATTATTTGCCAGTAAGAAATTACCTAGATCAGCAGATCAGCTCTATCCAAATAGTTGGATAGGGAGAAACAGACCTATTTCCTGGCCGCCCCGATCCCCCGATTTGTCTGTTTTGGATTTATTTTTGTGGGGAACAGTACAAAATAAAGTATGAGACAATTGTTGAATTAAGGGCAGCTGTTTTAGAAGCAATTGCCAGTATTGACAGGCGCTCTCTAAGAAACGCGACAAATTCAGTTTTAAAAAGATGCAATATTTGCATAAATAATAATGGTGGATTGTTTGAACATCTTTTTTATTTTAAAAGGTGACCTTTTAAAATAATAATAATTTGAATTTGAGTTTTTTAATTTTTGTTTTATTTTTTTACATTTTGTTACCAGCTAAATTCAAAATATTAGAAAGTTTGAAGTATGTCTAATTATAAAATAGAACGTAATTATGAAAATATTCCATGGCTGACTATGTGAAAATTAGAAAAAAAAAACAGAAAATTAGGCATAGCTCTTTTATTTTTTTATAATAACTATGCCGAGTTGGAAAGCTCAAAAAATGGCCGATTTTATAAGACCACAGCCAACTATGATTTACATTTAAAAAAACACAAGTTTATGTCATATCTCAAAAATCATAAACAACATAAAAAATTAGATTACATTAATCTTATTAAGCAAAATATTGTCTACAATTTTTGTCTCTACAGTTTTTCTGTATAATCAGAAATAACCGAGCTACAGAGATCTAATGAAATAGCAAAAAATCACTCTTTTCAAAATATCAGCGAGTCATGCACTTTTTTAAAAATCCAAAAGGGGCATTCGATTGAGCATTCAAAACCGCAATTCTTTCCCCATTTAACCTTTGTTCCCCCTCCCCCTCTGCTAGTTTCCGAGATCCCCATAGTGGTCATCGAAAAAAACTCACCCTGTATATGTTCAATCCGAAAGTTCCGTTCTACGCCACTGCTAGAGCTTATCATTCATCACGCGCTTTTGAAGGGACAGTAAAGTGAGTGGTCTCTACGACTTCCTCGAAAGTGTCTTCCATTTTCATCCCCCCAACCTTTGGGGTGGGTTCAATAAACCCCCGATCGTGTCGCTGTGTAAAGTGGAAAAATGAACCTGTCATATCGAGCTTTCGACTATCTCGTTCAACTGCCGCTTTTTTAAGCCTAGTTAGATTCGTCGGGATTTACTTGGTAGGTTATCGATCATTTTTCTTTATCCTATGATCGAATTTTGTTATTAAAATTCGTGAGTATCGGTCATAATATTTATTCTTTAAAATTTTATTTTACGACGTTTCGACAACTCAGTTGTCATCATCAGGTATTTTTTTAATAATAAAAACAAATCTTTTCCACATACAGACACATTAAAAATAGATTTTTAAAAGCTAAAATGAAAAATTGAATTTTAGTAGGTACATATCAATGCTAAAAATTATTATACAAGTTGAAAAAAGTAATAATACAATAAGGATATAAAAAGATTCTCTATATAACGGAACTTACCAAGAAAAGGCAGCTAAGTTTTTGTTTTAAAAATCATCGGGGTAGTAAAACATAAATTATTTTTTTGTGTAGATTACTTATTTGTTTCTAGAACATTTTTGTTTAATTATATTCATTTCAAGAGGCAGGACGAGAGACCAAAGAATAGTTGGAAATATTTAAAATTTGAAGCAGGCCAGTCTGTTTTTTTAGGTTTCAAAGGTAAAAAATATTGTGTATACAGTATGGTGCTTTATGGGTTTGGATAAGAAAATAGATGGTTATTTGTTTGTAGTTGTAAATTACACATATTATTTAAGAATTCATAATTAAATTATTGTAAATGTGAGACAACTGATTAGTATCAGAACGGAGGTTTATTGTATTAGGATGTTTTTTGATATTTATCATTTCCAAAACATTTCTTTTATAAAAATCATTCTCAAAATCTAAAATTTTGGGATTGTTGAAATTAAAGGTATGTAAATTGTCGAGTGCATGTTTACTAAGGGCAGTTGAGTGTTCATTGTTGTTTCTGATATTTAGTTTATGTTCATAAATTCTTTTTTCAAGGTATTGTTTAGTTTGGCCGACATATGATGCATTGCAATCAGTACAGTCAATCTTATAAATTAAATTAGAACATTTATTTGTTTCAATAGGGGGTTTTAGTTTAGTAAAAAAATTTTTTGGGAAGTTATTAGGTTTGTGTGCAAGTGTAATACCATTGTTGTGAAAAATCTTTGTTAATTTTTCTGAGACGCCATTAATATAAGGTATGGAAACATATTTATTGTTTTGCATTGGTAAATTGTTATGAGGTAGTTGTGATTGGGATTTAATTATATGATACCGTTTGTTAATAAATTTATTATAAAAAGAAAAAGGATAATTATTATTGTGTAGGATATTTCGGACTTTATTTAAATTTTGTTTATGAAATTTAGGGTGTGAAAGTTTAATAGCCATATCAGTTAAGGCGTATATGACGCTAATTTTATAATTATTAGGTACTATGGAATCAAAATTTAGGTATCTACCTGACCAAACATTTTTTGTAAACCAATTTGTCTCAACAGTACCCGAAGTATTGTAGTTAATAGTAATGTTTAAGAAATTTATAGAGTGATTTGATTCTTTTTCGTAAGTAAAATTTAATCTTTCATGAAATGAATTAAAAGTGTTAAGTGTTTCGTTAATATGTTTCTCTTCAATACAAAGTAGGCAATCGTCAACATATCGTTTATAAAAGAAAGGTTTACATTTTAATTTCTCCAAAACGCTATTTTCTAACTCTTCCATGACTAGGTTGGCAATGGTAGAAGAAATTGGAGAACCCATTGCAATGCCAAAAGTTTGTGAAAAAAATTCACCATTGAAACTAAAATAAGTAGAATTTAAACAAATTTTGATTCCTTCGATAAAATTATCTAGGGTTAGGTTTGTATATGGTTGTATTTTGTTCCAATGTTTTATGATACATTGAATGGCGAGATCAGTAGGTACGTTAGTGAATAGAGATGTAACATCGATTCGATGATCGAATGTTGCTTTGTTTGTGCTTTATGTGGTTGATAGGAGTAGTTTATTATAATTGATCGTTGTACTGGTGAATGAAGAAAGTTTTGAAATGTATAACGTATAACCTAAAAGGCACTAAAATCGAAAACATAGAGAATCTAGCGATCCGGTTCCTTAGCAAAATTGTAGGCGTAATGCATGACTTCGCAATACTGGGATATTCGATTTAGCAAAATTCGGATCTAACGTCATTATGTCGGCGCCTCCCTTGATGGTCTGCCAGCTGCCGCGTGGAGTAGACAGTTACACGCCACGTTAGCGTGTCCAAAAAAAAACTGGTGAATGGCTTGCTATTATTTTTACTATTGAAAAGTTACAGGAAATATTTTGCAACCAGGCATACAGACATGCGTGAATTTTGTGATTACCTATTATAATTGACATATAATGACGAAAAAAACGGGAGCTCCTCAGAACTTAATCAATCTACAAGGCGATTCAGTCATGATGTAAACAATTTGAACCACACAGTGAGGGAGGTCTACTAAAAAAATGCGAAAGAATTTTTTTCTCGAAGTTTAAAACGTTACCCAAGTAACTTGACGATTCTGCTTCAATGTCAACTGTCAAGGTTGGCACTGGAGAGTTATGTTGCCAAATTTAAATAATTTTTTTTGTGTATTCAGTCTTGATTCTACAAAGGGCAAACGCTATAACATTTCAAACATTTTTTTTATTATACTTCTTTGAAAACACCTTATTTTTATTATACTTCTTTGAAAACACCGTATTTTCATCTGTTTTAGCAATAATGAAAGATGGGGTTTTTCGGGCTAGCGCACGGAAACAGCGCATGGAAAAACTTTCCGTGCGCTGAATAAAAATACCGAATATATGGCTTTAAAATAGAAATATACAGCAAAGTAAACTAAATTTACGAAACTCTATATGCTCTCTGATATTTAACATGTACCTATTTTGTATTTTAATTCGTAAGTGTTTCAATATTTAGATACATTTCTGTAATATTTTTGACGTTTTATTCACATCATCTGACAATAACTAATTTACAACAAAGCACCTTTGAAATAATTTGAGAGTAACCATGGAAACGCATCATACATACCAAGCACTATATTGTCTGCATTGTTTTATTTTTTGTCAATTAAATTTATTATACCTAATATGCCGATAAAATACTTTTCCGTTTTCCGTTTTCAAAGAAGTGTAATAAAAAATATCGTTCATTACACGTCCAGAAATAGATTTTTCCGTGCTTGCATGACTTCCAGTGTTCGGCTGCGCCTCACACGGGAATTTGTCACGCGCGCACGGAAAAATCTTTATTTCCAGACTCGTAATGAAATATACTATTATTATTTCACCCGGTACGCACGGTGTTTAATTCATGTTAGGGTGGCTGTGGACCCGCCGTACGTCAAGACAGGCATCTTGTGGCTTCTAGAATGTATTTCGCAAGCCAGACTGGCAATAAATCGCCGAAGGAAATCTTCTCAAGGGCGCTCTCGAGATTTATTACAAAATTAATTTTCCTTGGTAAATTTGCGATGTTGCCGCCACCTCGGTGGGTTCGTCGCACCTCGAAATTTACTCAGAACCGTTCCCCCGCTAGATAAGTAAACAAACGGAAAAAAGTTATACGTAAATCACTATTAACTAAAAGAGAAACGAAACAATAACACTCTGGGAAAGAAAGTGGAAAACAGTAAACGATACTTAAGGATAGAATTTAAAGAAGAAAATGATGGGCCCTTTACACATATTTTTTGTACGAAATACCTACCACAAAAAATCAAACAATATTTTTTACAATTCCATATCTATGGTGTAGGCTTTTTTTATCATCGAAGGTGGGGTCGACGAATCCTAAATAAGTGATGTATTTCCCAGTTAATTGCGCCAGATCGGAAGGTAAATTTAAATGTAGGTACCTATCTTGATTTGAATTTAATATAGGTATATTGGAAGCTTTTCGGGAGTTTGCTAAAAAACGCGCTTTTCCCTTCCAAAAACGTTACCTTGAAACCCAATAATGAAGCCACATTCGGTTCATTCAAAACTTATAACAGCATTACCTACCTCTATAAATATACTAGTCCATATTTTAGTGCACTCTAAAAACCTAAAGCCTGGTTCATGCAGCAACTTTATCTTTCTCTTTATGCTTTTGCTTGCTTTTTAAAAATTATTTGCACATGCGCGCATTTGTATCCTTGCGAACTTTTTTTACTGCTAAATAGAGTTTTCACGTGATGATTGTAGTTAACAATATAGCTTTTATTTTGTAAACAATTTTGTATTTTTTAACCTCTTTTATTGGTAATTTCACTAATTTGACAGAACGACGCGTGCGTAGTTCTGACTGCTTTCAAAATTATAAAGATTATAAAGAAAAAGTTGAAACTTCTCAACTTTTATAAAATAAAAGAAAAAGCAAAACATAAAGCTTTTGCTTTTTGCTTGAACGCTTCCATTATTTTACGATATGTTCAACTGAAGCAAAAGCATAAAGATAAAGTTCCTGCATGAACCAGGCTTTTAACATTTCAAAAATACACCTTCGTATTCGCTTCAAAAGTGCCGTTCTAAGTATAATCAGCTTTCTACTTCCTCCCATCAGCAAAAACAGATCTGATTACACACCCTAAAAGCTTTCCTATCCCGCTTAATCTCTTCCACTCATCTCTATGGAAAACCCACTACCCTTTCGAACCTGGAAATAAAAAAACACTCTCCGAACTTGAGTGACTTTTCAATAAGGACTTTTATTCACGACCAAACCTGTAATATTCAGATTACTTAAAAAACGATCAGAAAGTTGAACCTTTCCACTCTAGACTGGAAAGAAAACATTGCAGGCCGCTAGTTAATAGATAATAATAATAATAATAATAAAACTTTATTTACCAAAAACTAAAATAGACAAAAAAAACAGAGAAAATATTAGTAAATAAAGTGATTACGTCGATAAGCACAGGCAGTGCTTGTTTCGACTGCATAATTTTCACCTACAATATAACATACCAAACGAAATAAATACATATTAAAACTCAAACACATTAAAATTTAAAAAACATTAAAATTTAAAGCACATCAAAATATTAAAATACATCCAGACTGAAAACACATTAAAAACTTAAAATTCTAAATACCTACAATGCTGTAAAGTAATTAATTAAATTTGTTCAATCACATTTATTATTTGCATTCTATCGGTGGAAAGTAAAAATATCTTTACCCGCTTCTTAAATCTGTACTTGTTCAAATCTTCTTTGAGATAATTGGGCATGCTGTTGTAGATTCTTACAGAGATATATGCGAAAGTTCTTTGCGATATTGACTTTGTTACTTTTGGTAGTATTAACAAGTCTTTTTGTCGCGTTGTATAGTTATGTTTCGGTAGATTTTTATTTATTTGTTTTTCAAAACAAAATTTTGTTATCACACTGAAGTAGTACAGTTGTCTCAAGTCTAAAATTTTGGATTCATTGTACAAAAGATCCGATGGGTATCTATAGTCTTTCAGAAGAATCAGTTTTAAAAATCTCTTTTGAATAACTTCTAATGGGCCAAGGTGAACCCGGAGTGCGCCCCCCCAAGCTGTAATGCCATAACGGAGATGGCTTTCTACAAGAGCAGTGTATAATAATTTCATTGTATCAATAGGCAACATTTTATTGATGTATTTAAAAGAGTACAGTACTAGTTGCAATTTTTTGATGACATATTTAATGTGGACATCCCATCTGAGGTAAGTATCTAGATAAACACCTAAATATTTTATTTCTAATACTTGGTTTATGTTAAAAGTATTATGGCTGTCAAAATGTATTCTTAGCTGTTGGAAAGTGCAAGTACCGAGTCTATTGCAACTGAAAGGTAGAAAATAGGTTTTGTCCAAATTAATTGTGAGGAGTTTGTAATCAAACCATTTTTTTATGACAGCAAAATCGCTTTCAACTATTTGTTTAAGATTAGCCCACGTATCCATTTCGTAGAAAATTGCAGTATCATCTGCATAGCCAATCAGTTCTCCAGAGATATCGATGGAAAAGATTTGATTTATATATAAGTTAAAAAGAGTAGGCCCTAGAACTGTACCCTGTGGAATTCCATAATTTAATGTTCGTTCTTCGCTTAGCTTATCGCCAATTTTCACTTGCTGAGTTCTATGCTTTAAATAGCTTGTAAGTAAGCGCAGACAATTTCCCCTAAAACCAGCATTCTCGAGTGTTTCCAGTAACAAAACATGACTTACCGTATCGAAAGCTTTGGCTAGGTCAATAAATAAACACAAACATGGTTTTGTTCTTTCTAGTGCACTGTGTATTTTTTCTGTTAGGGCTAATATTGCATCTTCTGTGGATGTATTTTCTTTAAATCCGTACTGCTTGTGTGAAATTAGTTCATGTTTTTTGACAAATGCCAGTATTCTCGTTTTTAAAAGTTTTTCGAAGATTTTTGATAAAGAAGTGATTAATGATATCGGTCTATAATTTGTTAATATTGTATTGTCTCCTTTTTTGTATATCGGGGTAACAATCGCCTTTTTCAAACAGTTTGGCCAAGTTCCAGTGTTAAAGCAATTATTTATTATATGTTTTAATGGGCTTACAATACATTTTGACAGGCACTTTATTACTTCCGATTTTATTCCATCGGAACCAACTGATTTACCGTTTTTAAGTTCTTTTATAACAATTTTTATTTCCCTTTCATCTACAGGTAATAAAACAATCGAGTTCATCGTACTATGTCGCACTGGCTTATAATTTGGATCACCTTTAATGTTGCTAGCTAATTTCTTACCCATCTCAATAAAACTCTGGTTAAACTGGTTTGCTATTGTTGTTTTATCTGTTATAAGTTCGTTTTTGCTGTTCTTTATTGATTCAATATTGGTAGGTTTGTTTTTTTTATCTCTCAAGTTGTTTACCATTTGCCATAAGCGTTTACTGTCATTAGATTTATTTTTTATTTGTTTCGCATAAAACTGTTTTTTGGTTTTGTTTAGTAGATTTGTTAATTTGTTTCTGAACAATATGTATTCTTGTTTGAGCCTGTTATTGTTAGGATCTTTTTTAATTTGTTTGTGCATTTGGTTTTTTTTATTTATTGATGTAAGAAGTCCGTTAGTTAACCATGGGGCAAATTTAGTATTTTTCCGTAATATTTTTTTAGTTTCTAAGCATTTGTTAATATTTCGGGTAAGTATGTCAACAAAAATATTCATTGAAGTATCTGGGTCGCTCTCCGAGTACACGTCATGCCAACTCAACTGGTCAACGATGTCTTTCAGTTTATCGTAATTCAAATATTGGGAGATTGCCGATTTTCCATGATTTTTTTCTTTATCTAAGACAACTTGTAATACAGTCGTGTAATGGTCTGTTATATCACTTTGCAATATTAGTGGGAGTAACATATCCATTATTGGTACCTTAGATTTTAGAAAAATATGATCTATACAACTTGTCTGATGAGTAGGTTCGTTTATGGTGGAAATGTAACCGGATTCATATAACGTATTTAAATATTCTAAAGATTCTTTATTTTGTTGCAGGATATCTATATTCAGATCTCCCACGAATATAGCAAGGTGATCAGAATTATCTTGATGTGTTTCTAGATGATTTTGCAAATCCTCTATAAAATTCTTTGCGTTATTAGCAGGTGATCTATATACAGCGTTAATGGATATAGAGGTATTTTTTAAATTCATTTTTATTTTAAGAATTTTTATACCATTTACATTTATTATTTGCTGTTCGAATTTATAAGTCTCTTTTACGTAAACCAGCACACCATCATTCTGATTAAGATCACCCTCGTTATAAATCATAATATATCCGGGAATATTAAAAATTCTATAATCCAACAATTTCCAAGTCTCGGAAAGAACCATGCAGTCAAATTCAGTATCAAGTTTATGTAGCATAATTTTGAATTCATCAATATTTTTGTTAACGCTTCTTATGTTATTATGAATAATTTTGAAGTTGTTGGAGTTTTTATTTACATTGAGAATGTGTGCACAGTCCCGCTCAGAGTCCAAGACATATGTTTTTACCGAATCAGTCTGAAAATTTCTTATGTAAGGATCCATTACGCCCAGTATTGGGAAAACAAAACCTCTTCAATAACCAATACCTGGCAAAATGAAACCATTAATTAAATCTACCAAATATATAAACGCCAAAATACTTAATATACACTTCAATACACTTAGTTCACTACTTATACTTTTATATTACTTACAGATGTATATCTACTTTTTTGTTGTTGAATTAGCTCTTTGTTTATGTTGAAATCTAGTATTTATTAATTTTAGTTGATTGTTCAAATTTTTAGGAGTAGTTTTAGGTCCCACTTTAATGTCTTTGTCACTACAGGTGTTTTGGTTAGAGTGGGCAGCAGTGGTAGGTGTGGGCGGGCTACTGTTAGGTTTCTTTGTTTCTTGGGCGTCAGAGTCTTCAAGTTCTAAAAGATCTTCATAATCATACACTTCTCCGTCTGCATATAGTCGACCGTTTCTTATATAGCAATTATTCTTCCCAGATTTTAATGCTAGTAGTTGGTGCTTCCGTAGTAGTTTTGATTCTTTTTGTTGTTTAGGTGTTAAGTCATCGGCAATGCTTATTTGTTGTCCCTTTAGTAATTTTCTGTTTTTGATAACTGTTTTTTTAGTCAAGAATCGTGTGAATTCCACCATAGATTATCTGACATCTCAAACAGTGGCGGATCTACGGGGGGGGGGGGGGCACAGGGGCTAGAGCCCCCCCCCCCTTGGCCTAATGCCGTAAGGTAGGCACTTAAAAAATATGTCTGGCAATTAGAGATGGTGTGGAACTGCGTTTTCTTGGAACAGGTACAACCTGTTCCAGTTCCAGGCAATACCTGTTCTTAAAAAACCTGTTCCAGTTCCAATATTATTAACTTCTAGTCTTCTATGGCCGTGGTCAAGGAGTTCAAAAACATGTGCAATAATTATATAATAATCGATTTTAAAAATCTATGATTTCGCACAGCGCTGCACTCAAAATATCCGAAATATGAACACTTTTCATGTAACACAATCCAAACGTTTCAAAAGTATACAATCGAATTTAAATTAGGGCACAAAACAATATGTCAAAATGGCACAAATACATAAACTATGGCATGAAATGACAAACTTTCAGATTAAAAGTACAAAATTGCAAAAGATTCCCAAATAGCATAAAATTAATTGATTATTCTGTATAACTTTGCTTAATTTCTCAGTACAACAAACAAGTTTTTAAAATAATGGGGAACTTGAAAAATTTTTTTATTTCTTTAATATATTTACCTATTTATAGAAAGATCACATACCAAATATCAGCCCTCAAATCGCAATATTTAATTTGCAATAAATAATTAAAGTTGAGACCGCAAGCTATTCATTTGAAACGACACGAAAAGCGCGGGAATGGTTGTGACGTCATATAGCTCGATTTATCAGAAGGCAGTGAGGGCAGTGACAGGAGTGCCAGCTACACAGAACTAGGGAAGGAAGATTGGAAATGGAACGTTAAAATAAACAGTTCTGCGATCCATTTCCAGAGGGCTCTGATGTAGGTCAAAAATAAGAACTGCCTAAAAGTCCAAATTTAACATGCACTTCTTTAACTGAATGGTGAGGCTACAGGAGTAGTAATTCGTAGGTCTCGGGTTCAATCGCACAAGAAGTTTTTTAATTATCACTGCATTCTCTCTCTTATATCACTGATTATCATTTTTAGTAATAATTGGACAATGCTTATTATGAAGATTATTACACAATCTACTCCATAGTATATTTAAATTCAAAGTACTTACCTACCTCATATGAAATTGTCAGTAGCAGGAAACATGTAATACATTGCTCGATGCGTAAGCTCTTTTGGCATTATCACACATTAGCACATTATCAACAATATCAAGACTGCGATACTTAGACTATAACTATAATTTTTGTTCCCCATTACCACTTCTGACAACTAAATGCCCTCATATGTCAATTGTTTCTTTCCAAGCCATCTTATCGTGAGTAAATAAATAAGCAAATCCCTATCCCAGTGCATTCGCCAAATTTCAAAAAATATATAAAAATTCCAGACTCGTGCTGTTAGCTAACCTCGACTTCGTCTTGGTCGCCAACTTGAGTCCTCGGCTGTAATGAAAGTCTTTCCACCTAGACATATAATATATACTATTAAGGCATTTGTGAGATTTGCACTAGCCTTACTTTTCTTCTCGGCAAGAAAATGATATTCATAATTTAAGGACGGAAATAAAACGTCATCACCTCGCGACGACCTTCATTTGACCGTGTTCCTAACTAGGATAAATGTTGCTAAAACAGAAATTGGGCACTGGAGTGCAAAAATTGCGAAAGTGTCTGTAAGATGGCGCTGGAGTTGGAGAGCGGCCATTGGTACAGAGCGAGAATAAAAAGTAATGTTTCGCCTTGCTAAAATAAGTTTCCGTTCCTTATAACTTGTTTTGTTGCCCGGCAAGGTCGTTGGTCGGAACCAGGGGTCTAGGGGGAGGCAGGCGGACCGACCCCCTTTTTTATACAAATAACAGCACATCGCTTCCATCCTGGCGTATTTTGGGATTGAAACTGTGAATTGATAATAATATGAATATTTACGCTCCTTTATTTTTCTATATTTTTTCATAGTTATTAAGAATATTGTTGAGTAAAATATTAAGTAAGAGGACTACCTACCGGCTGTCAAATCTACTGTCATGACATAATAATTCTCCCTCAAAACCGCATGAATGATCACAATACTTACCCTAACTGACATTTAGAATTTATGTCACTATAGTTTTATCTTTCATTCTATTAACTTTTCATTAAGTACTTAATATTGATAAACCGAAAGAAATTAAAATTCTGTTGTATTTGATCCAAAGTTGACGTAAAGTTGTGAATTTTGTTAGATACGTGAAATACCTACTATTTGCTGATATCTTAATATATGTATTATTTTGGCATACATTTAGAGTAATGGAAAATGTAATGTAAATAAATTTATAGGTACTACCACAGAAGAATTTACGTAGTAGATTCTTCTATGGTACTACCTAAATGCTTGCCGGTACATCAACTTTGTGTCAAACAGAATTTTAAAGCGTTAATATAATTTTCTTTTGAAAAAGACATATTCTTATCGATATTTTTTAGTAATAATAAAAAGTTAATAAAATTATAGATTGATACTCGTATATTATGTTGTATAGCTAGTGATATAAAATAGTTTTTACGAAGTAATGACTTTTTAAAATTTTAAGAAATTTTATAAATAGGAAATAGGCGCTTATGTAACATTAAAATAGAAACGACTTTTTCAAGTTAAACGTTTTGAAATTGTGACAAATAAGCCAATTTTTAGGGATTTTATTTTTTAAATATAATTTTTGACAGATAGCGAAAGTCACGTGACCACGTTTGAGTCGGTTATTTTTCCTCGTTTTTAATCGAAAGGTAACCCCAAAGTTAACTGCATATGTGTTCTATTATTATCTGTTAATAAAAAAAATATGTTTAAATTAATAAAAATATACATTTTGCACCATATCTTCATTTTTTCCAAAAAGGTTTTTTGGTTATAACTTTTGTTTGACGTTCGATTGTTTTTTCCAAACGACATTACATTGTTTGGAAAAAACTGCAACAAACTGGTTTTTAAATCATTAATTTGTCTCAAAAAATACGGAATGGTTAAAGTGAATGTTCCTATCACCTTCAGGCGGACACCCTGTACCTAATAAAAATATTATTAAACAAATAATAGTACTTTTTGAAATTGAGCCCATGTGTTGACAGGTGGCCGTGATTACAGCCCAAAAGTAAAGTTACACACATTGTTTAATGTGCTTTTTGAACCTAACAAAAAAAAGTTTATCAAAATCGGTAAACAAATAAAGATATTTTACCAGGGAGGTAACTCCTTAACGGAGGTCACACTGTAGATGTTTAACATATAGGTACAGAAGATGTTCTTTCGCATCAATATATCGTTTTCTTTTTTCATTTTTTATTTTCGAGATATGTATTTATCTTAATTATTGCGTTACTTAAAATGTGTGTTTGAATGTAGTGTTAATGCAAACGAAGAAACACCTTATGTACACATAAAAGACCATGTTTCATTTCATTGAAAAAACTAAACATAATTTTGTAGAACTTTTAAGCCAGCAATACTATACCTACAGAAAACGTGCCGAATAACATTCTTTAACTAAAGATATGCCTTTAACAGTAAAAAACACAGTTGACATTCAAGTGACCTTGAAAACGTCGTCTGCCTACAAGTGAAAACGTGCGTCTCACATTGCACCTCATATGCTTCAACTTTTATGTGATTTTTTGCGATTTTCGTTTTTGAGATATTTATAATAGCTGCATTTATTAAAATGGAACACCCGGTATAGATAATTTTCGACATACCTATACATATAGAGACATAGACATATGAATTCACCCCTAATGTCAGTTTATATGCTAACGATTGTGTTTTCCTCACGAAAAATACATAACGGCGACATAACTATAAGAACATAACAGTACCCAACCCACACGTATGTATAAATAATGCAAAATCAACTAAAGCAGTTTTTAGTGCCGCCGTGTACCTTTCAAGCTAAAAATCAATGAACCATTGCTAAAAAGAGAGGGGTTAAAATCACAGATCGGAGTCTTTGAGCTACGGGGGTCTCCCGAATATACCTTTTGAAGTTTTATATTATTTTAATATTAAAAATTCGCAATTCATAGTATATAATAATATGGAAGTAATACAAAAACGTAAAAAAATAATCAGACAGCTTAGTTGCTTAAATATTATATCGCCAAAACGTAAAATTGATCATATGAACATAATATATGTAATTATTAAACTGGACCTGTAACACAGCGTCAACCGTTCATCGATCGTCTGTTTTTCGCGCCATCTGATAAACAATAGCTACACTTTTGGTATTCCCGCTGCATAATTTAAGGGTATTTTGCCTATGTTTTTTATTTACAACAAGACTGGATAATTACAATGTTTACTACCGGGTTTTCGTTCCGAGCATATTCGGAAACCTCTGCCCATCTTAACGAAGGTAAAATTCCGGCTCAAGAGACAAAATAGACGAATTTATGCCGGCATAAAGTTTGAAATTCAAAAAAAATTCTTGCCCATAACTTTTAAACTAGTGTCATTAGTATCTATGGATATTTTAAAAATACCCGTGTTTTTTGTAATCCTTTGAAATTCGTTACTTTTTCCAGCTAGTTGGAAATAAAAATGCATTGATACAGGCAACCAAACATACAATGGCGAGGCCCCCCCTTAATTTAAAAATACAGGTACATACCTTTGTGTGTGTACTTACAGCTTCCACCATCTTTGATGGCGTGATATGAGATTTAACGCAGTTTTTGAAGTGGCGCGTTTTTCTCGTTTTAGGAGAGAACGGGGAAAAGAGGCGGCAACCGAGACGACTTTATGCATTCCCCCAGGAGGCAGGAGGCGGCTGCACAGCTTCGAGGCGAGGAGGGAAGTCACCGAATCTGTCTGTAGACATCGGACGATGTGAGGCAAGGATAAGGACCTTCGGTGCAAATCTGGAAGGTCGAAGAACACGCTACGCCTTCATTTGGTTGTCCTGCTTCGGGTTTCATAAATGATTTCAATTGACGAACTTTACCTACAGCTACCCAAGTCAGATTGCCGTGAATAAATGAACCACTTGCGTAGGGTGGTCTTTAAAAAACTTGCATTATGATGTAAATAGGACGTTTTTGTTAAAATGGTGTTTTTTCATTTTTTGTCATATATTGTGATGGGACCGATTCATTTTGGGGAACAAACGCTTAAGTGCCATCATTTTGGGATAAAAAAAACATATTGTTGAAGTTTGGAACGACTTAGACGACACTGACGTTTTTCTCTCGATATTGTGTGTCATCTAAAAACTTCCAAAGTGGTAATTAGAAACAAAAGTGTAACCAGGCATACCAAGAAAATTTAACAATATAATAGATGATACTTTTGAGAGTTTTGTTAGAATCTTCTGTAAAGTAATTCATTTTTTCTCCCATCAAAATTTTTAATAATTTTAATGCACTGATTTAGGTAAAAAAATAGTAGATTTATGTCACAAGAAGTGGAAGTGGATCTTTTGTGCTGAGAACAGAGGTTGTCGTTCGAACCGAAACACAAAAAGACCTCCTACTCCGAGTAACATATATACTATTTTATCTTCAAGCGCATTTCAACTCTTTCTAGACATGCAGTTTATGTCCTCTTGAAGATAAAATATTTTTTTCTACAAAATTAATTGAAAATGGACCAACGAAAATAGTGTCAACAAATCCAAAATCCTCTAATTTTAAGATAGTAGGGTAGATTTGACCATAGAACAATATGTTCAGAGGAAGCATATGAACAATATTTTTTCTCTGAATTAACAAATAATGAAATTTTGTTTTTATTATACTTCTTTGAAAACACCTTATTTTCAGCTGTTTTAGATATAATGAAAGATGGGGTTTTCGGGCTAGCGCACGGAAACAGCGCATGGAAAAACTTTCCGTGCGCTGAATAAAAATACCGAATATATGGCTTTAAAATAGAAATCTACAGCAAAGTAAACTGAATTTAAGAAACTCTATATTATGCTCTCTCATATTTAACATGTACCTATTTTTGTATTTTAATTCGTAAGTGTTTCAATATTTAGATACATTTCTGTAATATTTTTGACGTTTTATTCACCTTATCTGACAATAACTAATTTACAACAAAGCACCTTTGAAATAATTTGAGAGTAACCATGGAAACGCATCATACATAACAAACACTCTATTGTCTGCATTGTTTATTTTTTGTCAATTAAATGTATAATATGCCGAAAAAATGTTTTATGTTTCCGTTTTCAAAGAAGTATAATAAAAAATATCGTTCATTACACGTCCAGAAATAGATTTTTCCGTGCTTGCATGACTTCCCGTGTTCGGCTGCGCCTCACACGGGAATTTGTCACGCGCGCACGGAAAAATCTTTATTTCCAGACTCGTAATGAAATATACTATTGTTGTATAATGTAAGATCCATGGCAGTTGTTTTAGCATAATTTGTATATTTTTTATATGCTCAGGACATACACAGGCTTTAATTTTATAACATAACCGATTTTGAAATGTCCTCCGTTTCTAGCTATTATTGTAAATGGGCGATGACAAAAAAATGTAACGCTGTTATAGACATATCTATTTTCGTAAAGTGTAAAGCTATTTTATACAAGAAAATGAAATGATTGAAAAAATGTGTAGCTTCACTAGTATGTAAAATTATTATAAAAGCCTTATTACACAAATGTGATAAAGATTGATTTTTTATTGTACATAAAAACATTGAAAGTATAAGTGAGTTCAGTGGATTATTCCTACGAAAATTTTAACCTAGATGTAAAATCAAAATCTGTAAGTGCTAAACTGTAAATCAAATATATAACAATTATACACACAGGTTTAAGTTTATTTTTCAACAATGATAAGATTCCAATGTTTATTATTGAGTTTACTACGAAAAGTCATCAATTATAAAATCCTGCTTTTTGAAAAAATATTACACACAATATTAAATCTGAATTTTAAATTTTATATTTTTATAAGTTGAATTTTTGTTTAAAAAGCTGATGCTTACCTACATGTAAGTTGAGATAAATTTAAAAATTCAAACTTAAAATTGTCTGTGGGCTTTTAGTTTGTTTCATAAACATTTTGTCTAGAATAATAAACAAAGCATTTCATGTTTTCTTAATTTATTAACACCCTGTACATTTCATCTAAAATTTTTATATGGTAAACTCATTTTTCAAGAAGCAGAATAAAGAATTACATTTCGCCGTAAAATCAACAATAAAAAATTTCCTCTCGTCAACATCCATATCCATGGACACATTGTAACATAAGTCAGATTGTTATTCATTTGAAAATTGAAATACGTACTCCTCAAAACGTGAGAACCAGATATGTGTCGTCACTGCCCTACCCATATAGCAAAATTACATTGTCGGAATATTCTGATAATATTTTTTCAGATAACATGCATATTGTAGGAATATTCATAAAAACTGTAGAAACATTATCTGAACATTCAGGCAACATTCAGGTGTTCGCCTTTTGAAGGTACTATTTCACTTATTATAAATATTCACAAATATCTTGAATGTATGTTCCACAAATATTTATTGAAAATTTATTTGAAAACTTCAGAAGCATTTTTGTATGTTCTATATATATATATATATATATATATATATATATATATATATATATATATATATATATATATATATATCCATTTAATATTCACGTATATATTATAAAATAAAAAAAACGCTAACGCCAGTTGCAGGATTCGAACCTACGACCATCGATTTACAAGTTCAACGCCCCGACCAACTGAGCCATCGACGTACTTGGAAATATTATCTAAAAATAGTGTAAGCTAGAATCTCGGTGACGTCATGATATTCCAGTTATTGCCACTCGTGAACATTCATAAGATAAGTATATCGTGAATGTCTTGTAACCATTTGTGAACATTCATAAGATATTTGCTGTATGAATATACTATTTAGCAATATTCCAAAATTGCACATTCCTAAGGTGAACGTGCCTGTAATGTACCTACTTAAGTTAAATGTTCAATTTGTTAATATTTACAGAACCACCAAGTTAAGAATATGTTACACAAGATATTGTGGAAATATCCCTTCTTATTCAAAACAAACATATACATCGTTTGGACATTCATCTAACATATTATATTTGCATCTGCGATTAACAAATATCTTAGTTATATGCAGTTACTGAACATATTTCGTAAAATATTGTAACAATGTTTTATAAATATGGGGGAATATTTTTTGCACATTAGGAACTTATTTCGCATATTTAAAAAAATATTAGATGCTATATGGGTAGAAAATTCGAACTTTGTATTCAAGTCCATTGAAATCATAAAAAATCATGTGTGAATTAATTTCAACATTTATTAGTCTCTTATCTTATTAATTAACATTATATACCAGTCGTATTTCTGATCCAGTCTCGAAAACTTGCAACTCTGGTCATAACACCCGGTGTTATGGCACAGGGTTTGTCCGACCAACTCACTATGCCATATTGGACCCCATCTACTGTCAAGGCTCCTCCACTGTCACCCTGATGGGAAAAAAGAATATTATAAGTTAAGTTGCAAGATAAATCATGTGCGAAAGCAGTTAATGCTGCTCTCTAAATAGATGGCATCAGATCAACTGTACCACTGGCTTGTGCACCCTTTCCCTATCGACACAAAATACACCTTGCTTTACTCACCGAACATTGTCCGGTACCACCTTCTGGTACCCCTGCACATACATGTGAACAATCTGAATAATTGGAGCCAAAATACGAACTGCATTTGTCGTCTGGAAATATCATGATGTCGACCATTTGGAGCACTGGAGATACGGTCGTGACATTAACTTGGGGGTACCCCCAACCGACTAGTATGGCATCTGTCATCGTTGGGGATGCATCAGATTGGTGCGGTAAGGGTACTGGTTGAACCGTGGGAGAAAATTCAAAAGGTTCTTCAACCTAGGCAGAGCAAGACATCTGGTTAGTAATCTCATAGTTGGTGCAAGCAAGTACTTTACCTCTATTACAGCTAGATCATTGAAATATCCGCCGTAAGGTTCATAATCTGGATGGATTATGGCTCGAGTGACATTCTTGGTGACATTAGGTGCCGATTGGATGCAATTTTGGCTCTCAACTGTTCCATATAGTATAGTAGCGATGTTCATGTAGCTAAAACTAAATTGTTATGTTTTGTTTAAAAAAATTGTCTACATACCCTTCAAATATACAGTGAGCAGCTGTTAGTACCCATCTTGAGCCTATTATGGATCCTCCACATTGAAGGCAATTGTTGTATCTAACAGACACCTAAAATAAAATTTATTAATTTTATTTTTTAACATATACAGGATGTTTCTAAATTATGGTGCCAACGTAATATGACAGGAAGAAAATGTCATTTTGAACAAAACATGGGTCCTAAAATGCATAATAAAAAAGTTACAGGGTGATAAAAGTATAGTTTAAAGAACATATTTTTGGCAATAACTTCTACAGAAGTTATGCAATTTAAATTAAACTTGGTGCAGTCCTTTAGTAACAATTAGCAACAATTTTGTGTAAAAACAATTTATTCACATCGACCAGAGGCGGAAGGGCGGGGTAGCACAATGTGGGTTTTATCTCATTATTTATTTGAGGTTATCTTTTTGGTCTCGCGAGTACATCATTTTAATGCATCTTTTCATTTTGCAACAAAAGGGTACTCTTGTTTCATAACAATAAAACGAACCGTTTGCGTTGAAATCGTCATAAAATTGAAAAACAAAATTATCGCCTACCGCAGGATTTAAATGTTACGGATGAATTTTAAGTTCAAAATTAACAAAAAAAAATGCCTAATGGATATTGAGTAAAACATCACTGGTTTTCCTGAAATATGGTGTTAAAATTTTGTCGAGTTCAATCCGTTCCATTTTGAAAGCGAAACATTTTTGATACATAGTTCATGGGGCATTTTTTAAATGGATCGATTATTTTGTAAAATTAGAAAGCGTTATTAGTGGAAATTTTTATTTTTCGAATTTTAGAGTTAACAGGTGTTTTGGGCCACATTTTGCCGATTTCAACGCAAACGGTTGATTTTATCGTTATGAAACAAGAGAACCCTTTTGTTGCAATTGCAGTAAAATGGTGAACCTGCGAGACCAAAAAGATAACCTCAAAAAAGTTATGAGGACTCCACCAAAAAAGATACAGCTACCTGTCACATTACGTTGGCACCATAATTTAGAAACACCCTGTATAATACGTATTTACTTACAGCATATGGAAATTCTCCGTTTGTGGCATTGATTCCATTGACAAGTCGAGTATTATGAGACTTATAATAAGGTAATGCTGCAAATAACAATTTTTAAAAATATATTATATATTTTTTTGAAAATATATTGACTTACCCAAAGAATTATTGAGAATAGCAAGAATGAATACTATTACGACGTACAGCATTTTCTAGCAAAAAAATGGCATGTGCTACATTTGAATCAATATTATCGATTGAGTTTTTTGAATAACTTGTTTACATTTTATATTTATCTCTTAGATAATATTGATACATACGGGATAAAACTTATTAGGTAGATATACCTGTATTTAGTTATTTATATAGAAATATAGTATCAGTGGATCTAAATTTTCTGGTACTAAAAATCTTAAAATACTGAATGTTGTAGTGAACGTATGAATTTGCTATAATATAGAAGGCGTTTTCTTGATTGGTATCAAATTAGTTAAAGCGTATACTTTGTCCATATATAGCTAGGTGTCAAGTTTCTCAACAAAAAAATAATGGTCATGGTCATAGTGTATTTTTTGATATAACTATTTTGAAAAACATCTTTTTTATTATACTTCTTTGAAAACACCTTATTTTCATCTGTTTTAGCGATAATGAAAGATGGGGTTTTTCGGGCTAGCGCACGGAAACAGCGCATGGAAAAACTTTTCGTGCGCTGAATAAAAATACCGAATATATGGCTTTAAAATAGAAATCTACAGCAAAGTAAACTGAATTTAAGAAACTCTATATGCTCTCTGATATTTAACATGTACCTATTTTGTATTTTAATTCGTAAGTGTTTCAATATTTAGATACATTTCTGTAATATTTTTGACGTTTTATTCACCTTATCTGACAATAACTAATTTACAACAAAGCACCTTTGAAATAATTTGAGAGTAACCATGGAAACGCATCATACATACCAAGCACTATATTGTCTTCATTGTTTATTTCTTGTCAATTATATTTATTATAATATGCCGATAAAATGTTTTAAGTTTCCGTTTTCAAAGAAGTATAATAAAAAATATCGTTCATTACACGTCCAGAAATAGATTTTCCGTGCTTGTATGACTTCCCGTGTTCGGCTGCGCCTCACACGGGAATTTGTCACGCGCGCACGGAAAAATCTTTATTTTCAGACTCGTAATGAAATATGCTATACCACTACCAACATGGTTTATTTATTATGATTTTCAACATATCATAACAGTTCTTACTAAAATTTTAATTATATAAAAACAAAAAGCCACACACAGAAAAATGACCTAATTAATTTCAAGCCCAGCTGTTCTGGATATCCAATCATGGTAAGCTGCCACTCTGGCATATACCGTTGGATTGTCCTTGTTGGCAACGCCACAAGTGTCGGTTATGAACGATGCTATTCCCACCTGGACACCATCAACCAAAAGGGCATTCCCAGATTCACCCTGAAAATAAAGTGTGATCGATGGGGACGTCATCACACTTATGTGTTGGAGCTCCCATTATGCCACTACTTACTCTGCAAGCTCCTCCTTTCGACCCAAGGCAGATTTGATGTTTCTGGATGAATTTCGTTTTGCAAAAATCGTTATCATATATGGTTACGTCCAGTTTTTGTAGAGTTCCTATTTCGTATCCAGATTCCTACGAAAATGATTTTCAGTAAGTGGTAGTTACTAAAGTTGGTAATTTGTGCCTAGGTACTTACCATGATTCCGTTCCAACCTATTATGGTGCCCTTGGTTTGGTTTTGATAAAAGAAATCTTTGGATAATTTCACAGGTTCCCAGTCGCCTTTAGGCATAGGAGATTCAAGCTAAACAAACAAAAATGCGATGAACATTAACGAAATGTACAGGGTGTCCCATTTTGGGTGTTTTTGGGTGTGTTTCTCAAAAATCTCCGTTATTATTAAAGCTAGAGGGTTGCGGTTTTCACGTCACTGTACTACTTTTTTGATAGGAATTTGGTGGACCAATCAGATTTTAGATAAGTTTTATAGTTTCCGCGCATTGGCGCAGGACAGAAATTTTCGATTTTTTGGAAACCTCTCTCCTGGCTACAATTTATATATATCGACAAATTTAATCAATTTTTTTATAGATTTTTTGGCGTAGAATCGAATGGAATAATTAGTTTTTTGGTGGCGTTAATAGTTTTTGAGATATGAACCAAAGTTATATTTTTTTTAAATGGAAAGCATGGTTCATATCTCAAAAACTATTAACGCTACCAAAAATCTAATTGTTCCATTCGATTCTACGCCAAAAAATCTATAAAAATAGTTGATTAAATTTGTCATCGATATACAATATAAGTTGTAGCCAGGAGAGAGGTTTCCAAAAAATCGAAAATTTCAATACTGCGCCAATGCGCGGAAACTACAAAACTTATCTACAATCTGATTGGTCCACCAAATTCCTCTCAAAAAAGTAGTACAGTGACGTGAAAACCGCAACCCTCTGGCTTTAATAATAACCGAGATTTTTGAGAAAAACACCCAAAAACACTCAAAATGGGACACCCTGTATAAATGAAACTATCATTTGCTTCGCTCTTTCATCCTACATTTCATATTTCCCGCTTAATGATACTAGTGAATCACCCTGTATATAAGTTGTAGCCAGGAGAGAGGTTTCCAAAAAATCGAAAATTTCAATACTGCGCCAATGCGCGGAAACTATAAAACTTATCTACAATCTGATTGGTCCACCGAATTCCTCTCAAAAAAGTAGTACAGTGACGTGAAAACCGCAACCCTCTGGCTTTAATAATAACCGAGATTTTTGAGAAAAACACCCAAAAACACTCAAAATGGGACACCCTGTATAAATGAAACTATCATTTGCTTCGCTCTTTCATCCTACATTTCATATTTCCCGCTTAATCATACTAGTGAATCACCCTGTATATAAGTTGTAGCCAGGAGAGAGGTTTCCAAAAAATCGAAAATTTCAATACTGCGCCAATGCGCGGAAACTATAAAACTTATCTACAATCTGATTGGTCCACCAAATTCCTCTCAAAAAAGTAGTACAGTGACGTGAAAACCGCAACCCTCTGGCTTTAATAATAACCGAGATTTTTGAGAAAAACACCCAAAAACACTCAAAATGGGACACCCTGTATAAATGAAACTATCATTTGCTTCGCTCTTTCATCCTACATTTCATATTTCCCGCTTAATGATACTAGTGAATCACCCTGTATATAAGTTGTAGCCAGGAGAGAGGTTTCCAAAAAATCGAAAATTTCAATACTGCGCCAATGCGCGGAAACTATAAAACTTATCTACAATCTGATTGGTCCACCAAATTCCTCTCAAAAAAGTAGTACAGTGACGTGAAAACCGCAACCCTCTGGCTTTAATAATAACCGAGATTTTTGAGAAAAACACCCAAAAACACTCAAAATGGGACACCCTGTATAAATGAAACTATCATTTGCTTCGCTCTTTCATCCTACATTTCATATTTCCCGCTTAATGATACTAGTGAAAGATAATGTTTTTAGATGACTTACTTCTAGTATTGCAGAATCGCACACCAATTCCGTAGAGTTAAAAGCATTGCAATATATTGTCTTGACATTGACAACATTGACTCGATCGCTGGTTATGTTCGTCAAGCCATATTGTATGGAATAAGGTGCCGTATCCTTAGGTCTGTTAAATTAGAAATCGTTAAGCTGTGCTATCGACAAAGAAAAAACAAATTACTTTGAATTCTCGCAGACGCAGTGCGCTGCTGTAAGAAGAAATTGGTCGTTGAGGATGCTCGCCCCACACATATGCCCATCTTCGAATCTTAGTGAGGCCTAGAACAAGATGGCAAGCAACACTCCCACTCCTAGGCATATTCTTTATAAGGATCTTACCGCAAATGGGAATTTTCTTAGCTTGGCGTTCTTTCCACCTACAATATCTGTGGAGTCTAAAAAATAAAATAGTTATTCCAAAATGTGCTTACAATAATTAGGAGAACCCGGGTATAACAGTGGGACATGCAAAATATCCCTACTCCTATAAATAACGGTGCATAACGGCAAGACCCAAGGTCAGCCTTCTCCACTACTTTCACAGTTCCCGCCCCTTCTTTTTGAAGTTGTGGTGTTGCTGTGAAGATTGCACGCCAATTCTAATTTTTTTAACGGTTAGATCGAGCTTCTGCAGGAACTGTCAGAAAACTGCGACGTTTTCTTATTAAATAGGGGCTGTATCCTATAGTCTATAGTGTTGAACGGTGTTTGGTACAGTTAAAATTCAAAAATAATATTTGAGATTAGTATTGTTATCAAGATTTCATTTCAGAGTACCGTGGGTAACAGTGAAACAACAAGGGAACAGTGAGACGTATCACTACCCATATGTATGTCTCACTGTTCCCCATAAAATAGATAAATATTGCTTACATTCTTGTATACATACAATGTGCTAAAAATTAAAAGGTTTTCAATTTAGCTTCAGATATAAACCCATAAAATTGCATACAACACATTCCGTTTATAATTATCTCTTCAACTAAAAGTAAACAGATACTATCAATATAGTGTCTCAGTGTTCCCCATGCCTGGGTAACAGTGAGACAAAAAATGTAAAGTGTAGTTTCAATTTACATTTGGAAACAAAGTGCTAAAAAAATAATTTTAAAAAAATCATCGAATTTCGAATTATTGTAAAAAGAAGAAAAAGTGTCTCACTGTTACCCAGGTTCCCCTAAACATCTAGAAACTTACTATGATCCCCAAAAGCGAAGGTTACGAGAAAACTGAGAAAAATGCACTTTAGAGACATTTTATTTGTAAAGCTTTTACAACACTCAAACAAAAACATTCAAAATTGGCACCTATACTTACGTTTCCAAAAGAAAATCCGTTTTTATAGTAACTTTTATCTTAATATCTTCAAACAATTTATTAAATCGTCACGTGTGAAACTACGAAAACGTTGGTAATGAATTTCTAAATTTGGTTTCTAGAATGTTTACTGTCGAAGCATGTCGTTGGGCGTTTATTTTTGGAAATTTTCCATAATCAAGTATGCTACCTAAAAAAGACTCAGAGGGTGGCATTAGACTAAAGTCTAGAAAATTTATTATTCGTTCACTATGACAGAAAATACTGCCCATTTATGCAATGTGCACAAAGGACAGCTGCTACTTATTTAATACCTATAGCAAAATTATTCTACATAAGCAATTCACAAACTAGCTATTTTGGATATCCAATCATAGTAAGAGGCCACCCTGGAATAAACGTTTGGATGTTCCTTATTGGCTATTCCACACAAGTTGGTGATGAACGAAGCTATCCCCACCTGGACACCATCGACTAGGAGCGCTGTCCCAGAATCTCCCTAAAAAATAAATGAATAAACATAGGTATAGTATTTCTAAAGTCACTTGAAACAGCATAAAAACTATAATTGGCCTCAAGAAAAGAATATAGGACATAAAGCGTCACGCAGTTTTCAAAAATATACATATTTTACAAGCAAGATAATATTTCAGTTTTAAGGTTTTTTTAAGGTTGTCGTCAAACACAATATAAAGGTTAATGCACCATATAACATTGTCAAAAGGTCTCTAAAAAGCCATATCCATTATAACTATTTATGCAAGTATATCCTAAGATTTTGAAATTATAGCGCGCCTATCCACCGCATTTCGCTGCACAAGTGGCCAGTCGTCGAACAGTGTAACCCATGCAAGTATCGGTGATATTATATTAGGCGAGCATGCAGTCACTTATTTTTACTACAATGTCTATATCTTCTCTGTCTCCTTCATTTCTTTTTACAGTTAATACCAGGTGCGGTTTAATATGACTAAAAAAGTGTTTGTCTCGTATTTTATTGTCGAGGCGCCTGTTCTCGAGCTACCCTAGTAAAATATAAATGAACTCACTTGGAACACAGTCATATACGCGCGCCAGCTATTTCATAGCATTTACCACGCTCTGCTACTGGTGAAAATAACAGACTTATCAGCAGAAATCACCCGTATAAAATTCAAAGGTTTTTATGCTGTTCCAAGTGACTTCATACTATACCTATAGTCCAAAGCACGAAAGAAAACGTTTCTAAAGAATGCGGGCAGCGTTGCGAGATTTCCTATACGAGTAGTCGTTATTTATTGGCGAATACAAGTTTTATCATATTGAAGCCGAATTTCTGAACTCTGTTATACCGAAAAAAATAAAGCTCGCATCACGGGACCACTTACCCATTTTTGTTTATCATTTATTTTTAACGCGGTGTGATTAAACACCTATTATATTTTTTTTTCAACATCGTCGCGTCTACTATCGCCTTTGAAATACGGCAACACAGCACTTCTGCGAAGGAGTCGGCTGACAAAACCAGTTAGCCAACGCGTTTTGTGCCTGTTTCTATAGTACGTAAAGTTAACTGCGTATTTGGGCTACCATACAGACCTCATTTTTTAGGCCGCTGACAAGTTTTTTCCGCCGGCTCAGAGAGCTCAGTGGCGCTGCATTCTCAAGCACGAGAAATAGTTTCCAATGTTATAAGGGTTTGCCTTCCTCCATAGTCTCAGGCATCACCGTTAAGAATAATATTAACAATGAATTAAATAACAATTATATGAAAATTAAGTCACTAAGTTACACAAAATTGAGTTACGCCCCTGCACTGTGACTAATTCTATAATATTTGCGAGTTCTTCCCCCTTACGACGCACGCATTCTGCCGTAAGGAGGACTATACTTTATTTTAAGACATTTTATTCCTAATTGTTTCCTAATTGTATCACTCACATTACAAGCTCCTCCAAACAGTGCCCCGAAGCAGATGTGATGTTCGGTGTCGAATTTTTTACCGCAGAATTTGTCCTCGTAAATGTCGACGTCCAACTTTTGAAGGTGGAATGCCAGTGGTCCTCCATGCTACAATTTTAAAGGTTAAAATAAAGAAGAAACTATAGTATATTTCATTACGAGTCTGGAAATAAAGATTTTTCCGTGCGCGCGTGACAAATTCCCGTGTGAGGCGCAGCCGAACACGGGAAGTCATGCAAGCACAGAAAAATCTATTTCTGGACGTGTAATGAACGATATTTTTTTATTATACTTCTTTCAAAACGGAAACTTGAAACATTTTATCGGCATATTATAATAAATTTAATTGACAAAAAATAAACAATGCAGACAATATAGTGTTTGGCATGTATGATGCGTTTCCATGGTTACTCTCAAATTATTTCAAAGGTGCTTTGTTGTAAATTAGTTATTGTCAGATAAGGTGAATAAAACGTCAAAAATATTACAGAAATGTATCTAAATATTGAAACACTTACGAATTAAAATACAAAATAGGTACATGTTAAATATCAGAGAGCATATAGAGTTTCTTAAATGTAGTTTACTTTGCTGTATATTTCTATTTTAAACCAATATATTCGGTATTTTTATTCAGCGCACGGAAAGTTTTTCCATGCGCTGTTTCCGTGCGCTAGCCCGAAAAAACCCATCTTTCATTATTGCTAAAACAGATGAAAATAAGGTGTTTTCAAAGAAGTATAATAAAAATATTTTTTCTATTTACCGTCGTTCTTCCCCAGCCAATTATTGTTCCAACTTTTTCCTCGTCAGATACGAATTTTTTGGATAATTTGACCGGCTGCCATTTGCCCTCGGGTAACGGAGTTTGAAGCTAAAATAAATGAATACGAAGATATTTAGAAATTTCGGCCGAAATAAATATCTAGCTTTTTCACCTCTATCACTGCGCAATCGTATACCAGTTCTTCAGAACTAAATTTGTGGCATTTTATTTCCTTAACGTCTATAACGTTTACAGGCTCTTTGGAAATTTTCGTCATCTCGTACTGGATGGAATACAAACTGCTATTTCGGGGTCTAAAAATTATAAAAAATATCAAAGGTTAAAAATAAGAAAATTATTGGTGTAACTTGGTACTTGTCATCACTGCAAACACAGTGAGCTGCTGTCAAGATGAATTTGTTGTTTAAGATTGTTCCACCACACGTGTGGCCAGATTTGTACCTCAAAGAAACCTAAAAACAGTTTGAAAAATTAAATATTTTGTGTTGGTTAGTTGCATTTATGTTGTCTATAACATTTATTATTAAAAAAAACACTTTACCGCAAACGGAAATTCCCCTTCTTCTGCATTTGTGCCATTGACGATTCTTGTAGAATCTAAAAAAATGTTATTTATTAAACAGGTTTTTTTATTATGTTTGTACGTAAAAAAATATAAACTTACCATTGTCACCGACAACAAAAATTAACACAAAATTGAAAATAAGACCCTCCAAAAACATGTTTAAGGTGTAGGTAACTAAGGTAGGTACCTACCTACCTACTTACGTAATTTTAACACAAAAAAGTGTTTTATAATAAAATTTATCATGCTGCAAGCTGTGCAGGATAATTTTGTGATATTTTTCAATGTTTTCCGAAAAATAAATTAATATTATTAACCTTATTGTTAAACTTTCGGTTTAAATTGCGATTAGATAGTAAAAACTCTATATTTCGAATTTGTTTAAATATTGAACTTGTGGCGCCATCTGTTGTTGGATAGATTTTACAGAGCAATGATTTTATATAGATCAGACAATGGTGTAGAAACGTATTGCAATCAAAGAAATCTCTGCTATATTATAAAGAAGACTTTTAATAAATGTATTGATTTGAAATTGTGACACTAGATACAGTTGTTATACAATTAACAATATTCAATTGATGGAGATATCGAAAATGTATAATTTCAAATAATGTTTCATTCAAGAAAAATATGAAAAAGATTGCTAAATACCAAACGATCATATTTCAACTTAATTTTGTTGTCTTTTACACAGATCATTACTTTATTTATAATCACCAATCAACACTGGGATACTAGAATATGAGGTACCTATCACTTGCTTTACTTAGCAGTGCATTTCATAAAATCTATAAAAAAAAAACTAAAATTAGAACTTATATCTAGAATAACTGGGTACCAAAAACAATCCCCAGATGAGACTGTCCTTTCTGATACATTTTCATAGACTCCCTTGCATTGAAAAAATTGTCAATTAAAGCTTTTTACGATCAAAAAATTTCGTTTTCCTTGTAAGGTAGAGCGGCGCCAGGCTAGTTATAAAAACAAACCCGATCAGATATAGCCTCTACCTTTATTTGTACTAAACCTTAATCACATCGCCAAACATCATATATAATTAGAATAATTATCAAACCGGCCCTGATACATTTATTTGTTGTTTAATGAAGGCATTAATCTATCTTGTGTGTTTGTAGATCCAATATTAGTTATTTTGCACATGCCTTCAACAATTTGAAAAATTAAATATTTTGTGTTGGTTAGTTGCATTTTTTGTTGATTATAACATTTATTAAAAAAAAAACATTTTACGGCAAACGGAAATTCTCCTTCTTCTGCATTTGTGCCATTGACTATTCTTGTAGAATCTAAAAAATGTTATTTATTAAACGGTTTTTTTATTATGTTTATAAGTAAAATATAAACTTACCATTGTCACCGACAACAAAAATTAACACAAAACTTAAAATAAGACCCTCCAAAAACATGTTAAAGGTGTATCTAAGGTAGGTACCTACCCACCAACATAATTTTAACACAAAAAAAGTGTTTTATAATAAAATGTATCTTGCTGCAAGCTGTACAGGATAATTTTGTGATATATTTCAATGTTTTCCGAAAAATAAATTAATATTATTAACTTTATTGTTAAACTTTCTGTTTAAATTACCTACGTAATGACAGCGTTCATACTTTTCTCAGTGTCAAACTAGAAAAAAAATGTGTTTCATAGATTAAATAAAACAACTTAGGTTATCTCGATTTGGATGGATATAAATTGATTGCATTTTAAACATTTAATAAAAATTAATGTTTGCAACAAATATAAACGTAGGTTACTTTACGCGATTATTTCCCTCATACTGCTTGCATCCAATAAGGTAGCCCCTTCCATAAAAATCCAACCAATGATACGCCTCTGCTAGCGATAATTGCACTTGTGCAAATTATCGCGGTAATTGCACTTTATGCAAATTATCACTTCGTTGCTTAGCAACCGCGAATCTGTTGGATACAAACACGTACCTACTTCTTAAAATTTGTGTGTTTCACACTGTTCTAAATTATGCAGCTTATAAATTATGTTGCGGTACTATTAAGCATTGTATTAATGAATTTATATAACTTTTACATTGCTACATTTTTGTTATTGGACGTCCGTCTCCGTTTAAATTTATGACACATTCAGAAAATAAACCAACGCCTACAGGGTGTAGGTGTAATCGCATTTGCCTTGGATACCCAAGCGTCATGTTTGTTTACTCGAACGCTACAGTCGAAGCTGTCAATAAACTCGTTCAAAATGAGTCGTTTTGGAAATGTAAACATAGAAAAAATTAATACAGAAATTATTAAATCGTATTCGTGAAATAATCTCGACAAATACCACTCGTGCCGGAAATTTTTCTAGATAATTTTATTCTCAAGCCCTATTTTCCCCATTAGTAAAACCACTCGTAGAAATTGGGCTTTTATTTTCAGAGATAAAATTAAATACGAATTTAAACTCGTGATCTTTCTAGGCAAAATAGCGCTTTCGAAAAAATTATCGATAAAATTTCCGGCACTTGTGATATTACATACGATAATGTCAGTTACTTCTCCCCGAAAAAAAACCGAATCACCCTGTGTATCGGATATCGTGCGCGGGGCGCCGGCGGCGGGCGTCGCGACGTCGCCCGCGCGCGCGCAAGCGCCTCAAAAACAACCCCGCCGGTTCCCGGTTCGGCTTCCCGGAGTATTCGGTCGCCGCGATCCGGTGCCAGCGGCCGGCCCGGCCTACTAGATACGACGGTCGCGCGATCGCGTTTTGTTGTCCGCGCCGGGCGCGTCTCGTCTCCAAGGGTGGCTTCGATTTTCGACGGTAGGTGCATGGGGGCGCCCTTTGTGTTTCGGTTTCGAGTTCTGACGTGGGGATCTTTGATTTTTCAATAGCCGCCACGCGAAAACGTACGGTCGTGTTCGTACAGCGTGTCCGGTTGTTAGTGTTAACACCCGCCCTTAAATTATAAGTGGGCTCGCAGACCTTTTGTTTGTAAGGACATTGTCGCCTTCTATTCCTGCAGCCTATTTAGTTTTTTTGGGTGACAAATTAAGGGTGACAACCAGACATTTTGTATGTTATGCCATAACATGTGAACATGGCTGTACCGACTACCCAAGGTACACTTTTCTTCCAAGTAATATAAATACCTAATTTATGTCAAAATGGTATTATTTTCAGCGTCAAAACAGTTACCGCGTTAAAACTCAATAGGCCAGGGAAAATAGAATTTGACCTAGACAAAAATATTAACTGCAATTTTGTTGTACCATATCAAAGTTATAAGTAAATACGTTGGAAGAAACCAAAAATTAAACATTTTGAAAAAACGGAACCTTGAGTTACCTCAAAAAACACCTATTTTTCATTAGAAATTTGGAGCAAAAATGTTAACTGGATTTTTTTAGACTCTTTAGGTAAAAAACTTCCCTTGCTAACATATATTAAGAAATTAAACATTTTAAGAACATGGAAGTAACTTAGATCGACAAAGAGAGATAAAAATCGGATAATTTTCTATTTCGGCAAAACCAAACTACGTTTTTATTGCTGATGATCATTCCCTTTTACAAATAGAATGTAACCTCAGAAAAATAAAAAACGTAGAACTGACTTTGTTTTGGCAAGTTTGTTCCCATAATAAAAAAAAATAATGTTTACAGTTCGGGTGACAGATCTGGTGCTAACGATTACAAAGCAGTGGCGTACCTCTTATTTTTTTAAAATAGTTATAAAAATAGGAAAACATATATTTGCCTTTATATCTCAATTTTTTTTATAAAAATTGAAGTGTAACCCCAGGTACAACTAGTACGCGTCAATTCTAAAATTTAAACTTATCAATGTTATTGACAGTTACTAGTTGGGGATTGTTCGGCGAACACAATATAAAAAAATAAAAAATAAAAACTTTTTAAAAGCAAGCTTTTATTTAAGCCATGAAATAAAAAGGTTAAAATAAGTTTAGGTTTTCGTTAAGATAATTCAATGCCACACTTCAAAAAGCTCGTCGCGCGAGATGTTCATAAAAGTGGTACCTACCAATTAATTTTATCGGAGAGTGATTAGTTGATAAACAAGTACATGCCAAAGAATCTATTTTCTTTACAGTTTGCGCGACAAGCTTTTTGATTTAAAAAAGCTTGTCGCAGTTTGGCATTGAATTATCTTAACGAAAACCTAAACTTATTTTATCCGTTTTAGTAAATGGCTTACTTAAATAAAAGCTTGTTTTAAAAAGGTTTTTTATTATTTATTTTATTTTGTGCTTTTTTAGTACCTATTTGATTCCTATCTCAGAAGGGTGGTAAAGAAATTTAGTCCGCCATCTTGGGGCATCGAGCATCCGCCCTATTGGATTTAATATGATGTCAGTCACCTTATCGTTTTATACTTTTCAAATCCTTTCAGTTGATACCCATGTCGAGGATGTTGTAAAAGAATTAGGCAATCTGCCGTCTTGGGGAGGCCGCCATATTAGATTTATTATGACGTCATTCACCTTATTGTTTTCTACCCGTCGATTCCTTTCGTTTCATATCCATGTTGAGAATTATTATCCCTCTGGTGGTAAAGGTATCTTTTACCGTGCCCCGAACTAGGTACGCCTATGTACTTACGCATGGTATATAACCTCCTTTGGCGAGTCGCTTGATTTGCAAACAATACACTTTTTTTGCCCATAACGTATAACTTAATTGTCTATATAAGCATTTTAAACCAACGAATACTTAAGAAACACTTAAAAACAGCGAAAAATTGCTTCTAAGAGACACAGCACCAGTTATGTCAAACACAAGGTGAAGCACACTCTTGACCGATTTGCGCGTTTGTCAGATTGTGCGATTGGTATTGGTAATTGTAGGTATATTATTGTTTCCTTAGTTGTATCATAGATTAAAGTACTCACGTAGTATAGAAATACTGCCTAATAAGTGTCTAGATAATTATAAATACTAGATTCACCTATTAGTCAGGCAGACCTTATCTCATCAGTACATAAAATATCATATAGGTATTATCTACCATTATTTACTTCAAAGAAAACGTATTTGCAACTGATTGGGTATGTCCCTAGTCCCTACATACAATGGAAACCACTGTTGAAAAATTATTATTTGCAATTTGATCCTGAAGATTATTTTAATTATTACCAGAGAAATAAGTTTTTCATTATGAATTATTGGCAACGCTGTTAAACTTTAACTAGTAAATAAATAATAGAGTATAAAAAGTGCTACCCCTTACAAACATTTCAATCTACAGATGCCATTTCTATGTTTTTTTATTTTTCTGAGAATGTAACTTATACAATATTAAACATTTATCTGAGCCGCATGTACGTCAGCTGTCACTTCTCATTGGTATAGAATAGGCAAAAATTTTAACTGTTTTTTGAATCTATATTGAAAACTATATTGAATCATATAGTATAGCGAAATTAAACATTTATTTAGGGCGCATGTAGGTCAACTGTCATTTGTCATTTGTATCGGTAGAGCAAAAATATTACTTAACTATTTTTTAAACTTTTTACAATATACCTAACTGTATTGAATCATATAGGGCACAATTAAACATTATTTATTTACGGTGCATATACATATACTACCTCACTACGTAAACTGTCACTTGTCTTTTGTATAGGATCGATTGATATTTATTTTTAAATAAAAAAATACTTCCGTTACCAATTTTTGTTTAATTTCAAAAATTTAACAATACTTAGTACCCACTTACAAAGTTTAACAAAAATCAGCCAGTTAATAATTTTGCTCTCAAAGACAACTTCAAATTTCTTTAAAATGCGATTTCCGGCGAAACAATATGTATAATTTCAGAACAAACTGTTAATACTTGTTTTTTAAGGTAATTATAAATAATAAAAACGCAGTTAATATTTTTGCCCAAGAAAATATTACGCAAAATGTCATTTTTACATCAATCGGATATTTGCGCAAACATAATCTGTTTAATTTATCAATCTTAACTTTATATACCTTACTAATAAATGCAGCTTAAAATTCGCAGTTAATATTTATGCCGTCTTTATTACAACAAGAAAATGTATTTTTCTAAAAAACGCCCACACGCGTATGTTTATTTTGTATGTATAAAAACAATTCTGGCGTTCATTTATTACCAATATTTTGTGATGGCAATATAAAAATGCGGCTATGAATTTTGTCTAGATTTCGTTATTTTTTACCGCAATTTCCCTGGCCTACAAGTCGCCTGCGGGAAAACAACAAACAGCCGTGCCATTTAATTTAGAAACGTCAGTTTTCGCGTCAGTGAATGTTTTAAACATGATTTAGAGACATAAAAATGCAACATAATTTCAATGTATGATATTTCAGAAGAAATAATAAATAAAGTTACGTACGATTTATTGCCAGAAAAACCAAGAGAAGCTTACAAGAAAATACGATATTAATAGGTACTTGTAAATAAGTATTTTGAGAAAATCACTAGATACCAACATCAAAATTTTCTTAAATCGAAAAATAAAAAAAAAACATGAAGGGGACTTTATAAATGTGACACTATTTATTATACTATATCACTGCCGCTTAAATAAAATATTTTTGTCCTGAAACTGTCCTTGAAAATATCAACATCAATAAATAAACGTTGATAATGGAAGTAATCCATATTAATTGTTTTAATCCTCTGTGTTATTACTATTGTAAATTTAATTCTAATATCTGAAAAATTCCACATTAAATTAAATTTGCACGAAAAACACTTTGCCCATTTTTGCCCAAATGTCAAAGTTGACAGCCCAATGATAATGATACAGAGTCATAACCCTATTTCAGCTAAAATAGGTATTCAAACCCAAACCATTCATAAAATATAACATATTTTAAAATCAAATTTGCAGTGTGTCCACTACTTGTAAAAAAGTTTATGTTCAATTTTTCAAAAAAAAAGTCATTCTTGTCCTTAAAATAGAATTGGCATGGAAAAAGTTAAGATTACTTATACTTGGTGACCAAAAAATTGAAGAAAATTCAATTAGCATAAGAGTAACTATATACCTCTATTTGTAGAGAAACTGAAAAAAGGTATGAAGAAAATTTATTCAGCGTCGTAAGTTGTGTACAAAATTTCAAAGCCTGTAGGCCTACTTTAATTTTTTATTCTATTATCTTTCTGTTCAAATAAATGGTTTTCTCTAAGTAGCACGACAAAACTGCGTTAATAAAACTTACTCAGAATGGAAATCTGCGCATGGTGACAAAATTTAAGATTCTAGGCCTACTTTGTATTTTGGAAAATATTGGAGGAACTCAAAATAGACACAAGTTGCCAATTTTTTTTCATCATACACAGTTTCCTATTCTGAGTAACTTTTATTTATACACTTTTGTCGTAGTACCTACAGAAAATTATTTAATCGAAGAAAAACAAGAAAAAAAATCAAATAAAAAGTAGGCCTAATACTTTAAAATTTTGTACACCTAAGTTTCCTTACCACAATGAACAAATTGTCTTCATAACTTTTTCAATATCTCTACAAATAGAAAAAGTTTACTCTTATGCTAATTATTATTGTGTCTTCAATTTTCTGGTCACCTAGTATAAGTACCTAATGTTAAATTTTTCCATGCCAATCTTATTTTAAGAACAAACAGACTTTTTATCAAGAATAACTCTTTTTCGAAAAATTGAAAATAATTTTTCTACAAGTAGGTATAGTTAAATGTTAAGCCCATCCGTGGACACACTGTATATAAGTATATATATGTTCCCATAAGTGATGTGCCAACTTCTGCTATGTGATGTGCCTAGACACCCTATAAAAATCGACATATTGACATATTTTTGGACTGTCAACCCTTAGCAATCATTTTAAATTACCTACTGTATTTTTAAAAATAATGTCAAATAGTCTTTACTAGCAGAGATCAAAGCTTGCAACACCTCCCTAGACAACAGTAGTAGTTGTTTAGTAAGTTTGATGGCTAAAAACCACAATATCATGAAAAAGAAATTATTCCATTGGTCTTAAAACTCCTTACTTGGATTATTTTTTTATGTATGTGGTGTGTGTGTACGGCTGAATGCAAAAAAATAACTTTTATAGCCGCACTTTTAGAATCATATCTGTATGGCTTAACCAATAATAAAAAAATAAGCTTCTGAACTGTTTTGTATACTTATATTGTTTGTTAGATTAAATTGACCCTGATAAGCGCCTTGTCTATTATATTTTCACAGGTTTCAATAAAAATGCATGATAGTTGACATTATATAACAATGTTACTACTCTGTGCAAATACCTTTACCGCAAATATTAACATCTCTTAACTCTACTTAATATTTTTTTAATAAGTTCATAAAATTATTATGTTCTGGATGATTTGATTCTTTATTTTTTATACTCCTTCTAGGTTTTTATGGCCCAACTATTTCCAGATTGACTTTGGGCGCACATATGTTATTTGTTTATTTGTGTTCTTTTATAATTTGTGCTCTTTGTTCTTGTAACTGGGTCAAACGATTCGCTACGGTCCAATGAAAATTAGGAAGGTACTTTTCTGCTCTCGAGACATCCTAGGTCGTGTTGGGCAATGGTTTTGTTAATTTAACATGCTGTCTAATTTTTAATGGGGAGAAAACCGCCAGTTCCTGTTGTTTTATTGATATGTGGCGGAAACGGACATTGGATTGCTAAAAAAACGAGATATAAGACAAATTTCCTAATGTCTGGCGACCTTCAGGGCAAAAAATGAACGTACCCATGCAGTCACCCTGCAGGACCACGCTGAAAGTAGGTCACTTGTTGGATCAATACTCGAATCGCGAAACCAGTCCAATCTAAAGAAATTCTACTTGGGGAGGGCCTACTCACGGACCAACAATATAAGTGGTCCGTGGTCCTACTGCCACAAGGGTCTTTCAATCAATAAAAGGCAACTGAAGTACAGAGTACAGAGTGATCAAAAATAATCGTCGTGCAAACTTATGTAAACGTACCTATTGTTTAAATATTAGATGGAAATAGGAACATATTGGGTCAACCGTTAGCAAAGGAATATCCCACGATAACGGCTAACTAGGTATATTTATACAGGGGACGTTAAAATAACATGACAAGTTCCTATAACAAAATTTCCCTACGGAGATACAGGGTGTTGAAGTTCTTTTTTTGAAATTAAATTATGGCAATATCTCCCAAAATAATCAAGCTGCTGAACTGAAATTTGGCACCGCTGTGTTTTAGGCGATTGAGAATAAGCTGAAGGCATCAATTTTTACGTATCTCACAGAGGGCGCCACTTGCACTAGCTTTAGGTAAAGATTTTATGTTTCGAATGTTGAAGTTAACAGGTGTTTTGAATAACGTTTTACCAATTTCAACGCAAACGGTGGATTTTATCATTATGAAACAAGAGTAGGTACCTCTTTGTAGCAGAATGAAAAGATGTACTAAAATGATGGACCTGCAAGACAAAAAAGATAACCTCAAAAAAGTTACGGGCTATATCCATAGAAGAATCTAGATTCTTCTATGCTATAACACGATCCAAAAATAGTGCAACATTTATCAGAAGATGTCTTCAAATCTCAAGTGCCTGAAGGGCCGTATATATTCTTAACATGCAGAGATAAATGTCCGAGGGTCAAAGCAGGCCTGTCTTCTATTAGTCATCCCAAAAAGTCGTTCACACTTATATTTTTCATTATTTGAGAACACGCTTCAAATTAAATTTTAAAAAAGTGTGTGTTTACGTAACACACGCAAAAAAAACGAACAACTTTAAAAGGCTATCTTCTTACCTGATTACCCAGTTTCGTTTTTAAATGAGTCTCAAATTGGGTCTCTACCGTATTCTATACGGTTGAATAAGAAGCAATCTTGTACAGAATTTACTAAGACACATTGTGTTTATTAATAGAGGTTAAACTATTTAAAATAGAATAAGAGATTTAGTGGATGTTCAAAGTGGTCTGACCTAAGCAGTATGGAAGGAGTCTAAAGTCTGAATTTTTAGTTTAAAATTGTTTTTTGTGATACCCCTATACCTATACATCAAAATCTGTTCATATTTGCCGGAACGAAGGAAAAAAATTTGAATTAAGTACCTAGATAATAATAATCATCCCGTAATTATCTTCTAAAATTTTCTTAGGTTAGGTCACCCTATAGAGTTATTGGATTGGGAAAGTCACTGTTTAACAGAAAAAAAATATATTTTTCAAAAGTCACATCAATTTTGTGAAAAATAATTTGACCACAGGAATATCTATATGTATTAAAGTTGGTCCGTGATGCACGCTCGAAATCTATGAGATGAGGAAAATACTAAACAAATGGCGGGTTATTTGAAAAGCTCTTCCTATTCATTTAATTACTATTATTACTGTTAGTAAATCGTATTTGTTGTTAAAATACACAGTTTAATTATGAAAAAGTGAAAAGTGTAATGAAGGTCACAATTATTAAACTATAAGTTTTGCCAACAAATAATACGTAAAAAAATTTAAGATTAAAGACCCAGCATGTCACAGTCTATCACATAGGAAAAGTGAAGCCTTGAGGGGAAGTTTGATTTCTGTTGACTCCAAGGAGACCACACGGGGACTGGTACAAGGTTATGTTATATGTCAGTGTCCAACTGCCATCAGGTTTTATGTGACATGCCAGTGACATAGATCCTAAATGAGGCAAAATATTTCCCATTATAATTCACAATTTTTAAGTTTTCTAACTTCCAGATACTCAGATGTGTCAATTAAAGGTAGGTAATGCGGCCACCTGTAGTAGTCCCAATAATTGCAACCAGATTTTTCCTGTATCACCTTTAGTAATCCTACAATTCCCATTACGTGGGCATTACGTATAAGTAGGTATATAATTCAAAACAAAAATCTTATTTCGAAAATTTTAAATTAGTCGGGTCTTTTTTTAAAGAGTTTTTATCTACGACTACAAGTTCATTTTAAGTTTGTGAGGTACCTTGGGAGAGAAATAAAATTACAAAAATTTTATAATGAACACCGAAAAAAACTACATCATTAGAACTACTAGACCTAATCTTATTAGTCCATCCCGAAATCTGTGAAAGTTCTTTGGGTAGATACATTCAACAAGGGAAGAAAGTTCAAGTATACATATTACAAAAAATGAATTGAGGAACCTGGTAATAAGGTGTAATAGCGACAAATTCTTAAATAAGTACTGACTTACCATACTTATTACTTAAATTCGTGGAAATAATTGCTGGAAATCAATTTCAACTATAAAATAAATTTATTTCATTTGACAGTTGCCACATTTTGCACTTATATACACAACATTGTCAAGTTTAATTTTTAGAAATCATGGAAATCATTATTAATTTTTACTAACAATCAAAGTACCTGTTATATTCATAGATTCTCCAATAAAATGGCAAATTTGGCATCACTGAGACCATTAGAATGAGGAAAGAATAGGCCTCCCTTTGGAAAGTGCTGGGTCCCCTTACCCCTTATCCTACGTCCCTGGATCCGAACAATGTCTTCTAATGTAGGTAACCTCTGCTCTAACTAGTATCTGAATAATTTTATCATTTGGTTATTTGTAATGATCGGGCAGCTGCAATTAATGCTTGAAAACTAAAGTGAATTATTTTAAAGTTGAAATGACAGTGTCATTCTTTTAGTGTCATTTTCATGCTGCTATTTTTGTCAACTCAAAACTTAAACTATTCGATAATGGTATTCATTTTTACGCCTAATAAGAATTCTTGTAAAGGGCAACCAGAGATGCACTGTTTCAGTTTCCTATTTAAAAAAACACTCCGCCCATGAGTTCCCATAAATTTTCTTTAATTTTACATAAATCATAACCTAAATACAAAAAAGCCTCTAATTTGACATACAGTTTCTACGAAAATCTAAAAAGATAGAAAATAATTTAGCTATTTCTATAATGCCCAAAATCGGCGAATAATGACACTGATGACTTTATTGTCCCAACTCCAGGAACCCTAGCCCTGGTTTATTCTAGTCTGGCAAACGTTGTTCTAGTTCGCACACCACGACAACCTCTACCAACCGCCGTGGCACTGACATTGGTCGAAAAATTCACCCAAAAAAACCGACCAACAAATCAGACGCAACAAAAAAAAATTAAGTGAAACCTATATTACGAAAATCGACATGGGATACACATTGCTGAACACAACATAATATATTGCCTATATACGTTCGGGATTGAGAATTTTAAGAGGTTTTTTTCACCGCGTAGTTCGCCCAGTTTAGTCACAAATTTTTATGGAGCTGGTGTTTATAATAAACTCTTTGTTTAGGAATAGTAGAAGGTTTCGGGGTTTGAGGTTTCAGACGTCAGTTTCAGTAGTGTTACCCGATCAGTGGTGTCGATTGTGTCCGGTATGGAGGTAGACTTGTAAGTACATGCCTAGTTTTCTGTTTTTCATCTTCGTAATATTCTTCGTACTAAAAGCTGCAATAAGTTTTCAATCAAAACATTAATTTCATACAAAATCTCCTCTCTGCAAAAGTTCAATGCTACTCCACGCAAATCATCACTCAGCTCGAGCATTCACATGAGACGTAAGTTTGTTTTTCCCTTGTATATACTAAAGAGGCACGCACTGGCAGGTTAAAAAAATCAAATTCCACGACTATTAATAAATGGCCAGTTCTTCCACATTTTCTAAACAAACCTGCACTTGCTGAATCAAACAAGAACCGAAGCCATAACATCCAAGTGTTATAAATCTCAGTTTTCCAGAGCATTTGCCAGTCTATTTTTACCCTTTCGGAAAACTGACCGACCTATTGGCATTACAGCCGAAAATAATCGATGATTCGCAACCATCAAGAGCGGTTTGGAAATCGTCCAAGTTCTTCTTTTAATGAATAATATCGTTGGGATATTTTAGGAGTTTGCGTGCAAATGTAAATGGGGGGTCTTGCTTGTTTTTCTTGGAAGTGGTTTGTGTTTTAGACACCTAAATTATTCCAACCTTTAACAATAACATACAGGATCCGCCGGATTTACTTTGTGATAAGCTCGTCAAAACAAAACATAAGATGCAAATTATTCCATATATTGTACTGCCCTGAGAGAACCTAAAGACTGCTTGCATTATTATCCAACTCCAATAACAACGCAAAAAAATTAATAGTTTCGCATATTGTTTATTTATATTATATACAATGTGTCCTGTGTCCCGGATAAGAAATGGGGAAAAAGTTGGGCAATTTTGAGGTCAATAAATTGGTACAAACAGATTTCCAATATCTTTTTCGTTTTTGAGTTATTTTAAAAAGTGAAATTTTGCGTTTTCGATTTTATTTTTTTCTGAAGTTGTTATCACAGATAGGAAAAAAGAAAAACACTTTCTCGTGTCACTTTTTAACGGGCTTTAAGATGGCATTTTTAGATTTGTTCTACAGCGTTTCGTTTTTGAGAAACCATCTTCAACTTTTTTTTTAAGTACGGACCTGGATTTTTTCTGCAGATTTTGAAAGTAGATTTCATTGCAAATACCATGATGTATGACACGAAATATTTTTGAAATGTTTTGAGACAATAATTATACTGAAAATTCCTTTCTTCCATTAACTTTTTTCTATTGCGGCCCTGTATTTAATAATAAGAAGTCTAACTATTAATCAGTATTGTTAACAATTAAACTTACAACTTATCTTTCAATCGGAGAACCAAAAAAAGGACGCAAAGACTAATAACAGTCACATAGGATAATCAAAAATAAATAAAAATCCTAGAAGGCTTTGAAACAACGAAACCAACCCCTTGTCATTTGTCATATCTGTATCATTTAGTTAATAATTTGTATTATTAAAAACACAACGCGACACTGTTTGCTGTACAACAACATCCGAGGAAAGCACTAACCAGACAGGGCCGTATTTAAAAATATTAAGTTTCGAAGTAAAAATAAACTGTAAGATAAATTGTTGACAATAGTGATTAATACTTAGACTTCTTATTATTAAATACAGGGCTGCAATAGATACATCATGGTATTTGCAATAAAAAATGCTTTCAAAATCTGCAAAAAAATCCAAGTCCGTGTTTTAAAAAATAAAGTTGAAGACGGTTTTTCAAAAACGAAATGTTGTAGAACAAATCTAAAAACGCCACCTTAAAGCCCGTTAAAAAGTGACAAGAAAGTGTTTTTATTTTTTTTTCTATCTGTGATAACAACTAAAAATAAAATCGAAAACGCAAAATTTCACTTTTTTCAAAATAACTCAAAAACGAAAAAAGATATTAGAAATCTGTTTGTACCATTTTATTGATCTCAAAATTGCACAACTTTTTACCCATTTAACCGTTGTTCTATCTCTCACCATTTGCAAGATCCCCATGCTGTTCGTTCTTATCTAGGACACATTGTATATTTTTTAAACTTATCTGATGAATCATTCTGTATAGCGTTATATTCTCAAAGTTTTATCACGTGTAAATAAAAAAACGACCAATCATTTTGCTAATATCCAGTAGCTAACCTAGGCTTTGTAGTTACATTCTTTGAACATGATTGCATATTAATAAAAATAAAAAAAGGACAATAATAGCGCGTTTTTTACCTTTACAACCGAATAAAAATAGACACACTAATAATACGGGAACCCTATATGCGTAAACAATTTCGCGTAGGTATAAAGTGTTACATTTTTAAAATAATGTGACTTAAGATTGTTGTTTTTTCAAAATATTAATATACTTCGTGTATTCACCCATAGTTTCGATTTTATCCCGATTTCCTGATTGTTGACATTCCTTAGCTAATATTAGCAAGTCCATTTCACAACTTGAATGTGCCAACTCGGGCGCCAGGCCCAGAGTCTATGCCACGTATTATTAGACTGAATTATTAGCAATTTCTGGATACTAAATCTCTGTTATCCAGGTTTCCACATTTTCTGGAACGCAAAACAACATGGTTTCGAAAACCGAGATATTTTTGCTTCGATATGTTTGTGAGATCGGGTAACACACATTCTTCACCATGTTGCAGAAAATTTAAATTGTTTATCATAGGGATTAATGATTTTCCTATCTTATCTGGGTCTATCACCCAGAAATAAATATTCTTTAACTAAACCCGTTACCCGTTTCATTGAAATCATTTTAAAATTTGCAAAGAATATTTTTTCTTTTTTAGAACAGATTATAACAACTATTCAATAAATACATTTAGCTCGTTTATGTTTTGCGAACTTTTGTTAATTTGTCTTAATTGGAATTAGCATAAAGTGACTAACTTCGTTGTATGGATGATGCCTTCTGATCTGATGGGGTCAAATTCATTTAAAAAAGATTTGGAAGCGGATAATCATGTATATATCTTCGTTAATAACACAAATAGACTAATAATTAAAATATCACGACATAGGTGATGGGTGATTCACTATTTGTAAATAAATGTTTGAAGCAACATTATGATGACGTAGGTGTGTTTGACGTCTTTTTTTCTATTAGACCGAAAGTAGATCTGTATCATACAAAGCTCAAAATAAATGGCATGATCAATATCAGTGACTAATGTTACAAAACTGACTTATAATATCGGGTAATATTTTTAAGGGCATTAATGATATGTGATTATCTTTTGCCAAAATAATTGACGTTATGAATTATGGAAGTTTCAAATTAATTCGTATACGTAAGTCTTCAACCAACATTTTTCTATATTTATTTCGAAATAACATATCATGCTGCCTCAGGATGTAATACACATACATCATATTTATGTCGTAAAAAACTGTGTTAAGCCATTTTCAATTACTCCGTAGACTATACTCAATTAAAATAACTGATTGAATTTGTGATTTACAGTTTTTAAAAAATAATATTATGATTACATTGCGATAGTTCTGTTCAAAAGCAGATTGTCAAGTAGTAATTTCCCAGTTGTTATTTAATAATTATTTAAATGAAACACAATCTAGAACTCTTTTTTCGGATAGATGCTTCAAATGTTGAGATATTCAGTGGGCTATCCAAAAACCATAAGCAACCACATGCGTCTAGAAGTGGTAAATCACACAGATAACAGTTCTATAAAAAAGTACCTCTATGTTAAAACTTGTTACTTATTTGGCTTTACGTAATGTTCTTGGAATATTATTGATTTGCTTATTAGTAACTACTTATCTCTCCCTTTCCTGTGTTTGATACATAATCGCTGAAAGCAATTCAAATATTTGAAACTGGATTGCGAAAATTGATTTCAATTTGCTAATGGAAACATACAGATACTTGAGAATGATTGTTTTTACAAAAAAGAAACAATAAAAGAAGAATGAGGAAAACAGACCTTATAGAAACCTATGCAAAGTTATCACTTTTTGAATGATTTTTTGTCCGATTTCAAAAAAAAAAATAATATGTACCTCGGCACTGAAGTTCTTTTTATGACCCATGTGGTTTATTTGCCTCGGGGTCTCGGCAACTAAATTCCACATGAGTCATAAAAAGTTGAACTTGGTACATAAATAACTTTACTATTTTCTTTGTTTGTTTCTACCCATATTTCAGACATATTATTATTATTACATCTAAGTCGCCAATTTTCGATGTCCAAATTTCAAAAGGCTCAGCAAAAACAGCATACTTTAGCGCACCCTCATTATGAGCCAAATCAACAACAGTCTGTGTCGTAAATTGGTCAAAATTACCCCAACCATTTATTTGCTCTTTGCAGATTATACGGGTAGATGTATTTGTGAATTGTTCTATAAGTGCTACATGGGGATATCTAAAAAAGTCTTCCCTTGGCTAAGAACAAAGAATTAATGTTAAAGCTCCATTCCCACCATGCAGAAAAAACTGAGATAGAAAAATCGGGAGGCCATGGACCCGGAACAAAAGATGTGAAGCCAAAAATTATATCAAATTTCCTTATACAGTTTGCATTACGTATTTACCGAATTCGTATTAACAAACAAGTCAATATTGACTGAACAAAAAAATGGTATGTGTATCCACGCGACATCAGTTATCACGCAAGCTTTAAGAGACTTTAAATTTGCACTATTGATCTAATTTCGGCCAATATTTGATCGATTTTGTTAATTACGCAACTTCGAGGTCTTGGCAAATATTTGATTTTTCCGATATTGGGACCATTTATAGATATGGCATGGCCATTGTGTGCTCCGTTTATTGTGGTTTAAACACAACACGTAGATACGTAAGCAATAATTATTATAGGATTGAAAAACCGGCATTGTAAAACATTTTTATCCGCAAAAATAATAAAACTGTCATTATTATTGTTGCTGGATTAAATAGATGATCTCAACATGAAGTAGGTACTCGAATCATTAAAATTAAAAAAGCTACAAGTTTAATCCATATAGGTACCTACTTGAAAATAATAGGTCTGAATCGTGCGAATTGAAGCTGAATTTTTATTATACTTCTTTGAAAACACCTTATTTTCATCTGTTTTAGCAATAACGAAAGATGTTTTTTTTCGGGCTAGCGCACGGAAACAGCGCATGGAAAAACTTTCCGTGCGCTGAATAAAAATACCGAATATATGGCTTTAAAATAGAAATATACAGCAAAGTAAACTAAATTTAAGAAACTCTATATGCTCTCTGATATTTAACATGTACCTATTTTGTATTTTAATTCGTAAGTGTTTCAATATTTAGATACATTTCTGTAATATTTTTGACGTTTTATTCACCTTATCTGACAATAACTAATTTACAACAAATCACCTTTGAAATAATTTGAGAGTAACCATGGAAACGCATCAAACATACCAAACACTATATTGTCTGCATTGTTTATTTTTTGTCAATTAAATTTATTATAATATGCCGATAAAATGTTTTAAGTTTCCGTTTTCAAAGAAGTATAATAAAAAATATCATTCATTACACGTCCAGAAATAGATTTTTCCGTGCTTGCATGACTTCCCGTGTTCGGCTGCTCCTCACACGGGAATTTGTCACGCGCGCACGGAAAAATCTTTATTTCCAGACTCGTAATGAAATATACTAATTTAAAGAATTTTTGGCCCACCTAAAACTATTTCCGAAATTAGAATATACCTAATTCAGAATGAGTCTGGAATTTTGGCCTTGATAAAATACAGACGACCATGTTTTATTATCGTAGATACATACAGGGTGACTCAGATTTTTGTTTATTTTATAACAGTTTTCATTAAAAACGTTTGTAATTTTATTTTTAGTTTGTTACTTTTGTTAAAAGGTATGGTGGATCAGACTAAAAACGCGAGAAAATTCTGTGTAAACTTTATATTGCTCTTTTCAGTACAAAAGCTTCAATAGAACTAACTAACTGGCGGTGTTGGTACGTTATTTCATGCTCCGCAATTTGGGCTCACATATCAATAATTCGAAGAAAAATATAATGATATTTTTCTTCTCTGTAGAGCAAGAAGGCCATCCATTGATTTAGCGGATACATAAATTTTGTCCTTAGACTAAACATTCTGCGAATACATTTTTGCTATATACCAACACACCCCCTCAAAAATGTATGAGCTAAGTTTACACTTTACGGGGAAGTTACATTATTGGTCCAACATTCGTTGCAAGTGTTAAGGGAAAACCCCACAAAAACCTTAACAAGACCAAATATCAATTTTGAAAAAAATTTTAAAATTATACAAAATAAAAATAAAATAAAGAAACTTAATATTAGGCTACAAATCTCTCTTGGAGTCCTAATTTCCCTCTTAGTTCCTTGAACTGCTGTGGTGGTAGAGGCTTTGTCAGTAGATCAGCCTCTTGAGCACCTGTGGGTAAATATTTTAAGCAGACAATGTTGTTCTTTATTTGTTCTTTTATAAAATGGTACTTAATGTCGATATGTTTAGAACGTTTATGACTAATTGGATTATTTGCCATTGCTATACAACTTTGGTTGTCTTCATACAATGTTATTGGTTCTGCCATATTGACATTAATACTCATTAATAAAGATTTAATCCATAAAACCTCCTTCACAGCCTCAAATACGGCCATGTATTCTGCCTCAGTTGATGAGGTAGCAACTGAATTTTGTCGTCGTGTAATCCAAGTGATACAATTATTTTCAAATAATTTAAATAAACAACCAGTTGTACTACGACGATCTAATTCATTATTTGCCCAATCTGCATCAACATACCCTATTAATATTTTCTCGTAATTTATATTACGTTTATATATTAATTTTAGATCAATTGTCCCTTTAATGTACCTTAATACTCTTTTTAAACATTGCCATAGTTCTTGATTACATTTACTTTGATATCTGCTGAGTAAATTTACCGCAGTACACAAATCTGGACGTGTACAGAGCATTGCGTACATTAAACACCCTATTAAATTTCGACAAGGTACATCTGAGCTATCATCTGAATTTAAACTTGAATAATTTAATTTTATAGGTAATGGTGTACTGACCGGGTTGCATTCACTCATATTAAATTTGTTTAATACTGATTTTAAATATGCAGTCTGATCAAGAGAAATTTCGGAATTAGACCTTTTTATTCGAATTCCAAGAAAATAATGTATTTCTTTCAGATCGACCATCTCAAATTGTTCCTTCAAAAAGTTTTTAAAATTATTCATTGTTTTTATGTCCTTAGTTACGATTACTAAGTCATCAACATATAAAATTACATAGATGTTTTTGTAAACATCACCTCTGTCCAAGAAATATAAACAATTATCAGCTGAAGAATTTACAAAACCTTTTTCAATTAACACATTATTGAAACATTCGTACCAACACAAAGCTGATTGCTTTAATCCGTACAAAGATTTTTGCAATTTACAAACAATATTATTGTTTTGAATAGCAACACCGTCAGGTACCCTCATATAAATATCTTCTTTCAGTGTACCGTTTAAGAATGCTGTTTTAACGTCCATTTGATGGACCAACAACTCATATTGATTTGCCAGTGCAAGTATACACCTAAAAGTTTCAATACGTACAACCGGGGCAAATGTTTCGTCATAGTCAATTAATTTTCTTTGACTAAAACCGCGCGCTACTAAGCGAGCTTTATATTTTACTCGATTGCCCTCGCCATCGCCTTTTATTGTAAACACCCATTTACAATCGACGATGTTTACATTATTTGGCTTGGTTACTAAGGTCCAAGTTTTGTTTCGTTCTAAAGATTCTAATTCATCTTTTATGGCCGTTTCCCATTGTTTTCTATACGCGTTATTTGCAACATCTTGAAAACATTTGGGAATATCGGCTTCAAAAGTTTGGTCACATAACATAAAATTACTAATACTGTCATCAAAATCGTGATCTTTATAAGATATTGTTTGTTTACCTTTTAATCGATCACTTCTCCTCACATCTTGTACTCCTTCTGATTTTCTCAACTTATTTGTAGAGATACACGGACTTTCATCATCACTGTTTGAGCTCCTACTTGTCGGTTCAGGGACATCCTTTATTGAGGACGTTTGACCTTGAATGCAATTTTCAGGGACATCTTTTTCATAAGATGTTTGTTTGCATCTTTTACTGTCCGTTTGACCAGATGTGATATCTACAGATTTACCATCAGTAGCACCCCCTACTGAAATGTTATCTGTATTTATTTCTCTATTTACCAGATTATCAATTTCTTGCCTAGAAATTTTATATGTAACTTCGTCAAAAATTACATCGCGTGCAACTATGTATTTGGCTAATTCTGGTATAAAAATTTTGTACCCATTTGGTACATAACCTACGAGAATACCTTTAGATGATTTACTATCAAATTTACCTTTTCTCGTTTTATTGTGTACATACGCTGTGCAACCAAATATTTTTAAGTGACCTAACTTTGGTTTTTTATTGTGCCACATTTCATACGGTGTTTTATGTAATTTTATGGCTTTTGTTGGTGACCTATTTACCAAATAGGTAGCAGTTAAAATTGCTTCCCCCCAAAAACATTTGTTTAAACCCGCACTGTGTATCATCGCACGTGCTTTCTCAGTTAAAGTTCGATTCATGCGTTCCGCTAAACCGTTTTGTTGCGGAGTGTACGGCACTGTAAGATGATATGTTATGCCGTTTTGTTTACAAAACTCTTTCATTTCGCCCGATAAATATTCTCGACCATTATCGCAATACAAATGAACTAATTTCAAATTAAAGAGAGCTTCACCTTTTGCAACATAATCTTTAAAACAGGTGAATACTTCCGACTTATTTGTCATAAGATAAGTTACTGTATAATGTGTATAATCATCGATGAAATTAACAAAATAATTCTTTTCATCTATTGTTGAAGGTGTAATCGGCCCACACACGTCCGAATGCACAACAAATAATGGTCTTTGAATATATTCCTTATCTTTTACCTTGGCGAAAGGAAGACGCGCTTGTTTTCCGTTTATACAAGCTTCACATAGTGAATCAATAGGGATTATGTCTTTTAAACAGGTATTATCAAAAACTAATTAGTTTACTTTTAATGTAGTAAATTTTTCTTTATTTATATGGCCTAAACGCTCATGCCATAATTTGTTTTTGTCAATATTGGTCTCAGCTACGTGGCTCGCGGCCCGTACTGTACTGTGCGCATTTTGTACTAATAATTCAATAATATATAAATTATTTATGCGCTTACCTTTTATTATTGCCGTGCCTCCTCTCCTGACTTCTACTTCGCCAGTTTCCAGGAATACTACGGACATCCCAGCTTCCTGGATACGCCGTACTGAGATGAGGTTGGCCGGTATACTCTCGCTATAAAGAACATTGTTCAATTCTCCCTCGTAGCCCAAAGTAGTGTTGACTTCTATTTTCCCGACGTGTGTTGCTTCGATCGTCGTTCCTTTCTTCGCTACTGTTATTCGTGTAGGTTCCGTCAACTGTTTGTATTGGCTATAAAGACTTAAGTCATTTATGATGTGTTCCGTTGCACCTGAATCTAAGATGAAACGATATTGTAGTTCAGATTCGTCTTCATTGTTTAACATAAAAGCAAAAGATTCGCTATTGGTGGCAGTTGACGCACTTGCTTGATTATCAGCCTTTTTGGGTTGCTTTTGATATTGCAAGCTTTGTTTATAAAAATAGCAATCACGTTTCAAGTGATTTTTTCGCCCACAATGAAAACATTTTTGTACTTGTTTATGTTTTTTGAATGCAGGCTTATTTTTCGAAGTAAACTTCATTTTCTTTTTGACACTTTCGTTGGAACTTATAGTACGGAAATGAAGGGCTTTCATGCTAGTGTCTGTACCTTCTCTTAATAGGTATTCCTCATGTTCTAGCAGCATTCCCTTTACAAATGCTAAGGTAATCCTATCGTCGCTCATTGTTTTAATTGCAGCTTTCACTGGTGCATAACTCATTGGTAATGAGTTTAGTGTGTACCACACTTTAGTTATTTCGTTGACCTCCATGCCGCAAGCAGCCAAATCACGAACCAACTCATCAATTTCTGACATATGCTTTTTTAGCGGTGTGCCTGGTTTTAGTTTACAATTAAACAATCTATCCTGGAGACATAGCTGTGTCGAGATCTTCTTGCAAGCATATAGACCGTCGAATTTCTCCAAAATTTGTCGAGCTGTTGCACGACCTGGTGGCACTTGGGATATTACTGAGTCATCTAGAAATTCAATCAGTGTTCCTCTAGCAAATCTTTCCCATTTTGTCCACTCATCTGTGATTGGTGTTGGAGGATCTTCGGTCAGTACTTTGTTAGCACCTTCCTGCTCTATAATTTCTTGCAATCGGAATTTCCACATAAAATAGTTCTCTCCATCAAATAGTCTTAGATTTCGCTTAACCGCACTTCCACTATTTGCCATTATTATTAACTTTAATAATTTTATTGTTTCAAAAGTTTTAATTCACTCACTCGCGGTCAGACGCGATGTCTGGGCCCATAACCTTTTGTTAAAAGGTATGGTGGATCAGACTAAAAACGCGAGAAAATTCTGTGTAAACTTTATATTGCTCTTTTCAGTACAAAAGCTTCAATAGAACTAACTAACTGGCGGTGTTGGTACGTTATTTCATGCTCCGCAATTTGGGCTCACATATCAATAATTCGAAGAAAAATATAATGATATTTTTCTTCTCTGTAGAGCAAGAAGGCCATCCATTGATTTAGCGGATACATAAATTTTGTCCTTAGACTAAACATTCTGCGAATACATTTTTGCTATATACCAACAGTTACGTTTTACTTTAGAATGCAACTTTAGATTTGTATAGAAATTAATAATATAATATTTTAAATTATATTTTGTTGGTATTCGAAACTTCTGTTATATTCGTTCTTTTTTGTGCTAGCACCTATAAAATGTTCAGCTTTCAAGACGGTTATATTTCACTGACAATTAACAACAAAACACAACAAGCAGATACAAACAAATTAACGTATATTTGCCGTTTATTTTCAAAATATTCACAGCAATTAGTAATAACGATGAGTACACTTAAAATACAACAGATAAGTAAGTTGGTCTTACGCACTTTCACATAATATATTCCTTTCAATTTTACAAACTTTTTGCTGATATTTTGTGTAGAAAAAAATTGCGAGAAGTGCCCGAGTTTGCGTCACTGCCTCAATTGGAAATTAGCGAACAAGCCCGTTGTTCTGAAAACTTGCCATGGGATGCAATGAAAAAAGTTCACACTCTGGTGTCTGTACCATTTTGCATTCCAAACAGTGGGTATAATTATATAAACACATTTCAGGTTAGAGGTTAACTGGGTATATTTTTGTTTCCTTTTTAAATAAATACACATTGAGTTTAGTTTTATCTTATATAAACTCTACCTTATTTCACTAAATGTTTACTAAACTTGTGTTTGGATATTACTTATTTTTCTGGCACTCTCAATGAAACATTATTACTTCCACATCAAGATGAGTGTGGGAGCATTGTTTTGTCAAAAAAATTGCCTACTAAATTATCAGTAAACAAACGCTGAATTGAGAAATTCTGGAATTTTTTACTCATTTTTTACTCATCCATTGAAGCTGCGAATGTGAATAAGCATATTTAATATAAACATACAGTATTTAAATAATATTAAAATATTTACACAATACACATACACATAGTGTATATAATATATGATATTTATTTCAATTCATATTAGTTGTCTTCTAATGTTCTTGGCTAGACATTGTAGGTTAGAATTTCCACGTTCGAGTCGGTAAAAATGTCGAATTTTGTGGGTTGATGAACAAATAAGAAGTTCACATTTCTAGTAGCTGTAGAACATTAGGTCTCCTATATTAGGTACTCCTATAGAGGTAATTATTATTACGAAAAATATTCACTTCTATTGTTGACTTGTGATTTTATTTGTGCCATTTATCTTCCCTGCATATTTTGACCAATTTTTACGGCTTTTGCCGGCCGGTTGTGTGTTTGTAGCAGGTGCAGCGTCAATTAACTTTATTTAGATCAATTTTTCTGAAATAAATTTATACTTAGTTCAACACTAGTAAAAGAGCTTTTTTTAACTCAATTTTTCCATCTATTTTTTCTTCCAAGGCCATTTTTACGTTAGTAGCTCCGTTTTAGCTTAAAAGTTTGCATACTTAATTAGGACAAATAGCGGAATTTTGAATTTTTATACAACCAATTACATAAATTCTGCGAGGTCACGTGATGTTTTTTTTACTAAGCACCAGACAGATTTTAGCAATGGTAAGATTTTAGTAGATAAGGGTATTTGTATTATTCGGAGAGGCGGAGTCCCTTTTATTATGCTTAATTTGTAATATAAATATCGAGATAAATATATTGTTATGTAATATTAAATCATGTCCCATTTATAAAATAAAATGTGAGACATTACACATGCCCAGTTTTTGGTTAAGCTTCGCTATGATACTCGCTATAATACAGAACATTTCCAAGGTAGGTAGAAAAACTTAAAATAATAGTTATTTATGTACCAAGGCACTGAAGTTCAACTTTTTATGACTCATGTGGAGTTTAGTTGCTGAGGCCTCTGGCCGAGGCAAATAAACCACATGAGTCATAAAAAGAACTTCAGTGCCGAGGTACATATTATATTTTCTTGAAATCGGAAAAAAAAAAGTTTTATTAGGCAAGAAAATAATGATAAGGGATCACCCGTCCACGAACCGACTACGCGCGGCGTTGCTTGACTTTACCGATCGCTCTACCTAGGACAAGTATAATGATGTACGGCACCTTCTGACAGAAAAACCAAACTGCTGCTTCTTGTGCAGCCTACACAACAAATTTATTGATTTTCAAATTTACTAAAATATGTATACTGAAGGATTGCGCTTCTATAGGAAACAATTTCGCCATGTGTACGAAAAGTTAAATGAGCCTTTATCGGCCGGGTTTTGAATATTTGTTCCCTTTTGACTTATTGAAAAAATCGTACAATAATGGGCTATATTATTGTACGATTTCTGTGCTTTTAATGACGATTTTGGGACATTTTAATGCCGATTTCAAGAAAAATTTATATATTTAGCGTCTTAGACAAAACTTCTGTATTTAGAACCCTTATCTCTGTATAGCCACAGTAGTAGTCCCGGCATTTTTTTCAATTGATATCCTTTACCTGATATGCCATTAAAACATACTTTAATAAAAATAAAGTTTGAATATGATATCATAATTAGGCAAACAACCCTATTTTTGATGTTGGCATTTTTTTGTGACATTATAATATTGTTTTGGTGGACTTAAACTGTATATATACACTTTCCGTTAATTATTTTTATCATCCCCACCGCGCGGCTAAAACAGCTTTATCTCAATTTGCAGTTTCTGTGTTTAGTAACGCTTACATTTCGGTCGGTAACAGACGTATCTCTCTGATCCCAAGTTAACTTTGTGCAAGAGGTTTTTAACGTCGAACAATTTAGTTTAAACTTTTAAACTTACAGTTTTATATTTTTTGTTGTTAATATAAGTGGGAGTTGGAGTGTCTAATTTAAAAACATGGGGAAAGTGAAGCTCAGTTTCAGGTATACAGTTTTATTTTTATTTTCCTTCTTTAAAATAAATATATAAACTCTGAATTTTTACATTCAGTGTGTGGGCATTTGACAACAAAAGTTAAACTAGAAAGATTAAAAATACAATAGATATTGACATTTTCTTTGGAAAAAAAAATTAACAAACAAATTAAAACCGAGTTCAAAAATTTGCCCGTATGCACACTCCACTAAAAATTTTAAAAAATCACAAAAAATAACACCGACTTAACAAATTTGCCCGTATGCACATTTCAACTAAAATTTTAGAAATATTGTTCTTTCTAAATTGAATTATCTTTGGATTTGGTGACAGTGAAGGCAAGGAATTTAAATCTATTTAGATATGAATGCATCATATCCTACATACATCATAACTTACTGTCACCGACTCCAAAGATTACTCAATTTAGAAAGAGAAAAATATTTCTAAAATTTTAGTTGAAATGTGCAAATTTGTGAAGTCGGTTTTAATTTTTTTGTAAAAATTTTTTAATTTCTTATTTTTTAGTGAATTATTAAGAATTATCGAAATCTGTCCAATATTAAATTCCATCCCTTATTTTCCAGCCTTAGGGGTGGATTTTTTTCTTCAAATTTAAATGGGGCCACTCCTAAAGTAATCCCTTTCTAATAAAAAGAGAATCATAGAAATCAGTCCAATATGAAATTGCATCTCCTATTTTTACACCCTTAGGGGTGGAAATTTTTCTTTAAATTTAAATACCTCTAAGGTACTCCTTTTATAATAAAAAAAGAATCATCAAAATCGGTTCAATATGAAATTCCATCCCCTATTTGTCCACTCTTAGAGGTGGAATTTGTTCTTCAAATTTAAATGGGACCATTCTGTAGGTATACCCTTTCAAATAAAAAAATAGCTGTCCAAATCGGTTTACAAATGACGGAGTTCCACTGGTATACACGATTTTGATGAATTTTTGTGTCCGTAGGAGATTTTTTATCAGAAATCTGGCAACGTAGCTTTATTCAGCACCCCCCTGAAACCTCAATGCCCCAAGTTTTATTAATTTACTTCACCAACTAACATTTCTACAGGGCATTAAAGTTGGGAAAATTGATTTGCCTATTTTTGTTACAGAAAGGAGAAGAGCGACAAAATGGTCCAAGTAACTAGCAGCCCCATTGAGGAGAGGAAACCCAGTCCTCCTCAACCTCCCAGTCCAAACCAGTGCGATGATGACAAGAATCATTCTCACGGCGTTATGACTGATCAGGACATCAAAGAATTCATCAGGTAACTGATATTTTTTCTTAAAACTATAATAACTGTTACAAATTTCTTGGTTTGACTCTCTTTGCTCTACATCTACCTTCTTATCCTCATGATTTAATTTTATTTTCATTTCAGAAACTTCCAAAACTTACCATCTTGCACCGAGGACACCCTGCAAGTCTTACTGCAAATGCTGGCCACGGCCATAACTTTGGAGAAAAAACACTTGGCTTCCCAGATAGCTCATATAGTAGCATCTAAGATTGATAAACACAACGCTTTAACCATTTTGAGGAAGGTACCAACCAGGATGAATGAGGAGTGCAGAAATTTTGAACCATCAGCTCCCCCTGCCGTTGAGAGTGATAATCAAGAAGCCTTGGATGCTTGGGTAAGCAACCCTGCAACTCAGGGGAAAGTTTTCGAATCCCACAAACTTTCTTTTCAGGTGTCTGAGCTGACGGACAGTCTACGTCACAACTGTTTCGTGGAAATCGAAAGAAACGCAGATTTCGTGCTCCAGAAAGACGAGATCCTCACATTGAATAGACAGGATCTGGAGAAGGTATTATCCAGCGACACCCTGCGTATAACCTCGGAACTGGACGTATACAGGGTGATACTGAAATGGGCGCGTGCCGAGTGTAAAAGGAGAGCAGTGGACTTTGGTTCTACCAACGTCAGGGGTATTCTGAAGGAGCTGGTGTATTGTCCAAGGTGAGCAACCGTTATGAAATTTATAAATCCATTATATTTATAAATATAATTCTTTAGATATGGGCTGATGTCGGAGAAAGATTTCCTCTGCAGGACCGTAGAAGAGTTTAAAGGACCAGACAGAAGCGATGTCCTGGAAGAACAAGAAACTAAGAGGATTTTGTCGTATATAAAGAATCGCAGGAGATCTCACAACCCAGACGAGTTGCCACACAAAGCGTCGATGCCTAGAAAAACTCGAGCAGAGTCAAAAAGAGTTTTGGAAGGAGGCAAAAAAAGCGAGAAGCTCGTTTTGAATTTTTTGACTTGTTTTACCGCTGTGTTCGATTAAATAATATAGGACAAATATATGTATGAAACAACGATAATGGTAAATCAAATATATTTAATGAAATTTTGATGGAAAAATAAAAAAATAATACAATTTTAATGTTATATTATCAATGTTGTTGGTAGAGTTGCAGTGAAACTGTAGTGCTATATTTTTCCTATGTAGGTAAGGCTGAAAGCCGTTTTAGTATCTTATATAATGCTGTGCTAGAAAACAACTAACATCCCTTAAATGTGATTTTTTATGCTTCTTGATGTTAAGTTTATATTAAACTTTATTATAATCACTCGTGGTCAAAATTGTGGCATATTTTTAAATTTTGCCATATTTTTTAGCAAATATTTTTAACACTTAACCATTTCAATTAATTTCATTTTTTTAAATAAAAATAACATTTTTAAACATGCGACAATTTTGTACAGAGTGTATTAGTGTTAATTCATATGCAACAAAGCTACAAAATTAAATGATTAGAATTTATAGTAGCTTTGTGCCATGGATACTAAAATAAAGTAGCTATATGTTGCTCAAACGCAAAACTTTATTTTAGTTTTTTTATTCTGTGATTTGCAATTAGATTTAAGCCATATCATTCTAAATAGGCTGGGCCCATAGAATTGTTGTCGGATGAAATTTGTATTGTTGTTAGAACGGAATTGTCTAAGAAAATTATTATAAATTGGCATAGAAAAAATTGTGAAAAATGAATGTCAGGGTATAAGCCATTTACAGCTGTTAACTATTTAATTTTAGTGAATGTTGCCATATTTTTAATGTGTTATTATGCCTTATTTGATGTTTTTATATTTGTCACTCTGTGGAAAATATACAAAAATATATTTCGTTAAAAAATGCTGATTTTTGGTTGTTTTTGTCCCGTTATTAAATTCATTACCTGCAAAGAAAAATAATAGAACCAACAATTTTGTCTTTGCTGCCATAGGTATAGGAATGTACCTAATACTAGGTATACACTATCTCCTATCTGTCCATCTATTCTGTTTATTCTGTGGTTCTATGAATCATTTGTCTAAATTATTCTGGATCAATATTTTAGTAAAATTGAAAAAAAAACTTTTTAAAAACAAGCTAAGCTAAGTTAGGTTTTCGTTAAGATAATTCAATTCCAAATTGCGACAAGTTTTTGCAAATTGAAAAGCTTGTCGAGCGAAATGTTGATATAGGTACTAAATAATTTTATTGGACAGTGATTGGTTGATAAGCAAGTACCTACCTTATTGCCAAAGTATGCACTTTCTTCTTCACAATTCGCGCGACAAGCTTTTCAATTTGCAAAAACCTGTCGCAATTTGGAATTGAATTATCTTAACGCAAACCTAACTTATTTTATTCGTTTAAGTACATGACTTAAATAAAAGCTTGTTTTTAAAAAGGTTTTTTGTTTTCAATTTTATTTTGTGCTTTTTAGTACCTATTTGATTTCCATGTGAGGAGGGTGGTAAAAAAAATTAGTCCTCCATATTGAGGCGGCCGCCATATTGAATTTCGTCTGAAGTCATTCACCTTATTGTTTTCTACCCGTAGAGCCCTTTCATTTGATACCCATGCGGGTATCAAATAGGTAATCCGTCATCTTGGAGCGGCGGCCATTTTGAAAGTATTACAATATTGAGTATTGTATTGTCACCGGAACTAAAGGTGTGTGCAAAATTGTGGTTCTAATTCAGCTTGCAAGATTCGAACCACACATAAAAATACTAACAGGGCAAGTTAAAAAATAAAAGCTTGTAAAAATAAAAATAAATGAAGAACAAGATACTGGAATCTGCCCTTCCTAACAATATTTTTTACAAAAAGAAGTATTAAATCCTTATTTATTGATTAAATCAATGTTTTATTGGTGGCGCCACCTGCAGTTCAGTAGCCACAATTCTCTAGTACATAGACACGTTTCACACGGCTCCTATACAGCAAGCTAACCCAACCAATTGAAAAGCTTAGTTAGAGGATCGACAACACGTTATTTTCACTACTAGCACACAGATGGCGCCGGTCACATATTTCTAAATAAATATCTGAATATTGAATAAAATTATTATTTTCTGTAGATAGCATGATTATTCAAAATGTAATAATATAAAAAAACGGACTAATGCATTAACTTAAGTAACTAACAATTATTATTGTTTTGCACTGCAATACAATCAATAGAAATGTATTCTCAACAACAGCTACCTACTCCTCTACATTACATACATTAAAAGAAAGATAGTGGTAAAATCTAAGGCATTATTATGGTACCTAGACAATGTGGTGCAAGAAAATTTATCGCACATTGCAAAAATATTATAAAAGTGTGTTAGTAGCTAAAGTACCTACCTATAATCAATTATATTATTACAATAGCAGTTACCGAATTACAGAAATAGTTACCTACTAATGATATACAAGTTCACGCTTGACTGACATAACTTGAACAAGACACTATGACTAATAAACTTATGCCACTCATGTGGTGTTTACTCAGTTTTTACCTGCAATGAATAATATAAGAAATAAGATACCTATATCTATAGACGCACCTGACTAATGTTTGACAAACATTTTTATAGAAAATCTCCACCAGACACAAATTTGTCTGAAAATAATTCTCTTTTCAGATACCTACATCTAATAATGTAGATATAGATGATTTGTTTTATTAAATAGTTATTATTTAAAAATTAGTTGGTCCGTACAAAATAAACGAGATGGCTGCATATAATAACCTTGTACAGCTTTGTCCATCAACTCTTTTTTCAATGCTTCCAAGCAGCGCTATCTAGATACAATTACAGCCAATTAATTAGTAACAAAACCAAAAATAAAACAGGAAAAGCTGCTTCTGCCACTGCAGGAAACAAAGGAAACACACATAGTAATGCAGATAAACTGAGATAATTGTGCTGAATTTTAATTTTTAATGTGAAAAAGTGCGGATGTTGAGTCACCAACGCAACAAATAGACATTGCACTGGGAATTTTTAGATGCTTCGCAGTTAAAACTTTTTTTTATATAGGGTGATACAGTTTTTCTTCACTCACTTTATGATGGTTGATATGATTCACCCTGATATACCTACCTGCGTTTTATTTCAGGTTCACCCTGTTATTTCTCGAAATAACATTCTTGGAACTAGATAAAGGTCGAAAACCCCACGTCTTGTTTTTGTTTGGGATTATGCCATGTGAGCTTATTTAAATATCAACGCTATAAATTCCTTGATATTTTCTTTATTTTATTCCAAGTCAAAGGCTTTCTACATAAAGAACAGGCGAAATTGGGACAATGAAACGCTAAAGCTAGGTTGAATTAGAAATATTATAGGTATAATTTGTCATAAAACAATAATAAATAAGGCTCTTTTACATATAACATTTTTCACAGCAGTACCTTGAATCTACGGTCATAGCTTACCCTTATGTTGGGGTAAGCGGGGTAAGCTGTGGTTCCTCAGTCTGAGAATCGGAACACCATATATATCGCAAACCTATCTCTCAAATTATAACTGAATCACCGTGTAGGTACGGTGAAATTGTGTGGCAAAACAGCCTTGTGAGACAAAGGCTACTTATCTCCATGAAATATAACAATATTCCAGTATCCAAGATATACCATATTGTTACATTGAAATTGAAGCATAAACGACAAACACAAATATATCTTTAAGTTATGGAATGTGACTAATGAGAGCATTATCTTAATTGGAATCATTAGTTAATATTAATTTTAGTATATCTATTATGAAATGTTTATTGTATTTAATCCTTTTATTGAGCAATAATAGATATAATATTATGTTAAAAAAAATAACTTCAAAATATTGTCAGGAAACTGGGTTCAATAAGCACACTATATGAAGAAGAGATGAGTCTCTATCATTGATAGTTGACTGTTTGAAGAAGAAGCTTCAGTTGCAAGTTACCAAATCAAATGTTATTGTTTGAACACATGTCGCTTTTATCTAAGTTTATGTAATCGGGCTCACTAATCTTTCACTTTATTTACTGAAAAACCATTACTGGCACACTTGGACCATTCAGGCATGCCTTTCCATATCGAGACGCAACTGTATAAGGCGCCACAATAAAATGCATCGAAAGACAAATCAGTCATTGAAATTCTTCGGTGTTACCAGTATCAGAATTTTTAATGCAGTTTTCAAATAACACCACAATAGGCACCTATATATTCCGCTTGGGCGGAATATTATAAAAATTTTATTTAAATGCTTTAAAAAATAATAAAATAAAATTAGTAACCCACAATTGTTTTCAAAGACTACTAAACGTTGAAGCGCTTTTTCTCTGTTTTTGCTAATAAAGTTGTCTTGGTTAAAGTTCTTTTTATTACTAATTTCACAAAAATTGTTAATTTAGGACAATACCTACTGTAAATAAAGAATTCCAAATGAATAAATCCCATTTCTCAGCCTACTACGAAATTTTAATTTTTTCGAATTCACGCGCACCGCGACACAAAATTGCGTTTCTCATGAAAACAGTTAAGGTTTTCGTATTTTTACAAGAGACATTTTTTGTTCAAAATCGAATATAATTTAATATTCCGCTGTCTAAAATGCAGATTTTTCAACGACAAAAAAGTTTAAAACACTTTTGTTCGAAAGTAACGACGTAGCCAACGCCCTCTAGCGGCTAGAAGAAAGTTGATACAAAATTCATAATCGCCGTCCCAGAAAACATAAAAGTACCAATTTTCAACTCGATAGCATAAATGGAACCGAAAATACTATTTTTTTTTCTGTTTTTAAAAGAAAACTTTGACGCCCTGTATGTCGAAAACGAAGCGTTTTTGGACAAAATGTTATATGAAGAACCCCATTTATTTTTAAAAATACTACTCAAATTTTGAGTATGGCGGTTTAACTTCGACTCACCCTGTATATTACCAGGGTAGTTCGAGAACAGGTGCCTCGGCAATAAAATACGAAAACACTAACCTAACCTGGTATTAGTAGTAAAAACATATGAAGGAGACAGGGAAGATAGATATTGTAGTAAAAACAAGTGACTGCATGCTCACCTAATATAATATCACCAATACTTGCATGGTTTACACTGTTCGACGGCTGGCCACTTGTGCAGCGAAATGCGGTGGATAGGCATGGCATAATTTCACAGATCTTTGGATATATGTACTTGCGTAATTAGTTATAATGGATATGGCTTTTTAGAGACCTTTTGACAATGTTATATGGTGCATTAACCTTTATGTTGTGTTTGACAACAACCTTAAAAGTGAAATATTATGTTGTTTGTATAATATGTATACTTTTGAAAACTGCGTGACGCTTATGTCCTATATTCTTTTTGTGACGTCAATTAGAATATTTTATGCTGTTTCAAGTGACTTTAGAAATACTATAAGTACTTTTTTCTTTAATCGGAAGAAAATGTTTTATTAGGCAAAAAAATATTCATGTGAATAAATCATAGTAAAATCAACGTTAGCTAAATAACCAGTCATCAATAGGTAGTCGGTCATTTATATGGATATGTTTAACTATGTATAAAAAATAATAGAGTGTTACATGGTCAAATAGCACACATTATATGACACAATGGCTGTAATCTGCATTGTGCCAATGCCAAGGTAGCTGAATCCATTATTACACACATCATGCAGGAAGTTATTGTATACTACGAAATTCCGGTGTACTCTATAGTGTGTAATTTTTACAGTACACGATGGTAACGTGTAGATACCGTGCCATGAAATCTACCATAAAAAATAATAATTGTACACTTCTCGTTCAAGGTGAACGCAGAAATTTTGTAGTGGAAATTTTATCAAATTATTCGTATATCAAAGGAGTCAATATACCTACTGGTCAATATGGACCAGCGTCCATAGATATACTAATAAGTCCGGGCACTCGGCCTTGTGTATACAAACGTTTCCCTCTTGCCCTCTCCCGCTCCCCTCCTCATCGAGCCGATCGATATCTTATAATATAAGAAAATAAGCTATACAGTGTAGCTGTGAGCGGTTCGTTCGCATTCTACCGGGTGCGCGCAAAATATTACCGCAAAATATTACCGACCGACCGTGACTGTGTTGTATTATTTAGTGTTGCCTAGTAACGCTTTTTACTGCAGTGCGGATGGCTGTAAAACCAGTTCAAAAGACTATATTACCTTTTTTCATTTCCTAAAGACCCTGAAAGGTAAGATATTGAGTTTGAGGTACCTACCTACAAAAATTAAGACATTTTTATGTGACATTTGAATACTTAGGTATTCATTGAAGAATAATATAGATATATTATTAAAATATTGAAAATTTGAAGGCGCCAGCAATGGAAGAATGCCTTAGGGTTCATCGGAGAACATACATTTGCGAATATTCCACCTGAAGAGGCATATAAACAGTGACTATAGATAGTCACTGATTTAAACCAATAAGAATTTGCAAGGCACATTTTGATGATCAGTCATTCACTTCGTCCGGAAAACGTTTAGCAAAAACTGCTGTCCCCTCGGCTGTCCCATTAAGGTTATTGACAGAAGCTTATATGGTACTAACACGCATGCTTGTGTCTTGTGTCGGTACGTATGAGTAATATTTTGTTCTGTATTGCTTATGTCAGTTTAAATATCAAAATATTTACTACAGGATGAAAAAGTAGATATGATTCGTTTAACTCTTTGTCGTTAAATATTTATTTGTTATTTACGTTTTTGTCTGCTCTAAGTTTTGTTAGGCTTTATAAAAAATAAACGTAAAACATAAAAAATTGCATTTTTATTCATGTTACAACCAAAGTCTACAGATATACCTACTAATTAAGTAGATTCTGGTAATAGCTACCTTGTATTTTAATTTAAACGTACCTACCAAAAACTGAAGTACACTTACCTTACCTACACAAATAAAGTTGTACCAAAGTCTACAAATAGGTATACAATATTTTTGTAGACTTTGGTAAATAATGGAAGGTCAATATGAACCTGCCCCCGTATAACTAGCTTGACGGCTTTACGCCCGGTCGCAAAAAATTGTCGGCTTTTCCGAGAGATTAAAGGAGTGAGCCGACTTTAGTATTTCTAGACTTTACACCGACTTCCACTTGTACCAAAATCGTTAAATCTAGATCATAAAACTACTTTAAACAGGGTGTCCGACTTAAATCGTCGTAAAGTTTCAAAACCCAATTGTCTATGACTTTTTGCCTGAACCTAGACAATACCCCAGCAATTTACTACACACCGCATACCCTCATATTCGGCACGACCGCTCCACAAAAATGAGCCTCGAAATTCGAACCTGTCAACCAGACGCGTCGGTGTCACTTCCCAGAACACTTGGCGCCCTCGGCACACAAAAGGAGGTGAAAAGGGCAAACAATGGGGGCCCAAAAAGAATGGTCCCACTTGAGATCTGCGAAAGCCAGCAATCGAACAAAAACGAGCAGGTAGACGGGTTTGAATAGTCGGCATTTGTTTTGGTCAAGTGAACAGTGACCTTCACAATGGCGGCGTATCATAATATACATATATTTAACCGTTCGGAAAGGGCCTAGGACACGGGCGTAGCCAAGGGGGGGGTTTCGGGGGTTCAACCCCCCCCCCCCGAAATAAGCAAAATATTACCTAATATTATACCGAAAAAATACGAGGAGTGAAGAGTTAAATTATTATTACGTTTGAATATATGTAGTAATAGTAGCGCCTAGCGCCATCTTTTGACGAGAGGCAGACGCAGTTGCAGCCGAACTATTTTGTATTGTAGGGACACTTTGCGTTGTTTCTCGATTATTCGCCACGCCCCTCGGTCGAAATGAGCGGAACTTTGTGGAAGTTCGTGGAAGTTTCTGGACGGCTACTGGGCTGCTATATAAGCGGCGCCGCGGCGCGTGACCGCGCTTACGGCAGTATTGTTCCATGCGAACTCGAAGCGAATAAAAGTGAAAAGTGGTGAACGAATAGTGAAGAGAATTAAGTGTACCGTGTAAGTGAGTAATTTTAGTGCGCTGTTATTCGATGACCTTGTTAAGGATAGATACGTGAATCATTATTACTGTCGAAAAATGGAGGGGAAAAAAAGGAAGGGTGATAAACTTATGGTATGGACTACTGGAAAAAGTGGTGTAGTCAAGGTCAAGGGGTTTCTAATAAAGAAACAAATTTGGATTTAGCTATCAAAGCTTCAGCTACCTTGCATGCTGATAAGAAGACTGCCTACCCCGAAATCTAGTTTGGAATGCCTAGATATGTGCGATAAAAACCTTTATCCTAATATTTACACATTACTACAAATCTTGGCTACCATTCCTGTATCCACTGCTACCCCAGAAAGGTCTGTCTCGAGCCTAAGGAGACTGAAAAACTATTTACGAAACACTACAAGTGAAAACAGACTTAATGGTTTGGCTCTAATGAACATTCACTATGGAACAGAAATTCATGCAGATGAAGTAGTGGATATATTTAAAAGAAAAAGCCGAAGATTTCTTCTTTAATGGTTTTAGATTTAGCGCAGAGGAACGAAATTAATTTATCCATTTCATTTAAAGTTAAGAACTTTATAAATATGTCGTAGTTTTTCGGATGAATATATAGATATTAAATTTCATGTAAGTATATTTTTGTTGTTTTATTTACTTCTCAAACTAAACCGCCCCCAAAACTAAATCCTGGCTACGCCCGTGGCCTAGGAGGGAATTTGGTGTTGGTGCTTTTTGCGAAACAAAGAGAAGAGGAATGAAAATAACCTCTTTTTGATTTTTTTTTCAATTCTTCCTACTTCCATAGGGATGAGGAATGAGGTGTTGTGATCTAGTCTCGGTCATCTCTGAATTGCTTACAGGAAGATTGCTTGGTAGGTATACAGGGTGATTAAAACATAACGCTGTTTCCATTGGCACGAACTTATGTAGCTATATTTTTTGTGTTAAGAATTTTCTTAAAACAATAATTAGGCGCTGAAAAGGGGCCACATCTCCAATATTATTTTCTGGAATAAAATCGTTTGATCTTAGGTAATGTAAAAAGGAACATCAGATCCCTTATTAGAAGCCTACATTTTCATTTCATTTTTCTTTGCCATTTTCTCGTCTGAAGTTACATTATGCGTGGGTCTATCTGATGAAATGAAATTAATTTTTATTATACTTCTTTGAAAACACCTTATTTTCATCTATTTTAGCAATAATGAAAGATGGGGGTTTTTCGGGCTAGCGCACGGAAACAGCGCATGGAAAAACTTTCCGTGCGCTGAATAAAAATACCGAATATAGATATGGCTTTAAAATAGAAATATACAGCAAACTAAACTAAATTTAATAAACTCTATATGCTCTCTGATATTTAACATGTACCTATTTTGTATTTTAATTCGTAAGTGTTTAAATATTTAGATACATTCATGTAATATTTTTGACGTTTTATTCACCTTATCTGACAATAACTAATTTACAACAAAGCACCTTTGAAATAATTTGAGAGTAACCATGGAAACGCATCATACATACCAAACACTATATTGTCTGCATTGTTTATTTTTTGTCAATTAAATTTATTATAATATGCCGATAAAATGTTTTAAGTTTCCGTTTTCAAAGAAGTATAATATAAAATATCGTTCATTACACGTCCAGAAATAGATTTTTCCTTGCTTGCATGACTTCCCGTGTTCGGCTGCGCCTCACACGGGAATTTGTCACGCGCGTACGGAAAAATCTTTATTTCCAGACTCGTAATGAAATGTACTATTCCATGACAATTTTGATTTTTTCCGAGATTCAATAATTCAAAGGACGATTTTGTGCAAACTACTAGAGCAAACATATATAACATATGTAACTAATATGTCCTTGAAACGAGAAAAATGCGTAGATTTCGAAATCGAGAAATATACCTACAGGGCGTTCCATCTAAAAAACCGACGTTTAGTCTATATCTCCAAAAAAGCGACATTCATTTGTTTTTTTTTAATGCATACCACTGAAATCGCAAGAAAATTTTGTACATTTTTTCTATAATTAAAAACAAAAAAGTTAAGGGGGTAGAATATTATATGAATAACCCTGTACAGGGTGGGCCAAATTGGACACTTTTAAAGGTAAACTCCTATTTTTGACGGAGATAAACGAAAACTGATAGGACTGACAGGACGTTTTTCGACAATGTGCGTTTTCGAAAAGTGGCCGTAACTTTTTTCGGGTTGAAAATTTTGTGTTTCTGTAAAAACCATCTTAAAGCATTTTTTACGTAGAATCCAATGCTGCTACTACATTTTTTTCTAGTCAATGGTTTAAGAGTTACGGATAAAACATATTATTTTTTAAAAGGAACACCCTGTATATTTTTGCATTTTTTAATAGAGCAAAAAATTTCCATTCCAAAAATATATAACACTTAATGATTTACTTAAGTACATAGTTATCAATTACTAATAGCTTTTATGATTTCATATGTGTATGTGTATAATTGGAAGCACGCCCTTTCAACAAGTAGGCTTTGGACGGTGAGACAATGAAACAACCGTGGAAAAATGTTTACTGTTACCTACCTGTCAAATTTTCAGTTAGGCTGTTTAGGCAGGGTAAAGATTTTTCTATTTTTGTGTAATTTATAAACTTTATAACATACCTACAATGAAATTTGAAAGTTATTGAAAATAGGATATGAGATGCAACGAGCAATTATTTATACTAGGAGCTTTACAGAAACACAAAATATTCAACCCGAAAAAAGTTACGGCCACTTTTCGAAACCGCACATTTTCGGAAAACGCCCTGTAACTCAAGAACGGTGACAGGTATCGCTTTGCGGTTTTCGCCATTAAGTTTATCATAAAAAATGAGCCTCAGACACAGATATCAGTTTTCGTCTATCTCCGTCAAAAATAGGAGTTTCCCTTTAAAAGTGTCCAATTTGGCCCACCCTGTACAAGATACAATTCGAGGATTATCAAGAATTATTGTCCAAAGCGTTCAAAGTGGACTATTCAAAAAAACCTCTTCGGTATCTGCATACCCAGTAGTAGTCTCGACGTCAGACCAGCTTGTACTTTTTTGTTAGTGTATCGTGATCGTAACTAGATACTTTAAATTCCTTGGAAGGAGAGATTCCTATCTAATTCTATACCACTCACAAAATTATACCCCTCAAGTGTAGACCCGAAATTCCAACAAATAAAGACCACCTGACTGACATTCACATAAATATATAAAAGTGTTTTAAGTGGCTGGATCCCTTCCCTATGGAGATAATTACAGCCCTTTTGTTGGTTGTTTTTTTTGTTCCTTCTCTTGCCTTCGACACATAAGCTATTCAGGTCAAAATTTCTATTCGAGAGAACTACCGGTCAAGTAAAGTTTGGACCCCGATTATTTCCCTCATACTGCTTGCATCCAATAAGGTAGCTACTTCCATAAAAATCCAACCAATCATATGCCCCTGCTAGCGATAATTAATTATTGCACTTGGGTAAAAGCGAAGCTGTAACGCACTTGTGCAATTATCACTTCGTTGCTTAGCAACCGCGAATCTGTTCGATACAAACACGTACTTGTTAAAATTGGTGTGTTTTACAACAATGTTCTAAATTATGCAGCTTATAAATTATGTTGCGGTATTATTAAGCTTTGTATCAATGAATTTATATGACTTTTACATTGCTAAATTGTTGTTATTAGACCTCCGTCTCCGTTTAAATACATGCCACACATTCAGAAAATAAACCAACGCTAACAGGGTGTAGGTATAATCGCATTGGCCTTGGATATCCAAGCGTCATGTTTGTTTACTCGAACGCTACAGTCGAAGCTGTCAATAAACTGGTTCCAAATGAGTCGTTTTGGAAATGTAAACATAGAAAAAATTAATACAGAAATTATTAAATCGTATTCGTGAAATAATCTCGACAAATATCACTCGTGCCGGAAATTTTTCTAAATAATTTTATTCTCAAGCGGTATTTTGCCCATTAGCAAAACCACTCGTACAAATTGGGCTTTTATTTTCAGAGATAAAATCCCTCGAGCTTCGCTCTGGGAATTGTATCAGAAAATAAAAGACCATATACTCGTGATCTTTCTAGGCAAAATAGCGCGTTCGAAAAAATGATCGATAAAATTTCCGGCACTTGTGATATTACATACGATTATTTTCCTCATACTGCTTGCATCCAATAAGGTAGCTCCTTCCATAAAAATCCAACCAATGATATGCCTCTGCTAGCGATAATTTGCACTAGTGCAATTACCGGTAATTGCACTTGTGCAAATTATCACTTCGTTGCTTAGCAACCGCGAATCTGTTGGATACAAACACGTGTGTGTGTTCCACACTGTTCTAAATTATGCAATTGTATCAATGAATTTATATAACTTATACATTACTAAATTTTTGTTATTAGACCTCCGTCTCCGTTTAAATTTATGACACATTCAGAAAATAAACCAACGCTGACAGGATGTAGGTATAATCGCATTTGCCTTGGATATCCAAGCGTCATGTTTGTTTACTCGAACGCTACAGTCGAAGCTGTCAATAAACTCGTTCAAAATGAATCGTTTTGGAAATGTAAACATAGAAAAAATTAATACAGAAATTATTAAATCGTATTCGTGAAATAAAACGGAAACTTTCCCGGCTTCCATTGCCCATCTCTAGATATTACATACGATAATATTTCGTTGTCGATAATGTTCGTGCCGCTACTACATGTTTCCCGCTCGTAATTTACTATTATTGTGCAACGCGCGCAGAGCGAACAACACAAAGAAAAGACACGAGCGAATTATCGCGTGTGACTCAGCGCCGGACGGGACCGACACGGCCGTCTGCGATCGCACGAGGATAGTAGTAAGCGCGTACGCGTAGTAGGCGTAGTACGCCCGCGGGAAAACAGGCGACGATCGCATCGCAGCTGGCCGCGTCGTCGCTACCGCGAGCGCGCGCCCGTCTTTTGTTTTCGGAGGCGGCTAGATCGTCGGTGGCGACGGACAAGGCTGTTGTTGCGTCGGAGGTAACCGGACCAAAATAAATGAATGTCTACAGTGTCCTCCGAAAAGTTCGCACCATAGGGAAAAGGTGAAAAATGACCCACTCAAACGTGGTCATGTGACTTTCGTTATCTGTCAAAAATGACATTTAAAAAATACAGGGTGAGTCACATCTAAAGGCAGAGCCGAAAACACAAGGTAGAACTCGCTAAAATAAGCACATATGCTTAATAAATATTAGGTCAAAAACGCTTGGTTAATATATTATATTTTTTTAATTTCTTTCGAGCCCATTTAGGAATTCCAACCAAATTTGGTACACATTATGCATTGGAGGGTTGCCATTTTGTGCAATAATTTGACTCCGTTCAGATGACCAGCGGCGTAGATACAAATAGTTACTGTAAAGAATTGTAAAAAAAATTAGTGCGGTCCTGTGCAAAACCAGAATTTTGAATTCAATTTGGAAGAAAAAGCGCCTCTTGGTATTTTTTTATATATTTATATTTCTTCGTAATTTCGGATTTTTTAAACTAGTGCCAAGCCAAGGCAATTATTAAAATAAAATTATTTGTATCTACGCCGCTGGTCATCTAAACAGGGCCAAATTTTGCAAAAAATGACAACCCATAATATGTACCAAATTTGGTTGGAATTCCTAAACGGTCTCGAAAGAAATTAAAATATATATATATATATATATATATATATATATATATATATACATGTTATTTTTGGAAAAGTTTCAACACGCTGTATATGGAGAACCAAGCGTTTTTGAGCTAATGTTTATTAAGCATATGTGCTTATTTTAGCGAATTCTACCTTGTTTTTTCGGCGCTGCCTTTAGATGTGACTCACCAAGTATATTGCCAAAAATGGGAATATGAAAAAGTTTTACTTGAAAAAGTTGTTTGTTTTTCAGTTTTACGTAAGTGTACCAAATTGGAACGCTCTACTAAAATATTTAGTTTTTTGACAATTTTTAATAGGTATTTATGAAATTTCTGAAAATTTTAAAAACTCGAAACTTCGTAAAAACTACCTATTTTATATCACTAGCTTTATCATTCTATTAATTTTTTATTACTAATTAACGATAAGAATAGGTATTTTTCAAAAGAAAATGTTATTTACGCTTTAAAATTCTGTTATGTTTGTTGCAAAGTTGTTGTACCGTCTAGCATTTGCATAAACGGGGTATAAATTTAGTTACATTATGTTTCCCAGTTCTAAATTGATGCCAAAATAATAATAAATTAAAATATCATCAAACTATTTTACGTATCTAAGCAAAATTCTTGACTTTTATGGAACAAATAATTATTACCTTTAAGTTTAATTTCACATTAATCGAAATTGATGAGTAGGCCATGGAGAGAATAGAAGCAATTGTTTTTATTTGACAGTTGTTTTTATTTGACAGTTTGATAACTGTCAAATAAAAACAATTGCTTTTATTCTCTCCATGGCCTACTCATCAATATCGATTAATTTGAAATTAAACTTAAAGGTAATAATTTTATTTGTTCCATAAAAGTCAAGAATTTTGCTTAGATACGTAAAATAGTTTGATGATATTTTAATTTATTATTATTTTGGCATCAATTTAGAACTGGGAAACGTAATGTAACCTAATTTATACCCCAAATGCTAGACAGCACATCAACTTTGCAACAAACATAACAGAATTTTAAAGCGTAAATATCACTTTCTTTTGAAAAATACCTATTCTTATCGGTAATTAAATTAGTAATAAAGAATTAATAGAATGATAAATATAGTGATATAAAATAGTTTTTACGAAGTTTCGAGTTTTTAATATTTTCAGAAATTTCATAAATATTAAAAATTTGCAAAAAACTAAATATTTTAGTAGAGCGTTCAAATTTGGTACACTTACGTAAAATTGAAAAAAAAACTTTTTCAAGTAAAACTTTGTGATATTTTAACAACTAAACCCATTTTTGGCGATATATTTTTTTAAATCTCATTTTTGACAGATAACGAAACTCACATGACCACGTTTGAGTGGGTCGTTTCTTATCTTTTTTAAACCCCAAAATTAAATTTCAAAATAAAACGTTAATTAAAAATTTCCCCCCTATGGTGCGAACTTTTTGGAGGACACTAACTTACCAGTGCCGGAATGATTTATCAAATTGTAATCTATAAAAATCAATTTGGCGCGTTTATTGATGATTCTTAATATGGAATAAGTAGGGGAGACATCGCTGGAAATAATTACCAACAGCCGAAATCAAATCTGCAATATATTTTTTTGTAAACAATATTTTAAAATTTATATATTTTTATCCAGTAGCTGACATACTTTGTTAATTTTGGCTAGACCCTTAGCCTGAATCTAATAAGCCCAAAACCTGACACCCTATAAAAATTGTCACAGCAATTTTTAAAAAGGAAAACACAAGTGATTATTAGTATACTAAAATCGAGCAATCCGTACGCCTGGCGTAAATAAAACCACGTGTTCAATGACGATCCGCGATTGGTCGGAAAGCTAAAAAATTTCACCCGACTCGGCAACAGGGACGTACTCGATCGCAAAAGTGTAGTTACGCGGTTTTATCTTGTTGTTTTCAGCTATTTAGACACTGCCACAAATAATTTTATTTTAATTAAGCCAATAATTCTTTTCCGAAATATTTTGATGTAAACAATTGTAAAACTAAAATTAAATAAAGGTCGTGCCTCAGTGCGGCCCTGGCGAATATTTCAACGCACGTGCTCTTGTTTACGCCAGGCGTAAGAGTTGCTCGATTTTAGTATAGAAATGTTTATTTATTCATTCGTTCTGATTTCAGGAACATATAGTAACTTATTCTTGAGTAGAAAACTTTGGGTTTCCAACTTTGGAAATTATTATTTGTTCATATTAATTATGTCACAGTTGTTTTTAAAAATAATGTTCGCTTTTATTTACCTATTTCTTTTATTTTTCTATGATAATATTGATTCTCGTAAAAATATATTCCCATTTTATTTAGCTCCAACTGTTTTTTGTCATTGAATATTTTCTATCGGTTTTTTATTTATTGTCCTTCTCTTCCCCATTACACACTATTTTTTACAACGCTGCACTAAATAATTTCCCTAAGAAACTACAATGAATAATATAACCTCTATAAATTGAAAATTAAGTAAAAATAGAGAAACCAAAATGACTAACTTAGGAACATACATACCTAACTCATAACTGTGACTTCTACCAAGATAAACATTTTAATAGAAAGGATTCATATCTGCTTATTACCATATTTTTTAATTAAATAAAACGTGTCAGGTTTGGGAAATGTGTCAGGCACTGGTGCGTTTACGTTAATTTTTAAATTAATTAATTTACAAATTTATAAACATTTCTTTAAGACCGAATATTTTAGGATCAAACTGTCATTACAGAAGAATAGTTATTTATGCACCAAAGCACTGAAGTTCAACTTTTTATGACGCATGTGGAATTTAGTTGCCGAGGCCTTTGGCCGAGGCAAATAAACCACATGAGTCAAGACCTACATCAGTACCGATTTCCAAGTTTTTAATTACGATTTTGAGACACCTCTATGCCAATTTCAAGAACAGTTTAATTTTGAATTATTCTATTCTTGTTTTATTTTTTAGGGTTTTAATCACATTTCATAACATTACTTGCATCAAAAATTAGTAACTAAACATTTTGATTATATGTCTTTTATTTGAAAACTATGATAAATTGAAGAAAGTTAAATATATGCATTCTACTAACCCTCTATGTTTTGACACTCTCTATATAGCCAGACTAGCCCGTTGAAATCTGCACCTTATCAGTACCAACAAGCAGAACACATTTTACAAGATTTAAATGATACACGATACTATTTTAAGATAGACAGCTTGTGCTCATGCGTAGCCAACACTGTTCATATTATTTGTCCAACCCAGGATATTTACCCCGTTCGGGACATAAAAAATGTGCATAATGCATCGCATTCATCAAACTGCGGACAACCTTGAGTTTAGCATAAAAATAAAAAACGTCTGTATATACTCTCGCGAAAATTTGAATTTGCCTCGTTGTCAACCTTTTGTTGTGAACAAGAACGTGCGGTCGTATTACGTTTCTAAAAAAATAAATTCTAGACGGTTTTGGATTTCCAAACGTGGTGTTAGCATAGCTTAAAGAATAAAATGGTGTTAGACAAAACAAAAACCCACAAGAGCACGGGCGTAGCCAGGATTTAGTTTTGGGGGGGGGGGGGGGGGGTTAGTTTGAGAAGTAAATAAAACAACAAAAATATACTTACATGAAATTTAATATCTATATATTCATCCGAAAAACTACGACATATTTATAAAGTTTTTAACTTTAAATGAAATGGATAAATTAATTTCGTTCCTCTGCGCTAAATCTAAAACCATTAAAGAAGAAATCTTCGGCTTTTTCTTTTAAATATATCCACTACTTCATCTGCATGAATTTCTGTTCCATAGTGAATGTTCATTAGAGCCAAACCATTAAGTCTGTTTTCACTTGTAGTGTTTCGTAAATAGTTTTTCAGTCGCCTTAGGCTCGAGAAAGACCTTTCTGGGGTAGCAGTGGATACAGGAATGGTAGCCAAGATTTGTACTAATGTGTAAATATTGGATAAAGGTTTTTATCGCACATATCTAGGCATTCCAAACTAGATTTCGGGGTAGGCAGTCTTCTTATCAGCATGCAAGGTAGCTGAAGCTTTGATAGCTAAATCCAAATTTGTTTCTTTATTAGAAACCCCTTGACCTTGACTACACCACTTTTTCCAGTAGTCCATACCTTTAAGTTTATCACCCTTCCTTTTTTTCCCCTCCATTTTTCGACAGTAATAATGATTCACGTATTTATCCTTAACAAGGTCATCGAATAACAGCGCACTAAAATTACTCACTTACACGGTACACTTAATTCTCTTCACTATTCGTTCACCACTTTTCACTTTTATTCGCTTCGAGTTCGCATGGAACAATACTGCCGTAAGCGCGGTCACGCGCCGCGGCGCCGCTTATATAGCAGCCCAGTAGCCGTCCAGAAACTTCCACGAACTTCCACAAAGTTCCGCTCATTTCGACCGAGGGGCGTGGCGAATAATCGAGAAACAACGCAAAGTGTCCCTACAATACAAAATAGTTCGGCTGCAACTGCGTCTGCCTCTCGTCAAAAGATGGCGCTAGGCGCTACTATTACTACATATATTCAAACGTAATAATAATTTAACTCTTCACTCCTCGTATTTTTTCGGTATAATATTAGGTAATATTTTGCTTATTTCGGGGGGGGGTTTGAACCCCCGAAACCCCCCCCCTTGGCTACGCCCGTGGTTTTGGATTTCCAAACGTGGTGTTAGCATAGCTTAAAGAATAAAATGGTGTTAGACAAAACAAAAAACCCACAAGAGTGTTATTGTTGTAGAGAATATTCACACAAAAGTTTATTTATCCGCCTTAACAATACCTAATAGCGTTCGGCAGTGGCGCACCCAGGGGGGGGGAGGCAGGGGGCCTCGCCCCCCCCCAGACCTCTCATATTTTAAAAAATTCTCGAGGGTGGTATCGTAGATGTACTGTCGGCAATTATTTTCCCAATCCGAGACCTGGCCTGGAAATTTCTTTTAACCATAAAATATCTTTTTTATTATACTTCTTTGAAAACACCTTATTTTCATCTGTTTTAGCAATAATGAAAGATGGGGTTTTTCGGGCTAGCGCACGGAAACAGCGCATGGAAAAACTTTCCGTGCGCTGAATAAAAATACCGAATATATGGCTTTAAAATAGAAATATACAGCAAAGTAAACTAAATTTAAGAAACTCTATATGCTCTCTGATATTTAACATATACCTATTTTGTATTTTAATTCGTAAGTGTTTCAATATTTAGATACATTCATGTAATATTTTTGACGTTTTATTCACCTTATCTGACAATAACTAATTTACAACAAAGCACCTTTGAAATAATTTGAGAGTAACCATGGAAACGCATCATACATACCAAACACTATATTGTCTGCATTGTTTATTTTTTGTCAATTAAATTTATTATAATATGCCGATAAAATGTTTTAAGTTTCCGTTTTCAAAGAAGTATAATAAAAAATATCGTTCATTACACGTCCAGAAATAGATTTTTCCAGACTCGTAATGAAATATACTATTATGCAATACGTCAAACTTTATAAGTTTCCCCGCCCCCAATCATATTTTCTGGGTGCGCCACTGATCCCGGGTATAATAAACCATGTTTTTTTTTTAATTTTCTTTAAGAAATGTAATGTGAAAATATAATGTATAATATTAATTGCTAAAGTAAAGGTGAATATTAGTTAACATTTAGTGATTATTTATATGAGAGGGAGAATAGTGTAGCAAGAAGAGACAATCAATGCCGTTAGCAATATGTCGCCAAATTTGTTTCTCTCTAAGAAACACTTTGGTGTGCGCGGTAGACGATTGTTTATTAATTTAAAAAGCCATTTCCTGAATGAGTTTGTCCAAACGGCTACCGAGAATCGCCGAATTGCAAATCCTAGAAAACAGCACACGGTCTCAGAGCCTATTTTTAGTGTTCATTTATCATAACGGTAATAAAATTTTATTCGAACAATTAAACGTTTAATCGAAACACGGGTTCGGTATTACACGTGGCCAAAAACAACGGCACAAAAAAAACTTACCGATAGGACAAGAAATAACTTGACTATTTTTTTGTTATGGTTTTGGTTGTATATAATAATAATACTGAAAAAAACACAGTTTTTGTTATTGGTTTACAAAGGTTTTTAGTTATTTAAAATTTCGATTTTTATCCATTTGTTTCTAAAACGCCTTTTACATGGAAAAGAGTGCATAATACTTAGACAAGGAAAGAGGGAGGTCACCGCGCTTGTCTTCCCTGCCTTGTATAGATTTTGTTACGTCGTTGTGAACGGCAGCCATTTTATATGTGGCAGACAAAGCGAGTACGTTGTGAGTTAATTTCGAGAATTTGTTAATTAAAAGTAACAGTGATTAAGGGGAAAATATACTCTTACGATGGTGTATTGTTCAGCATTTGGTTGCAAAAGAAGAAGTGAAAAACAAGAGCCCGGGATTTCGTTTCACAGGTAAATATTTAGCAAGCTACTGTTCAAAGATGCCCTAAAACTTTATTTTTTCTCAATATAACTTCTTCAAATTCCTTCTTATTTTAGTATGATAAAGTGCAATGTTTTGTTTGTAAATAGGACCAATATGATTATTTTTTAACATCGTTTTTATTGAAAATTTCTTAATTGATTATGATAATTTCATAAAATATAGGCTGATTTCTATGGGCGTATATTATTTATTTTATTTTGATTGATTCGAAATCGCCGCAAATAAATATATTGCAGCACTTGACACTAGCTTTACATTTGGGAAATTGCCTGCAAATATTCTTGTGATATTGTGATATTGGCTAAGAACGCGTTTCATGCTACGCCACTGGCCTGTCGATACTTTATCTAGATACTTTGGTAATTTCTTAGATAATGTTTTTTAATGTTCATTCTGGATGTAATTCCTTTTTTATTATTATTTATGGAAAAAACATTAAAGTAAATATACAATTTTTTGACAGATATCATTCAAATTTTCAAACAAAAATTCGGTAATGTCAACATAACAAAAAGACTACCTACAAGACCTACTGAAGCAATTTATTGTTTTCTTTCTATGTTTGCCTGTCATCTGTGAATTGTCAAGAAGTAATAACGAAAAGCAAAGCCCAGTGCGCACGGATGAGACTCCACTATAGGCGACTGAATTTAAGATGCCAACGCCCCGACGGGCACTATGTGAACTAACTATATGGGCCATTGTCACCTCTAGCTTTGGGCACACTTTGGGTTTACACTGCGTTGTTCTTTGTTCTTGTTCATTGTTCTTGTTATTTTGTGGTCGTCTTTATAAAGTTATTTGGTTATTTGGTAAAAGTTCCCCGCGACAATCGGCGCGCGCCGATTGTGGGGCGAAAACAGCGGCCGGGCCGGACGTAAACACGGCACAAATCTTTCAAAATTTCGGATTTTCCGCGGGTTTCCGCGAAGTTTCGATGTTGCAAAAGGTGCAAAATAGTGTGGTGATCAGTTTGAGCTGCATATAGTAAAAATTCATCCGGATTATAACCACAAATATCGCCAGGAAAAGTGAGGTGTCAAAGGAAATTTGAAAATTCATTTTCTCGGAAACTACGCCCGAGCACCAAAAACTAAGGTCAGATTCGTGTTCAGGGACCCCGAAAATAGGGGGTAGCCAAAATTTAAAAAAAATCGGAGCAGACATACACCGCGGGAAACTGTACTTACCGGTTATTATAAAGTTTAAACATTATTGTTTATGATTTATGTAATTGCAAAGGCAACAGGCAACTAAAAATGAACTAAAAGCAGAATTCGAAATAGAGAACTTTGTTGGTTAAATTAAACTGATTCGAAACTTGTTCCATCTCGAAAATGTTTTCAGGAACAAAAAATGTTTAGGTTAGGACCTCGACGATCGAATCAAGACGGTTTTTCGTCCGAATCTCGCACTAAAACTTCGTAATTATACTGCATAACACTTTAGCATGTTAAAATTCCACTTCTGATAACTGTGGGAGGCCTTTTGGGCGTGGTAATCATAATAAAAATCACATTTTACTTGCTTTATTTCATTTTCTAACAACTCTTCTCTCTTTTTTTGGCACAAGCATGGCGGGAATATCTAAACATTTGAATTCAACTGTTGTTATTTACCACATTATTATAATAGTCAACTTTAGAAAATAAAGCTTTTTTTGACTGATTTTGAACAAAACAGAAAACATAATATACGGATCAACAAAATGGCATGGCCCATATACTTAGTTTAGCATTGAGCCTACAGGGGGCGTATTTCTTATACAGGGTGTTCGAAAAATAGACGGAGATATTTTAGAGGGTGATTCCCTGTTAAGAAATATGAAAAAAAGTTTCTATAAACATGGGTCCGGAAATGCAGAGTTTTCAAGATACAGGATGTTAAATAAAAAAAAATAAAACATGAAATTATTAATGTCTTAAAAATTATTTACTCGATTCTGTTGAAATTTGGCAATGTTATTTGTTGTATTAAGAGGCTAATTTCGCCCTAACTAGATTAAATTTATTAAGTCCAGTGGCGTCCCGGGGGCACCTTAGCGAATATTATTATCAAAAAAATGTACGCCACTACCTTTTTTGTAACTTTAATATTTTTTGTTTGATTAAGCATCTAAAAATACAACTTCTTTCCCTCTTGTATTGTTTTCCTATCTCACTTCGTTTTCGAGAAAAAAAAATAAAAACCGTTTTATTGCATGTCACTGGACAAAATGGGTTGTAGTGTACTTTATGTTATGATATTGGAAAAGTTGCAATAACACTCTTTCCTAGAAATGCTTTTGATTATTTGTTTTCCAAGGCACTTGTGATTTCTTTTGCAAAAATTGATAAACCAATTTTGTCCAGTGACATGCAATATATTTAACATCCTGTATCTTGAAAACTCTGCATTTCCGGACCCATGTTTATAGAAACTTTTTTTCATATTTCTTAACAGGGAATCACCCTCTAAAATATCTCCGTCTATTTTTCGAACACCCTGTATTCAATCGCGTATAGGAAGTATCAAGTGTCAAAAATGACGTGCCAGTTTCGGAGTGAATGAGACGTAAAAGAGCAAAGAACAAAGTGATAAATAAATGAACTGCTGCAGACTTGGCACTTGGTAGAGCGTATTTACGCGACGTACCGAGCATTTTGTTTGTGGGACAGGACGGGATGCACGATGGGGAAAATTTCATAAATTACTATTGTTATTTAAACCACCAAAATACAATTACAAAATCATTAAAAGTTATGGACGATTTTATGAAGGCTATAAGTAAGCAATATTTTGAGAGATAAATATTTTGACGGTTTTTTTTTGTTCTCGTGTTATAGCATCTATTTTGTGGCGATTATATTTATTCACCACATTATACGCAGCGATTCCATTTATTGTGGTTACATTGCGGGGTATGTGCGGTATTTCCTGTTTTCTTTGGACACGACCAGCGCACTGTCCTTAATCTGGAAGTCCTATTTATATCTAAGTGTTAGAATTATTATAATGTACACGCATCACGCACTATGGGCAATAAATTTTATTTGCGTTGGGCTTCTACACACGCAACTGTTTAGCACAAAAATAATACGGGTAGCTGTTTGTCTGACCAGGGTCTGACTAATACGAGATTCCCAGTGGCTTGTAATTCTGAACTAATTCTTTCAGAAGTTTTAAAAATTGTGTTTTTACCTTTCGTGGATCTTTATAAATTTCCTTAAATTAAGTAGCAAAATAAATTTACAGAATATACTGATCGCGATCCGATCTAAAATATGCAGGAAACTCGACTGAGGGAAGAGCCGGCCCTGCATTCTGCTCGCCGCGTAAACACTTGACATTTTATGACGGCCAGACCAATAAGAGAATAGGTCACGTGGTGGCCAATGTTTTGATCCACTGCCTCTGTAACTTGGATAGACTTTAGGTAGTTACGAAGTTTGGCCTGTAGAAAGCGAAAATCCTGTCGAAATTGAACTTGGACGATTCTAAATGCCCGGCCAGGGCACTCTTTCGAAAAACACCTAAAATTTCCAAATTGGCAACTTTTTAAACGAACTCATAATGAGTCCAAAACCAGCCTATCCGACGTAAATTAAAAAATTATTTGCTTGAAACCGGTGAGCCTTATGCCTTCGGGACCATGCTAGATCGATTCGGCTGGTCGATTTACGTAGGAAACGTAGCATTTCACGGTAGAATTACGTTTAATTCAGACGCAGCAACAAAGTTTTAGAAAATCTGACAATTTTCTATGCATACCCCTTGGCAAAACCAAGATGATCAAAAATCGATCTATCGGCATCTGAATACGTAGGTACCAGGGTTGATAAAAAATCATGATTTAATAAAGTGAAAAATTAACGGATTTTTTAGAAGCATAATATATATTTTTTTAATTAATCTTGGCTACTTTTTATTAACATGCATATTCCTTAACTGTTTATATCTTGTTTCGTCAAACGGAAAAATATTTTCAAGCATGAATATTATAGTCGATAAACCACAATCAAGTCATAAACAATATTCAGTTTTTATTTTCAGATTTCTGTTTTTCTTATAAGATTTTTTGAAAGTTTCATTTTTGTGAGAAGGTGCTAAATTCCTTTTCAAGTATTATAATAAAAAATATTATTATAAAAAGTTGTCAGTTTTGTTTTTGTATCCAAAACGATATTTAGGTTTTCTTTAAAAAACGGTTAGAGCTACGATGATGAAATCATACCCTTGGAAAATTCCCTGCACGCTTGTTGAGGTCTTAATCTCAATTTTCAAGGCCTACTACGAATTTATTTTGTAGTAAAAATTACGAAAATCATTCAGCTATTTTTTGCGTAATAAAGATAATGTATGAAGAAAATTGTAGAAAATCTTAAATTCTTAGTTTGTTTTTGAAAATAATTGTGTATAAATTCTGCTGGCGCCAAGTTCATTTTGCCAAATTTAATTTCACAAACAAGCGGCCACGGCAATAGATTATATATCGCCGTGCAAGCGGCACACTGACGCGAAAAAAAATCTTCGAAAATAAGAGAAATACCCCGCCGAAAATGGGATACCCTGTACTTACTTAAAGAATGTCAGCTATGTCCATCGTTCTCCTTAAGCATATCCAAGCGGTAAACACCCAGGAATTTTGATCTCCCGCCAAATCTCACATTCTCCCACTAATCCTATACTTATAACTAATTCTCTAACATATACCCACGACTCGTCGTGCGGTTTGTCCCTTCCACTCGGGCAGCAGCTAATGACCCCCCGCTTATTTCCAGTCGTACCGTCGCGTACTCTTCTTCTTCTAATTAGACACGCCGGGAACGTCTCAGTCGCATATTTGCTCGGGGTATGTGGCAACGCTAGGAATACCGAGACAGTATTAAATGGAAGTACCGCCAGCGTCCAGAGACATACTAATAAGTCCGGGCACTCGGCCTTGTGTAAACAAACGTTTCCCTCTTGCCCTCTCCCGCTCCCCTCCTCATCGAGCCGATCGATATCTTATAATATAAGAAAATAAGCTGTACACAGTGTAGCTGAGAGCGGTTCGTTCGCATTCTACCGGGTGCGTGCAAAATACTACCGACCGAACCTGACTGTGTTGTAGTGATGCCTAGTAACGCTTCTTACTGCAGTGCGGATGGCTGTAAAACCAGTTCAAAAGACTATATTATCTACCTTTTTTCATTTCCTAAAGACCCTGAAAGGTAAGATTGAGGTACCTACCTACAAAAATTAAAACATTTTTATGTGACATTTGAAGAATAATATAGATATAATATTAAAATATTGAAAATTTGAAGGTGCCAGCAATGGAAGAATGCCTTAGGGTTCATCGGAGAACATAAGTTTGCGAATATTCCACCTGAAGAGGCATATTATAAACCTATAAGAATTTGCAAGGCACATTTTGATGATCAGTCATTCACTTCGTCCGGAAAACGTTTAGTAAAAACTGCTGTCCCCTCGGCTGTCCATTAAGACTATTGCCAGAAGCTTATATGGTAAGATGCATGCTTGTCTAGGTACGTATGCGTAATATTTTGTTCTGTATTGTTTATGTCAATTTAAATATCAAAATATTTACTAGAGGATGAAAAAGTAGATATGATTAGTGTAACTCTTTGTCATTAAATATTTATTTGTTATTTATGTTTTTGTCTGCTCTATGTTTTGTTTGGCTACATAATACTCGTAATGTGCGTAATATTATATGACATACACATCGTATATGTTGAATAATATAAAACCAACATGTCACAGGTGTGTTTCTTTCTTTGTTGTAAATAAAAATATTGATAATTGCAGATGTCAGCAATGGAAGAAGGCCTTAGGATTAGTCAAAGACTATAAATTTGCGAATATTGCGCCTGAAGAGGCACATAAACGTATAAAATTTGTTCGTAAATAACGCAGTGGCGAGCTGACATTAATTTACGACCGGTCGCAAAAAATCGGCGGCTTTTCGACGACTTCAAAGGAGTGATCCGACTTATAGTATTCTCTAGACTTTGACAGTACCGTCCGCGCCAAGTTGTGGCGCGATTCCCATACAGAACGTCCCGAAAGAATTGAAAAAAAAAACAACCGTGTTATGTGTGAGCGATGAACTGGCACATTTTTTTCTATCTCCGAAATTTTAACAGCCATTTTCACGGTCAGAAATTCGGGTATGCGGGGAGCGGTGCCGTGATACTCAACCGGTAGCCGGCTACCAAACAGAATCTCAACAATGCGCGCCCAAATTGCGACGATGAAAAAAACGTAGATGGATTCTGTTGGAAACCAATCACCCGCTTGAATGGAATGTAGCCCGTGGCTGATTCTAGTTCGGGTACCGGGGTACCGTCACATCAGGCGTTAGCAGTAGATATATTATAAAGTGTGATATAGTTGTGTACAGTAGGTTTTTTGTTTAATTTTTTTGAGCGGGGCTCAGACGACTGAAACTTACTTGGTAATTAATGTATTTCATGTTATGTATTCACATAACATTCTACCCCCCTTCACTTTTAATGATTTTATTTTTGGAAAAAAGTAAATATGAAATTGTATAAAATTTTCTTGCGAATTGTCATGGAAAATTCAAAACGGTTAATTGAGGTTTGACAGTTTACATACAATAATATTTACATTTTTATTATACTTCTTTGAAAACACCTTATTTTCATCTGTTTTAGCAATAATGAAAGATGGGGTTTTTCGAGCTAGCGCACGGAAACAGCGCACGGAAAAACTTTCCGTGCGCTGAATAATAATAGAAATATACAGCAAAGTAAACTAAATTTAAGAAACTCTATATGCTCTCTGATATTTAACGTATCTACCTATTTTGTATTTTAATTCGTAAGTGTTTCAATATTTACATACATTTCTGTAATATTTTTGACGTTTTATTCACCTTATCTGACAATAACTAATTTACAACAAAGCACCTTTGAAATAATTTGAGTGTAACCATGGAAACGCATCATACATACCACACACTATATTGTCTGCATTGTTTATTTTTTGTCAATTAAATTTATTATAATATGCGGATAAAATGTTTTAAGTTTCCGTTTTCAAAGAAGTATAATAAAAAATATCGTTCATTACAGGTCCAGAAATAGATTTTAAATAGATTATTTAAATTTGTTCATTATCAACGGAGAATGCAACAAAGTAATATCAAGAACGTGGAACCAAGTGACATTTCCTCAGCCGCGATTGTCTTTTCAACGTCCACGGCTAATATGATTTTCCAAGCGTTAAGCAAACCCCGCATTTTATGGGCGAAAAGTGGGTTTTTCGTAAATTAATCGAAAATTACTGCATTTAGGTATAGGAAACCTTACACAAAGTTGTCATCATTTTTAGTGGTGAATAAGATCGCATTAAAAAAAATTGGGGTTTCCATTTGAAAATTTCTAGATTTATTCACATTTTGAATGTAATTTTTATTCATATTTTGTGTAAGAACGGATTTATTTCTCAGCAGAGATCACTAGGTCAGGGCTTCTGTTACACGATGCCAAAAATTCGTTTTGAAATTTCGCGGTTTCCTCGTATAAATTGCTAATTGACTTTAGGTCTGCACCTGTAATTTTTTTCGGAAAAATGCAAATATCTCAAAAACGGTTGGATTTAGACATAGGACATCATGCATGTTTTTGTTCCAAAATGATGCCTAGAATCCAAAAATGCAGTAATATACATGGTGTTCCATTTGAGATAAGAAAGTTGATATCGACTTCCGGTATAACCGGAAGTGCCAGATTCACCAAAATATTTTAGTTGAGCAGCGCCCATCAGCATTGTTGAGGTGCCAAATTTTCAGAATTTTCCTTCTTTTAGTTTTCCATATATAGATCGATGCAATTCGTGGTGGGCCACCCTGTGTATATCGACAAATTTAATCAACTATTTTTATAGTTTTTTTGGCGTAGAATCGAATGGAATAATTAGTTTTTTGGTAGCGTTAATAGTTTTTGAGATATGAACCTAAGTTATATTTTTTTAATGGAAACCATAGTTCATATCTCAAAAACTATTAACGCTACCAAAGAACTAATTATTCCATTCGATTCTGCGCCAAAAAATCTATAAAAATAGTTGATTAAATTTGTCATCGATATACAATATAAGTTGTAGCCAGGAGAGAGGTTTCCAAAAAATCGAAAATTTCAATACTGCGCCAATGCGCGGAAACTATAAAACTTATCTACAATCTGATTGGTCCACCAAATTCCTCTCAAAAAAGTAGTACAGTGACGTGAAAACCGCAACCCTCTAGCTTTAATAATAACGGAGATTTTTGAGTAATACACCCAAAAACACCCAAAATGGGACACCCCGTACATCTTCAAAACACGACATTGATTTGTTTTTCTGAATACCTACGCAACTGAAATCGCAGCTAAGTAGTTAAGGGGCAGAATGTTATATGAAGAACCCTGTACTTTTGAAAATGTAACAAAACAACGTTCAGTTTTCGAAAGGATGTTCCGTCAAAAAACCTACTGTAGCTAAGAATGAGGAAGGCATAAAATTATGCCTAAAATGGTGGAGTTTAGTGACCCGTGTTGACATCGCGAATGCCGAATACTTTGGTGGGTAGAAGAGGAAGAAGCAGAGTGAGCCCGCGTATCAAGAACTATTCGTTATGTCCTTGATTGTGGAATGACAAATTTCAGGTTGTTCGGAGTAATGGCTTTGCTAGTAGACCGGGAGATAGTGACAGATTTTTGGACGTGATGTTATAGACCGGGAGATGGTGACAGATTTTTGGACGTGATTTTACCCAGTTTGCCTTGCAAAGGGCATTTTGTGGCACATATTTTCACAATAATAAGGTATGAATCAGAGTGTCATCCTGGGTTCTTCATGTGAAAAACTAAGTTTTCAATTATTCGAAAAATATGCGTTTTGATATGATTTTATACAGGCTGCCATGTGTTTTATAATGAAGTTCAAAATGAAAATTCCTCGGAAAACCATAGGCATACCGTTAGGGGGGGTCCAAAGGGCTATTATTGCCACGTGATCTTGTATTTTAATAATTAATTTTTCCACGTTTCTGAACAGGCTGCCAATGAGAAGTATGCAAGTTCTTATTATGAAAATGTTGAAAAAAGGATGGCATACCTTTCGCGCATGTCCAAGTACTGTTTAAATTGAATGTTATTTAATCATTTAAACGAGTTATTCTATGTAAAGTGTACTTGGACATGCGCAAACGGTATGCCATCTTTTTTTCAGCAGTTTCATAACAAGAACTTGCATACTTCTCATTGGCAGCCTGTTCAGAAACGTGGAAAAATTAATTATTAAAATACAAGATCACGGGGCAATAATAGCCCTTTGGACCCACCCTAACGGTATGCCTATTTTTTTTCCGAGGAATTTTCATTTTGAACTTCATTATAAAACACATGGCAGCCTGTATAAAATCATATCAAAACGCATATTTTTCGAATAATTGAAAACTCAGTTTTTCACATGAAGAACCCAGGATGACTCTCTGATTCATACCTTATTATTGTGAGAATATGTGCCACATAATGCCCTTTGCAAGGCATACTGAGTAAAATCACGTCCAAAAATCTGTCACTATCTCTCGGTCTATAGTGGTTGCCCGTAGTATCCGTCCCATTCTAACCGTTTACGGTTTCCCTTTTTTTCCCCAGGCAAAAACTCGTTTATCGATTCCAATTACGCGTGTGTCTCCTCGGATTTCACTCTCGGCATCAGATTTCGGCAAGAATTTTGCTCGTTATGCACGGCCCATCTCTGTCTGGTATCTAGAAAGGCCGTGGAATCGCTCGTGCCGTGCTTTTTGTTTCGTTCGTCTTTTGTTCGTATCTTGACGTTTCCGGGAATTTCCGTAAAAAGCCGACCGGTCACGTTGGACCGGGTGTGTTCGGTGATGTTAATGTATCGAGATACATGTATTTTATCTAGACACTGTACCTATCTAGATCCTTTTGAAAGTATCTAGATACTTAGATACTAGATACATTTTTCAGCCAAGATGACAAGGCGTGCCACGTGCCTATATTTAATTTTTAAACCGTTCCTATGGGCAAAAATTAATTTTAAGTTTATTGTAATTCAAATAGGATTTATATATTTATATAGGACTTGGCAGAAATAGAAATGACAGCATCATCAACGTCAAGGTCGTCAAGAGCTGTAAATGTAAACAAAAATAAAAGTTCCATTTTTTCTATGCAGCTGCTTCAGTACTTAACAGTAAGTCTAAAGACTTACAATGTTTAAAATGTTATTAAACTATTTTGGAGATTTTAAAAAATATAACACGGTTTTACCATCACCTGCGCCAGTCGAGCGCCTCTTTAGTACAGGAGGACAAATTTCGAAAACTTCGATGTGTTACTAATGTTAAAAAAATAAACAATACAAATAATAAAATGGGGTGTGATTTAATGATTTTTTTAAAATACCGTACATTATTTACCTACCCAGTGCTTACTTGAGTCACGTACACGGTAAACTACTAACCCACAACTTGTTTGGTGATAATCAAAACTTCACATTCGTCTAAACCAGGGACTATTTAAAATAAGAGGACCCAGCATTTCACAGTCTTCACATAGGAAAAGTGAAGCCTTGAGGGGAAGTTTGTTTTCTGTATACTCCAAGGAGACCACATAAGTGGGCTGGTACAAGGTTATGTTTGTATATGTCAGTGTCCAACTGCCATCAGGTTTTATGTGATAGATAGTGCCATAGATTCTAAAGGATGTCAGATGAGCATTTCAACTATCAATAAATTTGTTTCATTGTTGCCATATTCTGTAATTATTGTAGACACAACATTGTCAAGTCTAATTTTTAGAAATCATGGAAACCATTATTAATTTTTACTAACAATCAAAGTACCTGTTATAAGAGTTATATTCATTGATTCTCCAATAAAATGGCATACTTGGCATCACTGATACCATTAGAATGATGAAAGAATAGGCCTCACTTTGGAAAGTATAATGCTGGGTCCCCTTATTTTAACGAGTCCCTGGTCTAAACAGTTCTACTTTACCTACACACACACTTGTTTCATAAATATCTAAGTAGGTTAGTATATTAATTGCCTTATGAGGTCCGAAATTGTCTTAATTAACTGATAGTATCTGGAAGTATCTAGATACTTTTTTAACGTATCTGCATCTGTATCTGTACCCAGATACTTTGGAAACATGTATCGGTATCTGTATCTAGACACATCTGCCAGACAGTATCTGTATCTTTATGTAGATACCGAAAAAAATGTATCTGTTACATCACTGGGTACCTCTGTTACCTATTATGGGTTAAGGGTTTTCGGGTTTTTCTTTTTTAAATCCACAACATGTCTATGATTTATGGTATCCATTACTTGAAAAAATATGTAGGCGTGTTTATAGTGTGGATTCTTAGTAGAGATTACTAAAGAAATTTACATAAGTAATGCCATCTGCTGATTCGTGGCTTATAGCTTCGAAAAACTTAAAATATAGTGCCACTATTTCTTTTGTTATTTCAAAACGTGTGTGTTGAATTACTTCTTTGGCAAAAAGATAATAAACATTTAACATAATGACTAACTACTTGGTGCAAAATCCACAATTTCTATTCAAATGCTCCATTCAGCCCACACGCCACACATTATAAAGCAGATTTGGAGGTAAAAAATCGTATTTCTGGCTGCCAGATTGGCGCCCACACCCACCTAGACCAGCCTTTATAAATACCGTTTTTACTATCTGATTCACTAGCTATTATTAACAGTCTCAGAGAAATAACCAAGAATAGAGAGATTAAGAACAAAAAGTAAACAGAGCCGACATCTTTTTGAGTGATGGCACGTACTCCATTGTTTACATAATTTCATTTCAAAATATACGGGTTTAATGATGGCATTAAACAACGGATCATCTAAATAAAGCTGGACTGCTATTGGTTCTTTCCCCCTCCACCAATTTGTGTCCAACAGGCAGTGGGCGCTGAAGGCTGGTTTTTGGCCTCTGATTTCTAGGGGTACTGTTGACACCATTTGGGTTTAAGTCTTCTTCTTCTTCCTCCTTTTCACTTCATTTCAAATAACCCGCCAAAAACGCAGCTTTCTTATTGGCTTCCCCTCTGCTGTCAGCACAACATGGCGGCAGCATTTCCGAACATTTGCATTCCAGCTTTATTTAGGAGGTCCATTGATTAAACCTACCATAATGCTAAATTAACAAATGTAGCTATTAATTTCTTGTGTGTAACAATTTTAAACTAAAACTAAATTGCGCTGTAATTATAGTAGCTAATTATCATTTTAATAAAATCGTCAACAGATACCTCAAACCGCACAACATGGCAACGCCGCCGTTGCCGCCGAGTTCATTACTCGTCGGTATTTGTTTTGTGTTCGTCCAGCAAGTCAAGTTTTCCGATTGTTTACGTATGTATTTTTCGTGTTTTCAGTTGTTTTTCTGTTAACTTATACACTATTTATTAGTATTTAGGATATAGTGACTGATTTTGTATACACTGGGACGCAGAAAGTGCGTGTGGTGTGTGGCCAAATTGATATTTCTCGGGATATAACCGATCAGAGGTAAACGTTGTACACACGTGGGTAATGTTTGTTTACTTAACAAAATTCGTTGTTTTCTCCGACATGTTGCCAGCCATCTTTTGCTGGAAATTCCTCCATCCGCCTGAAAAACACCATCGTCCTTGTAGTATGTTGTCGCACCTCAGTGCTAAAATGTACAGAGCGAGTTCACACTTGGGCCCCTGTGTGTACAGAGGCTATCGCCGTTGATAATTTTATTGGCGGCAAGTTGGGATTTCCAGCACATTAAAATCCTCTTTTCGGTGTTTGCAGAGCGTCGGGTTTAAATATATCGACGTGACGTGGCAGGTAGGCATCGAGTTTGTGTAAATAAATACTTGGTTTCGTTAGATAATTCTATAAAGCGTGGGGAAAAAACTGTTGCCAATGGAGATGCAAAATGTTTGAACATTTAGATATATCATGAGCATTTTCAGTAAGAATTTTTGATTTTTTGCTTTTTCATAAAAACGTAGGTAAACGAAATCCATGCATTTCCTTCAAACAAAAGCAGATCTAACTAATATCAAAATTATAATACCAAAAATTAAATACTCCTGGCCTAATCTGAAAATGCAGTGAACCTCAAACATCTACAATTTGTTATTTCTTTCATCTTGTCTTCTCGAAATTATGCACAATTACAGTGTGCCAGAAAGAACATTTTCACAACTGAAAATTTTAAACATTTATATTAGAAACAATATTAGCGAAAACCGACTGAATGGGTTAACACTCCTTTATGTGTACCCTGAACTACCCATATCTCCAGAGGAGATATTTACGAGCTCAAGACTAAAAAAGAATACTTGATTTTGTGATATAGATTTTACTGGTTCGAAGAAGAATTATTTTTATGTTATTCAGGGTGTCCGGTAATAACTTAAAAAATTAAAAAGAAAAATGGAAAATATGACCAAATGTTCATATGAACATAGGTCCGCAGATGTTTGGTTTTCGAAATTTTATTTTCGATTTTTTTAAGTAACTTTTTGAGACGACAAAATTTTCTTGCAAATAAAACAACAACATGTTAATTAAACTGTCAAAAAATAAATGTGCTTGTTTATTTAAATTTTATTTTGAATTTAATTGCATACGAGTGTCGATATGCACCTGCATCGATGCAGAAATTTGAAAATTTCTCGAAAACGGTCACCTATGGAGTTATTCACCAAGAATACCTTTTTTGCTTAGAAAACGTGTGGGAAGAGTATACATTCACAAAATGTGGCAAAAGTTTACTGTCAAAAAAGTTAGGGCAAATTAAATTAAATAATGATAGCGTACGCAGCGCCCTCTACGGATTGCACCAAAAATAATACCAAATTATGACTTCTCTTCCCAAAAAAAACCGGCTACCAAATTTTGCAAGAAAATTTTGTCGTGTCAAAAAGTTACTTAAAAAAAAACGAAAATAAAATTTCAATTTCAACACCCTGCATCTCGGAAACCAAACATCTGCGGACCCATGTTCATATGAACTTTTGGTCATATTTTCCATTTTTCTTTTTAATTTTTCAAGTTGGTGCATTTATTTCCGGACACCCTGTATTTATTTATTTTAGAAAATATATTTTTATTCTGTTTTTATTCATTAAAATTATCGACAGAGTTTTGTTATTATTTATAACTGATTGCCCCTCCCCCAGACGTTAATCCTGGATACCCCACTGATACCCTGTACCATTACTTCTATTTAGTTTTATTCTACGACACTTCAACAGGTAATAGAAAACCAAAAAATAACGAACTATATCTTTTTAAGGAATTATAATAAAGTTACAGAGAGTAAAAGTTGTCATGAATATGTAGACTTTATTGAATATTAACATTATGTATTCAATTTCTTATATAAATTTTGATTGTAAACAAAAACGACCTCTTGACATTTTTTCATAGGTGTCGTGGTTTCATGGCAAATTTGATTTTTTTGTATTTCTGAAAAATTATGAAAAATTAACTGAAAAATTTGCTCGATACGTAAAACTCGTAAAGTGTAAAAAATGCTTTTCTTCCTTTAAATACAGTAACTTTTACCAATCAACTTACCCATTCAAGGTTTTACTTTTCAAGATACAGAGCGTAACATTAATTTTATCTTCCTTAAATGTTTTTAGACCCTCTACTTTGAGTCTTACTTATGGAAATACCCCGAAATAATACAAAAAAATCAAATTTGCCATGAAATCATGACACATATGAAAAAATGGCAACATGACGTTTTTGTTTACAATTAAAATTTACATAAGGAATTGAATACATTTTAGTGCTATACAAGATGATTCGTTTTTTCTTTTCTAAAAACAATTATTGTACTAATTACTCACTTCTCCGCCAGTGGTTGTTCAAGATGTTTGATATTAACAGGTTTTATGCTAACCCATACTGTTATAATGGGTACCAAATATGACTTAAATACCTCTACTAGTTTGGTAACTATACAATAAAGTCCACATATTTTTTTACAACTTTAACACCCTGTAACTATATTATAAGGCCTTAAAATATATAGTTTATACAAGAAAGTGGGGTTAATTTTTGGTTCTCTATCACCGGTTGAAAGGTCGTAAACTAAAACTTAATCGCCCTGTATATTAACAATCTTATTAGTTAGCGGTTCTAGTCATTATTCTCTTTGTGTAATTAATAACAATTATTAATGCATGTAATATTTTACTTGCAAGTGTCAAATATAATAATCAGAATATTTGAATACATGCAATAAGCATAATAATTTACATAGGTATGATGATCTTTTATAAATAAATTATTTCGTGTTTATCTTTGTAATAAAAATGAAAAATTATATCAGAATAAGCCTTTTCTCTTTTATTTTCTCTCAAGATATTGTTCAATTTTTAATATTTCAGCTAGGTATTTATAGGTGTAGGTATACTTCCTCAGCTTTGTTCTAATATGCACGTAATAGAAAATGCGGAAAATTGCATAAAATCGAGGGTTATAATTTTTAAGAAAATATGAGCACACTTTCCTTTTACCTGTATTCAAACTATGAGAGAAAACGCCAGCAAATTATATGATTTACTTTTTCACAAAACTATTTTTTCTATTATTGTATTGTTTAACGCAACATTTCAAAAAATACATGAGAATTATTGTTAATTCCAGCCTGAAGATTTTCCGCGTATAAACAATTGTTATATTGTACTATGTATGATCATGAAGTTTATTAATTGATGTCACTTTCCGTTGAACACACACATCTGACGTGAAGCAATCGGTTATTTTTAAATATGCTCAAGATTTACTTATGTAAATAACAAAAGGGCAATGTGCTTTCTGAATTTCAAAAGTGTTTTGACCGCGACGCGACGGTCCGTTCTGCTATTTCAATTAGACATACCGCAACGTGCTCTTTTGCAAAGCAAATCTGGAAACGTCGCCAAAAGATATACAGGGTGATTCAGTTCCGGTGCTCAACATGGGGATCTCGGAAACCGTAACAGATACGAAGTCGGTCAAATGGAGGCAAACTTGCGCCTTTGGGCGCCTAACAATATGCCGTTGAGAAAGTGAAAATATTTTCATGGGTTGCTGAGATATTTAAGAAAAACCGAATTTTTGAAAATTAGATTTTATTTTTTCTGGCGCCATTTGCGATAATATTGAAAAATAAATTATACTTTTTTAAAGCAACTCTTTCTGGACTATGTCATGGTATTTTTTGTTTTTGAAATAGAGGGATCATCTTCATTTTTTTAAATACGGACCTGGATTTTTTATGGCATATTTTGAAATGAATCGTTGTCCTGAGTACAACGATGTATGGCACATGCATATTTTTTCTCATTTTAGCTGCTAAAATGCACATTTACTAAGAAAAAAATTAATACGGTCGTTTTTTTCAAAGCTATTCCAATTATAAAACGTGATCATTTTTTATACCTACTGGATTAATTAAACTCTATGTTTGTCATATTTTGAAATTCTTTTTTATATTTTAGGTAAAATGTATCCCCCTATTGTTAATAATAATCATTAATGTTGTTATTTACCTAAAGTATAAAAAAGAATTTCAAAATATGACAAACATGGAGTATAATTGATCCAGTAGGTCTTAAAATAATGATCACCTGTTATAATTGGAATAGCTTTGAAAAAAAAAAGGAGAAAATGCATAGTCCAGGACCGTATTAATTTTTTTTTCTTAATAAATGTGCATTTTAGCAGCTAAAACGAGAAAAAATATGTATGTATCATACATCGTTGTACTCAGGACAACGATTTATTTCGAAATATGCAATAAAAAATCCAGGTCCGTATTTAAAAAAATGAAGATGATCCCTCTATTTCAAAAACAAAACGTCGCCCCAAAAATCTAAAAATACCATGACATAGTCCAGAAAGAGTTGCTTTAAAAAAGTATAATTTATTTTTCAATATTATCGCAAATGGCGCCAGAAAAAATAAAATCTAATTTTCAAAAATTCGGTTTTTCTTAAATATCTCAGCAACCCATGAAAATATTTTAACTTTCTCAACGGCATATTGTTATTCGCCCAAAGGCGCAAGTTTGCCTCCATTTGACCGACTTCGTATCTGTTACGGTTTCCGAGATCCCCATGTTGAGCATCGGAACTGAACCACCCTGTGTATACAGAGTGTATTCCACAGATTTAACCAATCAACGATTTTGTAGAAAATCCACGGATTTTTTTTTCTTTTGTATATGAATTCGAGCAGTTAGCATGTACAATCTGAAAATAAATATTCTGGCTGCAACCATATAAATAATGTCAAATAAACATTTTAATTAGCGAAATTCGAGTAACAGCCAAACCCTCAATTTGTGGGAAGCCATACGCTGGCGAAAACCCTGCAAAGTAACTGGGAAAACATTTTTCTTATTAGGATACCCGAACGAAATGCCTTCTCAAATTAATTAAATTAATATAGAAACTGCCTTCATCCACAATAATTCAGCAGAGTATAGGTACAGGTAATTTTCGGAAACTGAGACAGCAGTGGCGTCGAAAATTTTCTTTTTCTCCAAAATACAGGTTTAAAATTTTCAATACGGTATAACCTACAACCTGAAGCCTTTTAAACGAGCTTTAAGCAAGTATATTCATTATTCTAGTAGCACATTTGCATCCGTTTAATTGGCCTTTGTTAGAAATAAGTAAGTATGTACCTAATATTTTTATATTTTTACGCAAGTGCGTATGAGAGTAGTTGTAATCATCATTTAGTAAATTTGCTTACATCCTACGTATGCAAAGATTATTTTATGTAATTTTTATTCGATGGTTCAAAATTAGTCGACTAAATAACAATGTTGCGATGAACACAAAAATAGTTCTTTAAAAAAATATGAATCAGGAAAATATAAATTCTGGATTTTGTGCCTCACAAACCAGATAAAAATAAAACAACATGAACATTTCGTAAGACTAATGTTACCTTTTTTTAACAAGTAGGTATACACAAAGAATTCATTATGGTGGAGCCAGATCAGATGGTTTATAAACAAAAGGTTTCTTTGAGGATTACAGATAATATCTATACCAACCAGCCGACATTCTTTTAGCATTCTTTAGATGTTTCATCGCTAGACTGAACATTCCGAGAAAGAAGTAATGGGCCTCGTTCAAAATACTAGTAGCTGTTGATGCCGAATTTATATGTTTGAAATATATTGTACATTGGATAGCAGTTTCATTGGTTGTTATCAGTTGTATTTACTCGTTTTACAAATTAACCATACTGTTGTGACATAGCGAATAATTTTTTAATATTTTTCTTTTGATTATAACTTACTTTTTTATGAACTCGCCCTGTATAATATACGGTTTCTTCTAATGTGAGAACAACAAATATATCAGTCTGATGTCAAGGTGATGACGACATTTTGGCTTTGAAACTTTCATGAACTTTAATAAGTATTAATCTATTTGAAGGAAATAATATACGTACATATTTACATATTATGGGTATTGTGTTTTAAGTAGCATTTGATTGAAGTTCCATTATTATTTATTAACTACAACTACGGTCGGAAGATAAGAAGCTTTTATATCGACCGGTCACACGTTAGAAATAGATAATATTATATTCATCTAAAGTTATTAATTTTTTATTTTCTAAAAACTTTTTGAAACCATACGTAAACATACGATCGGAAAACTTGACTTGCTGGGCAAACACAAAACAAATACCGCCGAGTTAACGAACGCGGCGCCCGCGGCAGCAAAGGCGGCGTTGCCATGTTGGGCGGTTTGAGGTATCTGTTGACGATTTTATTAAAGTGAGAATTGGCTATTATAATTATAGAGCAACTTCGTTTTAGTTTAAAATTGTTACATACAAGAAATTAATAACAACATTTGTTAATTTTCTGTTATGGGAGGCGTGCCTTCACTTAATCCCATTATTAAACCCTTCCATTTTGGAATGAAATGCTGTAAACAATGGAGTACGTGGCATCACTTAAAAAGATGTTGGCTCTGTTTACTTTTTGTTCTTACTCCCTCTATCCTTGGTTATTTTTCTGAGGTATGCATCATATGAGTTTTTTTGTTTTACATTTATCAGATTTTTTTTTCTTGACAAAAGTTTGTGCATTCCTCCAAAATCAAAACGCAGTTTTCAAAATTTCAATATCTCATTTTGAATACAATGTGAGTTTTTTCGATGCCCACTATGGGGATCTCGGAAACTAGCAGAGCTAGAACAAAGGTTAAATGGGGAAAGAATTGTAGTTTTGAATGCTCAATCTAACGCCCCTTTTGGATTTTTAAAAAAGTTCATGGCTCACTAGATATGTTGAAAACTGTGATTTTTTGCTATTTCATCGGATCTCTGTAGCTCCGTTATTTATGATTATACAGAAAAACTGTAGAGACAAAAATTGTAGATAATTTTGGACCTAATAAGATAATCTATCCAGTTTTTTTTATGTTGTTTGTGATTTTTGAGTTATGACATAAAGTTGTATTTTTTTAAATGTAAATCATAGTCGGCTGTGGCCTTATCAAATCGGCCATTTCTTGAGCTTTCCAAAAATATTATACTCAGCATAGTTATTATAAAAAATAAAATAGCTATGGCTAATCTTCTGATTTTTTAAAATTACGTTCTATTTTATAATAAGACATAAGTACTTCAAACTTTCTAATATTTTGTTTTTAGCTGGTAACAAAATGTAACAAAATAAAACAAAAATTAAAAAACTCAAATTCAAATTATTATTATTTTAGAAGGTCACCTCCTGCCAGGAAATAGGTCTATTTCTCCCTATCCAACTATTTGGATAAAGCTGATCTAGGTAATTTCTTACGGGCAAATAATTACCTATGTGGTGGAGCTCCATCATGATAATTTTTGTTTTATTTTGATACATTTTGTTACCAGCTAAAAATAAAATATTTGAAAGTTTGAAGTACTTATGTCTTATTATAAAATAGAACGTAATTCTAAAAAATCAGAAGATTAGCCATAGCTATTTTATTTTTTATAATAACTATGCCGAGTATAATATTTTTGGAAAGCTCAAGAAATGGCCGATTTGATAAGGCCACAGCCGACTATGATTTACATTTAAAAAAATACACAAGTTTATGTCATATCTCAAAAATCACAAACAACATAAAGAATTGGATCAGATTATCTTATTAAGCCCAAAATTATCTACAATTTTTGTCTCTACTGTTTTTCTGTATAATCAGAAATAACGGAGCTACAGAGATCTGATGAAATAGCAAAAAAATCACTCTTTTCAAAATATCTAGTGAGCCGTAAACTTTTTTAAAATTCCAAAAGGGGCATTAGATTGAGCATTCAAAACTGGAATTCTTTCCCCATTTAGCCTTTGTTCTAGCTCTGCTAGTTTCCCATTAGATTGAGCATTCAAAACTGGAATTCTTTCCCCATTTAGCCTTTGTTCTAGCTCTGCTAGTTTCCGAGATCCCCATAGTGAGCATCGAAAAAAAAAAACTCACCCTGTATAAGAAATAAAATAGAAGAAACGTCCTAGGAGGTTCATCTATGATTTGTATACCTACTTTGTTCAATATCACGTTTTCTTTTTTAGTGCGAAAAATATAATTCTAGATATCGGCCAATCATTTTTTCACAAAAAAAATTAAATCAACCCCCCCCCCCCCCCCAACCGCACGCCACTGCGGCGACAGCCGCGGCTCGTGCACGCGCCCCACGCGTTGCCAGGGCCGGCTTCGCCCGCGCGTCCGTCGCCCCGGCAACGCCGACCTTGACCTCTGACCCGTGACACGCGGCGCTCCGGCCGGAAGCTCCCGGACCCCGGAGATAACGATAAGAGAGGGCAGTAAAAAAACCACGAGGGTGTAAAAAACCATAAACGTAGGATTTCATTCATAAATTACGTCCTGGGACGAACTGAAAAAAATTAAGCATACGAGGGGAATAGTTCGTCAACCGTTAACCAGGGACTCTTTAAAGTAAGGGGACCCAGCATTATACTTTCCAAAGTGAGGCCTATTCTTTCCTCATTCTAATGGTATCAGTGATGCCAAGTATGCCATTTTATTGGAGAATCTATTAATATAACAGGTACTTTGATTGTTAGTAAAAATTAATAATGGTTTCCATGATTTCTAAAAATTAGACTTGACAATTTTGTGTCTACAAGTGCAGAATATATGGCAACTGTCAAATTAAATAAATTTATTTTATAGATGAAATCGATTTCCAGCAATTATTTCCAAAGTATGGTAAGTCAGTGTCGATTTTGCTTATTTAAGAATTTGTCGCTATTGCACCTTGTTACCATGTTCCTCAATCCATTTGTAATATGTACTTGAACCACGGGCGTAGCCAGGATTTAGTTTTTGGGGGGGGGGGTTAGTTTGAGAAGTAAATAAAACAACAAAAATATACTTACATGAAATTAAATGGATAAATTAATTAAATTAAATTAAAAAATTAAAACCATTAAAGAAGAAATCTTCGGCTTTTTCTTTTAAATATATCCACTACTTCATCTGCATGAATTTCTGTTCCATAGTGAATGTTCATTAACCATTAAGTCTGTTTTCACTTGTAGTGTTTCGTAAATAGTTTTTCAGTCTCCTTAGGCTCGAGAAAGACCTTTCTGGGGTAGCAGTGGATACAGGAATGGTAGCCAAGATTTGTATTAATGTGTAAATATTAGGATAAAGGTTTTTATCGCACATATCTAGGCATTCCAAACTAGATTTCGGGGTAGGCAGTCTTCTTATCAGCATGCAAGGTAGCTGAAGCTTTGATAGCTAAATCCAAATTTGTTTCTTTATTAGAAACCCCTTGACCTTGACTACACCACTTTTTCCAGTAGTCCATACCTTTAGGTTTATCACCCTTCCTTTTTTCCCCTCCATTTTTCGACAGTAATAATGATTCACGTATCTATCCTTAACAAGGTCATCGAATAACAGTGCACTAAAATTACTCGCTTACACGGTACACTTAATTCTCTTCACTATTCGTTCACCATTTTTCACTTTTATTCGCTTCGAGTTCGCATGGAACAATACTGCCGTAAGCGCGGTCACGCGCCGCGGCGCCGCTTATATAGCAGCCCAGTAGCCGTCCAGACACTTCCACGAACTTCCACAAAGTTCCGCTCATTTCGACCTAGAGGCGTGGCGAATAATCGAGAAACAACGCAAAGTGTCCCTACAGTTCGGCTGCAACTGCGTCTGTCTCTCGTCAAAAGATGGCGCTAGGCGCTACTATTACTACATAATATATTCAAACGTAATAATAATTTAACTCTTCACTCCTCGTATTTTTTCGGTATAATATTAGGTAATATTTTGCTTATTTCGGGGGGGGGGGGGGGGGTTTGAACCCCCGAAACCCCCCCCCCTTGGCTACGCCCGTGACTTGAACTTTCTTCCCATGTTGATTGAATGTATCTACCCAAAGAACTTTCACAGATTTCGGGATAGACTAATAAGATTAGGTCTAGTAGTTTTAATCATGTAGTTTTTCTCGGTTTGCAAGTTTATTTCTCTCCCAAGGTACCTCACAAACTTAAAATAAACTTGTAGTCGTAGCTAAAAACTCTTTGAAAAGCGAACTGACTGAAGCTACCTGCTTAATAATTGAAAATTTAGGAAATAGGATTTTTGTTTTGAACTATCTACTTATACGTAATGCCCTCGTAATGGGAATTGTAGGATTCCTAAAGGTGATACAAGAAAAATCTAGTTGCAATAATTATTGGGACTGCTACAGGCGGCCGCATTACCTTTAATTGACAGATCGGAGTATCTGGAAGTTAGAAAAGTAAAAATTGTGAATTATGATGGGAAATATTTTGCCCCCTTTAGAATCTATGGCACTGGCATGTCACATAAAACCTGATGGCAGTTGGGAACTGACATATAACGTAACCTTGTACCAGCCCACTTATGTGGTCTCCTTGGAGTCGACAGAAAACAAAGTTCCCCTCAAGGCTTCACTTTTCATATGTGATAGACTTTGACATGCTGGGTCCCCTTATTTTAAAGAGTCCCTGGATTATGATCTTTGCTTTAACGCATCTCGCGCGCTAGTGGCCGTCTTACAGCAAATAAAACAATTACGCCAATTTGCACCAATTAAAATGGCGGGCAGTTTCTACGAAATCCTAAAAAAGAAACAATAGTCCGAGCTGGCCTTGACAAGGAGACGTGTAGAGGCGCACCGGAAACGGTCGCCATTTTGGACATTAAAATAATTATTATATATCATTGTTAGTTATATTAATTTGCATCATACTGATCATGCGGAATAATTAATTAATAGGAGTCGGTGACGTGTTGTCGGGAAAGTCAAAGATTTAATCTTGGATTTAATAAAATAAGACAGGATGCGTTTTAGAAATGTTTGTTATTTTAAAAGTAACAATAACAGTAAATCCTGTCACTTTTAAAAACAGCCTCCTAGGTAAGATCCTAGGTAGAACTAAGTATGCAACCAGATGTACTTTTTATGCCGAGGCATATTATGTCGAATTTTATACGGTATATGTGTGATTACGATTACCAACAAAAATCAGTTAAGTGTTGCTTGCTAGTTGTCATGTCATAAATCAAACTTCTTATTTCTCCTTTATCCGATTCTGTCAAATCTTTAGTTTTCCGGGCTGCTTTACTTTTAGTGTGTACCATTTTAATATGTTTAATGCCTTCTTGCCTAATTCGTGAAATGGTCCTTGTACTAATCTGTAACGCCTCCGATGCACATTGAAGTACCCGCTAAATTTTCACTTGTGTTCTCTTTTTTTCTTGGAAATATTTCATCACATTTAATATTAATTTTCTACTTTGGGCACTGAATACTTCACGCTGCATTGTTATTACAGGAAGTCTATAACCAAAATAAACCAAATATTTAATTACTGCCCTGTTTTATAGGCGAACTCCCATTTGAATATATTATCTTTATTAACATAATGTATCAGACAAGGACAGAGTAATAAAAAGTTGGTCTTGCGGTTCTTTAAGCGGAACCCCTCGCTCCAAAACATAAGGGAGAGCAGATAGGAAAATCATAGCCCATCTCTCTCGATTTTATGGCCGACTTCGCCTTTACATTCTGCCCTTACTATAGGTACCTCTACACCTACCTATCTCTATAATGCCCAAAATCGGCCGATAATGACAGTAATTACTTTATGGTTCCAACTCTCCCTATCCAGGAACACTAGGAAAAACTAAAAGCTGATCTTTAGAATTGCAAAATAGAAATGGTAGAAGTGTTTGTCAGATCCAAATGATCTTCACAATATAATTTTTTTTATTTGTTGACAAAAAAAGTCATATATTAGCCCATTATATTATAAAGTGGATATGATTAACTCTCAGATTTACGCAAGCATCCTTAGGAAAAGCCACTTGAAATCCCAAGCGTAGAGCAGTCAATCACACCATTCTATAACAGTCTGTTTATAGTGAGCCGTGCTCGTAATACGTTTGTTTACGCGTTTTTTAAATACACACAGAACATCTGTTACACACGATCCGTTGGCTGGCACTTATTTTTGCCAAAGGTTTACACTAGAAGAGAGTATACCGTCTGTATACCTAAGGAAACCTCTCATAATTGATTAATCCGGCGATATATTATACAGGGTGTCCGGTAAGTACCTCCTAATCTCTCGGAAGCATACAGGGGAGGTCAAAATAACCCTAGTTTGTCAAAGGAAAAAAATTCCTACTGTGCCCCTTAACGGAGATACAGGGCCCCAAAAGAGTACTTAGCGATTTACTTTTTTGGCTCTAACTTTTGAACCGACTTGTATAATTTAATGAAATTTTAATAGTTTATGTTGGCCATAAAGACTCATAAAACCATACTACCGTAGATGTTTCACATCGTCAGGGAAGTCAGGAACGGACTTGCCACCATACTCGTTGGGCCAAATTTTTGACAGGTGTCATTTTACAGAGCTGAAAACTGTTTTTTTAAATACTTTGGTCATTGCTCTTTAAAAAAGGTACTCTTCATTTCTTTCGACCAAATGAGCCGTTTTCGAAAAAATTAAGTTTTTGTATAACACTCAAAAGTTACTAATGCTAAACACAATTAGGTAAAAATCAGGTGGTTATTGTTTAATTTAAGCGTATAGTACGTCAACACTTAACTAACGTTTTTGGCCCTCGATGGATAGGTCGAGGTGGCCCTGTTTTATGGCCACCAAGGTCGCCTGATCTAAATCCTTTAGACTTTTACTTTTGGGGACATCTAAAACAACTAGTTTATTCAACACCAGTAAATACTAGAGAAGAACTACTAGCGAGAATAACACAGCATTCTAACGAAGTTCGTAATAATGCCGGAATATTATTTGCAGTGCAGCGGGAAAATATTCGAAGACTAAGAAAATGTATTGAAGTACGTGGAGCTCATATTGAACATTTGCCAAAATAACATTTAAACGTTTTCATTATGTTTGTGTTTTAATAACATTGTAAATTAATTAAGCTCCGATCAACCCTTTGAAAGGTTTTCGAGCTGGAAATCTTTCAGCATAAAGTCTTCTTGCCTTCGAAGAGTTGGACAGCGCTTCACCATAAATTAAATGCATATCAGCCTAGTCTGTATTATGTTATTTTTAGGGTTCCGTACCTTTTTTAAAGAGCAATGACCAAAGTATTTAAAAAAACACACCCTGTATAGTCCTCCTTACGGCAGAATGCGTGCGAGGAAGGGGGAAGGGGGAAGAACTCGCAAATATTATAGAATTAGTCACAGTTCAGGGGCGTAGCTCAATTATGTGTAACTCACTGACTTAATTTTCATATAATTGTTATTTAATTTATTGTTAATATTATTCTTAACGGTGATGCCTTAGACTATGGAGGAAGGCAAACCCTTATAACATTGTCAATTATTTCTCGTGCTTGAGAATGCAACGTTCTTCTCTGTTTACTCATTTTGCACTCGTTAACTCCCGAACATACGAAACGTCACTGAGCTCTCTGAGCCGGCGGAAAAAACTTGCCAGCGGCCTAAAAAATGAGGTCTGTATGGTAGCCCAAATACGCAGTTAACTTTACGTACTATAGAAACAGGCACAAAACGCGTTGGCTAACTGGTTTTGTCAGCCGACTTCTTCGCAGAAGTGCTGTGTTGCCGTATTTCAAAGCGATGGTAGACGCGGCGATGTTGAAAAAAATATAATAGGCGTTTTATCACACCGCGTTAAAAATAAATGATAAACAAAAATGGGTAAGTGGTCCCGTGATGCGAGCTTTATTTTTTCGGTATAACAGAGTTCAGAAATTCGGCTTCAATATGATAAAAGTTGTATTCGCCAATAAATAACGACTACTCGTATAGGAAATCTCGCAACGCTGCCCGCATTCTTTAGAAACGTTTTCTTTCGTGCTTTGGACTATAATAGTTGTGCCAGGTAAAATTGGCATAGATAAATGTAGTCAAGCCCAGATTTAGAGAGATGACGTCTCCAATTGTAACTCTACAACTTTTGAAATTTGTTCAATCTCCTCTACGTCCAAATAACTTGTAATACCTTGGCCATAGTCCCAATATGCTCGTATTTACCTACGTGAGTTTGTTTACATTTTTAGATTCGCTATACATCGTTTATTTGCGTCAGTTTATTTTCGAAAATCCTACATTTCATTCACGTTTTGATCTGCCTGCCAAATTGTAAATCAGCCCACGTACATACATACACACGTACAACACAGCTAGTTATCTCTAGCACGGTACTTTTTTAAAAATAGCCAGTTAATAAACACAAGATTCTCATTAAAATAGGAAAAATAGTCAAGTCGGCCATGACGAGTTGACACAGTGAGGTATTCAGGGGGGGGGGCAAAGGGGGCTATTGCCCCCCCAGAGCTGTCGAGATAAACGAGATTTGTAATATCAAAATTAATAATACCAAAAATTATATACTCCTGGCCTAATCTGAAAATGCAGTGAACATCAAACATCTACAATTTGTTATTTGTTTCATCTTGTGTTTTCGAAATTAAAACCTGTGCAGTAGATTTGAGAACGCGCCGCCGTATATTATTTGCACACACTCCTTCGGTCGCAGCGCGTAACCAGAGAACAAGTTGTTCTTTGGCGTAACCGTAAATTAGGCAAAACAACCTACTAAACATATTTTGCACAATTACAGTGTGCCAGAAAGAACATTTTCAAAACTGAAAATTTTAAAAAATTATATTAGAATCAATATCAGGGAAAACCAACTGAATGGGTTAACACTCCTTTATGTGTACGTGCACCCTGAAATACCCATATCTCTACAGGAGATATAATTTGACGAGCTCAAGAGCAAAAAAAAAAGAATACTTGATTTTGTGATATAGATTTTACTAGTTCGAAGAAGAATTATTTTTATGTTATATATGGTGTTCGGTAATAACTTAAAAAATAAAAAGAAAAATGGAAAATATTATGTTTGGTTTTCGAGAAGCAGGGTGTTGAAATTGAAATTTTATTTTCGATTTTTTTAAGTAACTTTTTGAGACAAAATTTTCTTGCAAAAAAAACAACAAGTTAATTAAGCTGTCAAAAATTAAATGTGCTTGTTTATATTTTATTTTGAATTTAATTGCATACGAGTGTCAATATGCACCTGCATCGATGCAGAAATTTGAAAATTTCTAGAAAACGGTTACCTTTGGCATTATTCACCAAGTATACCTTTTTTGCTTAGAAATAGTGTGAGAAGAAGATACATTCACAAAATGTCGTAAAAGTTTACTGTCAAAAAAGTTAGAGCAAATTAAATTAAATAATGATAGCGGATTGCACCAAAAATAATACCAAATTATGACTAAAACCCCGGCTACCAAATTTTGCAAGAAAATTTTGTCGTCTCAAAAAGTTACTTAAAAGAATCGAAAATAAAATTTCAATTTCAACACCCTGCATCTCGGAAAGCAAACATCTGCGGGCCCATGTCCATATAAACTTTTCGTCATATCTTCCATTTTTCTTTTTAATTTTTCAAGTTGGTGCATTTATTTTAGAAAATATGCTTTTGTTCTGTTTTTATTCATTAAAATTATCGACAGAGTTTTGTTATTTATAACAGATTGCCCCCCCCCCCCCAGGCGTTAATCCTGGATACGCCACTGAGTTGACATAATACTTAGCACCTGGGGAAGGTAAGAATTATTATCTTAAAATATCAATAAAATATCAATAAGTTTTAAAACAAAATTAAAGTTTCAAGTCTGTATCTTATTGCGAAATTATTTTTAAATCGGTTACAAAATTTGATGAACAGTAATAATAAAAACGTGGTAAAAAGAAATATAGCTTTGATCTAAAAAGGCTGTACCAAAGTATAGAGAATACTTCTCTAGACTTCGGCTGTACTAATAAAAAATGGAGCCTAAGTTATTTTTGAATAATTTATAGACACAATCCAAAGAAATATTGAAGTGACTCATCGACATTATTAGTCGTCATTTGGCAGTCTATAGCAAATTAGGATCCATAATTTACTTCGGTGATGCCAAATTTAATATAATTAAATGAACGTAGGTGTAATATGAAGCTTGTCTATTGGAGATCAATGCCAAGTTCCAATTGAAATGAAAGGTTTGCGTCATAAAAAATCTCAGAATGTCTCCAACATATTTTTAAATGTGTTATTTTTTTTAGTTCGACACAAGACAAAAAAAGAATGTTTTTTATTTTCTGAACTTGACTTGTAAAACTTTGATTTCTTGATCGGTCGACGTGCAGTTTGTCAGGTTTTCGAAGCACAGACACTGCTGATTGATTCATAAACTGCGACGATACTAGCCTTAGTAACGACCAGTTAAATGATAACGAAACTGCCGTGGAGAAAGCCATAGTTCGAGTTAGTAAAACAAATTTTGTGGCAACTTAAAAGAACATTAAAGGTATTGTTGTTGGATAGCATTCCAAAGCAGTCATATTTCTTAAAAAAACACACTTTTTCTACGCTTTAATTGACGTGTTAATAGCTGATGGATAAGTACTAGGTATTGTTTACGATTTTTGAATTGAGACTACCAAAAAGAAAACTTCCAAAAAGACGAAAACTCACCCAGTCAGTATGGACAAGTGGGTATGGTATTACCTCTCCAGCTAAAAACAAATTACCCATCATTTGAGTCATTTCGCTGTAAAATAATGCTAATGTTTCAAAGCGTATTATACAGTTTTGACCTTGTGTGATTCTATTAAAAATACTCTGCTCCGACATAGTAGACCATTGAAATTCGTCTCACTATTGGTCTACGTGCGATTCGTAAAATATCATGCATAAATATGTCATTCACTATTGATAAATTGTGGTTAATACATACATATGTATACAATAATAGTATTGGACATTTGAATGCCATATCGTTTCGTGTTTAATAACAGATTAGTAGCAATGTTAGTTTTAAGTTTCAAGATTTGTTTTCTATATCACCCTGTGGAAGTGGTTTATTAGATCAGGAGTCAAAGTGCAAAATCATGCCCTCACTAAATTTTGTGTTTGCTACATTTTTTAACTCTGAAATCAGTATTCATATACAGGGTGATTCACTTTTAAATGCCGAAAATTTAAGAATCGCTAGAACATGAAAAAATAATGTGAGTTTCCTATATAAACTTAGTTCGTTTGGGCCTTAGTTTTCAAGATACAAGGTGGTTAAGTTTTGAAAAATCGACAACCAGAACTTGATTGAATTGGACCAATTACGTGGCCAACCAGATCCCCAAATTTGAATCCTCTTGATTATTTTGTTTGGGGATATTAAAAAGAAAAATTTATAACATGGTATCCGAATACCAAAGCAAAGTCTTTAGTATATCTCTGGACGCTGACCAAAGTTGAAATAAAGCTCAAAATTGAAGAAAATGTGGAAAATCTCAAAACAAACCGAGCTACCATAGGTTGTGCGGTAGCTAATCTGTTATATCGATGCCAAAAATGTATAGAAATGAGGGAAAGGCACTTGGAAAACGTATTATAATGTTAAAACTTCTTAAATTAATGTAGTTTTGCATTAATTAAAAATGTTTAATTTAAATTAATTACTTTTACTAGTGTGCCCCTATGTGTAATAAAGCACAAACATTGCAAGATATATTTTTTGCTTATAATTGAATGCTATATTCAAAAATACGTTTCTTTTTTATTTTGTGCAGGGCCGTACTATTTTTTGTCGAATTATTGATACCAATTACCCACATCTCCGCCACTGGTAATTTTTAAAACGTGATATTTTGTACTTTTATAGTCCTATATTCATGTATCTTGTGTACTAAATTTAGTTTTAACATCTCTAATATTTACTAAGAAAACTTGATCACCCTGTATCTTAAAAACTGAGGCCCAAACGAACTAAGTATAGGAAACTCGCATTATTTTTTCTTGTTTTATCGGTTCTCAAATTTTCGGTATTTAAAAGTGAATCACCCTGTCCTGTATACACGTTCTTTAGATATTTTTATAATGTGCATATATTTTTTCTAAAACCAATACAATAATTTACAACGCACACATCAACACAATGGCCAGAGCACTGCCAAATCGATATGTTTATTTAGCCGTGACAAGAATGACTTAATTTTTTTAATTGTTTGCAGAATCAGTCTCGGAATTCGGTAATCTGTATGCACAGCGCGGTGTACAAAAAGGCATGATTTGTCCTTGATCTTATCGGTCGAACAAGAAGTAGGTATTATTTGCCTGAATTCATCATGATTTGATTTTCTACTTTTGTCTTCGGTTCAAGTCTTGCTTTGAACTTTGTTCAAAAAAACACTTTTTCGCAAACTGATTACGCCGATCCCAAAAACAACACATTAAAGATAACGAAACGAATCTAGTTTGAATGAATACATAGAAAACACGAGTGTAGACCACTTTATAAATTTGTAAAGTACATTCGTGACCTTCGTAGGACGCTCAGAGGACAAAATAAACACCGTCCTTAGGAAAGCCATCAAGACCGAATAAATAGTGCGAGATGTACTAACTTGGGTACATAAGCACAGGGCAGTCAGGGCACAGTTTGTATATAAATATTTGGATAGGATTGCAGCCACAGTCATGACTTATATAGCTCGTCACATGGGTGTCACACAAATGTTTTAGTGCATACCTACAACATTATATTATGCAATAATTTACAGTACAGAATGTTTTTAAATTATTGCCAAGTACTTACACGTACTTACAGAACTTACTTACTTGTGCTACTGCAGTAATACTTCTCTATTTCGTATTCTTACTAAACAAGAAAACAGAAAACCAATAACAATTAGACAATCAAATGAAGAATTATAAAAATCGACAATAAATTGTTGTTCCTTCTATGGTGGTGTCGACTTCATGTGACCTTGGATTCGATGGACTTTCTTCAGCGAAGAACACGTTCCGGTAAATTGAAGACCCGTAAGTGTGAAAATAGTTAATTTACACCCAAAATGAAATTGGTTCGTCGCTTATATTTAGTCACGTGCTGTTGTTACACTTCTTTAGAGAAGTTAGGTATTTAAAGTTTTCTGTGGTAGGTACTTACTTTAGTTTGGAGCATCATGAGGGTGAGAATTATTACTATCATTATTGGATAAACACGATTTCGCACCAGACAGTTAAAGTTGTTATTCATCTGACATCATCGCCCAAATTTTTTTGTCGATATCATATTTATTGGCGTTATTGACGTTATCTGTTACGTTATCAAATATAATCCATATACCTTTGGTTGTATCTGTGTCACGAATATCCCACACTTATTCCTGCATCGACCTTTATCAAAATTTACACACAAATATCGTAAATTATAAAAATCATTCCCTTATTTTTAGAAGCAGTTGTTCGTCAATACTTAGATAAGGCGATAGCCGTTAATCTAATAACATTAACACTTGTAAAATAATTCTATGTTACGGCAATACAAATAATAGATTTTAATTTTTTCTTTTCTCAAGTAGGTGAGCTTATTGTGAATGTGATATTTTTTCACCATATGTCTGATTAAATATGCCCGTAGTAGCACGTAGGTATTTATAAAAAAAAACGTTGGTAATGCTAATTATTCACTATTCACTATTTACCGAAGGGGAAATCACTGAGGAATTTTAGTGTACACGCGCCTGGAATTTTTGGCATTTTTTTTGTATTTTTTTGGAATTTTTTGGCATTTTTTGGTATTTACTGGAATTTTTTGGCATTTTCTTGGATTTTTTTTGGCATTTTCTTGGAATTTTTGGTATTTTCTTGGAATTTTTTGGCATTTTAGTGTGCAAATTTTGCCAGTGATTTCTCCGATTCTTTTGGTATTTTTCTGGTATTTATTTGGAATTTTTTAAACTAAATCTGGAATTTTTGGTATTTTTTGCATTTTTTGGCATTTTAGTGTACACATTTTGCCATCAGTGATTTCCCCCTCGCTATTTACACATAAGTTTTTTAAATCTATTATGTCATACGTACAATTAAATTCCATTCTAAATCACTTTTTACTTCAAATTAATGCCAAAATTGAATTCGTTATTGTGTTATTCAAACCTTTGCACACATCTCAAAAATGTTCTCTAGTGGTTGTGAAACCAAGCACAAACATCAACTTCCAACTCGAAAAAAAATTAATTTAACTTTGCCTAATTAGCTTGGCACGCCGAGTTTGAACGACCCTGTACATTAACTCATCTGTAATAATATTGCTCCAAATCAGTGCAAACATTTTTCACAGAATACGAAAGGGAGATCGATCGCTCTCAAGGTTTTTTTTTGGTTGGGTGACCTAAGCGACAATCTTAATATACAGGATGATTTTTTTAGGTCTACCACCGCGATTTTCTCGCTCATTTGGCGGCCTACAAAAAAAACGTAAGAAACAAAAATGTGGCAATTTTGGACAGCTAAGTGGTGCTGCAAAAGAAATCGGCATCCATGGCCAACTTGTCGCGCAATATTAAAAAAAACTCAAATTGAGCAAAACTATTAATGGCCGTGGAATGTTTATTTTAAGAGACAGAGAAAAACTTTTATATTGAAAATTGATGGCACTAACAAGCTTTATGCAAAAGGGTACTCAGATAGTTTCAGAAAATTACACAGGGTCTTCGGCTCTCTTGAGGCTATGAATTTTTTTTGTTTATTTCTTATAAGCGATTTTCTCGCTTATTTTGGGCAGCACAGAAAATATGTAAGAAAACAAAATATGGCAATTTTGGTCAGCGAGGCGACATTAAAAAAGGAATGGGCCTCCATACCCAACTTTTCGCGGTGTACTAAAAAAACCTAAAATCGACAAAAATGTTCATGGTCTCAAGAGAGCCGAAGACCCTGTGTAATTTGCTGAAACTATCTGAGCAGCTGGGTGGATAAAGCTTCTCAGTGCCATCAATTTCCAATATAAAAGTTTTCCTCTGTCTCTTAAAATAAGCATTCCACGGCCATTAATAGTTTTGCTCAATTTGAGGTTTTTTTAATATTGCGCGACAAGTTTCTTTCGCAGCACCACCTAGCTGTCCAAAATTGCCACATTTTTGTTTCTTACGTTTTTTTATGGAGGCCGCAAAATGAGCGAGAAAATCGCGGTGGTAGACCTAAAAAAATCATCCTGTATTTCGTTAAAAAAATTACTCGCGACGTCAGGACCAGCGAAATCCCCAAGGCAGATTCTCAAAAAACTTTATCGGGGAGAGACCCCAATCCCCTCGCAGCCATTTCAGAATCGAACCCCCCCCAGATTCAGAACCTCCCCCCCCCGCATCAGTCTCCTCGGGCAACAGGTAGGAATCCCCCCCCTTGCAACGCCTCCAACGAGTCCCCCCTGTGGGTGGGGGGCAGCCTCAGTCGGCTCGCGACCGCTCCGCCGTAGCGACGTTGATACGTCGCCGGCACAATTATTATTCACGGCGTTTCCCGTTCTCGTAGTTTTTCCGGTGATTGGTAGTTTGGTACATGGATACAAGCGCTCGCAGATCGGCAGCTCTTGGAACCGAGGTAGGGTTCGCGATCGCGCCTTGCAATTGGTGCTCCTGTTGTTGCACGTCCAGCTCAAACACCTCGGCAAGAAGTGCATAACCGATGATTCAACGTGAAACAACAAAGAAACTAGTTGGATATAGCAATAAGATAACAAAACAATCTTATCTTATAATACTGACAATGATTTCTATGTGTAACTACCAAAACTATAACTCGTTGCACTAAATAAACTAGTTCATCAACCTGGGAGCGCGCAGACGTCACAGGCTCCTATCAGTCTAATATTTTCCACGCCTGATAAGAGAAGAACTTTACTGTTGTTGTCTCCCAGCTTTCCATCTGGCATATTATATTGACTGAATAAAGAGAGAACAAGGTCTCATCATAGTAGCGTTCCATGGTCTTTCATGGTATTCCATGGGGTCCTCCCAAGTGACTCCTCACCTACTCTCATTTATTTCATTATATCTTCTCCCCCATAACAAACCCTAACCTCCATTTTCTGGGCCTTCGCTAATTTATCGTGTTTTAACTAAAGGAAACAATGTTGTACACCTGTTCGTGGGATCAATGTCGATCCAATTCACGATAGGAATGGCGGGGCAAATACGTTTTGCCAGTAGTACGGCTGGGTTGGTTACCAGCTATTTTTAGATGCAGTGCCTACGGACGATGGCGTAACTCATGAACCAGAGGCGGGGAGGGGGGGGGGGACTTTGAAATGCTTCCATTGAGAAAAAACTCGGGAAATGTTGTAGGAGGTTGTGCCAGGTCTGTGTGGCATAGCAAGGTAAGGATCGTAGTCCAGGTGTTGCAACTAGAATGCAGCAGTAAAGAAGTGAGAATGATCAATTTCAGTCCGTGACTTGCCAAAATTACATATTCATAGCAACAGTCGTACAGCAAAAAGGCAAAATATTCAACAATTTCGCTCGTTACAAAATTATAACTACTAAAAAAAACAAATTGAGTTGAAATTTGAACTAGATTCTATAATCTGAGCTAAGAGGTGAAAACAGGGGGATGAAATAATTTTCCGAACTCGATTTTATTTAAATCATCTTCATCTATTTATATCGTTATACCTCTGCTTTATAGCATACGTCAATTTCAGGCATGACAAGTATAGTTCTTTAATGGTTCAAGTCGGTAGCAACCGGTATTCCCGATTTGGATTTTATTCAAAGAAGTCGTAAATTAAACACTAATAAATATGTATATATAAAAGATAAAATAATACAGGTTCGTGTAATTGGTCGCATAGATACCTAATTTAGTGGTACAATGCGGTATGGAAAGTACACAGATAACAACAATAAATTAGTATTAGATTTAATAATGGGAATTTGAAATTTCTTCAATCATCTGGTTGAACATTTAACTTGTACCACAAAGCTAAAGTTGTACCACAAGCTAAATGTACTATTTCTAGGGGAGGTACATACATATCTGTATACTACAAAACATGCACAGGGTGGCTCATTATAAATTGACACCCCCCCCCCCTTAACTTGTTAGTTTTTGAGGTTAGAAAAAAGTTTTTTATAAAAGTTTTAGATACTGATACAAAGTTTTTTGTGACGCTATTAGACCTTATACAGTGTGTGCTAGAAAGAAAACTTATGTTTTTTTAAATGGAACACCCTATATATTTTTGGATTAATGAATTCTACGCATTTTCCTGATATTTATATGTTCGCTCCAACCGTTCGTTCAGAACTGAGCCTTTTTTGTGAGGGATTATTCCTTGGGTCATAGGTTGCCATAGAAGACAAATGCCAAATTATAGTAATAATTATTGACAGTTTGCAAGTATATTCACGCTTTGGAAAACAAAACGAGCTATTTTAAGATTTCAAAGAAAATGAAGAAGGGAAATTGAGAGAAATCAGAAATTTTAAATAGTAACATAGTCAATAAACTTCATCAGATTTTTTATTTGAAATTTAATTTTCATTGAAAACGACAATCATATTAAAAAAAGAATATACGTATTACAAATGCTCCACATGGCCTCCATCTTGCTCAATGCATTTATCGATATTTGCTACTAACTTTCTGTTTATTGAGTCAACGATAAAATAGCTGTGTTCTGTATTTAATATGTGGTTTTCTTCCTGAATTCTACTTTTCAGTGTTTCTACATTTCCCGGTCTGTCAAAATAAATTTTATTTTTTAAGTACCTAACCACAAAAAATATACAGAATCATGTTTAAATCCCTGTTGCTTTCAATAGTTTTCAAATATTCCCACATTATCATTAAAAAAGAAATAATTTGTTGTAGGGTGTTGCCCACGCACTTAACCAAATTTTATGTTTGACAAAACTATTTTTTTTATTAATACCACAATATTTAATTCAAAATTGTTCTGGCGCCACTTAAACAAGTCACTGACTTTGCTCTTCTAGCTCTTTTCAGCAGTCCTTAGGTCTTAGTTAATATTGGAAAATTTATCCCACTTTTATTAAGGTAGTTAACTCTTGAGGGAATTTCAAAAAAATGACAGTGACAGCTTAAACATCTATTCTACATAACTTTTGTTGGGATCATTTTTCAATCAAGGGCAAGCACCAACTTTTATCAAGAATAAAATTTTCTGACAAAAAAAAAGTTTTCCATATGTTTCCAACTTTTTGGGACACACTGTATAGCAAACTGTCATTATTTTTTCATGTAGAATCACCCCTTAAAGTTTGTCGCACTTATTTACTAACACCCTGTATAACTATATATCCTTTTTCCTAAATATTATTGTAGTTTTCAACAATAAATCTGACGAAGTTTAATTTTAAATTTAAAATTTCTCATTTCTCTCAATTTCCCTTCTTCATTTTCCTTGAAATCTTCAAAGAGCCCATTTTGTTTTCCAAAGCGCGAATATACTTGTAAACTGCCAATAATTATTAATATTATTTGGCATTTGTCTTCCATGGCAACCTATGACCCAAGGAGTAATCCCCCACAAAAAAGGCTTAGTTCTGAACGAACGGTTGGAGCGAACATATAACATATACACTTCGTTGGAATCAGAAAAATACGTAGAATGCAATAATTCAAAAATATATAGGGTGTTCCATTTAAAAAACATAAGTTATGTCTGCCACGACGGCTTTCTAGAACACACTGTATCTAACAGCGTCACAAGAAACTTTGTATTGGTATCTAAAACTTTTATAAAAGACTTTTTTTCTAACCTCAAAAACTAACAAGTTAAGGGGGGTGTCAATTTATAATGAGCCACCCTGCACATTGCATTTTCCTCGTCAGCCGTTAGTGACACGACCGCTTAAAAAACCCCAATTATCGCTTCGACTTTTGCTCAAGTTAATACAAAACCTGTCCGTCTATTTTAAGTGAGCCCACATTTACCTTAAACGAATAATGAAAAAACAAATACATGGCATCATCGGTCGCTGCGTTCGCTTAGCAACAAGATGCAGTTGTAAAAATAGTAAAATCGCCAAAACGAACCTTTTATGACATAATTAAAACGACACGTTTAACGAAGAATAAACCGACTGCCAGAGCAAAAACTAAAGTTATTTCTGGAAGTAATCACATGCGACTATAATTGACACCGGAGACTGGGTGGAGACTGGTAGGCACCAATCAGAATGAGAATCGTTGCCTTCAACTTTACCACCAGGTCCCAACACGATAGTTTGAAAACGGAGACTCGTTATTGTAGACAAACCATAATATCTCTGTCCTTCGCAAATATGTCTCAAAAACTATCATCTCTCGTCGTAAATATTTTGTTTTTGGTGGCTATTTTTGGGTCCAACAGTTCCGAGAACAGTTCGCTTTTCGATGTGTTACGCCAGTTAGATTGTACATCAACGTACAGGGTGTCCCATTTTGGGTGTTTTTGGGTGGTTTTCTAAAAAATCTCCGTTATTATTAAAGCTAGAGGGTTGCGGTTTTCACGTCACTGTACTACTTTTTTGAGAGGAATTTGATGGACTAATCAGATTTTAGATAAGTTTTATAGTTTCCGCGCATTGGCGCAGGACTGAAATTTTCGATTTTTTGGAAACCTCTCTCCTGGCTGCAACTTATATATATCGACAAATTTAATCAACTATTTTTATAGATTTTTTGGCGTAGAATCGAATGGAACAATTAGTTTTTTGGTAGCGTTAATAGTTTTTGAGATATGAACCAAAGTTATATATTTTTTTAAATGGAAACCGCATAGTTCGTATCTCAAAAACTATTAACGCTACCAAAAAACTAATTATTCCATTCAATTCTACGCCAAAAAATCTGTAAAAATAGTTGATTAAATTTGTCGATATATATAAGTTGTAGCCAGGAGAGAGGTTTCCAAAAAATAGAAAATTTCAGTCCTTCGCCAATGCGCGGAAACTATAAAACTTATCTAAAATCTGATTGGTCCACCAAATTCCTCTCAAAAAAGTAGTACAGTGACGTGAAAACCGCAACCCTCTAGCTTTAATAATAACCGAGACTTTTGAGAAAAACACCCAAAAACACCCAAAATGGGACACCCTGTACATACCATAAAAACCCTTCTTAAAAACCAGACAGTCTCAAGACTAAAGACAACCCGAAATACCCGTTTCCCACAATCTCGCTTAGGTTGTCTCTTAGCAAACGAAAAAATCGCTCGAAATAGTTCTAATCATCAATGGTATTGACGGACTTTTACAAGTTTTATTGTGAACTATTTTTAACTCCGATTCGCGCTATCAATGCAGTTCGACAACTACATAAGCCGCCCAATTTGACTTTTAATCTGACCGGAAAATGCAACCCGACTTCCTGTGTTTACTTCCGGACCATACCCAATCTCGACTCTGTTGCTATGGGACGAGATACTGATACTATTATACTACTTACTACTCTGATAAGCTCCGTTTCTATGGCGGGTGCGATCACACTGTTCTTATCTACGGTCCCGTCGTCCGTCTGATAGTCCGATCAGGAGCGTAGACAGTTCTGGGGTATTAGGAGAAAATGAAAAGTCCCTAAAATAGTTCTCAATATATCTGCTTTTTAGTTGTCGCCAAATACAGGGCAAGTTACGTGGTCTATACATATCTTCTACATTGTTAATGCTAGGGGAAAAAAGTATAGACAAAACTTGACATGACTACTACATTCCGAAAGTATTTTCCAATATACAGGGTGATCAAATAAGTAGTGGCGACCCAAAGTTGTGTTTTTTTTTTAATGGAGCACCCCGTATTTTGTTGCATTTTTAGAAAGCCCTTAAAGAGTGTGTTCCTTTTGGTACAGGGTATTAAGGGTCTATCTTTAAAGGTTAGAAAGTTATTTTAATTTTAAACGAAAAAAGGGGTCACTTTTGGAAATGTATTACTCAAAAATCAAATAATATTTTGGGCTATACCTTGGACTGGAGATTGCCTGTTACCACAGAAAATATACTACATATTTTCTGTGCTGTTACGCCTAGTTAACAATTTTGGACCGATATTGAGATAAAGTTCTAAATTACATACCGGGCGTTTCACTTACGCAAGTTATAAGTTTACTCGCTAATTTTAAATGGAACACCCTCTATTTTATTACATGTTTGGAAAGCCCTTAAAAAGTAGATACTTTTTGGTATGGGGTATTAAGGTCCTTTAAAGGTTACGGAGATATTTCCATTTTATTCTAAGAAAGGGCTTTAAAAGAGCTGATTACATGATTAGAGTGTCAAAATGTTTTAAAGCTGTAAAAAATAAAAAGACATATTCTTGTTAATTTTTGGTGTATTGGAAATAGTTGAAAACCTACCTGTACTGCCATAAATAAATAACATAAGCCGATGTCATCATTTATTATGCGGTAGGTAACTTTATTTCTTCATTATTGATGGCGTTACAAGTAATTTTTTTATGATTTTTTTTGTTTTACCTTTAAAGATAGACCCTTAATACCTTGTACCAAAAAGAACATACTTTTTAAGGGCTTTCTAAAAATGTAACAAAATACGGGGTGTTCCATTTACAAAAACATATCTTTGGGTCGCCACTACTGTATATTGAAAAATATTTTTGGAATGTACTACTTATGTTTCTCTACAAGATTTATCAATACCTTTTTTTCTAGCATTAACAATGTAGAAGATATCGACCACCGCGGCCTACGTAACTCACCCTGTATATTTTTTCGCACAACATAATCTGGAACATATTCGTTTTTTTATGGATGTTTTATTGCCGCTTTGTTTGCACAAATGGCGTGTTTTCTCTATTTCGAAACTGATTTTTTCGTAGATGTGCCTGAAAACATTTTCAATAAATAGTTAAGTTGATATCGCTTAACAGTCATATATAGTAAGGGTAGAATATAAAGGCGAAGTCGGCCATAAAATCGAGAGAGATGGGCTATGATTTTCCTACCTGCTCTCCCTTATGTTTTGGAGCGAGGGGTTCCGCTTAAAGAACCGCAAGACCAACTTTTTATTGCTCTGTCCTTGTCTGATACATTATGTTAATACAGATAATATATTCAAATGGGAGTACGCCTGTAAAACAGGGCAGTAATTAAATATTTGGTTTATTTTGGTGATAGACTTCCTGTAATAACAATGCAGCGTGAAGTATTCAGTGCCCAAAGTATAAAATTAATATTAAATGTGGTGAAATATTTCCAAGAAAAAAAAAGAGAACACACGTGAAAATTTATCGGTACTTCAATGTGCATCGGAGGCGTTACAGATTAGTACAAGGACCATTTCACGAATTAGACAAGAAGGCATTAAACATATTAAAATGATACACACTAAAAGTAAAGCAGCCCCGAAAACTTGAAAACCCTTCTTCAATTATAATGGACAATGCGAAATACCATTTCAGGCTGTGTGAAAATGTGCCCAATACAGCCACAAAAAAAGAAGAAATAGTTAACTGGCTTCGAAATAAAAAAAATATTTTCCTGAAAATTCCCTTAAATGTGAATTGCTCCAGATCGTTAAAAATTATAAATCCAAGTTGCCTTATATAATTAATAAAATGGGACATCAAGTGTTGAGGCTTCCCCCATATCATTGTATATTGAATGCAATAGAATTTATATGGGCCCAATGCAAAACTTTTTTTAATAAGAACATTGTATCTGAGGCAATGCATGATGATAACACGGTAATGTCTATTTGGAAAGAAGCTCTCCAGGAAGTCAGTATTTTATATTTTGACTAAAATTCATAACGAGTTAATTATTATTTATTTATTATGTATATACTGACTTCTGACTATGTAAAGTTTATGTTATGTTGATATTTAATTTGTAACTAAAAATATAAATATATATTTTTTTGCCTAAACATTACAATAATTATTTAAATACCTAAGACCTACTTTGAATTTCAGGATCATTAGGTATAATATCTTTTAATAGCCAGTCTAAATTACCGAATTAATCTTCAAAAATTACAAATGAAATTACCTACAACAGGTACCTAAGTACAAATTTTCAATCCGTTCGTTCACATCAGGTAGTAAGGCAATAATTTATTCTAGGCCGACCCTGCCTGCCTTAAACAATCAACTAGTAACACAAGACAAGTACTAGGTTTTCTATCTCTCTTCCTTTCATGAAAGGTGCTTAGCGAACTTTAAGACGTACGTCGAATACAAATTGGAGGAGGTGACAGGAGTGTAATTGTGCGAGTGCAAGTAAAGCAATAGATATAGAGCGCTATATCTATTGCGCTCTCTCTTTGATGATTTATTGCCGACTTCGCCTTTACATTCTGCCCTTACTATAGGTACACTTTTTCACTATTTCTATCATTCAGCTAGCAGCAGGATGTGTTAAAATTACTATACTTAGTTGGTTTATTTTACAGTCAGTAAGAGTACCCAAACACAACTGTCAACATATTTTTTATGCCACGATTCCATTTTCTTTTTGGCTAGTAAAAGTGTTAGGTACTCGAAGGCGACTAACTGGAACTTTCTTGGGTTTGTTGTAACCTCGTTCACTCTGCAGTTACGAGTATTTTTTGCATCGCTAAACGTTCAGCAGGAAACCAACAATGTCACGTAAAATATTGATAAAAATGCAATGGCATAGGTATTATATCAATTTCATAGATATTAAGTTCGTTGGGTAACGTTTCTTCGAAATTCTGCACGTTTTACCAGTGGCGTAACACAGTCTTCAGACTTTAGGACAAATGTATTTAAAATGTATTTAAAATTGTTAAAAAACATGCGCATTCTAGTTATAACCTTTTACCTTATTTTCGTCTGTTTTAGCAATAATGAAAGATGGGGTTTTTCGGGCTAGCGCACGGAAACAACGCATGGAAAAACTTTCCGTGCGCTGAATAAAAATACCGAATATATGGCTTTAAAATAGAAATATACAGCAAAGTAAACTAAATTTAAGAAACTCTATATGCTCTCTGATATTTAACATGTACCTATTTTGTATTTTAAAACGTAAGTGTTTCAATATTTAGATACAGTTCTGTAATATTTTTGAAGTTTTATTCACCTTATCTGACAATAACTAATTTACAACAAAGCACCTTTGAAATAATTTGAGAGTAACCATGGAAACGCATCATACATACCAAACACTACATTGTCTGCATTGTTTATTTTTTGTCAATTAAATTTATTATAATATGCCGATAAAATGTTTTAAGTTTCCGTTTTCAAAGAAGTATAATAAAAAATATCGTTCATTACACGTCCAGAAATAGATTTTTCCGTGCTTGCATGACTTTCCGTGTTCGGCTGCGCCTCACATGGGAATTTGTCACGCGCGCACGGAAAAATCTTTATTTCCAGACTCGTAATGAAATATACTATTTACGTAACTGTGTGGTAATTGTTTGTGGTACTGCAGTTTATACACTTTTGGCAGCTGTTTTACACTTTTATTCCCATTCCACATTTTTTATTTTTATTGCCCAAGAAGCATTAAAAAAGTATAAGCACCCAGTTTTCGAAATAATAAGTGTGCAGTAAAAAAGATTAGCCGCATCTGTAATATCAATATTTTTCTTTTAACCAGGGTCGTCTTCTATAACCATAAATTTTTAGTGTTGCAGAAAAATGTATAACTGGTGTTTTTGTCGGCTGTTATTAAATCATTGCATTACTATTTTCATAGTGAATGGGCAATTCTCTACGCCAAATTATGCATTATTGGATAATGATAACTATTGCTGGAAATTTTATTAAGTAAGAGTTATTTTTAAATGGGGAATTTAAGAAATTCGGAAATACCTACCTTAAAAAATGGAAAGTAGATATCTTTACAAATTTATCATACATTGTATTTTTAACCACTTTAAATAACACAACAATTGCATACAGCAAACAAAGCATTTATATGACAAAATAATTTAATTAGAATAAACACATGAATGAATTATAAATTAAAAATAAATGATTTTGTTGTGGAAAAATACATAAGTAAAATTTTGTGGTACCTACTTATGGCAAATTTGAAAAGGTCATAAATGTAAGTATAGAAAACACACCTAACAAAATAATTGCCTACTACAATGTTACTAAATTAAACAATAGTATCTTAGTATTTTTAGTACCTAAGTATCTGAAATCACAAAGACGAATTATGTTTTGTGAATACCTATCCCTATTAAACAAAAATACCGTAAAAGCTCTTTTGCTGTTAAAATATTGTCAAACAAAATGTTCTACGCCACAGACAAAGCGAATGGTACCGTGCATCTTAAAATAATAGTAAACAGATTGCCTGCGTTGCCTCATATTGTGATTGCCACGTACTGAATAGAATAATGAATACTTAAACCACGGAAAGGACAATATTAAACTTTATTGACACATCAATAATTATGATTGTTTGGGCCCTCCCACAAACCGTGCCTTCGTCCAGTGGCGCGGCAGGGTTATTTTCCATTAGAAAATTTAAAATAATATCTTTATTTTTGGAGATAATCGCCAGGGCCGATTTTCTTATTTAAAATTTGACACCACAAAATTCCCATATACCAAATTTAAACAAAAAATAAACTTAGGGTGAGTTCAATAGAAAATAGAACTCACTCTAAGTTTATTTTTGACACACTGCACAATAGTGCAGTGTTACAAAGTTGAGCAAATATGAATTTGAAAGGCATCTAGCGAGTCAAGTGTGCCATGGAATCCCCTCAAAATGGTTGAATGGGCAACAGGACCACTCAAAAGGTTGGTGTGTAAAGATTCAATGCAATAATATATAAATAGCAAGTTAATACAATAAATGACATAAGTATCTACTTATCTTTTTTCACAAACTTAGTTGACCAGTTATTTATACATTTAAATTTAATTTTGTCTTCTAGGGGTCAATTTACGTCGGATAAGTCTAGTTTCGAGTTGTTCCCATGGCTAAATGTGTAAAAGTAAAAAAAAAACGAGATATTCAATCTGATGTAAGCTAAGGATGTTAAATGAGAATAGATGGCCATCGCCGGCTCTTTCTTCTTCACTCTACTGTTTTCCTAGTGTTTCTTTTTTGTTCGAGAATAATGCCTGCACTATCAAATTAGTGGAAAAGGTTACAGCTGCTTTTAATTGTGCCTGTTTAATGGTCTGCCTTAACGATGTTTACAATGTTTGAGCGATGTCAGTGACTACATAAATCTTAGGTACCCATTTAACATGTTGCGCCTCGAAGACTTGGTAAATTGGTGCAAAGTATTTCTGACTGCACCGAACAAAGAGGGGAACACAACCACCATTAGCTGGTTTAGCCACTTGTGGGCGTCGCTTGAATTCTACCATTCGTCATCTCCTTATTTGTATGTTGTCCAACACGGTAGCAAAAAAAAAACAATTACCTATCACACAAAATACGTAGTACCTAATCTTAGATGTGGAACCGGTTAGTTTGGAGAAACCAAACGTGTAGTTAATTACATTTGTATTTACTTACGGCATTCCAAGGCATATTTACATAAAACTTGAATGATGGTGTTATTAGTTTTTTTTTATACCAGACAGCGAAATTTTGGACGGTTCCAAAGTTAAAGTTAAAAACAGTCATTACGCAATCTTAAAAAAAATTAAGATATTTTGTACCTACATACTTTCTTTTGTTCCGTTTGTAAATGTCCTCATCCAGAATGTTTACTGAGCTAAATGCATCTCTCTCTCTGTTGGAGATATATTCACACCGAGTATCCCGATTTATTTTTAGAGGCCTTATTGATTTCGCAATGGAGGTATACGATACGAAGAGAACTGGAAAGGAAATTCGACCACCCACATGCCTTTACACAACTGTTTATATGCCCGATCACCACGAAAAAATATGCTTTGGAGGAAATATTCTTTTTTGTTTACCTCCTACATTACAATAATTTCGCTTTCACTGACTGTGGCACTCCTATTCATCAGTTTTTTTATTAAGTTTCAGTCGGCATTGGGTTGCAATGCAACCCCACCAAAGAGATAAGCTGAAAATTCTTTGTTCCAACTAGTAATATTGTGCCACAAGCAAATATATTATTGCCTTATATTTTGCCTGATACAATCGGCAAAGCGCTACAATAAAATTCAAATGAACGCCATTGTTGTCGTTTGCGTTTCCACTTTATTATGCTCGGCTTTTTGTTATTTTTACCCACTTATGTAAGGCTTCGATGTTTTATTCATTTCGCCTTTTCCATCAACGTGTCGCGTACGTCCCGTATGACAGTCTGAAAGCGACAAGGACGAGAACTATGATGTCTATGTTGTACATACAATCTTCATAATTAGCACAATAAACATAACAATGGGGAGGGAAGAATTTTTGCGAAGCATCAGGAAGAGATGTTTGAAAGGAGCTGGAGAAAGTACTTTAATCAAAGTCTAGAAATACTAAAGTCGGCTCGCTTTTTTGATTCCTCGGAAAAGCCGACAATTTTTTGCGACCGGTGGTAAATCAGCGTCACCTCGCACGTTTCGCATTTACGAGGGCGACTAAACGAAATCGCCGTCAAGCTAGTTATATGGGGGCAGGTTCATATTGACTTTCCATTATTTACCAAAGTCTACAAATATTGTATACCTATTTGTAGACTTTGGTACAACATTATTTGTGTAGGTAAGTGTACCGTTAGTTTTTGGTAGGTACAATTAAATTAAAATACAAGGTAGCTATTACCAGAATCTACATAATTAGTAGGTATATCTGTACGTTCATTTTTAATAAAGCCTAACAAACCATAGTGCAGACAAAAACATAAATAACAAATAAATATTTAACGACAAAGAGTTAAACTAATCACTTAATAGTTTGCGGTAATATTTTGCACGCACCCGGTAGAATGCGAACGAACCACTCTCAGCTACACTGTGTACAGCTTATTTTCTTATATTATAAGATGTTGATCGGCTCGAGGAGGAGGGGAGCGGGAGAGGGCAAGAGGGAAACGTTTGTTTACACAAGGCCGAGTGCCCGGACTTATTAGTATATCTCTGGACGCTGCTTTAATGTTGTTGCGTGAACTCAACCATAAATAAGCAACAAGGGAAGAGGTAATTCCATCGGAACAAAGGTGAAGGGTCACGCCTCAGATACTATAAATAAGGGCGTGTGTAGAATTCCATCGTGACGGTATTGAACTTGTTCTTAATTTAAGTTGATGAGTCTGTCTAGATATTCGACCGTTGGGGCCACCAAATGCTTGCAAAGTGACAAAATATTTACGAAACACGATGACGCATAAACGCATTTCTCGTATTCTTTGTGGTACAAGTTAGATAAATGTAGTTATAGAGATGGTGCGGCAAAGTTAAGCATTCTAAAATATTCTTAGCATGATGGCTACCTGGAAAAATACCTGATGTTGGATACCCCCAAAATGCAGTCCTGCAAAATTCTGTTTAGCATAAGAATCTTCCCACGAGCATCTCATGGGAAAAATTGCCGAATTTTGTCGAGAATCACGCTGTTGCATATGGACCTAATCGTCTCTACAGGCTGCAGTGCCTTCTTGGACGAGGCCCACATGATAGCAAAACCATCATAAAAGGAAGCAAAACAAAGGAAGTTTGAATCATCATATTACATTTATTTCATTCTTAATTTTAATTTTCCAAAATTCATGAGTTAGGTTTAGAAGATTTCCAGTGGGGGTAGTCTGATGACGTCATGAAGTGTCCCGCGCAGAATTTGGAAGGCTTTGTCCTCTGAATTCAAGGATTAGTTCCCACACATTGATAGTAGCCTCGAGCGAGGGTAGATGTTTGATTACAGTTCACGATTCTTATTGAAATTTGGTGCTTCTGTTCTTGCTTATTATCTAGCAGTTTAGGTTATACCTCTAGGCGTGTGAAGTTATTTTTCAAGCCACTGAAATTGGTCAATTTATGTAATTTACAACAAATTTTTTTTTACATTATTTTATACCTATTCTTATTCCGCTATAGTCCTCCTTACGGCAGAATGCGTGCGACGTAAGGGGGAAGAACTCGCAAATATTATAGAATTAGTCACAGTTAAGTCGTAGATCAATTTTGTGTAACTCACTGACTTAATTTTCATATAATTGTTATTTAATTTATCGAGGAAGGCAAACCCTTATAACATTGGCAATTATTTCTCGTGCTTGAGAATGCAACGTTCTTCCCTGTTTACTCATTTTGCACACGTTAACTCCCGAACATACGAAACGCCACTGAGCTCTCTGAGCCGGCGGAAAAAACTTGCCAGCGGCCTAAAAAATGAGGTCTGTATGGTAGCCCAAATACGCAGTTAACTTTACGTACTATAGAAACAGGCACAAAAGGCGTTGGCTAACTGATTTTGTCAGCCGACTCCTTCGCAGAAGTGTTGTGTTGCCGTATTTCAAAGGCGATGGTAGACGCGACGATGGTGAAAAAAATATAATAGGTGTTTTATCACACCGCGTTAAAAATAAATGATACACAAAAATGGGTAAGTGGTCCCGTGATGCGAGCTTTATTTTTGCGGTATAATAGAGTTCAGAAATTCGGCTTCAATATGATAAAACTTGTATTCGCCAATAAATAAGGACTACTCGTATAGGAAATCTCGAGACGCTGCCCGCATTCTTTAGAAACGTTTTCATTCGTGCTTTGGACTATACCAATACGGCCCTGGCCTCGAAATCATGACATCAAGACCGTAGAATGTATTAATAGTCATTCTATTGATACCAAATTGGATTTGGTGAAATGAATGAACTGCCTGTCAGTGGAAAAATTAATAGAACCGATCCTATTCCATGTCCATCGAAAGTTTCAAATGTTGCCTGTCGTGGAATTCTGGCGAAGGCCAATTGTTGTTTGACTGAGACGATAAGCGACAATAATTATTTTCGGATGACAAATTAAAGTTGTTGTGTAGGTATTATGTAACTAGTTATTTTCCCCGCATGAAAAAATCAGTTTTTAATTTTTAATTGAGATTAGATAAACGTTTTTGAGGCGTTGGCAACATAAATATTGTTTCGTACGTTATATACTGAGTGTCACTAAAGTTTTTGGTCACCGACAAGAACATCAGCAGAAAAGTAGACCAGAATATAAACACATAGAGAGAAAAATTGTGGTTGGAAGATTCCGAGATTTCAAAGATATGTCAAGAAACTTGGATTAGAGGAGTTAGTAATAGGTAATAATTGTTATTAAATATTTAGATAAACCGTTAAAATAACTGCGTTTAGATTTTATTTCTTTTCTTCGGCATGATATGGATTGTGTGGATAATAATAACAATATATGGTGCTAGCGAGAACAATGAGTAACGACTTTTGAGTCACCGTGTACTTGACCTCAGAATGAGTTACATAAAATTCCTTTGAAATACAATTATAAACAAGCTGTGTTATAGTTTATGCAAATTATCTCATTTCTTTTGCTCGTTTTTTAATAGGAATTTCTTTGTGCTTACAAATGCAGTGTGCTATTAATATTCTGCAAGTTTTTTCTTGTAATGCAACGTTCGCAATTCCATGAATCGACAAAATAAATTGTTTACGACATGTTCCACTGCATCAGCTTTATTTAATGCTATACAAATCAACTTTTTTTATCGTAGTAAATAAATAGTTACTCCTTACTATTGGAATTATTACTTTTCTACCATGAATAACCTATTTTTAGTGGCATAACCTCTTTATCAGTTCCATATTATGTTAAAAAGAACGAAAAAACAATTATTAGTAATGGATATTTTAGTGATAACCTATCAGCGTAGTTTCAAGCGAATCATTTGTAGCCTTGCACACAAGATAGGAGTGCCTCAAGGTTCTCTCGTGGGGCCACTACTATTCACGGGTGAACAATAACCGTTAAAAGTGCAGCGTTATCGCTTCGAATATTGCAATGAACTCGTTATCTAACGTATTCTAAAAATGTCGGACCATATTCGACGGAATTTACTTATTTTGCGGCGGTAGGTACACGTTATTTCTTTTCTATAACGTTAATCGTCTCTGGGCGAGTCTACACGGTCCCAAGGTCGTAGTAAGTTCGTATCTTCAATTTTACAACTTTCGTCCATAAATTAGCCCAATGAAACAGCGGGAATTCCAGTAGAAATGTTTTTTCTGGTTCGATTAGCGATAAAATCTGACCTTTCAACGCTATGGGATATCGTGACTCGACATACTATATCACCGGTGTTATCTTGCTTAACCATTAGGGTTATGCCGATCGATAGAGAAAATGGGAAAGAGTTTCATTCATTCACTGGTTTGTTTCTATCTTGTATTTAGGTTATCAAAAGAAGACTTGTTTGGGGAATGGCGGCTGATTATAGTATGGAAGTAGCAACCACGACTCATCATCTTGTAATCCGATTACAATTCCGTTAAACCCTTCATTTAACATACGCCCGAGTGGGCTGTTAAAAACGTCAGATTATTTCCTATTTAATGAAATTCCAAACACGTAAAAACGTGTTCTCCTTTCGGAATGCCGAGCTGCTGGTTCTTTTGCCAAGGTTATTGCCGTATCTATCAGATTTGTATTACGGTGGAGTGTGCGAGAGATCCCAGACATGTGGGCAACTTGAACGTCACGGAACGTCTAGGTTCTTACCAAGGCATCCAGAAGGTACATTCCCACATCCCCTGCACAGACAGTCAACAATATTCAGGGTTTCCCGGTTAGAAGATCATACTTACTAAAAAACTACTAAATATGTACCAATCTGCAATTTGGTGGATTGTAAGAGCGTAGGACGCAGAGTTCTTGTAATGAAGCTAGAGTCGAACAAAATGAGGAGAAATCTTCCTACTTCTGGCACGTGGTACGCGTCACATTTCTCCACGAGTCCCCCCCCATTATTTCGTCTTGCCCACTTCGTACCCCGTAATGAATATTCCACATTCTGGGAGAAGAGAATGGGGTTGCCCCCACATACAAAGCCGTTAGCGTAAAACGACTGGAAATGATGAATGGGGGCGGCTTACGATTCGGCCGCCGCCTGTGGCCCAAATGGCTTGCCGGTTGTATTGAGAAGATGCGGTGTTGCCGAATTTTGGGAGGAAATGGAAGGGGAAATATAGTGCTCCAACTTGATGGACCATCACCATATCATAGTTTCGTTGCAAAATTCTTGCATTTTTCCTTCAAACTCACACTTCATTTGTTTTCACCTGATTCGTTGCTTCTTCGACGACTTATTGTCTAGGTGTTTTCGTCTGTAGTTCTAGGTACAGCGTGTCCCAAATAGTTTATAGGGCGATTCGTATTTGCAGGAAAAAAATAAAATATTTAGATTTTGACAATTGCATTAATCCTTTGGAATATTTGCATTCTCCATGAAATTTGCTACAGAACCGTTTTTTTTGTTTTGTGTTTTGGATGCAACGTTGCCAAGATATTGAATTTTTCTTGGAATTTAGGGACTTCGTAGAGGTTATGGAAACTGAATGCTGTATCTTTATTTTAATAGATATCAAAGATATATTTTAGCCGAAGCATGACAGAACAACCGTGTGTGGTGTGGTATGTCGAAATTGGTTTTTGCATATACAGTGTGTTCATAACAGGCTCTCAAAATCAGATAATTTCAAACAGCAATAACTTATTTTTTTTTTCAAATGGAATGACCCATATTTCCACAGTTTGTTGGATGCCGGCGTCCAAGCCCCACATTTTATGTAAATAACATTCTATACCAAAAACTACCCGTTTTCGAGATATTTAGTATTTAAGAAAATTTCTTTGCATTTTTCATTCAGGTGAGAAGGTTTTATCAAGCAAGCCATAACTATTTTTCCAGACAGTGGCAGAAATAACTGTCATTTTAGATACTACGGGAAATAAAATTCCTATACCCGTATACAGCTTGTCACACTTTAAAGGTCGCTTTCTTTACATTAGTGATTAGGATATGAAATAAAAAGAAGCTTTCACGGGCAACAGGAATTAATATTTATATTTTCTTAATCGATAAAACAGAAACAAAATATTCATTTGGGTCATTCCTTTTGAAAGAATAAGTTATTGCTGTTTGAAATTATCTGATTTTGAGAGCCTGTTATGAACACACTGTATATGCAAAAACCAATTTCGACATACCACATCACACACGGTTGTTCTGTCATACTTAGACTAAAATATATCTTTGATATCTATTAAAATAAAGATACAGCATTCAGTTTCCATAACCTCCACGACGTCCCTAAATTCCAAGAAAAATTCGATATCTTGGCAACACTGCATCCAAAATACAAAACAAAAAAAACGGTTCTGTAGCAAATTTCATGGAGAATGCAAATATTCCAAAAGATTGATGCAATTGTCAAAATCTAAATGTTTTATTTTTGTACTCCAAATACGAATCGCCCTGTATATGTGAAAATAAAAGAGAGGTTACGTCCACTGCGAACCTTACAACTTTTGTATTCAAGTTTTTTTCGTATCTCTTTTATGTCTTCATTTCTTGGTTTAGACTTCATATCTTCTTTGAGGTCCCTGAACAGTTTTCCTTGCTTCAGGTTATACTTCCTTCTTCATTATTCTTTAATTCGTTTCTCATTATTTATTCTTCATTTTTCCTTAATCTTATTTTGTATGCTCGCTTTCCCATGGTACCTATAACCTACTTTTTCTTGATTGCTTTCAGGAGATAACAAAAAAATCTGTAAAAATGTCGAATAAATTCTAGTCTTCCTTCATCAAAAATATGCCGCCCGAAGAAGGTCCAACCTAAAACCTAACCTCACTTTTCTCCGCTCCAGGCCGCCGGGAGATTCTATTAATAACTTCCCCTTCCCCTCCGCCCTCCTCCCCCCCCCCCCCAGTCCCGGCCAACTACGATCCCCGCGGATGAATGGCGCCGTTGCTATGGCAACGCCGCCGCCGATCGCGCTGCATCGATCGCGGGGCTGCCCCAAGGTCGCGCCGTTGCCAGATTGTGGGGGAAATCCCCGTTTTCACCGGAAAAACCGAAAAGTCTCTCACGCGTAAAATTTGAGACGTGCAAAACATCTGCTACTTATTACTATTATGCTGGATTGATTTGTTTGTTGACGCAACATTATTTTAATAAATTAGTTAATTAAAGTGTGTTGGCCAAGTGCTAAAATTCGACTAATACGAATTTCTTTCTGTTTCAGGTAATAATATGCGCACATATCTCCGCCAGCCAATTCCCGTTCTAGCAGGTTTGTTTTTGAACCCAAATAGCCGATTTATCGATACTTTTACCTTCGAATTTGCCGCGAAACGCTGGCTTGTTTACTTACTTTCGTTCGTTTGATTATCGTTCCATATAGTAAGGCAAACAATTCCGCTTAAATACGTATGTAGACCGTGTAATTATTTTTATTGTTTTTAGTGGCAGTGGCGCTATAAATGAAAAGAACGAGAGCAATATAAATAAATGTTTAGGTAAACAATGAATATTTACAGAAATAATAGTGGTACTCTTTCGTACTGATCTTACTAATCAGAACCTTTGAATCAAAGTCTAGAAATACTAAAGTCGGCTCACTTCATTGATCTCTCGGAAAAGCCGTCAATTTTTTGCGACCGGTCGTAAATCAGCGTCGCCTCGCACGCTTCGCATTTACGAGGGCGACTAAACGAAATCGCCGTCAAGCTAGTTATACAGGGGCAGGTTCATATTGACTTTCTATTATTTAACAAAGTCTACAAATATTAGTATACCTATTTGTAGACTTTGGTACAATATTATATTTGTGTAGGTAAGTGTACCGTTAGTTTTTGGTAGGTACAGTTAAATTAAAATACAAGGTAGCTATTACCAGAATCTACATAATTAGTAAGGTATATCTGTAGACTTTGGTTGGAACATGAATAAACATGCAATTTTTTATGTTTTACGTTCATTTTTAATAAAGCCTAACAAAACATAGAGCAGACAAAAACATAAATAACAAATTAATATTTAATGACAAAGAGTTAAACTAATCATATCTACTTTTTCATCCTCTAGTAAATATTTTGATACTTAAATTGACATAAACATTACAGAACAAAATATTACGCATACGTACCTATACACAAGCCTGCGTCTTACCATAAGCTTCTGGCCATAATCTTAATGGGACAGCCGAGGGGACAGCAGTTTTTACTAAACGTTTTCCGGACGAAGTGAAAGACTGATCATCAAAAGGTGCCTTGCAAATTTTTATAGGTTTATATGCCTCTTCAGGTGAAATATTCGCAAATTTATGTTCTCCGATGAACCTTAAGGCATTCTTCCCTGCTGGCACCTTCAAATTTTCAATATTTTAATATTATAATATCTATTATCTATATTATTCTTCAATTAATACCTAAGTATTCAAATGTTACATAAAAATGTCTTAATTTTTGTACGTAGGTACCTCAAACTCAATATTACCTTTCAGGGTCTTTAGGAAATGAAAAAAGGTAATATAGTCTTTTGAACTGGTTTTACAGCCATCCGCACTGCAGTAAAAAGCGTTACTAGACATCACTACAACACAGTCACGGTCGGTCGGTAATATTTTGCGCGCACCCGGTAGAATGCGAACGAACCGCTCTCAGCTACACTGTGTACAGTTTATTTTCTTATATTATAAGATATCGATCGGCTCGATGAGGAAGGGAGCGGGAGAGGGCAAGAGGGAAACGTTTGTTTACACAAGGCCGAGTGCCAGGACTTATTAGTATATCTCTGGACGCTGCTATCACCGTGTCAGATATCAAAATATTGTGCCAAAACTGGGTTACTACTAATACACATAGAGTTTTGACTCCATCTTGGGATTATTTACTCAAAGGTTGAGTGTAAACCAGAGATTTTCCACTCTCTTTCTTTCCGAATAAGAGGCATTCTATTAAACGTTTGTACGTCTATGGCAAAACGCAACCAATAATTTTTCAACCTAAAAATGAAGATATGCAATAAGTGCACATAATATGTGCAAGTAGGCATGCATGTTTCGTAACGAGATTATGTGTAATATCGGCAGTTTTCTAGGAAAACCACTTAACGCCTTGTCAGCCAGACAAATTAGATGTTTTCTTTTAGCCAGGCCCATTCATAAACTCCTTATGGCAGGTTGTTTGTTGCGAAGGTTAGCTAGGCAGTTGTGGCTTAATAGTATAAACGTGATTTTAGAAAGTATTCTACTCGTGGTTTAACAAAAAAATTAAACAAGCAGCTCGTCATAGCTATACCTATTTACAGGTATTGGTGGACATAGCTTCAGATTGTATAATATCAACTTCCCATTTTTTTTATCAAATATCTGGGGAACAAATAGTGGCCGATTATAAATCGAAACAAAACTAAAACAAATGCCTCGACAACCACATGCGAGAGTATTGATTTCTATAATATTGTCCAGCAACTGCCCAACAATAATTATTTTTGCCACAATGTTCTGATTTTAAACTATCGCTGTTCCTGCAATGTTTTCCAAAGCTTCAGTGGAACGATGGAATTCAAAATTTGATTTCGTGACATTTGTATAGTGTTGTCATAGCGGCTTATTATTAGAAACTTGAACTTTGAAACTAAGAAAATAAAGCGAACTCCCAGGGTACGGGTTTTCCCAGGCAACTGTTGGAAATAATGATCACCGGCCGAAGTTAGTTGTTTACAACAGTGGAATAGATATTTTAAACTTCGGGAACTATTCGTTTTGTTTTATGGCATTGCTGCGACCGATGGAGGAGTTTTAGTCACGCTGACGTGATAGTAACCAATTAAATTACGTGATTTTATAATCTTTAACCAACCACAACCATCTGTTACTTGCTAGATACACCAATCAGATGGCTATGAAAGGAAAGAACAATTTTAGGGACCTAAACTGAGACACACTGTTTGTTGCTCACTCTGTATAACAAATTATCTGTTCTTTATTTATACAGGGTAATTTTTTTCCATGACCACCATGGGGATCTCGGAAACTAGCAGAGCTAGAACAAAGGTTAAATGGGGAAAGAATTGCAGTTATAATACTCGGCATAGTTATTATAAAAAAATAAAAGAGCTATGGCTAATTTGCTGTTTTTTTTAAAATTTTCACATAGTCAGCCATGGAATATTTTCATAATTACGTTCTATTTTATAATTAGACATACTTTAAACTTTCCAATATTTTATTTTTAGCTGGTAACAAAATGTAACAAAATAAAACGAAAATTAAAAAATTCAAATTCAAATTATTATTATTTTAAAAGGTCACCTTTTAAAATAAAAAAGGTGGTCAAACAATCCACCATTATTATTTATGCAAATATTGCATCGTTTTAAAACTGAATTTATCGCCTTTCTTAGAGAGCCCCTGTCAATACTGGCAATTGCTTCGAAAACAGCTGCTCTTAATTCAACAATTGCCTCATACTTTATTTTATACTGTTCCCCACAAAAAGAAATCCAAAACAGACAAATTGGGGGATTGGGGCTGCCAGGAAATAGGTCTATTTCTCCTTATCCAACCATTTGGATAGAGCTGATCCAGGTAATTTCTTACGGGCAAATAATTATGTGGTGGAGCTCCGTCATGATAATTTTTGTTTTATTTTGTTACATTTTGTTACCAGGTAAAAATAAAATATTTTAAAGTTTGAAGTATGTCTTATTATAAAATAGAACGTAATTATGAAAATATTCCATGGCTGGCTATGTGAAAATTAAAAAAAAAACAGAAAATTAGCCATAGAACTTTTATTTTTTATAACTATGCCGAGTATTATAATTTCGGAAAGCTCAAAAAATGGCCGATTTGATAAGGCCACAGCCAACTATGATTTACATTTAAAAACACATAAGTTTATGTCATATCTCAAAAATCACAAACAACATAAAAAAATTGGATAAGATTCTTATCTTATTAAGCCCAAAATTATGTATAATTTTTGTCTCTGCAGTTTTTCTATATAATCAGAAATAACGGAGCTACAGAGATCTGATGAAATAACAAAAAATCACTCTTTTCAAAATATCTAGTGAGCCATGAACTTTTTTAAAAATCCAAAAGGGGCATTAGATTGAGCATTCAAAACTGCAATTCTATCCCCATTTAACCTTTGTTCTAGCTCTGCTAGTTTCCGAGATCCCCATAGTGGGCATCGAAAAAAACTCACCCTGTATAGTAAAAGACCAATATTATTATTACCGTTATTAAATAGTCCGCGTTAGGGTAGCCATAGTCCAATCTGCGGGGCACTAGGCCAATTCGTTTCCAAGTAACACGGTCCCCATTCTCATATCCACCGGCACTCCTACAAAAAAGTGACCTAGAAAGCGGTGAGTTACGATGTTTTCGGGACGGGAGTCCATACGCCTAAATTAACAAGGATTACCCCGAGTTTTCATAAGAGCAAATTTCGTAAAATTGAGAAGGACCAGTCGTGTTGGTCCAGCTCCCAACATTGTCAGGTGCAGGCAGTGGTGAGTTACGATGTTTTCGGGACGGGAGTCCATACCCCTAAATTAACAAGGATTACCCCGAGTTTTCATAAGAGCAAATTTCGTAAAATTGAGAAGGACCAGTCGTGTTGGTCCAGCTCCCAACATTGTCAGGTGCAGGCAGTGGTGAGTTACGATGTTTTCGGGACGGGAGTCCATACCCCTAAATTAACAAGGATTACCCCGAGTTTTCATAAGAGCAAATTTCGTAAAATTGAGAAGGACCAGTCGTGTTGGTCCAGCTCCCAACATTGTCAGGTGCAGGCAACATAGTCCGGTAAAGATGTCAGTTTTGCAAAAAAAAATCCAAACAGGATTGGTGGTTTTTTCAGGGTTGCTTGGAGACTGCCTCCTGAGCAGTGATGTAACATATACATTTTTTCGGTATCTAGATACAGATACAGATACCAATACATTTTTTCCAAAGTATCTGGGTACAGATAATACAGATACGTTAAAAAAGTATCTAGATACTTCCAGATACATTCAGATACTATCAGTTAATTCAGAAAATTTCAGACCTCATAAGGCAATCAATATACTTACCTACTTAGATATTTATGAAACAAGTGTGTGTGTGTGTGTAGGTGAAGTAGAACTGTTTAGACGAATTTGAAGTTTAGATTGTCACTAATCAAAACAAGTGGTGGGTTAGTAGTTTACCGTATATGTCACTCCAAAGTTAGTAGGTACTTTATATACGGTATTTAAAAAAAAACAATAAATCACACCCCATTTTATTACTTGGCTAAAAAATGTATCTATCTAGTATCTATAAGTATCTAGATACTTTCAAAAGGATCTAGATACTAAAGCAGATCCTGATTTTTGTAAGCATCTAGATAATATGTATCTAGGATCTAGATACCTAAAAAGTATCTAGATACAATATCTAGATACATGTATCTCGATACATTACATCACTCCTGAGTGTCGAACCCTTTTAATAAAGAATCCCATGAAGGAGTCAAAGCTCTATAAAATCGCCGTGAGTTGTAATCAAGTTTTGACACAATATTATGATATAGTCCAGTCCTCCTTACGGCAGAATGCGTGCGACGTAAGGGGGAAGAACTCGCAAATATTATAGAATTAGTCACAGTTCAGGGGCGTGGCTCAATTTTGTGTAACTCACTGACTTAATTTTCATATAACTGTTATTTAATTTATTGTTAATATTATTCTTAACGGTGATGCCTTAGATTATGGAGGAAGGCAAACCCTTATAACATTGGCAATTATTTCTCGTGCTTGAGAATGCAACGTTCTTCCCTGTTTACTCATTTTGCACACGTTAACTCCCGAACATACGAAACGTCATTGAGCTCTCTGAGCCGGCGGAAAAAACATGCCAGCGGCCTAAAAAATGAGGTCTGTATGGTAGCCCAAATACGCAGTTAACTTTACGTACTATAGAAACAGGCACAAAACGCGTTGGCTAACTGATTTTGTCAGCCGACTCCTTCGCAGAAGTGCTGTGTTGCCGTATTTCAAATGCGATGGTAGACGCGACGATGTTGAAAAAATATAATAGGTGTTTTATCACACCGCGTTAAAAATAAATGATAAACAAAAATGGGTAAGTGGTCCCGTGATGCGAGCTTTATTTTTTCGGTATAACAGAGTTCAGAAATTCGGCTTCAATATGATAAAACTTGTATTCGCCAATAAATAACGACTACTCGTATAGGAATTCTCGCAACGCTGCCCGCATTCTTTAGAAACGTTTTCTTTCGTGCTTTGGACTATATCACATACTTTTTCGAGTTATTATGCTTAGCTGTGCGGCTTGTGGCACTTCCCTGACCGCCAAAACTAAAATGTTTGAGGATAATAATCCACCAGAAACTAATTTTGCAATTTGAATTAACTTTTGAAGTCATACACCAAGGTGGCATAGGCGTTTGTGTGAGTACTTACTTCTTCATAATTTAAAATTAGAATTGCTATATTATGGAAGATTCCTAAACTTAAAGACATTTGTGGAAAGTATTCCTTATATATCTGAAGCACCAGGTACATTATGTTTTCCTTCGGTTCATCGAGCGTCGCGAGCGCGCGCCTCATAAAATTTTAATGGAAATAGTGGAAATTGTGGCACGTGGTGAAGATGTCACGCTACATCCAATTATTCCAATTCCATTATTATTGAACTTGAACCAACCTGTTTTCCTCATGTGCGGAACAAGGTAATTTTTACCTTTTATAAGTGATTTTTTTTAGTTAAAACCATAATAGCACATGCGCAGTACACATTCTGTCATAAAAGTGTAAGCATACAGTTGAATGTAATGTTCTCACCTATAATATGTCTAAAATTAAAACTAAATTTATGTTATTATATTCTGTATTAAGAGGTCAATATAAAACATTGAATTGAACTTTATGCTTATGACTATTGCTATATGCTATGCTTATGTTTATTACTAAAACAAGCTGTATAAACCCACCTTTAGATTCCAAAGATCATGTTATTAGAGTTGATTTGAAACTACCAACCCCCTCCAGTGTGTGGCAAATACAGGTTCATTAATCTTTTACTCAGCCATGTCCAGATTAAAACGAATGAATGAACCTTTCAATTACTTCTAGCAAATGATTCAATTGCATGTCGTCAGACATTAAATATATTCACGGTTTGGTTGGGTTTAGCCCATAGGCGCACCACATATTCTATTTTTTATTGTTGGTGAGAAAAAAAACAACATGGGGCTCACAAAGCGTTACAATTTTGCAAATTTTTACTAGGTATGCATTTTAGTTTTTTTTTTACCCGTATATAGGCACCACCCATTTTCCGCATATTTTAATATCGAAACCAACAAAAAAATTTGAACAAGGATAGATTAAAAAGCGCAAACGAGAGCATACGGAAATTTATTAAAAATCACAACCACATGTGACTAGCTCGAGGTTAGAACGAACTGTAATCGTTGAAGTGCTTCCGTTTTCAATAGGTTCGAAAAAAACATCGAATATGCTGAGTAACAAAGTCAATCAATTGTGGATAATGAACAACTGATATTCACCAAGATTTAACAGTTGAATTTAATAAAAAAAAACTATACCTACTATATTGTTTGTTGGCTCAGTCATTTGGGTTAGGTCGATTTAAGTGGTACCTATGCCACTTGGTTTTTAAATCATTAATTATTATTATTTTTTCGGCGTACGTAAAATCCTTTGCATCTTTGTTAGTTATCAGCTGATATTTACGACAATTTGTGTGCAAAATTTTCGTTAAATAGTGATAATAATAAGAAAGTAAAATAACAGGTATTTCAGCCAAAATTATGTGTTATTTATTCTTTACAATAAACCAAGTTTTCGGCCATATTTTTGGCCTTCGTCAGGGCTAAAATAGTGTTAGGTAAAATATATTTTATTAAGTAAGATTTATATATATACAGTGTGTCCACGGATAGACTTAACTATACTTGTAAAATTTTTTATTTTCAATTCTTCGAAAAATGACATTCTTCATAAAAAAAGTCTGTTGTTCTTAAAATAAAATTGGCATGGGAAAAGTTGACATTACTTATACTGGGTGACCAGGAAATTAAAGAAACGTTAATTAGCATGAGAGTAAACTACCTCTATTTGTAGAGATAATGAAAAAAGTTATAAAGAAAATTTGCTCAGCGTGGTAAGCTACTTAAGTGTACAAAGCGTTAGGCCTGCTTTGATTTTTTGATTGTATTCTCTTATTTTGTCAAATAAATGGTTTTCTGTAAATAGTACGACAAAACTGTATTAAGAAAACTTCCCCAGAATGGAAAACTGCGCATGATGACAAAATTTTACGATTCTAGGCCTACTTTGTATTTTGGAAAATATTGGAGGAAACCCAATTTTATTTTAAGAACAAGCAGACTTTTTTTATGAAGAATGTCTTTTTTCGAAGAATTGAAAATAAAAAATTTTACAAGTATAGTTAAGTCTATCCGTGGACACACTGTATAATCTTACAAATCTTACTTAATAATATATTTTACCTAACACTATTTTAGCCCTGACGAAGGCCAAAAATATACTCTTATGCTAATTAACGTTTCTTTAATTTTCTGGTCACCCAGTATAAGTAATGTCAACTTTTTCCATGCCAATTTTATTTTAAGAACAAGCAGACTTTTTTTTATGAAGAATGCCTTTTTTCGAAGAATTGAAAATAAAAAATTTTACAAGTATAGTTAAGTCCATCCGTGGACACTGTATATACTTACTGTTGAAATGAATGTTGAAAAGTTATGATCCTAATGGATATAAACTTCCAAAAATTGAATAAATTGTTTTCTAAAATTGTTGTTATTCTCTACTGAAAATTTTCTAATAAATATTTATAGTTGTCATAGGAATTTGAAATAAAAGAAAATTTTATATTACGAAAGTAAGCTATGAAAAAACAAATGAGAGCAGACAGTAATATTGTTTTAAGGCTAAGTATACAAATTTTAGGTTACCAAAAACTTTGACAATAAACAAAAGAAATGTAAATGTGTTATTAGTCAAAAGGGTTAGAAAATATTAGGCAATAATAATATTAGAAAAAAAAAATTCTAACCATTTTGACTAATAACTACAAATTTACATTTCTTTTGTTTATTGTCAAACTTTTTAGTAACCTATAATTTGTATAACCTTAAAACAATATTACTGTCTGCTATCATTTATTTTTTCATAACTGACTTCATAATATAAAATTTTCTTTTATTTTTTCTTTTTCAAATTTCGTACCTTCGTACAAGCAAAGTTTACAGAATTTTTATTCTGTAAACTTTGGTACAAGTGAATTACTGATGTGTTTATTTAATTCCAAAACTCTTTTTTAAAGTCTGTAATTACAAATGGGTTAGTGGTTACAAAAAGTTCACACTGGACGCCTATGGATGTACCCTTGAACTATACACGTGGCTTCTTTAGATTTTATACAGGATGATGTTAGTAGATAATATGGTTCAATCGTTCGATATTATAGTTTTATTTATCTGGAATGAATAATAATAAATAATAATAATAGTATAGTTCTACACAACGAAATAAATAATTACAATGTATCATAAGAAATACCACTGACACTGAGTATGTTCATATTCATACTTTGTAATATATTGCTAATTAATTCAGTAATTTACTACGTTTGGAAAAAATCGCAGAAAAGAAAATATCTCATATTTTAACGGTTGAATGCTATCCGCCTGTATTTCCACACTTACCGGCAATATAAAAAGTGAAAACCAGTGAAAAATAATTAATTGCTGGTTATTTATCTATAAATTTATGGTTGGGTACTATAAAAGTTGTGCAGTGTTTCGAAACCAGTGCAACGTTATGTGGGCAGAATAAAGGCAATTTGTCGATATGTTATACTGGACGTATCACTCGAAAAGTTATGCATATTTTTGAGTGGAAAAAATTTACCACATTAAAAAGTTATATCTAAAAAATCAAACTAGGTTGCTAATGGAAGAGCACAAGGCTCATTGCTCTCACTGCTAACATGGTCCAAAAGATGCCAACGAATTTATAATGAGCCAGCCCGAAAGACGTTCCCATCAAGAAGAGAAGAACAACCGTGGACATGCCATTAACAAACCCCCATAGAAAACGCAGTTCGACACAGAATGCAATCCACTTGAAAGTATTTTCTACCTGGGAGACTCCACCGAGTGGGACCACGATTATTTAGCCACAAAAAGTACAATGCCCAACCATGGCCTGCATTGTCATCTCGAGTGGCAGAGGGTGTAACGACGAAAACATGACTCTATTTTTTTTATTGATATAGCTCTAAACCGTTCAGAAGATATTTTACGCTTGAGATTCTATGCAAAATGCGAAATACCTACATTTGTTGCATAGTTTTTTTCTATAATCCAAAAATCATACAGAGAAAATGGCTTGGAACCAGGGACTCTTTAAAATAAGGGGACCCAGCATGTCACACATAGCATGTCACACATAGGAAAAGTGAAGCCTTGAGGGAAGCTTGTTTTCTGTTGACTCCAAGGAGACCACAAGGGGGCTGATACAAGGTTATGTTGTATGTCAGTGTCCAACTGCCATCAGGTTTTATGTTACATGCCAGTGCCATAGATTCTAAAGGAGGCAAAATATTTCCCATCATAATTCACAATTTTTAACTATTCTAACTTCCAGATACTCAGATGTGTCAATTAAAGGTAATGCGGCCGCCTATAGTAGTCCCAATAATTGCAACCAGATTTTTCCTGTATCACCTTTAGTAATCCTACAATTCCCATTACGTGGGCATTACGTAGAAGTAGGTAGTTAAAAAAAATCGTATTTCGAAAATTTTAAATTATTAAGCAGGTAGCTTCAGTCGGGTCTTTTTTTAAAAAGTTTTTATCTACGAGTACAAGTTTATTTTAAGTTTGTGAGGTACCTTGGGAGAGAAATAAAATTACAAAAATTTTATAATGAACAGCGAGAAAAACTACATCATTAGAACTACTAGACCTAATCTTATTAGTCAGTCCATCCCGAAATCTGTGAAAGTTCTTTGGGTAGATACATTCAACAAGGGAAGAAAGTTCAAGTATATTATTACAAATGGATTGAGGAACCTGGTAACAAGGTGCAATAGCGACAAATTCTTAAATAAACAAAATCGGAACTACTGACTTGCCACACTTATTACTTAAATTCGTGGAAATAATTGCTGGAAATCAATTTCAACTATAAAATAAATTTGTTTCATTTGACAGTTGCCACATTCTGCACTTGTATACACAACATTGTCAAGTCTAATTTTTAGAAATCATGGAAATCATTATTAATTTTTACCAACAATGAAAGTACCTGTAATATCCATATTCTCCAATAAAATGGCATACTTGGCATCACTGATTCCATTAGAATGAGGAAAGAGTAGGCCTCACTTTGGAAAGTATAATGCTGGGTCCCCTTTACTTTAAAGACTCCCTGCCTGGTACCAACAAATTTCGCGCCCCCAGAACCAGCCCGACGCAAGAAACCCATCGGTGCTCCGAAGGGTACCCGAGAAGCAGTTTGACGAGAAGTATCCGTCTGGGTCTTCGGGAATCTTCGCCGGAACCCGCGGTACCACCGCGGGGTACCGCCAGCGCACGCGGTAGCCCCTTGCGACTTCTCGGAACGGCCCGGGCACCACCACCACCCTCCCCCCCCCCCCCCCGCGCGCGCTGGTTCTTACTACGCCCGTAGTATCCGAGCAGGTTCTCCGGGTTCCCTCCGTCGCGTACCCGGTACCGCGCCACCGCGCCGCGCGGTTCAGTGTGGTACCGCGCGTCGAGCGCTCACCACTGAACCTATGGTACCGGGCGATGGTGGGTGAAGTTCGACGGGGGGTTGGTGCGCTCTTGGACACGAGTGATGTGGTACCGCGAGGTTCTGGTGCTTAGAGTGAGCTGTGACGGCGGTTTGTTTGTTTGAGAACCATTTGGATTACGTCACTGGATATTTTGACGGCTGGACTTCAAGGTACTACTAGTTATTAATATGCAGGATTTTATCTTTGCCATTTTACGTTTGTCTTTAATGATTTTTGAAAAATGTCGAACTAAACAAAGGCAACCTATGGTTTATTTACGGACAACTTATTATTCATTCGCCTTTCGAGTCAAAGAACCACCAACTACCAATAAACAATCCGTTTTACGCAACCATCCGAAAAACCTCTAAATAGTCTCGGAAAAAAAACCAATACCCCGCCAATTTGATGCAACAATGCGAAGACGTTCTCTCTCTTCCTTAAATGTCAGCCACCTCTTGCGACTGGCCGTGAAAAAGGAACAACCACGAGGCGTATCGTATAGTACCGCGGACGTAGTAGTACGAGAACAGGTTTCAGTCTTCTGTCGGTGTTGGTTCGCTGAAGTACTCTTGGTGGTGGCTTTGTTTTTTTTTTGGAATTTGGTCTGAAGTCTGTTGGGATGAAACTGGTCGATACAGAAGTAAGTGGTGGTAACGAACCAGTCTTCCTTCAACTGTACTGATCTTGGACGATAATAATAAAACAAACTGTTGTCGTTGTTACAACAAGCTGCTTATAAATTATAACTATCCAAATAATACAGGACCCATAGGTGTCGGTACCTACACAACAACTAGTATTAGTCATAGCTATTTATAATCTTGAACACTACTATATATCGCTATAGAATAGACAGATTGATTGAAGTCGATAACGTTGTGTACCTGCCTGCAGTTGTAATACCTGAACCAACGAGAAAAATGTCACATTCATGTTAGCTATTCATAGACAAACAAATGCCTGAGTTCATACTTGCTATATAAAAAAACTAGTTGAAGCATCGCGAATAATAAGATACCCACCTAATTTTGTAGGCTACTTTGTTGCTAAGAGCAGCATTATTTATTTTATAAGTTTCCTTATACCATCTGGCCACGTCATACACACATTGAGTATTTGAATTATTGTAAAATGTGACCCAATATACAGTGCAACCGTTTCTTTAAATTGCTAATTTTATAATGTAGAACATTATGAGCTGGGGGAGTCTGAAATAATTTATCGATTTCGCAAAATTTTTGTAAAAAAATAAAAGAGACTGATTACGCATTTTTCAAAAACCTCCAAAATCGAAATTTCAAATAATCGTTGGTTCTCCCGTAGAGCGGCCATATCGAATTTTGAAGTATCTTAGTAGCAGGTCATCTAAACTGTTTCGAAATATGTACAGGGTGTCCCATTTTGGGTGTTTCTCTCAAAAATCTCGGTTATTATTAAAGCTAGAGGGTTGCGGTTTTCACGTCACTGTACTACTTTTTTGAGAGGAATTTGGTGGACCAATCAGATTTTAGATAAGTTTTATAGTTTCCGCGCATTGGCGCAAGACTGAAATTTTCGATTTTTTGGAAACCTCTCTCCTTATATCGACAAATTTAATCAACTATTTTTATAGATTTTTTGGCGTAGAATCGAATGGAATAATTAGTTTTTTGGTAGCGTTAATAGTTTTTGAGATATGAACCAAAGTTAGGTTTTTTTAAATGGAAACCCTAGTTCATATCTTAAAAACTATTAACGCTACCAAAAAACTAATTATTCCATTCGATTCTACGCCAAAAAATCTATAAAAATAGTTGATTAAATTTGTCGATATAAGGAGAGAGGTTTCCAAAAAATCGAAAATTTCAGTCCTGCGCCAATGCGCGGAAACTATAAAACTTATCTAAAATCTGATTGGTCCACCAAATTCCTCTCAAAAAAGTAGTACAGTGACGTGAAAACCGCAACCCTCTACCTTTAATAATAACCGAGATTTTTGAGAGAAACACCCAAAATGGGACACCCTGTACAAATAAAAACCAAAATACAAAATTAAAATTCTCCGCATAACATTTCCCAATAATTATAGCACACCGAATCACCCATTTACGCCAACCTCATACCTATCAACGAAAACCGACGCATTCATTCACTAATTACCATCGAAACCGCGCCGTTTTACCATATTTACGTAAGCACCACGTTAAAAAAAAACCGCACTCTAGTCCCCGCCAACCTCTCTGTGTCCGCACAGGTGTTCGTAGCTGTTTACTACTACTCATTGTCTTTTGTTCGGCCTGCTTAATTATGGCTATTGATATTCCATTCAAATGTAGCGTGGGCGCGCGGTGGGTGCACCCCAAGGCTCTTACCCGGGCCCCCGAATGTAACGACCCGCTCGCACAAGCGACTGAGGATCGGTCTGGCGATTGACGCCTGTTGAGCGGGTAAAAAAAAGTCGTATGCATTGTTAATGATGCGTGGTTAAGTCCAGGATATAAGTAGTAGGTACAGGGTGTCAACTTTTATTTTTTTTTTTTGTAGGCATTACATGGCCGTGCACAGTTAGAAGACCAAAGTCCTTGTTACTCTCAACCTATCGCTTTTGATAGCTCCTAAATATAACAGAAGCATACGCCCTGCTTCTATAGCATGTATCGTTGTTTTCCGTAAACATTCGAATAGGCACGCTGTTATTCAATTGTTACGCAACGATCTCAATAATTCATTGGCGGCGACTGTGCGTGTAATGGCGTTGCGCAATCTCAGAAACTGTTCGGTGCTGCAGGTACATAGGTACTGATGCGTTTTTAATGGCGGTTTCACAGCCCGCGGGGCGACGGTTTTCGGATGTACAATCTCTGTGGCTTATTCCGCTTTTCGGTTACGTAAGGAGGGGGAGAAACCGGGTCAAGGAAGGCCCTGCGCTTCGCCCCCGACATTTTCATAGTAAAATAGTAGGAGCGTACGCTCTGAGCGAGCGATTCATAAAGCTTCGCTCGTTTCGACCCCTCCGAACCGGCTGGATCGATCGCCACGCGCCTAGCTGGGGTCATCCGCCACGCCAGAGACTGGCTAGCAACCATAGAAGCTCGAGCGGGTGGTGCGTACTAGTTATATTTACGGTTTGAAAATACTACGTGACATCAATTAATTACCATTCCATACGACCTTCACTTGAGATAAGACGAGATAGGTGCCTATATCAAAAATGTAAGCCATAATCACATAAACACATAAAACAATAAATTTAAAAAATCCAAATTCCTTGTTTAATAAAATGGACGTCGTATCATTCGGAATCTCCAATAAACTCGAAAGATCAACTTGTAAAAAGATAAGAGCCGATAATGAAACTAAATTTAAACAACGACCTCATTCATCCTTGTTAAAGTCCGGTGTGACAAAATAATCATCTACAAATAATGAAGGCAGATTGTAGGTGTGATGCTCCTTTGTTTGCGCAAATGTTAACTATGCAATTTCGAAAGACTCAACGTTGGCATCTTTCTTGCAACCCAACCTAGACATTTTGTCTGTTGCCATAGCAACAAGACCAGTTTAAAAGGATTTAGATAGGTAACCACGCAAGCTTTTTGCTTATTCTTTGGCCAATATATCACAGCTTGCAATGAAAGGCCTCTATCGGGTGTCGGAACAAAAAACTCTAAGTGATATGATATATGTGTAGCTTAGAATACCTCCCGTGCACTCTACCATTAATAACTCATACGCCAAACAGCATTTCTTGGAATCACTTTTCGTATTGTTATCTGATGTGTCTCAGACAATGCCACTATTATTGTCGGGTATTATATTTCGACTTGTATTCACTTTAAACAATAAGCGGGCCTCATAGAACACCTATTATTATTAATGATATCTTTTAAGATACAATCTCGTACTAAAACAAAGGGTGTGACAAGGCAGCTAAGGTTGCCTAGATTATTTACTTCTTGGTAGTAAACTAAATACGGGAAGTAGAGGAAAACAAATAGGTTTATAAATAGCATTTAGCAAAAAATATGACATATATACACAGTGTGTCCCACTTAAGGGTAAGCCATCCCTCTAAAACTGTCATTTGTGACAAGGTTATTTTCATCTTCCTTAGCAAAATGGCATTTTTAGTTAGGAAACAAAATGCTATTAAGAGAATTCATTCGTTATTTTATTACGTAAAAGAATAGGAATGTTCCATAAAATTTTCTGTTTTTTAATTTGGAAAAAATCTAAGATCGGTGTATGCCATGGAAATCTGGAAATAAAAATTGTTGATTGTCAATCACTTGTCAATGTTTGTTATGTGTCGAGGCCACAAACGCTAGATGGTCTCCGCAATCGCATTATTGAAGCTTGTCATTTTGTTTTCCTTACTAAAGATGACATTTTGCCAAGGAAGATCAAAATAACCTCGTCTATTAAAAAGATATATTGCAAATTTTAAAAATTATTTTTTGAACATCCTGTATGGAAACAAGATGAAACTTTGTGGTCCTAAACAAGAATCCGTCGTCAGTTTAGTCCTAAAAAAATCGCTAATAGCACTTGTCTAAATTTGGACCATTAAAACTAATCAGTAATCACAGTTGGCCATGTGATCGGTTTTAAAAAAAATTGAATAGTGCGTCGAATGTCATTTTCAGAGAACTATCGAAAAAAAAATTCTTTCAAAATCGGCGAACAAATGAAAATTTTAGAGGGGTCGCTTACCCTTTAGTGGGACACACTGTACCTATATTGTATTGCTTGTCTAAAGTCAACTGCCAACTGAGTGCCAAGCGAACCACGAGGAGCATGACAATAATAAATATACGGGGTGATCTGTCTTCACTAGACCATATAATTTTATTTTATGCTTTACCTATTAGAGAAAATAATTTTATTTATATTTTTTCCTCTGCTTTTCTGGAGACCTGCCACGCCTATGGTTTACGCATTGAGGAAGGTTATGTGATGTAACCTTCGCCTTGTAGCGCCTTGTACTTGCCGCCGTTTGGTAAATCGTTAACGACCTACGCTACGTTGCCAAGTCGTTGGTTTGGTCGATAAATCAAAGAAAAACATTTTTAGGGAGCGGTAGATGCTTATTCAGGTGCTTTTTACGACAAACGTGCAACTGTAACTACTATACTCTACAGAAGGTGCTCATTTTTTTATATATTCTTAACTTTATAATTGAAAACTGTATAATAATTACAAAAATTAATGTCTTAATTGACACGGATATTGATGATAGAAGAAAGATGCCGTTATTTCGAATATTTTTCATCGTATTTGCTCCAACTCGTCCTCAAATTCCCCTATAGATCTTATCATCACGGTTCAACGACTTTAACAAACAGCGAAAGATTTGGGACGCCTGCAAACACATTACACTCCACTTCGATCAGATTTGTCCAACCAAAACATAATGATCATCAATTAAACGCTTTCATCTCTCTAAATATATAACTGTGTTGTTTGTTCTCTTGAAAACAACTTGCGTCATTTTTCTGGAGGATCTGGCAACGCCGCCGTGACCTTGCCTCGTCCTCCGATCGACTTTTATGTTTCCTAGCGAGCCATGGGCGTAGCCTACTTGTTTTTTTTCTTTAACAGAAAATTGCCTAGAACAGAACAATCTTTCTCGAAACACGTTTACATTTTACGTTTTATCATTCTAGTATTATTAAGAAATGAAATATTTAATTTCTAAATACCCCTCTAGTTCATTAAAGGAAGGTTGATTTTAAACTCTTCTTCTTCGTGTTCGATATTTCGTGGGTTTCAACATCATTTCATCGTATCCAACGCCATATGTTTTGCGACCATTTTGGATTCCATATTATTTGAAAACTTGGATGAAAAAAAAATGAAATATGCCAGAGGAATCTAGTAAAGCCCTATCATCTGCCTGCATGTTCAGGACTAGCCCATCCCACGACATTTCGAATTGGTCCAAGAAATCAATCGGTTACTTGGATACCTACCGATGCTTTTGTGTGGCCGTGAAAGTTATTTCGATTAAGTTTTTGTGGGACGAGCCAGCCGAAGAATGCTGAGTAAGAACAGTGGAATGTCGAATGGAAAATCTGATTGGGTTTATTGACGTTGAAAGAGCGGAACACTGAACACTGCAACCGATGGTCGTACCGTCGTACCCGCTCGGTGATTCAGACGGGATATTGAGGATAAACAATAACAAATTACTATTCATTTCTTCGCACTCTCGATAGCAACCAGTGTATTATTAGTTCGCGAGAAGTTGTAATGTATGGAATAACGCGACTATTTTAAAATAAGAAAGTGGTATACTCTGTTCAAATAGAATTGATAGCACGCCGCATTCATTATAAATTCAAGAGACTGCCTGGGTCCGACAAAAAGCTTTGCCATTTGTTCAATGTATTTATCTGCGTTCTTCCTTGGGGCATCCCGTAATCTCCAAATAACAATAGGCAATAAAATGCTAATAGAGGAAATTATAAGCCATAGGCGGAGGGTCGGTTGCAAAATGGTTTGTTTGGATCTCAGAGAAATAACCAAGGATAGAGGGAGCAACAGCCTCAAAATACATACATTTGTAGTCAACCAACATCTTATGCAAATTTACCAAAGTAAACAAACATTAGGCCCGTGTGTACAACGTTTACCTGAGATAGGTTATATCCTGAGAAATATCAATTTAGCCACATAGCACACACTTTCTGCGTCCCATTGTATACAAAATCAGTCACTATATCCTAAATACTAATAAATAGCCTTTAAATTAACAGAAAAACAATTAAAAACGGGAAAAATCCATACGTAAACAATCGGAAAACTTGACATGCTGGGCATACACAAAACAAATATCGCTGAGTTAACGGACGCGGCGCCCGCGGCAGCAAAAGCAGCGTTGCCATGTCGGGCGGTTTGAGGTATCTGTGACGATTTTATTAAAGTGATAATTAGATACTATAATTATTGCACTGCAATTTAGTTTTAGTTTAAAATTGTTACAAACAAGAAATTAATAACTACATTTGTTAATTTAGCGTTATGGGAGGTGTGCCTTCATTGAATCTTATTATTAAACCCTTCTATTTTGAAATGAAATGCTGTAAACAATGGAGTACGCGGCATCACTCAAAAAGATGTTGGCTTTGTTTACTTTTTGTTCTTACTCCCTCTATATTAAATTTTGAGACACTAATAAAACAAACTATTTGATATTTATAATAATGTTGGCTATACAATTTCACATAGAGAATTTTATTTATTAAAATAATATAACAATTCAAAATATAAAGCATCGTATTCGGAAGAGTCGTCATGTTCTAAGGCAATAATAAGAGGCTCAATTTCCAGAGTGTCGTCAATCTATTGATCAAGATTCCACATTTTACTTTCTTCCGCAATAACATGTTGTACCTATAATATAATAATGTCCAGTGAATTGATCATCAGCTGCCGTACATCCTAAAGCTTATAAGTAGTGGTATGTCTTGCAACATGTCCTTTCATTTGGGCCCATATAAGCTCTATGGGTTTAAACTCACAATGGTATGGCGGCAGGCGTTGCACAATTATGCCACGTTCTTTTGCCATTTCGTCGACTACATACTTCTTAAATCCTGACCTATGTTGCCTGGCTATTTCTAAAAGTGCTTTTTTGACCATTCCTTTTTCAAATTGCAGCTCCTTCTCGTTTAGCAATTCAATAATATTCTCTTTTCTCCAAGAACTCGTTGGAAGCTTCTCCACTAGTCTAGAATGATAAATGGTTGCCTCTCCAACTCCAGTCATACTCGAACATTCCACAACTATGCTGCGAACAGTGCTAGAGGGCCGCTGATGTACCAGTGCATTGTGAACATTTAAAACTATAGTTTTTTCTCTTGCAGAAAAATGGCTTTTGAAAACCTGGTTCGAGGGTCTTGGTATGAAACATGAACTCGAAGCCATACTGCTATACTGCCAAACAACAAATGAATATTTCACCTTTATGATTATTCCATTTATAAGGATTTTAGGCAAATAGGTGTAACTATTAAATAAAACTATTAAATATATTTTAGTCCAGTGAATTCACCTTCAAAAAATACAGGACCAATTAATTATGTGATTCCGAAAAATGCCGCACCAAACATTTATTAAGTTCGATCTTGTGGAATTGATGACCAAGAGTTAATGTTTCTTCTATTAAAAAAAAATGTTGTAAAAGTGGCTTCATCAGTTTACAATATAGAATCTGTAATAGTATACCTAATAACCGTAGGAGTAGTAATAGAATAGTAATGTCTAGTAGTAGATAGTTAACAGTAGATAGTATAGTGTATTCTTTATAGTGATAATTTACAAGTGATAAAAATACGCATCTATCAACTGATCATTTTCCGTTTGCCTCTTACTAAACTAAATGGCAATATTCTCGCATTCTATAATTATAATTTCATACAATTTTTGAACGGGGCGATAACAACATAGTCTAAACTTATGCATTTTCAACTCTCTGGACTGAGCTCCACGATATTTGCAAATATCTCGATGCATCTTTAAGAGAATGTCGGATTTTCCACGAAGTATAATAAACTGCTTCCTGCTTAGGCAAATATTTGTCTGAGGCTTCCTGCATATTCTCAGTTAAAACATGTCGTGGTTTATTTCTCTTTTCTTTATTTTTTAAACTTCTAAGTTTCTAATAATAGTAATTTTGTCAGGTCCTTCGTAAGTTAAACAAATCAAAAACGTTCCGAACCAATGACGTCAAAACGTATAGACGTGGTGCTCCATTATTAAAATGCCTTTTATTTTGACTCCAAGATCAAATATATCCATACTACTCTAAAAACATGCTACAAACAAAGACAGAAAGTCAACCATCGACCAACTATACACCCGGTGATTCCCGGTTATAGTTCCTCCAGAATCACACTTAGATATCGCGAGTTTTTTCTTGTTTGGGGGCGCCGGAAGCATCGGAACGTCACCTGAAGACTCGGGGGATGGTCTAAAATAACGACGCCAGCCTCCGAGCCCAGAGTCGAAATAAGTTCGCTACGGCTCGACAAAAAGGGGCAATTTCTGACAATCTCGCGACATTTTCGGAATAATTTAATGGAGCGCTTAGATTGCGATTAGTTCTGGGCGTCGAGCGTTTATCAAAACAAACCTGTCTATAGGTTCTGACGTCATTGTTCCGAACCAATCATCTGCATTGCACCTGCTTGCCCTGTTATTTTAACTAAAAGACATTTTAATTGTAAATATGCATTCCACTGTTTAAATTTAAGTATTTTTACACTGTTTACTTCGCTTCTGGGAATGCTTTAAATAATTAAAATTAAAAAAAAAAATTAAAAGAAAATTTTATTGTAAAATGCACTAATTTTTATTCCCCTTTTCAGAAGTATGTTTGTCCTATTTGTTAAAATACAAAAATTGTTAGTTACCTGACGATGGCCTTTGCGCCGAAACTAACAAATAAATGACGTTTATTTATATGGTCGAAACCCAAGAGTTTTTTGTTTATTGATATCGATACGACCGGGAAATACCATTTCAGTATTAAACTATTTATTAAAACAGTTCACAAGTATACAGTATGATTTTTTAAACTACCACCGCGATTTCCTCGCTTATTTTGCGCCCTACAAAAAAAACATGAGAAACAAAAAGGTGACAATTTTGGACAGCTAAGTGGCCCTGAAAAAGTAATCAACATCCATGGTCAACTTGTCGCGCAATATAAAAAAACCTCCAATTGAGCAAAATTATTAAATAGCCGTAACATACCTATTTATTTTAAGATACCGAAGAAAACTTTTATATTGAAAATTGATGGCACTGAGAAGCTTTATGCAACTGGGTGCTCAGATAGTTTCTGAAAATTACACAGGCTCTTCGGCTCTGTTGAGGCCATTGTTTTAGTTATTAAAGGCCATTGTTTTAGTTTATTAAAGTAGTTATTTGGCTCCCTACTGAAAAATCTTAAGAAACAAAAACGTGTAAATTTTAGATAGTTGGTTAATGTTAAAAAAAGAAGTCGGTATCCATGGCCAACTTTTCGCGCAATACCAAAAAAAACCTAAATCAACAAGAATCTGAAAACAATCAATTTATTTTGAAAGTCGAGGGAAAATTTTAATTGGAGATTAGCGGCAATTAGATCACGCAAGAACATTGACAAAAGAAAATTTTCATACAATTTGTACTAGTTTTCCCGCTAATTTGTTTAAAGTGTGAAGTCGAAATAGCAATTAAAAACATCAACAGTTATTCAAATTAAAGACAAATTTTCTCATATTAAAGATCTTGTTTGATCAAAAAAAAATTAAATAAATTGATAGTTTTGTTTTCACATTTTTGTCGACTTGAGTTTTTTTTTGTATTGCGTGAAAAGTTGACGTCATTGTTCCGAACCAATCATCTGCATTGTACCTGCTTGCCCTGTTATTTTAACTAAAAGACATTTTAATTGTAAATATGCATTCCACTGTTTAAATTTAAGTATTTTTACACTGTTTACTTCGCTTCTGGGAATGCTTTAAATAATTAAAATTTAAAAAAAAATTAAAAGAACATTTTATTGTAAAATGCACTAATTTTTATTCCCCTTTTCAGAAGTATGTTTGTCTTATTTGTTAAAATACAAAAATTGTTAGTTACCTGACGATGGCCTTTGTGCCGAAACTAACAAATAAATGACGTTTATTTATATGGTCGAAACCCAAGAGTTTTTTGTTTATTGATATCGATACGACCGGGAAATACCATTTTTACATCGAACCAATCAAAGAAACACCACGGCAAATGAGAAATACTGAGATCCCCCCCCCCCCCTCCGTCGTTCCAGGGCCGTGACGCCGGGACCGGGCGCCGCCGCAGCGGGGGCCCGCCCACACGGCCCGCCCACAGCCGATGATCAGCGCGGCGGGGGCCGCGGGGGGCGGCGCCGACGCGGGGGGCGGGGCCCGCCTGCTGCCCCCCCCGCACCACCTCCACCACCACCACCACCAGCACGGCCGCCGCCGCGCCGCCGCCGTGGCGCCCCCCCACCACGCGCGGCCGATGAGCGCCGCCTGTCCGGGGGGCGGGGAGGCGTGGCGCGGCGCCGGGGCCCCGCCCCCCGGCGGCCAGCCGGCGCAGGCGCCGGCCGAGCTGTTCCTCAGGCCCGCCCCCAAGCCGCTCGCGCCGGCCGTCAGGTGAGGCGACTTTCGAAATTTCCGCAATCTTCGAATTTATTTATGGACGGGGACAGTAGCGTGCCGTAGGGGGGGCACGGGGGGGGCCTGTGCCCCCCCCCCCCCCCCCGCCCTCAGCCCTAACCCGCCTTTTGTGGTCTAGTGCAACTGCAAAATTGAACGTACAATCACGACAATATTATGGTCTATTATTTATACAGGGTGGTTCACTTTTATGTGGTAGGACTTTAACATTAGATAGAAAAAGATAATCTAAAATGAAAATTTTATATCAACATATATCGGGGAAAGCTTAGTTTCCGAGATACAGTGCGTTGAAGTGTTGGAAAAAATATGAAGTATTTTTTACACTGTCCGAACCAGTGGAGATATTTAAACCAAATTTGATGTGTAGTACCACCTTTTTGACTACGATATTTAGTGATAATATGAAGGTCCTGAAATAACCAGTGGTGGAGTTATGGGTTTTCACTATCACTAAATTTAAAAAGTAATTAGTACGGACCTGTCTCACATCAACGTAAATTTTTTTTTCGTAAAGTTCTTTCAATTCTCTACAAAAAGTGTATCTTGACATTTTTTTGTATCTGCCACGGTTGTGTAGTAAATAAATTATTTCGTTTCCATCTCAGCCTTTTTTGCCTAAAAATGTGTTTTCTAAGATTATTGATAAATATCGCAAATAACAGAAATTAATTATGGAACACTTATCGGATTCAGCTATTTTATTTTTAATTTTATGGAAACAATTTTAAAAATAAACTGGCACTTGGTTTGAGGTACATTACTTTATTATCATTTTAACATTTTTATCAAATCTGTATTATTTCTTAATAATTTTTATAATTCTAAATTTGTAGAATTCTAAATTATACCACGACGAGTAAAACATGATTCTTCCGCCCATAAAATGTTATTTAAAAATTGTCTTATTTCCTTTGACTACAAAATCCATCGGCAAAATACTAATGTCCTTTCTGCATCGCCGTACTGGTGAAGATAAGTGTGCCATGGAAAAGAAAATCTTATTGACAGTTAATAATACAATAATCTGTCATCCAGTAGATGAACGTAGCAGCGCCGCAGTTTGTCTTTGTTAATAATTAAAATGCCGTTCCAATTTACAAATGAAGAGCAGGCTGACATCCATTTCTGCTATGGAGTTGCAAATGGGAACTCTGCGGAAGCAGCCAGAGAATACAGGAGGCGATTTCCAAATAGGCGCCATCCGCGTCCCTCGGTGTTTGTTAACATGCACCGGCAATTCAGAACTCGCGGTCTGAGAACTAGAATCGTCGAACGAGGAAATGAAAACAATATCCAACAAGTCAGACGCAACAATGAGATTCTTCGTGAATTCGATAGGAATCCTACAACAAGTAGCAGAAGAGTGTCAGTGGCCCTACGTGTTTCAAAGTCTGCAATTTTGCGAGCTTTAAAAAGAGATCACAGGCATGCCTATCATCTACAACCCGTACAAGGTTTAAGGCCCGGCGATGCAGAAAGAAGATTAGTGTTTTGCCGATGGATTTTGGAGTCAATTGAAGGAAATAGACAATTTTTAAATAACATTTTATGGACGGACGAGTCGTGTTTTACTCGTCGTGGAGTAGTAAACTTTCATAATCAGCATATTTGGGCACAAGAAAACCCACATGCAATCCGGCCAAGAAATTTTCAGGTCGAATTTAGTGTCAATGTTTGGATTGGACTGTACAACCATCATCTGTTTGGACCCTTTTTTTTTGCCACAGCGAGTGAATGGTGACAATTTTTTGGAGTTTTTAGTAGCTGAGCATAATAATATGTGGGAAGACATTCCTTTAAACTTAAGATTGTTGGCTTGGTTCCAACTTGACGGCTGTCCTGCACATTTTCACCGAAATGTGAGGAACTGGTTAAATAATAACTTTCCAAATAGGTGGATCGGACGAGGGGGACCGGTCGCTTGGCCACCACGTTCTCCGGACATAACACCTCTGGACTTCTTCGTATGGGGTTTTTTAAAAGAACAAGTCTATGCGACTCCTGTAGAAACAAGGGAACAACTTATTGATCGTATCAGAAATGCGTGCGATGAATTGAGAAATGGCAATTTAATCGATGCTGTTCAATCCGTTAGACGTCGAAGTGAATTATGTGTGCAACAGAATGGATCACATTTTGAACAATTGTTGAATGTTGTACAAATTTAGAATTATAAAAATTATTAAGAAATAATACTAGATTTGATAAAAATGTTAAAATGATAATAAAGTAATGTACCTCAAACCAAGTGCCAGTTTATTTTTAAAATTGTTTCCATAAAATTAAAAATAAAATAGCTGAATCCGATAAGTGTTCCATAATTAATTTCTGTTATTTGCGATATTTATCAATAATCTTAGAAAACACATTTTTAGGCAAAAAAGGCTGAGATGGAAACGAAATAATTTATTTACTACACAACCGTGGCAGATACAAAAAAATGTCAAGATACACTTTTTGTAGAGAATTGAAAGAACTTTACGAAAAAAAAAATTACGTTGATGTGAGACAGGTCCGTACTAATTACTTTTTAAATTTAGTGATAGTGAAAACCCATAACTCCACCACTGGTTATTTCAGGACCTTCATATTATCACTAAATATCGTAGTCAAAAAGGTGGTACTACACATCAAATTTGGTTTAAATATCTCCACTGGTTCGGACAGTGTAAAAAATACTTCATATTTTTTCCAACACTTCAACGCCCTGTATCTCGGAAACTAAGCTTTCCCCGATATATGTTGATATAAAATTTTCATTTTAGATTATCTTTTTCTATCTAATGTTAAAGTCCTACCACATAAAAGTGAACCACCCTGTATTATTTTTGCGTTATCCCCGGCAAATATTTTCTTTAAAGGAACGGTTGGCAACGCTGCTTTGTTCACTACTTTGCTGCGCCGCCGCTCTTGACTTTCCTCTTTCGGTCTTTCTTCGCTCTTCGAGTCGTCGTTACCTCCACCTCGCAAGTTCATCACTCACCGTTGGCTCTCCTGCTCTCACTGTTTTGTTAAAAATATTTGCCACCATACTTTGCAACTGCCCTGGAGCAGAAAGGTCGTTTAGCAGTTAGCAGGTTAAACAAAATTTTGAATTTCCAAAGGTGTTCAATGACTCAGGAATGGACAAATAACTTATCATTACCAGCACCGGTTTTAGGGGGGTGCTAGGGCACTAATAGCGCCCGGCGGCGGTTAATTTTAGGAGGCGGTATAGTTGGTCTAATAACTAAAAATAAATCACATTTTGTTGCTATGTCACTCACGACGCGACACCTTCATTTTGATCGTAGTCTGCAAACATAACATCTGAAACGTTCTCCTATTCATCATCTTATTCATCTGTACGTTGAAGATTTTACTTCCCCCTGGATTTTTGGACGAAAATAAAAATTTCTAAGTAAAAATATCTTAAACGCAGACTATACAACATTGATTCATTGATTGAATATAAATTGGAAAATTGTCATGTAATAATATGTAACATAGATACATTTATTGAAAAATATACCTACTTATTATTTTCAAGTAGCTAACTACCGATTCCATGAGACCTGGCTTTTCCCAGACTAGCCCAAGGGCTGTAATAGGTTTGGGTGTTCAAGCACCCACATTGAGAAAACACGAAAAATACATATTATACTGTTATGATTTTGTAATTTCCAATACCTCTTTTTAACTATCTGTGCTTTATATTTCTAAAAATTTTCGCCTAGGGCGCATTTTAGTAACCAAACACCTCTGCTTTCTTTTGTATAGCGAGTTTAAAAACCAATGATTTTTGTGGGCTCACACTAAAACAAATTTCGAAATTTCTAATGGTCACAGTTGCTGTATAAAAGAAGATTGAGTAGGACTTCTTGGCTACAAATGTAACGAGTCATAGTGAACAAGAAAAAAATAAAAACCAGTTAACAAGAATATGTTTTGCTTGGAATTTATTTTCGTTAGTTTAAACTGTTTGACCTTGAATATTTGAAAAAATTTCCCCTGCGGCGCAATTTTGTACCACCAAGATGCAATTTATAATTTATTATAATTTTTTTAATTTCTGACTACTTCTCAACTAAAAAGTTTAGTTTTTTGGGCGAAAGTAAAAAATTGAGAGGAAATATAACGCGTTTTTTAAACCCCGGCGGTAGTCAAGCTGGCCGGCTTATGCAAAAAAGGTAGATTGGACTGTCACAACATCAACACATCAAGCCTATATTATTTGCAAATAACAGGTAAATAAACAGATACATTTTAATGATTAGATAGCTGTAAGCTTCTGCTACTGAAACCTTGTGGTCATGTATAGAGTATTTAGTATCTAAGATTTAAATTGAATATTAAATGTAGGTTCAGGGTTCCACCTCGGGTTCCACGACTCCTCCTACAACTTTCTAATTTGTTGTCATAGAAAAAAAATCTAAATAAAAGTTGTAGGGAATTGTATGCATCTTTCCGGGACGCTAAATATGTTCCTATCTGTTGACAGGGCCGTATTTAGCAAAAAATTTCGGGGGGGGGGTTCAAGATTGGCACAAGCTTTTGTGGGGCTTGGTGTCGGATGAAAGTGGGGTGCCCCGGCAAGGAATTATTTAATCCATTAAGAACAAATTTTTGAAAATTGATACCTACGTTACTAGAATATGGTATATATTTTGCATGTCACTTTTTAAAAAAGTAGGCCGGGGCGATGAATTTAGATCACTTCAGAGACGTATATAGAAATTAATTCGGGTGGGGAGGGACAATTTTTGTGAATAATTCTGTAAAATGCGCCGCATGCGAAATTTTTTAGAAATGTTAAGGAAAATTAGTTAAAATTAGTCTCAAGAAATTCCAATATCTTCAGATTTTCAAGCTGCAGTGTCTGCAGTGAATATTTAAAATTCTGAAATGGTTTTGGCCCCGCCCTTTTAAATAAGCTACTGCGGCTGGATAACCCTGTACACGCCCAAGCAGCATTAAAGTTGCGGTAACTGAGATGGGAACTTTGAATAAGTAGTTATTACGTAATTACTACTTAAAAATCGACTTATTAGTTTTTATTACTTATATTGAGAAAGTATGAGTAATTACGTAGTAATTTTTACTACAAGTTGGAACTTTATGGTTTCAGTACTTCTAAGTAGTTTTTGAAGTATCTGGAACGGAATTGTTACTATGCAAAATTACGTTAGTCACGTTAACTCTAAAGTTATATTCAATGGTCACAATTACTTTGTTGTGTTACTTGTTTATCACTTTAAAGTTTTTATTACTTTATGGTAACGGTGAAAGTAACTTCTACATCTTAGCGACTTTAGAAATACCTCCAAAGTTACGGAACGATATAGTCATATTTAAAGAGAAAAGTACTGTATGGTAAGTTTTACTTCCCACTCCATTTTAAAATTACTAGAAAGTTCCAATTACTACAAAAAAATACTTTAAAGTAACTGTCACTTCTATAGGGACCAAAATTGAAACTACATTTAGTTCCTTACAATCGTTTGAAGGATTCGGTAGTTTTTGCGAAGTGATGAAAATGTCAGCCATTAGAAAGAAGAAAAATTATAGAGACACATTCACATTTTATAGAAAATTAAAGCAGCAGTTGGATGAAACGAATCGAAACACGAGCACCTGTCTTCAATACAAAATTACAAAACGCTTCTCTTGAGTGGCTACAATTTTAAATATCAACATTTCGAAATATGGCACAAAACACACCGGCTGAAAATAACACTCTCATATAAAAATTATAGGTTAAAGTTCCAAATGGAACCTAGTAGTAGCATTCGGAACTTAAACGAGGCTTATGGAACCTTGAAGTCCTCTTGTAGTAATTGGGACTTTAGAGTTTAAAATATCTAAAACTAATTTTCGTCTTAAAGGTAGGAATTACCTTAAAGTGAAAAAGTCTAGTTGCCGTTACTACCAGTTAAGTGGCAAAGCCTTCAAACACCCATTTTAAGGTAAATAATACTTAGAAGTAATTACTGAAAATTACGCCATATTTTCTTATAAAATGATAGACGCCATTAATATCAAATGTCAATTTCCTTTGGTACTGAAATAGTTATTTCTTCAAAATTGTCCCAAAAAAGATAAAATTGAGCAAAAATGAACTCGTATAACTTATAGAAATATTAAAAAAGCATTTTTCAGCATTTTTAGGTAATTTCGCACATTTTCGTAATTTATCCTCCCGATAAAAAAGTGTTAAAACATGCATTTTGAGAGGGCGCGTTGTTACTTTTCAATCTATCAATGTCATATTTGACAGAAAATTTTCAATCGTTTTAGTTTCTTGAATCTAGCAGCGAGAAATAAATCAGCAAATTAATACCTTTCTTATACCTACCATATTCATAGATATAAGTTAAAAATAAATATTAGGTACTTCTATTTTCCACGGTTATTGAAAAATGACGGAAGATGCTGGGCTAGAATACTTTTTAATTATTTAGACAAAGACAAAGCGAGGACGCGAATGTAAAGAAGCAAACAAATCCAACAAAGTAGCGGTGACCACGCTGCTACGTCTCCACCACGTTGCCGGAACGTAAGCGCGTCGTAGCGGTGTAAGTTGCTAGGTGGTCGCCGTTACGTATCTATCACCCTCAAAATGTTCCCCATTTTGGTCGCAGGGACGTAATAGGAACGTAGTAATTACGTTCCTATCAGTAGTAATCACAACTTTAAAGTAGCAAACAAAAGTCGCCGGAACGTAACGGCGACTAAAAATGCTGCTTGGGGCGGGGACTCGGAGGCGCGGAGACAGTTGAAATAGCTTTAAGGTTTAAAAAAACCTACTATTTTTAATAAATGGTTTAAGTTGAACAAGTTTAACCTTAAAACTTTAAAAATATTAAATAGTAATTAATTATAATAATAGCTGAATATACCTTCTCGCATTTATACCTATCCCTTTTCTACTTATTTGATTTGTCATTATTACGGATATATTTCTACACATTCTTCGCGCTACTTGCCTAATTGAACCTTTCATAAAAATAATAAATAAATCTTCAAGTACAAATTAGTACTATATTAATCTATTCATAAAAGAGACTCTGGGAATCCCCTATTCTCCTAATCCATGGCGCACGCAGCCATGCACCGCCGTTCACCGTTTACTGTTGTCCAGTGTTGCCAGTTATGTTTTATTTTATTTGAAAGCATATTCTGATGATAAAACTCGGTACTGTACTGATCCAAAAATTATGTTTTGCTGGCAGTTTTCGGGCGGGTTTCCATGCTCTACTGGAAAACCAGTTTAATAATTACACTTTACACTCACTGACGCTTGGACACCTCGTTCTAGTGGTGGTGCAAAAGCGTATCAAATGGTGGTATTTCGGGGTGGGGGGGTGGGTGGGGTTTGAGCCCCCAAAACCCCCCCTCAGATACGGCCTTGTCTGTTGATCTGATACACTTATTTACCATTTACCTGTTATTTGCAAATAATATAGGCTTCATGTGTTGATGTGTTTGTTGCTGTTATGACAGTCCAATCTACCTTTTTTGCATAAGCCGGCATTTATTAATATAGCGTTGCGCTTACCCTCTAAGAAACGGAGCGATCAGAGCTCGTTAGACCGTATAGGAAACGTAAATATGCGACCGGCATATAGTGACAGATTTTTGGACGTGATTTTACTCAGTATGCCTTGCAAACGGCATTATGTGGCACATATTCTCACAATAATAAGGTATTAATCAGAGAGTCATCCTGGGTTCTTCATGTGAAAAACTGAGTTTTCAATTATTCGAAAAATATGCGTTTTGATATGATTTTATACAGGCTGCCATGTGTTTTATAATGTAGTTCAAAATAGAAAATTCCTCGGAAAATCATAGGCATACCGTTAGGGTGGGTCCAAAGGGCTATTATTGCCACGTGATCTTGTATTTTAATAATTAATTTTTCCACGTTTCTGAACAGGCCGCAAATGAGAAGTATGCAAGTTCTTGTTATGAAACTGCTGAAGGAAAGATGGCATACCGTTTGCGCATGTCCAAGTACACTTTACATCGAATAACTCGTTTAAATTATTAAATAACATTCAATTTAAAAAGATACTGTTTCTCTTGCCCTGAAATGACAGATCACATAAATTCTCTATAGAGTTCTTTCTTAATAGTTCTAAATTATTATTATCTTACTTTGTTTGCTTAGGAGTATTATAAGCCCCAAAAATTAAGACAGTTGAAAAATCTATAGGTACACTAAAAACACGTAATTACACACTATTTTTTACAACGCCGAACTAAACAATTTCGCTAAGAAACCACAATGAATATAACCTCTATAAAGTCAGTAAAAATAGATAACCAAGATAACCAAGATAACAACTTAGGAACATAACTTAGGAACATACATAACTCATAACTGTGACTTCTACCAATACAAATATTTTAATAGAATGGATTTATAGCTGCCCATTAGCTTATTTTTGAATTAAATAAAACATGTGTCAGGCACTGGTACGTTTGCGTTACTTAGTCATTTTGTAAACGAACAAATTTATGATTCGCCCAGGACTTACACACCAAAACTTTCCTAACCATTTCCTGTGTCTGTTACACAGTAGCTTCCAAATGCCAAACGGTCAAACCAGTTACCAGTCAACCAAACCAGCTCTGTAATTTTTGTCGACAAAGATCAAACATTATCATGCCTCATTCATGCCGTGTTGCTGCGGGCATTGCAATTACACCATGCAAATGAGCCATTTTAATTGGCGAAATTGACGCCCATTGAATAGGCCCGTGTAATAAATCGTCGACCCGCAATTACCTTGTTTGATCGTTTTTGATTTGGTCCCTTTTTACCGCTGGTGATGCCCCAAATGTTTCATCGCCATACAACAAGTTTACTGGTACCGATCTTGGCACCACTAAACTTCACCCGCTAACCTTGCACCTAACAATCTCACCACCATTTCGTTCTTTTCTCTGTTTCTCCCCGCAGATCACCAAAGGAGGCGCTAGCTGCCTCACAGGTGTTTTTCAATTACAGCCGGTACGCTAACGGCTTGGTACCCGGTGGAAGCGCGAACGGTACCCGCATAGCGCCGTCGAGACCCCTCGGGAAGTACCCGTCGCCGCCCAACTCCGCGTTGCCGGTAAACCTGACCCAACCAAAGGACGACGAAGACATGAGCCCCTACTCCCACTACAGGCTGTTCTCCCACCCCGCATTCCCCCCATACTACCCGACGTTCCAGCAACCCTTCCTGCTGAGGGGCTTCCCCCCGACACCTCTCAGCCCCCAGGAGTTGTTCACCGCCACCACGCCGAACGTGACGTCGTCGCAGACGTTCCTGTCGCCGCCAGCCACCTTCAGTCCGCCCTCCACCATCGTCAAGCCCCCGCAGCACGTCGCGAGAGAGAAAAGGACGCCCCCGATTCAAACCCAGAACGTACCTACGTCGCCCGGGGGTAATTTCAAGGTGCCGAGCGGGAAGGAGGGGTCGCTCAAGCACAGGATACTGACAGGATCCCCGGGGATCAGACCTTTGGACCTGCAGAAACCGCTCGAGGGGAGGAAGCGGTTGCAGGCCACCCTGTCGCCTCCGCCCGGCTCGCCGAAGAAGACCCTGAACAACAACACGTTGCCGAGCAACTTCGCGAAAGGCTCGCTGATACAGTTGGCCACCGGCGAGTATAAGAAGATCGAGGATATGAGGACGGAGGACTTCGTCATGAGCGCGGACAAGAGCGCGGAGCTGAGGTTGGCCGAGAGCACGGTGTTGAAGATTGAGGAGGACGCGACGGGTTGTACGACGATCACGTTGACCTACAACCAGAGGAGGGCGCAGGTGAGATACGTTCGAAACATTAACATTGGGGTTTGTAGGTCTGGGCGCTCGTATTGTTTGCCAAACGTCCACACTGCACGTCAAATATTTGTGCACGTTCTCTTGTTTACCGGCCGATATGTACCTTGAGAATTTTCCCTGAAATACTAAAATAACAAATCGCGGTCTTCCCACAAAAACAGATCTCTGGACCGTGCGCCCCGACCACGTGAAAAGAATGAGAATGGACGACAAGGCGCTATTTTTATAATTCACTGGCGTCTGAGAGAGCTAGTATTATCGTAATACATTTTCTGGCATTTACTACAGCTCGTGGTCTCGTCAAAATAAACTTTGGAAAGCTGCTTATTTTAACATACACTCATTCCAAAGTTAGAATCTAAATAGATTGAACTGAATTCCTTAAACTATAACATTAGATAAGAGGTTTAGAGGTTAGATTAGATCCAAAATCTTAAAATATTTCAAGTAGTAGCAGAGCATATAAAACAACCAGCACTATAACTTATACTCTTGAGAAATCATCCGCAAATTCAATGACCTTGAGCCATTATGGGGGAATAGAAGTCAGAGGTGTAGTCGGGAAAATCAATTTAGAAATACAGAGTAGTGTTAGTAAAGTATATAGTGTGTGGTAAGCACAAGCAGCTTTGACTCCTTCCTGGGATTCTTTATTTAATGTAATGTAATATCTCTCATACAGCCAAAAAAGAACTGCCCAATCGCCCCGACACTGCATCCATTTGACAGAATCTATTCCCAAATGGCGGCTGCGCGAACAGGTGCGCAGAATTTTCCCGCCATGGGGAGAAATATTGCTTGTTGTTTTATATGCTCTGGTAGTAGTGATCTAGACCTCCATCGTTTGCAAACTTTTGATCAAGTAAGGTAAAAAAACACATTTTTTCAAAGTTAATTAACACGATTTGTTTTTGCCATCCGAATAAGGTTATGTCTTCTAGATTTCGTCAATTCGAAAAACCAGTCGTTGTGTTAGCCCGCACACCTGTTTTATTAATAAAAATGACTAATTTGTTTTTCCAACGACAAAAATAAAAAATATGGTCGCGCTGACTCTTTTGGGCGTAGTGTGTGGGTATTGTTGAGTCGGGGGCAATGAACTTGTGGGCATTAGAACCATATCACATATGCGGAGAGCTCTGAAGTGAATGAGGATTATTATGAACACTTTAGGCTGTACGAATTTTATAATAAATGTCAGTTAGGTATAGCCAATTCGATACCTCCTTTGAGTGAAGACGAAAATGCACATCACGTATCAAACATGTTCTTAAAATGGGTAATCTAGTTTAGACACATATGTATCTTATGAATGAACTGTCTATTAAATACTTGAATATTGTCTAAAGCACGTTGAAAACACCCACTGTTCTTCGAATTACTATCTTCTTCTTCTTGTATTCCTCGTGCGTCTTCTTCTTCTCGGACCTCCGTTGATGTGTGTATAACCGAAATGCCCGATCCCGTCTCGTAGTATTGGGGTCGTCCAAGGCCACCTGGTCACGGAACCACAAGTCCGTCCGTATATTACAGTAGGCTGGTGTAGGGGGGAGGGGGATGGCGGCGGGGTGTGTTCCTCGACATTAGTTTATGTAAACTTTCGGAAGATAACCGAACTTTATAAAGAAGAAAGAAGCAAGAAGTAATATAATAACCGGAAAATATATATGTACCCAAAAAAAAAAACAACGTAAAGAAATCACAACCGGATCCTCACGCGGAAGAAAGCGCGCCGACCTCGCGACCCGAAATCGACTTTCTTCTTCTTCGTCGGTTCTTCTTCTCCGTATCGATGGCGCCAGGTGGCTGTTGCGCAACGCGCTCTCGCCTACTGCGTTTACGCCCGAGAGCGGGCAACGCGGAGGCAGTTCGACGACCTTGCGTGTCCTTGCCGTAGGCTGAAGAGCGCGCGCGTTCGAGTTTCTCCAAATGTATCCGATTTTAATTCAATCCTATAGTAAATTCCGTCTTTTTTCCTTCTCAGGTAGAAGTGGAGTCCACGCCGGAACACCCCTACTTCGTCGTGGGCAGGGGATGGGCGTCCGCTTGTCCCGACCGCAGCCAGCGCTGCTTCGGCCTGCGGGTGCACCGGCTCCAAGTAGGCGACGTCATCGTTTCCCTCACGCCCCGAGAGGGGACCGCCCCCACGGTTGCCACGGCGACCGCCAAGCAGGTAGTGTGCGTAGACCGTAGCGATTGGCTTAATACGATCCATCCCCGCTCCGCAGGTCCAGGCTGTGAGCCCCGCCCACCAGCAAGGCCACGCCCCCGGCCCGATGCTGTCGCCCAACAGGAAGCGGCGGTGGAGCGCGCCGGACCAATTGGAGGAGGAGGGCGTGCCGTGCGGGCGCCAGAGGACGGACTGATCGAGGCGGGGGGCGTGGCGATGCCGCTTGTATATTGTTGTACATATATGAGGAACACTGGGGACGTGTTTCGCCCGAAGGAATATTAAAACAACTAACCGTGCTGTAACTCTGTTAGGGAATGAGAATGTTTGGGGTGTTTTTTTTTTACATGACAATATTTGATAGGGGCGCGGCAATACGTTCAATAGTCTTGAAGGGATTGCTTTTTGCCGAAATGGAGTATTATGAAGAGTGATAATAATAAAAATGGGATATAAGTGGGTTTTTATACACACACGAAAATGTATGTGTGATTAGACTTCGCCTATATGTATAGATCGATCTCAATATTAAAAGGACAGTGTGATAAGGACTGCTCTTAAGTTAGCGTGTTTGTTCACAAAAATGGAAAGATCTGCTTACGGATGATGATCTGCAAAATGGTCGAAACGTGAAGTAAAGAAATTTTAGTAATCGATTTGCTTCGTACTTAAAAAACGATTATTGATGTAAAGATTTTTTTGGGCGATTTGTTGGAAAAAATTATAAAAATGTAATGTCCTTCGATGATTTTTTTTATTTGTTTCCATATAGTGTTGTAATTGTGAACTCTTGGCTGTGATACAGTGTAAAAGTATATGGATAAAAAAATATGCACTTCCATCCATAAAATGTAAAATTATTGTCTCCGTGGTTAGGACCTGCCAAAATATGGACCAAAAGAATGAGATATATATAATATTTTGACAGCTCCTACTAAATTTTATAAGGGAAAAACGTAAAATACCTCACTCTGTGCATTTTTTGTTACAAGAAAAAAACTGAATGTAAAAATAGATGCTTGTAAAGTAATAATTGTTAGATACTTCTATAGAATATGGAAAATTCTAGGTACTTACCTACCTAAACATATTTTTCACGACAGAATGTCTCTTGTAGCTTACCGCTTATTTTTAAATTGTAAAATTCGAATTCTTTTAAAATTCTTTTCATTGTGATCTTACACAATATTTTCGGCATTCTGTGATACATAAATGTAAATTAAGGTTTTTGTGTTGGCAGTATTTTTATTTACAAATTAAATTTTATAAGTACTGTACATTTCAACAAAATCTGGATGTTCTGCAAATTAAACAAACGCTATATATTTTGTAAGTATATAAAATCGATGTCTGCTTGATCAATACACAACCTTTCCCTGGCTGCAAAAAAATGTTATGTTTGATATTTTAGAAAAACGAACTGTTATATAAAAACATATAGAGATGGGTATATTATATTACAAAACGTTGTTGAAGTGTAGACAATGATTAAAGAAGTGCCTTTTTCGAGAGATAGCGACATACTGGTTGATTTTTTACAGAGAAAAGTTATATAAAACTACGTTAGGTCTTGTGAGTTATTAAATTGAGAATATTGTACAGAAATATACTGTTTACAGATGGTGTGCCATTTAAAAGAAGTAATGTAAGGCCAGACAAAGGCAGTGCAGTCAAAAAACCAATAAATATATATCTATGATATTAGATTAGTTTCATTTTCGGTCCTTCCTCCTTATAAAATTTAAATTTGAAATTTCTATTTAACATTTTGTTCCTCAAGTGAGATCATTCTTGCTGAAATAGTTTGTCGCCATCTATTTCAGAAAAAAATCAATTAAAACACAAGGCAAAATTCATTTTTGTTCAAATATAAATGCCGAATAACGACAATTTACTTTTTCCTCCCATGATCAATCTTTTATTATATAAATAAAACGTTTCAACACGATGTGTAAGCAAACTAGATAGTTTAAATCGATTGTAAAATACTGTGTAAACGAAGTATGAAATTTCAGCTATCTACACAAAGATGGCGCTGATGGCGTACTTTGAGTTGTTCTCACGTAGATGGCGCTGATTGTATCTTAAACTTCAAAGAAAACAATAAACCCTTCAAAACAACACATTTAAAATTTATTTATCTTTTTTATCTTTTGTGAGTCAAGTAGGTACCACCTTTGATTCCTCCATCGACGGTACATATTTTCTGTGGTACCACAGACCAAATATTATATTATTATAATATATTAAAGTACTCTTCGAATGTAGTGGTAGTTGCAGGGCCGGTAAAAAAAACCTCCATATTTTGGCCAAAATATCAAAAATGGTGAGAAACAATTTCAGTTATTGGAATCACAAACCCCCTGGTTTGTTTGTTGTGCACTTTTCAATTTTCACATAAGTTATTACTTTCAGGCTGCGTCCAATATAAATTTTTCTCCAAACAACCTAAGAAATTGGGACACTATATCCGTAAACAGTTCTGTTAGTGGTGCTAGTGATTTCGATGAGATTTATTACCAATATGCACCAAAACCTATTGCTATTGACATGACAAAGGTCGTTATAGTAAACGCAGACATAGATGGGCGTACTTTTTACACGAGACCTGTAATTCCATCAGTAATTAATAGTAATAATGATACCAAAGCTAATGGGGATAGTGCAACAGTACTCCCATTAGAAAGTAATAGTAACAACGATGTTAAAGCTAATGGTGATAATGCACCAGTAATCCCATCAGTAAGTAATGCACCAGTAATCCTATCAGTAAGTAATGCAGCATTGATCACATCAGTAAGAAATGCACAAGTAATCCCATCAGTAAGTAATAGTAGGAATTACAATACCAAAGCTAATGGTGATAGTGCACTAGTGATCCCATCAGTGAGTAATAGTAATAATGATACCAAAGCTGATGGTGATCTAAAGACTGATGCTAGAATAATTAATAAAAGAGAGCTTAACTTATACAAAGTACGAAATAAGACTGATATTGATAATAGTAGCAAAGTTGCTTCGGATAGCCACAAATCGAGACCACAATACGTACCGAACAATAGTTCAAATGAAGAAATTCTTGAAGCTGTGAAGGAGCCAGATTTTTTCCAAAAGGTGTTGTATTGGTTTTGTTGGTGTTGTTAGGATTTTAAATTATGGCTTTTGTAAGTGTTTTATATTATATTTTTTCCTAAATTTTTATCGGAAGGGTTGTCGTGCAATAAAGGAATAATCATTGGAAAATTGTCTGCTAATTCTTGCAAAAGAGCTTATCACCACCAATTTTGTTAACTGAACAATTAGTTGAATTAGTTTTCTATTAGGTATATTACCATATATGTACTATTATCTTTTACTCAATTGCACTATAGAAATATGGAGCAATTTTAATTAAATTCTTAGCACATTTGTTCCAATTTTGCTGACAGTAATTTTTTTTTGGTCTAGCATTGATTGTTTGCTTTCAGCACAAATTATAGTTACATAAGTTAGAATAAGTAAAACATTTAGATTAAATAAATATATATTTCAAGTAAGTATATAGGTGCCTAAATAAAGTATTTGTATTCACAGCTGTAAACTGTATGATTTAAAAAATGCATAAATTATAGTTAGGGTATATTATTAAAAACAACAAGTTTAGTACAAATTTTAACTACAGTTTTAGAAGCTCTCGTCTTATTTTGTATTGTTTGTATATCCAAACGACTAGGAACTACAACACAATGCTTCGACTGACCTGTACTTCAGTTTATACATATAATTTTGTGAATATATACAATATAAATTAAATATTCCATGTGATCAGAAATAAAGATGTAAACTCACCGCTTATATTGTTTCTTTCAAAAAAAAAAATTCATGGCGAAGTTTGTTTATGTATAAACTTTACTACCCAACATCCTAACAATCACGAACATTTCAGTTTAAAAACACTAGACCAGCTTTTTAGGGCAAAATTAATAAAACAAAGCTCCATATACAAATAGGTAGGTACCTTTAAATAAAATAGAAAAGAGATCAAAAAGGTGCAATGCAATGAAAAATAAGAAAACTTTTCGGCATTCGGTATCAAGATGTGTCATTTCAGATTAGGATGCCTTGAGTACTGGTAGTTTATAGGAGTATTGGTAGCTAATTTTTTAGATTTAAAAAGAGAATCTACGCCCATGGAACAGCCTGCCGATTTAAAAACATCTCCGGAGCCCGCTGGCACCCTCTACATTCCGGACCAGAAATTAAAGCGGATCGATATCGAAAATCTTCTGGCATCTTCGCCGGAGCCATCTTGCGGCTAGCGGAGGTAACAATTATTCACAGTCGGTGTCGCTGACTCGAAAGCAAAGTCTAGAAAACAGCACACTGTTTTCTGGGGTATACTGGGATAGCTCGGTGGGAATTACAGATGGGACATTTCGAGTCTGGCAATATCTTGATTTTGACTTTTGACAGGGTTTTACTTGACATTAAGCCCTGGGAATTGGGCCTGGAGAAAGTGAAAGGTTAGAAAGCGATTTTGTGCGAATTTTGGAGCTGAAAGAATATTCTTGGGCAGTGACAGTAATCTGACAAGTTTATTTGTGATTTTTGAAGGCTAAACAATAAAGGTGGTAACCAAGGTAACGAGTTTGGACTGTGATTTTTGAGATTCATTACAATATTATTTGCCCCTTTCACTGCTCCCTTTCGCGACCAGAAATTTACTTGGGGAAAGGACCCGCCCAAATACACTTATTAAACAGGAGTATCATTCCATCCTTTTCCCTTTAATAGAAATCGTATATTACATCAACCTCACACGAGCAGAAAATACAGACACAAAATTTTATATTTCCAGCTCCATAGATGGTGTTTATTTTCAACGGGTACGTTGGGATCTATAGTAAACCCTAGAGCTGCGGGCGAGACTTCGAATTTTTTTTAGCCTTGAAACTCTTTTTACACATTGTGAAACTATTGACTAGTGGGGGACTATTATTATTGCCAAAACAAATAACATACAGTGTGTCCAACTTTAAAACTGTACAAATCCGTAAAATCTTCATTTTTGGAGACAATCGCCCAAACTTTTTTTTGTTTGAAAGGCCTTCAAAAACCGCTTCTTTTGACCGTCCCGTCATTTTCAAAATGCAAATCCAGGGCCGGCTGCGATTTTTTTATACCCTCTATTTTCACGAAAACCATTTAGCGATTTTTTTGTTTAAAATCTGACCCCACAGCATTAATCAGAACACCCAAAAACCCCTTTACACCAAATTTGAATAAAAAATATACAGGGAGTTCCAATCTGCAGGGTGTCAAAGTTGAGCAAAATAGGACTTTTAAAGGTATCTGCCAAGTCAAGATTGCCATGGAATCCCCTCAAAACAGTCCAATGGTCTATAGGACCACTCAAGGTATTGGTGTGCAAAGGTCCAATACAAAATATACAGAGTATTCTTATCTGTGCCATCTCAAAATGCTGAATTTTTATGAAACTTTATATGGGTCATGAGTGCTGTAGAATCATTGAAAAAATATTGATAAACACAAAAGTAATGTATTTCTTTAAAATTCCTATTTTGCTCAAATTTGACACCCTGCAGAATAGAACTCCCTGTATATTTTTTATTCAAATTTGGTATATAGGGGTTTTGGGGTGTTCTGATTAACGCTGTGGGGTCAGATTTTAAATAAAAAAATCGCTAAATGGTTTTCGAGAAAATTGGGGGTATAAAAAAATGGTAGCCGGCCCTGGATTTGCATTTTGAAAATAGCAGGAAGGTCAAAAGAAGCGGTTTTTGAAGGCCTTTCAAACAAAAAAAGTTTAGGCGATTATTTCTAAAAATGAAGATTTTACGGATTTGTACAGTTTTAAAGTTGGACACCCTGTATAATAATTGTATATGCGTTAAAATGTTCTTACTTATATAATTTATTTATGTTGACAATATTTCTGGATTTGGTATTTAGGTATTTTTTTAATAAATGTGTTTTCTCATTTAACTATTTTATTTTATTCCTCTCTGTCAAAAAATGTTCAAAGGTAATTCTGAATGAAAATGGGTAATTACTTTCTGGCGTGTTCAGTCAATACCTACTTAAAAAATCTCAATTCCTACATGTAGGTACATACATAGTCAACAGTTTAAAAAATCCTTATTTACCTACTTTTACTATTTTTGTTTATATCACTAATAAAAGTAGCATTTCATAAAACAGTGTTAGTTTTTTTATTAAGAAATTCATTTTCGTCAATGTAATTTGAGCAAAAACTGCAAATTAAACAGTTATAGAGGGCAGGCCGTTACCTTGATTTAACTATAGAGAAAAATCAAACGGCAGAACATAAAAAACGCGATCACGTAAATTCAACAAAAGTGTCTACTTAAAACTGAACTTAGCACTTAGCAGCCAATTTTCTAGGAGCCAAAAATTGCAACGTTTATTTTTTGATGAATATTTTTCTTCATTCTCCAGTTTAATTTGCTTAGAAAGTTTAATAATAGTTACCCTTTCTACTTTATTTTTATCAAAATAAATTTGTGGAAATAAGGGCGAGGAAAATTTTTTGCTGCCAGAAAATCGGCTACTAACTTTACACCGGTTTAGTAAGGCACATTGATTTTTAAATGCGTTCCGATATTTGGCCCCGCCTGTTTAAGTTTAAATAGTTACGAGCCGCCACTGATTAAGTGGTGTGGTATCATAGTTTGGCAGATATAAGCAATAATACCGTTTTAACAATGGCAGGCATTGTCCTAGCTAGCTAGCTTTTAAAATTGAGGGTACAGTTTACTCCGGCCTTGTTTTTTTCGACAAAAATACACCCTGTATACACTGTGTACTGATAGCAAAGTCTAGTATTCTCGAGACTTTGCTGATAGGTTCGGCCAATTATTGGGGCAACACCAAACAGAATGTCAACTTACAATTAGAATTTTTTTATCGTTTACACCCCTTGGGCACTGAATCGCCGGACACACAGTATATATTTTTATTAGTTACTTAAGCTAAAAAAATAAAAATAAATAACAACCTCTTTCTGTATTCAACATTTTTCCAGAAAAACGCCTAGGTACATTAAAAAATACTCCCTAATAGAGGGAAGGCAATCAGTTTTTTCACTTTTCTCAAAGTTTTCATTTTGGACATATGTTTTGTTTTTCAAATCAACGTAAGAAATTGAAGCAACATAATGTAGATCACTATATCCTAAAAAAGAGAATTTTAAAAATCTGCCAATCCGTTAAAATCGTCAAATATCAAACTGAAATACGCCCAACCCTGAATCTATTCCTAATTTTATAAAAGCCAAATCGTAGAATTATTTCACTGGCCCCTTCTCCCTTCTCCCCCCGTGTCTATTTTTAGACTTGTTTGCCCCGCCCCGAACACAAACGAGCCTTTTGGAATACGAAATTGTCGAGTACGAAATCTACCACTAATTATCGATTTTATTAGAGTCATTGTAATTATCGAAAATAGATGGTGCTAAACAGTAGTACTGGACGAGAGCTAAATAGAAATAATAATACCGCTATACACCGGTAGATGGAGTTGGTGCGCGGAGGCGAATGACTACGATCATTGGAAAAAGTTCGAATATCCATAGTCCTTCGCCTCCAAAAGCGCTCGGCATTTTATCTGGATCCGTGAGAGGTCTTTTTAAACCTTCAGTCAACGATTATAGGCTTTTGCAAATTAAATTCACATTCGATTATGCAGTGATGAAGTGCCATCCACTGGAGAGTGGTAGAACTTCATATTATGAATTCCTATAAGGATTCCTAGTTTTGAGGTTAGTATGGGAAATTCAGGGTCAGGTGGCCCTATCAGCAATAAATATAAATGTTTCTTACCTTACTAACTCGCTTGCCGTTTTTCTGTGTTACTAACTAAACTACTAACAAACTAAAGGGTAAGCTGTGCTAATAACTTATACGCCATTGAATATAAGAAATACGCCCCTTATAGGCCCAATGAACAACAACAATGAAGAACGCAGTGTAGACTTTACTGTAGACCCGGTGGCTAGCGCACCGTTCACATGGTGACGATGGCCCATATATTAGTTCGCATAGTCCCGTCAGGGCGTTGGCATCTTAAATTCAGTCGCGTATAGTGTAAATCAGTAGCATAGAATTAGAGTAATTCTGTGGTCAGTAGCCAAAAGCGTTTGAGACGTTTGAATACTCGGATCACAGATTATAGTTTTACTCGGATAGGAAATAATGAATTTTACATTTATAGCTGACAGCGCCACCTATTGCAGAACTGTCTATACTAACCAGTTGGATAGTAGATGTTGATAGTCTAGACCTATATTTTACTGTTTTCTGGATAGGTAGTAAATTTTGATATCCACTGTTGCTAAGTAGCGACACCCCAATTTAGCTATATATGTGTGCTATTATTAGAAGAAGAAACCTCAAAATAAATTTTGCTGAGGTTATGTGTTTGGTTATTTTGAAACAGTTTATAAAAAAAATGGGTGTTATCTAGATTACCTGGCGATATTGTTCAATACATAATACCTCTGCAAGTACAAAAAATTCACTTATTAAATAAAACAACAATCATACCTCAGGAAGTATGAACATCCGCGAAAAAGAGAAGTACATCGAAAATTTCAGTTTCCCTTTCTGCGATGAAGCCTCCAAATACCAAACAGTGGCCAAAATAGGCCAAGGGACCTTCGGCGAAGTGTTTAAAGCCAGAGACTTGAGCAACCCGAAAAAATTCGTGGCGATGAAAAAAGTCCTCATGGACAACGAGAAAGAGGGCTTCCCGATAACCGCACTTAGAGAAATACGGATATTGCAACTGCTCAAACACGAAAACGTAGTGAACCTAATAGAAATTTGCAGAACGAAGGCATCGACGAACAATCGGTACAGGTCGATTTTTTATTTAGTGTTCGAGTTTTGCGAACACGATTTGGCCGGATTGCTGTCAAACGGCAACGTTAAATTTAGTTTAGGCGAAATCAAGAAGGTGCTACAACAGTTGTTGAATGGACTGTACTGCATTCATAACAACAAAATTTTGCATAGAGACATGAAGGCTGCCAACGTGCTGATCACCAAAACTGGCGTCTTGAAATTGGCCGATTTTGGGTTGGCCAGGGCGTTTAGTACTAGCAAAAATGGAGTGCCGAATAAGTAAGTAGTACCCAATCGATTGACGACAACACCTAACTTTTCCGACTGCTGCAGAAACTGTCGTAATCATAGAACACACTAAAGTTAGATTGGATTTAACATAACCTCATACTTAGTTGTGTATTATAGACATAACCCCGTTTCTTGTTAGATTCACGAATAGAGTGGTAACTCTATGGTACCGTCCACCCGAACTGCTGCTAGGCGAGCGGAACTACGGGCCCCACGTGGACATGTGGGGCGCCGGTTGCATAATGGCTGAGATGTGGACGAGATCACCCATAATGCAGGGAAACACCGAACAACAACAGTTGATGCTCATCTCTCAACTTTGCGGGTCAATTAATGCCCAGAGTTGGCCGAGCGTCGAAAAATTAGACCTGTACCACAAGATGGACCTGCCGCAGGACCAGAAACGAAAAGTAATGTATCTCAAGATAAACGTTTATTTAAATTTAGTAACTTGCGTGGGGTAAGTCGAGATTGTTTTGCTTTGTTTCAAAATTTCGCCACAGAAATACGGTTAAGTTATCTTTTTTGTTTTTTGTATTTTAAATGTCTCCTTTGACATTTGACACAACTTTCAAAAGTGACAGAGTAACAGTTAGGATAATACCTATTATCCCTGTCGAATTCTATAATAATAATTATTATTATTAATAATTAAGAAAAGAAAAAAGTGAACAAAATCAGCGTCACATTTTTAACAATGTTATCTTATTGTTTTGTGTTTTTTATCTGTCTTGTTCACATCTAACAAACCTTAGAGTGTAAACAAACCTTATTTTGTTAAAGCAATAATTGTTTAAATCATCGTTTTTTTAGATTGGACAAATATCTTACGCTCCTCTTCTATGGAACGCCGTTTTAACATTTATTATACTCGGGAGCCATGTATCATAAAAATTGAATTTTCATTATCAAAATGACATAGCTTTTGAACGACATCCAAATTCAAACAATTTTCATTATCAAAGTACCGTATAAATTCATTTGCTCAAGGTTGAGAATTTTTGTGGTACAATTTCTATTATCTGATAAATAAAATTGTCAAGGTCATTATTTTTACGGTATAATTTCTATTATGTCATTTGATAATAAAAATTATATCATAAAAAATCGATTCTCGATCTCGCTCTTTTAACAGTCTTCCATAGGCACTCGTCCAAGGTCAATAATTTTTAGTGATGGGAAAAAACCGGGTTTTTATTTTTGGAGGGAATAAACCCGGTTTTTTCCCGGGTTTTTATATGTCAAATTTCTGGTTTCTTTCATTTTAAAATTGCTTGTTAGAAGACGATTATTTTGATACCAAATAACCCTATAAGAATACATTTAGAATTTATTATTTTCAAATATTATTAGTTTTTGGATTTTTTCAAGGGTTTTTTTCCTTGAAAAAAACCAATAAAGGGAAAAAACCCTTGAAAAAACCCGCTTTAGGATTTTATTGGGAATTTACGTATTTTATAAATAGGTACCTACTTATTTTTTTTTAATTTCAAATTTAATAGAAAAAGAAAAAACAAAAAACAAACTCTTATTATTTTTGTTTTTTAGTAGGAAAGGCAACTTGAATAATTTAGATATACTTTTATCGTTTTATCAGTTACTTTATTTTGTCTGTATATAAATAAAGTATAAATAAATAACTTAATAACTCTTCACTTGACTAGCAAAGTTATAAAACTGCAATAAAAAATAAAGTCTGACTTTCTCCTTTTCTTATTTCTCTTTGTTTTTATTATTATTATTCTAAAATGTGTCCATTCTTCGGAACAATGTCTTGGCATATTTTTAATATTTTATTTAGTATAGTATAACTTATAACTTTGGTAATGCAACTGGGAAATAATTTGTGGAAAGTGGAAATGTTTTCTTGTTTTCTACAAGCTGAAATCCGAAACTCTTAACCTACAATTTACATTCGCGATTCGCTCTATATACTATGTACATGTACTATGTACGTTACGTATGTACTGTCAAAATTATGTCATGTCATGTGCCAAATCTGTCAAAAGTAAAGAAATAATATATTGAAAAAACCCAAAGGAATTAACGAAAAATCCCAACCCGGTTTAAACCCTCATTTTCGAAAAAACCCTCAGGGAAAAAACCCTCAAAAAACCCAAGGGAATTAATGAAAAAACCCAACCCGGTTTAAACCCTACTTTGGGAAAAAACCCTCTAAGGGAATAAACCCTCGGCACATCTCTAATAATTTTTATGGTATAATTTCTATTATCAATTTGATAATAGAAATTGTATCATAAAAATTATATTTAATTTATATGTAACAATTTTTATTATCACATAATGAAAATACATTGAATAAAAATTCAAGTATATTTTTATTATTGGAAAGACCACTCTTTTAACTACCATAAAAATTGGTCGAATTTTTATTATGGAAATGTATGGCAATTTTTATGAAAGAAATTAGACGTGTACAAAATAAAATGATACTTGAAAGTGAAACCGTAATTTTCTTTCATAAAAATTCCGTTGCATTTCGATAATAAAAATTCGACCAATTTTTATGGTGGCCTTTCCGATAATAAAAATAGGCTTGAATTTTTATTCAATGTATTTTCATTATGTGATGATAAAAATTGTTACATATAAATTAAATATAATTTTTAAAAGCTTTTATTTAACTTGCAATGTATGTATGTATGTATGTATGTATGTAATTTGTTCGGGTGGAATCTTGCAACTCAATTTTGAAGCAGATATCTTCAACCGATCGAGCTGAAATTTTGTACACACGTTTAATTTGGATGACAATGCATGATTATATGTGTGACGTCATTCTAAATCCAACATGGCGGATCACCCAAGATGGCGGACTAGTTAAATTTCAACCGATCGAGCTGAAATTTTGTACACACGTTTAATTTGGATGACAATGCATGATTATATGTGTGACGTCATTCTAAATCCAACATGGCGGAACACTCAAGATGGCGGACTAGTTAAATTTCAACCGATCGAGCTGAAATTTTGTACACACGTTTAATTTGGATGACAATGCATGATTATATGTGTGACGTCATTCTAAATCCAACATGGCGGAACACCCAAGATGGCGGACTAGTTAAATTTCAACCGATCGAGCTGAAATTTTGTACACACGTTTAATTTGGATGACAATGCATGATTATATGTGTGACGTCATTCTAAATCCAACATGGCGGAACACTCAAGATGGCGGACTAGTTAAATTTCAACCGATCGAGCTGAAATTTTGTACACACGTTTAATTTGGATGACAATGCATGATTATATGTGTGACGTCATTCTAAATCCAACATGGCGGAACACCCAAGATGGTCATTAGAAGGTCTCCTCATTGAAGAGCTAGACTGTTCTAAACTAACCGGCAAACGACCTTGCAACAATGATGCGTTAACTGAGATGAATAGACTCAGACACCTGGCCAAACTAAAAATTACAAAATAAATTAAAAGTAAAAAAATATTTTTAAAAAAAGCTTTTATTTAAATGCGCTAAAAAGAATAAAATAATCTTTTCTTTTAAAACTTTTACTATCAACTTATAACGTCATTCCACAATTTATATGATATAAAAGCTTGTCGCGAGATTTAAGTTTTCAAACTAAGTAAATACCACTACTTAAATCTCGCGACAAGCTTTTATATCATATAAATTGTGGAATGACGTTATAAGTTGATAGTAAAAGTTTTAAAAGAAAAGATTATTTTATTCTTTTTAGCGCATTTAAATAAAAGCTTTTTTTAAAAATATTTTTTTACTTTTAATTTTATGATACAGTTTCTATTATCGAATTTGATAATAGAAATTATGCCATACAAATTATTGACCTTTGACGAGTGCCTATGGAAGACTGTTGAAAGAGCGAGACCGAGAATCGAATTTTTTTGATAAAATTTTTATTATCAAATCACATAATAGAAATTATACCGTAAAAATAATGACCTTGACAATTTTATTTATCAGATAATATAAATTGTACCATAAGAATTCTCGACCTTGAGTAAATGAATTTATATGGTACTTTGTACTTTGATAATGAAAATTAAATTTTTGTGATACATGGCTTCCGAGAGTCCCGAGTATAATAAATGTTAAAACGGCATTCCATACTTTTTAACCGTCATATTTCTAACAACCTTACTTTACCATTTTGTGTTTTTAATACACAGTAGGTTAGGTCTGTTGTGTGTTAGTTCATCTGTCAAATGTCAAATGGTTTCTTCCCTGACAATCAAGCAAACAATCTTATTTGTATATAAAGGAACAAGTCAACGTTGTTTGTTTACTGTTGCTCCTAACCTAAAAACTTTAGGTGCGCGAACGGCTGACGCCTTACATGAAGGACCCGCACGCCGTCGACCTTCTCGACAAGCTGCTCATGCTGGACCCGTCGAAGCGGCCGGACGCGGACGCCGCCCTCGACCACGACTTCTTCTGGAGCGACCCGATGCCGTGCGAGCTCGGCAAGATGCTGGCCAACCACACGCAGAGCATGTTCGAATTTCTGGCGCCCGCCAGGCGGGCGACCCAGCTGAGGCACCACTCGATGCCGAGGCCCACCGCGAGCACCGTCAGCGACGGCGGGTACCAGGACAGGGTTTTTTAGGGGTTACGTACGGCGAAAAATGCGTTGAGAGCAATTCTGCAGTTCCTATAGGTAGCTTGTTTGACACTTGATCTGTCAGTATTTGTGACAGTCCAACTGTCGCACGGTTCTAACCTTAAACCGTCGGAATTTTTGACAGTACAAAGGTCGAAAGCCGGGGTCGATTATTCGTTAAATTTGTGTACAAAAAAGTTTAGATGGTGAAATTAAATTTGTGCCATATACCTGGGTACGTTATGTTGGCTAAATTTGTATGTATAGTATTAACCAGTGACTTAACATCGAGATACAAAGATGATCAGATATCTTCCAATTTAAATGCTTTATTTTGCATTATGGGCGATAATGTTTATTATGAAATAGAGACCAGAAAGTGTAGATACAATTTTAGTAAATAGTTAATAGTTTATTATTGACTTTATAAAAGAATTGTATTATATTTTATTGTTACATGAAAATACATGTTCTTTTTTTGTCGATTTAGTATTATTTGAATTCCAGAAGTCAATCTTTTCAATTACTCCAAAATTGAAGTACCTCCTTGAAAACATTGTTTATATGGGTATACCTACAGATATTTTAATGAGAATTCAACACCTGCCAATATGAACCAATGGAATGACATATTTTGTGAAATAATAACGAATCAAGAAATCCTACTCTCTTAGTTATGCTAAACCAATAGTGTGGTAACTAAAACTAATCGGTAGACGGTAACATTCAATAAACATATTCAAAATTTAAGACTCATGCAAAAATGACAGCTAGCAAATAGACTTCAACTTTTAAGCATGGTAATTAAATTTAAATGCGGCTAGTTAAGTAAATTATATGGAAGCAACAATGGTCTAGCGGCATGATTCTCGCTTTGGGTGTAAGAGGTCCCAGGTTCAAATCCCATTTTTTTTAAATTTTAAATAACATGTTCGAAAAGGCATAATATTTATAATTTTTGTAGTTAATTTATTTAATAAGTTCGGTTGTTAAATTATGCCTAAACACTGAATAATTAAATTATTTGCAGTTGTTAAATTCTCTTCCTAAATACAACTAGTGGTATGCCTTATAACCGGATAATACCGTTCATTAATTTATTATAATCCCAATGCTAAGTAAATACTACTCCTGGTATTTTCAGCTTTGGGATTATAATTCGTAAAATTAATAATAGGCAGACCACCTGTTATATTACCCCTGAATAAAATGAAATGCGGATTTTACAATTTCGGTGATATTTGTGACTATTATAGCTATGATAATACACATAGGTAACTATACCTTCTATTTTGAGATTAGATAAGAACTTACCAGAAAAAATTATTTATCTTTATTATTGTACCTTTATAGATTTTGATGAAGCAACTCGTCGAGTCAATCAATGAATTAATAGTTGTTCTTTTTGCATTAAAATGCATTTATTTTTTCAATTTTTGAATGTTGTAGTTTCCGGAAATAAAATTTGGATTCATGCAACAAGGATTCAACATCACTAACTAATAAAGAATCCATGTCACATTCCTTCCAACATTTTTAAATAATATTTTATTAATAATAATTTTATACAACATAATTATAAGCATAGTTCGTAAGTTACGCTATTTTATTACTTTTTAAAAAATGAATAACCATCTTTCCATCGCATCCCTTAAAATCTCAGTCGAATACTTCAAGCTTCTTTAATACAAAAATATATGCCAGAAAAATTGTAACCTAACCTTAGTTTTTAGCCAGTTCATTCGACAGCCAATCCAAACCTTCGTACAGGCCATTTCCTTGTGTCGCGCACGTAGCTTGAATATACCACCTTCTATTTTTTAATCCGCTTAATTTTAGCTTATCCGTAAGCTCAGCCGTCGTCATCGAATTCGGCAAATCTTGTTTATTTGCGAAGACGAGCAATGCCGAATCTCTTAAATCGTCCTCGGCCAGCATGTTATGCAGCTCCTGTTCGGCCTCGGCGATTCTTTCTCGATCGTTTGAATCCACCACGAAAATTAGACCGTCCGTATTCGAGAAGTAGTACCTCCACAATTTTCTTATTTTTGTTTGACCGCCCACATCCCATACGGTGAACGATATGTTCTTGTATTCGACGGTTTCGACGTTAAACCCGATGGTCGGTATAGTCGTAACTATTTCACCGAGCTTCAATTTATATAAAATCGTGGTTTTACCGGCAGCATCTAAACCAACCATCAATATTCTCATGGGTTTCTTACTGAACAAACGAGTAAAAACTGTGGAAATCGTCAAGCCCATCTTGTGTTGTTCTCAAAGATCTTGCTTATTCTCATGTACTTAGCCGACGATTTGTATTGATTAAACGATGAGATCTCTCAGTAAAACGCTCTAAAACACGTTTTAACTTTTGAATGAGAAAATGATGTTAAGAACCACGTAACAAATATTTTGTTGAAAACGTTTTTTCTTGAGAAAATAGACAATAGACGAACGTCAACGTCAGCTCTTTTTTGTCTGGTGCTTTTTGAAAACGTCATACGTGACAAAACATTGAAGTTAGGTTATAACTGCCATGATTTAGGTTGGCTATGCTGCCTCCGAAAAGTCGGAGTTACCTTGGGCAACCCCAAATTCAAATCATAATTGTGTATTCGCGAAAACACTGTCTCCAGCACAAAATATATAGGTTAGTCTCCAGTATAATATCCTGAATGGATAAACAGTTCTCTTGCTAAAATATTGTGTTAAGTTTTGAACTGTAGAATAATTACAAAGCAAGTACCTAATTAAACATTTTTTGTAGAAAAGGCATGGGAGACAGTGAATATAGCCTAAACTAAACATCAACTTTTTATTTTGTCGGAGTTACGTTTTACGTTATACGCTCATATCAAATATAACAGCAGTTCCTGCGATCTAATTGGTTGAAAACAGTTGTGGAATTACATTTTTGCATTCTGATTTGCTAGAATTGGTTAAGACCTATTGTTAGAACGTTGTGCGTTTTAATAAGTGCCCATGCCTATTTGATTTTTCATTACAAAACAGCAAAATAACGTTCATTTCGCTACCCACTAACAGATGTCGCCATCATACTGTTCGATGCTGTAGTTACCTACTGACTAATAGATGGCGCTACCAAAGGAATGTAGTTTTACTATTCGCCATTAGATGGCGCGGCCAACTTGCAAACAATATAACCTCAAATTTTCCTTAGTGTCAAGGTTTTCTGAAAATGGGTAAATTCGCTATAAATTTCGATAAAAACTTCTTGAAATTGCTGAAAGACGATCCAGACTCGGGCGTTCATTTGATAGAAAATAAAACGCACTTGGCTATGCATCCCTGCCAATTGAACGAATTCAAGAGTTCGTTGCGGGAAATATTGAATCAAGGAATAGCTAGATACAACAAAAGGTAAGAATGTCTAGTTTGTTATATTTGTGGCTAAAATACTTGAACTTTTCTCTCTTAAAGTTTAGGGGGCATATCGCTGGGCTACCAAAACCTAAAATTACAAAGCGACCTCGCTGCGATCCACACAGATTCTTGTTTTATCCATTTTGATATAAACGCCGAATATTTCGTTTTTAAACCGGAAGTAGGGATAGAACTTAAAGGTATAGTCATGAAAAAAAGTAAAGATCATGTCGGTTGCTTGGTTTATAATACTTTTAACGTATCGTTGCCGAGACGTGAATGTACCGAAGATGATTGGATTGGTGAAATGGTTCACACTGATCACGAGGTAAAATTTAAGATAACTTTCTTGGATTTGGAATCTAGATTGCCATATATTCGAGGGAAATTGATAGAGATTTTAAATGCTGATAAAATTGGTAGCGTTGGTCAAAAACAAAATAAAATAATAAAGTTTGGCGACGATGATGAAATGCCCTTAGAGAAAAATAAAGAAAGCCACGCGAAAAGTAAGAAAAAGAAAAAGTCACGTGAAGAAATCATTCAAGAACGCAAAATAGATGAAGATTTGATAGAAGAACGCAGAAAACAAAAAAAGAAAAAGAAAAAATCAAAAGATGCAGACGATTCTCTAGAAGACCTAAATTTAGGTGACTTTTTTAATTTCGACTCGAGCATTCTAAATCAACCGTCTCAAATGGCAGATAGCGAAGATGTTGCAAATAGAAGTTCTCAAGGTTCGCAACATAAAATTGATGTGAGTAATATAGAAGCGGAATTAGATTCGGATATGGAGAGAATCTTTAGTGAATCGAAATTGAAAACGAGAAAACGAAAGAAAAGTGTTAGCGAAAGTCCCAAAAAGAGGAAAAAAACAGAATAAAATAAATAAGTAACAATTTTGTTATATCAACATATAATTTTTAAGAATTATTGACTCGGTAGTTTACGTTTTTAGAAGAAAATATAAATAATTTTACCTAAGAGATTTTCGAGTTTTTTTTTAACAACTTCAATGTGTTTTATATTGTAGCATTGAGTAAAGGAATAGGTATTATTCTTTTACTCAATGTACGTATTAAACTAAACCACACACGCATTGACAACCTCAGTTGTGCTACAGAAAAAACCTTTGAATATGTGTTTTTTATTCAAAGGAAAATCAATTTTTAATTTTTCTGTTTCTACCGCCTCTAAACTACAGCCATCTGTATCTCTTTCACCTAAAACTTTCAGAGGGTCAATATACCCACCCCTTCGATTCTTCCCCCATTGACCTCCTTCCCCCCCTGAGGGCATAAATCATTTATCCCAACCCTGTACACCTTAAATCTTCCCTAAGAATTCCCTTATGCCCTCCCGGATGGCCATGACAGGGCGTTTATTGGGTAGGCAACCCCTAAGAAAACCCACCCTGTTATATACTGGGAGTATAGAGGGGTGGAAACCACTAAATTGCCCTGTTAGGAGGCAGTTAGATTTTCATACGATGCCCTGATTAGAGGGTGCCGCAATTTATGGTGTGTATACTGAAACATTAGGGCATGGAGTGTAAAAATCAAGGTGCCTTTGGATTTTTGTTATTTCACCTCACAGCCCTCAATTTTTTATAGGAGTGTGATGCAAAATGAAACGATAATCTTAAACGTTTACTTTACTTTTTGTTTGGATGTCTCAAATACAACGATACAATAATCTTATATCTGCCTTACGCCCACTTTTACATGTAAGTAAAAAACGGTCGAAATGAAATAAAATCAATTAGAAAATAAACCTAAGAATTACACACGTTTATCAATTATTATTATTACTTCGATGATTATTACTCAATTCTATAGTACAGTCCTCTACAACAACATGTATACATTTGATATTTTTATTATAATAATTATTATAAGTAGATGATTTCTCAAAATTACATTGTCGCTTTTTTGATTATTTGTTAATTTTTTACAATGTAATTTTGATTGTTACAATAAAATGTGGTTCAGGGGAAAGATGAGAAACAGTAGGTCAGGTCTGCTACATAATTTTGACAATACACTTTGGCAGTCGCCTGATTTTACAACTTTACAGGCAAACAATTTGTTTTAATTTTTATACCAATATTTATTTTATTTTTCTCAGTACTTACATAAACCTACTTAGAAATTACCAATCACAACCGTTTCTATTTTTATAGTTTTTAAATCTTTTAATTTGCCTATAAAATTGTATCCGTTAGAAAATGGAAAATGGTTTCTACATTTTTTTTATGAACTTTATGACTTGCTATAAATGGTATAATATTTTTTGAAACGATTTTTTTTCTCCTATCGAATATTCACTTCTTACTGTCTGTTGCGACGTGGAGCTGAAAATAATGAAAAAATAATCAGTTAAAGTATTAAAATAAACAATATATCAGTGCTAAATAAAAGCATATTACATTAGGTACAGTTGTAAAGTGTAAAATGTGAAAACTAAAAATAATTCTATGATTTGTATTTATTTATATTAGGTATATTTTTTTAATAAATTTAATTTTGGGGAATTGATTTAAATATATAATACGGCATTGGAGTAAAGTACAGTAATTATTATTCAATTTATGTGTACCAAAATGCTCTCAAAACGTTCGTTTGGGCATAGTCAATAAATTAATGCAAATTATTTATTTAATTTAATTACACAGCATGCGGCACCAGGCATACTAGGCTTGCATTCATTCTCTACTAATTTAATATTTCCAGTCGACTTGATTATACTCGTATCATATATCCATTAGTCCTAGAATAATAGAAAAATATTTAAAATTCTAAAGACATGTTGGTTATGTATGTAATCCGCAGAGATTGTTATGCATGTTTGTATTTATGGTTGCATAACAACGTCAAGGTACGTTAACTAGAGGCCTTCGTGATTGTGTTTGGAGCGTCAGAGTGCACAGTTTTGTCCAGACGGAAAGAGAGTTTTCTCTTTGTTATATTTGAGATTACCAGGTATATTGTGTCCTTTTTGTAGGTTATTGGGCGAAAATAGTCTTGTTTTTTGTACGTATAATGTATAATATAAAATTTTATTGTTTTAAAGGGGTTGTTTAAGAGGCGCCCAACGTGGGGCCCATTTTGCAATATAGCTCTATAAGTAGGTAACTATTATTTTAGAGAAAACAGTGTTCCATTCCTTTCTACTTTCATCTTGTATCCTTGTATTTAATTTTTTATTTCTACTTGTATTCTTATTAACTTGTGTATTTGCTAAGTTTTACTTTCTCTATAAGTTAAGTCGCACACACAAGTCCTTTAAGGACTCCTCGTGCGTATGTATGTAATATTAATTATTGTAATTGTAATTTTCTTGGAGCAATAAATAAATAAATAAATAAATAAATAAATAAATCCAACCAACAAAACAAATACCTATCCACTCTTTTTGTTTGCAACTAAACTATGCACATATTGTTTCCCACGGCAAAATATTCTGTACCTCTCGTATTCCTCGAAATTTTATGCAGACTCGCGAATCGCCAAGCTCTGACTGAACCGGAGAATCCAATTAAAATACAATGTTCCTCATATGAAATTATGCGCCCGAAAATTCAAATTAGCTCAATTTTGCTCCTGGGGTTGGCTAGCGCTTCCCGTGCTGGCCTTTTCTGCTAGAACAACGGACCGCGCGAAACCACAGCGTAGTTAAAACTTAGGGAACATAACAAAAATATAATAATGCGGATAAATGAACGGCAAAACAATAAAATAAAGGAGGAAGTTAGCCGTCCCGTGCTCCAATCGGAAGATAGTAACAAAACAAAAATATAAAAATGATGTGGAACGTCGATACGATTACCTTTCTTACCTTTCGTCGGTTTGGCCGCTTTGGCCTTGCACTTCTTCGTGATCTGCCTGTTTTGCTCGCAGCTCGCGTCGCTTCCAGGCTTCAGCTTGTCGCTGCGCGTCATTTCGCTTTGGGCGTTGCAATCACCCCATTGGCCCTTCTCGTATCGGCAAGCTGCAACAACATCGAAGAGTTAATGACATGCGGCGGCGTTGTCATGTTGTGCGTTTTGAAGTATCTATTGATGTATTAATAGTTACATTTGTTAATTTCATATAAACCCGTATAATTTGCAAACGTTGCATCATTCAAAAGATGTTCTGTTTACTTTTGTTGTTACCCCCTCTATTGGTTCTCAGAGCTATGCGAACATAATCCTCAGATCAGAGTTGAAACCCCGCAAAAACCGGAATTTATACCTTTGATATTCCGCAAGGAATCTTACAATATCGCTCCCGCGAAATTCATTTATCAAACCGTTAAAATCGGGCGATTCACATTCATTTCTTTTCCACCTCTGTCGTCCGTCATTCGAGCTCCAAAAAGAGACATTCATCGTCGACAAACTGCAACAAAACGATCGCGGGGGATCCATAACCGGCAGCGCCTGCGTTGCCATATTTCACCGGAGCCATTCGGGTTGTTGTCAAATTTCTTTTTGTAAGTGGCGAAACTGGGCAATTTTTCAGGGAGTGACGCTGCAGGAATAAATATATTTGGATATATTGGAAAGCTTCCGCTTGCGGTATTTGTGCATATGTACGTATATGTTCTGGAATGGGAAGCGTTCTAAATTACTGAAAGTTTGTTTTCCTTTTGGTCTAGTAATGTAAAGATAGTACGGTTGGCAATAAAATGATTCCAGATAGATGTTTTGTTTCGAGCTGTCAACGTGCCCAGCCCACTATGCAAAGTCGGTTATAGCGCCCCAGTTAAACGAAATCAAGAACCCCGGCACTAAAAGGCCAATTTACACGACAATTACCTTTTAATCCTAGACATTTGCATAACGTCCCTCGGGATAGAGATCGCCTGGGAGCAAATGAGAGAAGGTATATAGGGTATAGGGTGGCATTTCTGGTAAACATGTTTGTTGTGTAGCCAATATTGAGGCTGGTATTGGCACGTAGAATGAAAAAGAAAATAAAGTCTATTGCTAGAGTAGTAGGGCTTGGAAGCTCCAGAGACGTTATTTGTTTGCTTCTCAATGTGATACAGTGTTACAGTTCGTACAAATTTAGGAAAAACTAAGCTTATGAAAGCTTGGGAGACAATATTAATTATTATTTAATTTTTCATCTTATTAACGCAGTACACCCAATAAATTTAAACAACTCTCAAGAAGTGAGTCAACCTTATTTTAAATAAGTAATACTTGCATGTTTTGAAATTAAGTGCAAGTGACTTAAATTGGCTTAATTCACTTCACTCAGTTTTGTTTAAGAAATGTCTAAATATAATATGAAAACACCTAACGAGCGTTACTTTGTTCATTTATTTTGAAATTTAACTTTGATGATTACCTATGTCCTCACTCTATACAAACCAATAGGCTACATTGTTTTAAATGCAAAACTTCTATGTTTAATATCTAGGTTACTTATAAAAATTTAAAAGGCTGGCCTGGTATATGCTCATCTTTCACGCCCTAGAATATGTATTTTACTGGATTACTTTACGAGTTTAATAAGCTCCTTTCCATACAGTTTGATATTAAATCTTACGAAATATGGCACGTAGCTGAGGTGCCGAAATTGATATTTCCAATTTGAATGTGGCGCGTATTGGAAACGTAAGGGTCGTTGAAGTGGAATTGGAAGATTTTCCACCCTCTTGCACAGTCAACGAGGCATAATCTTGACTGGAGTAGGAGCTAGGCTTCTGTGTAAATGCGTAGGTAAGCGTTAAATATGGAAATTTTTGCCTTGATGAATCACATATTGAAAGATGCAGACGTGGCGAAAGAAGAATCATGAAGTACAACTATATATTTCCACCAATTTGGGTCGACAATTGATGCAATAAAGTTATAGGACTCGCATGACAAACTGCTGTTTGTATATCCTGCTCGCAGTCTCCGTGATATGTTGGAAACACGGTAAACCCTTTTGCTATGCCTTCAAACGGAAAATCGGCGTTTCCTGTTTGCCTGTGGAAGATTAATGCGTGTACGCTCCTGAGAGATAGCGCAGGAAGTTCCACGAAGGGGTGTCGTGCCGTTGTTTGAAGTTCCAGGCAAAGGTGTGTGCGGGTCTATGATTTATACCCTACCTGAAGGTAGGGGGGAGTTTTCGAAATGATTAAGAGGAAAGTTTTGGGTTGGGAGGAGCGGTTGGTGGGTGTGATTTCGCAAACTTTGTAGATAGGTGAATAGTAAATTCTTCGTACAGTGCCCGCCAAAATATCGGCGATGAATATTTCCTGTAAGAGGCTCTTATACCTCCGGTCCTTCCAATCGCCCTTTGAGGAATATATATAAATATATAGAGGGATTGGGAGGACCGGAGGTGTCCTTTAAATACAATTAATGCAAATATATACAATTTCCCACAAACAAGACATACATCTATGAATATATTTCATTGTAAATTTTACTTTAGAGTTTCGTCTTTTCGCACTTTTCCCCAGCGACGATCCGTCATGCTAAACGCCCACTTACGCTACATGCCCCCCCGTCCAAATGATGCTCCTCCCCCATATATCTCTTCCCCCTTGTCCTCGGCACCCCCCAACCATTTTCCGAGCGACGAAAAAGTCGAATCGACTTCCGACTAGTCTGGATTTTCCAGGGAGGCGATGGGGGGACCTCTGGAGATTTATTTAGCAGGAAATTGAGGTTTAATTGGGAGGTGATGATTTGGGGGTGGGGGCAAGGTGAGAAAACCTATTAGAAATATATATATATGTATATATATATATATATATATATAAACGTTGCGTCGTAAGAATTCGCTTTAAACAGGAATAATTATATAAGCTTGGCAGCGCCGATGGCGGGACCTCTCAGATGTATGTTCGGTTGCCTACCCAATTTAAGGTTGCAACGATTTTGTAAATGTTCACCAACCGCACCAAGCAACATCTAACTTCTCCCCCGCAGGGAGGGTCTAAAATATTCTGCCGATTTGCATGGGGACAATGGAGGTCGAATTTTCTCCCTTAGTCCTTTCCTAGGTCCTAGGTGGCCAGCGGCAATTTCAAGTCCATTAGGGATGATGGGGAAATTTCGGGGCGTTAACGGCAATGGAAATACTCCCCTTATATTGGGAGTATGTCGAAAAAGTGTGACGATCTCATAGGCATGAAATTTATAATAAATAAACTTCGAACCATCACAGAGGCAGCTTATTTGTAGCTGCCAACGCGAGTCAACATTCCTTGATTTAGTTGTTATGCAACCAGTTATCCGAACACGCGTAAAGTGATTACATAACCAAAGCTTAGAGCTTTCCATTATTTTTTATTATTCCACATACATTGTGGATTTCTGTAACGTTTTCTGTAAGAAAGTCCCTAAGCCGCACTTTCCTGAAATTACTTCCGCCCCCCCCCCACTTCGGCTTACGAAATTAAAAAGGGCTTTGCTCGGCAGCCCCCGCACCTGCATAATGTTTCAATAATGGCGTCACTCGGCTCGGCGCCCGGGAGAAACTTTTAATATCCTCGCAGCGAGTTCCGGGAGGAAGTGAGAGATGGGAGAATAAGGCCTTATCGGGTTCGCCAGACTTGTGTGTTTATTAAAAGTTTTGCGGAACATCTCGGAACGCCCGCCCCGACGATCTGTCCGGTCGCAAAGTAAAGGAATTCGCGGTAGGTATTTCTTTCTCTGATACTTTTCGTGTAAAGTTACTTCGCGGGGGGGGGGTTTAGGAGTCCCGATCAACGGAAAAATATGCCAGTGTAGCTGGTCTCGTATATATATATATATATATATATATATATATATATATATATATATATATATATATATATACATATATATAACGGTGATTGGAACGCCCGGAGATATTATAAGTGCCTCTTAGAGCACCGCGGGGTTAGAGCACCGCGGGGACTGAAACATTATGCACTTCACTCCCTCATTTTAGAGACTAATGTACCACGTTAGTTTTAAGAAACAATGGCCATTTATTATAACTTTGTAAGTTTCACAAGTAAGATATGTATCAATATCGACCTACTTTTTTGAGAAACCCCGTACTAAAACGCCGCCAGAAACAAAAACGACCCCCGCAAGAACAATAACCAATACAACTTTTCCCTATTTAAATTCCCATCCTTTCTTCCCACTCCCCCCGAAACCCGAAACGCAATCACAAGAAAAGTTCGCGGCGGCCTCCATACCCGACCACGGGATTTTTCGCCCCACCGGAATAAAGTTTCGACTTGGCCGGGCGTCAAAACTACGCGGCGTTTCCTGACTCCGGGGACAGCGCCGAACTTTCCGGCTTGCCCCGGTGAATGGGATATTTTCGGTCCCATTCTCGGCCGAGGTGGAAGTATAAGTGGATGAGGTTCGCCCGGCTCGTGTCGCGAATTTGTTTGGGGCTTTCGCGCGGCACAAACGCGATTTGGAGTCTCTCGGAGAGGACAGGGAGTTCCCGGAAATATATAATTTTGTATTATGTTCTACAGGTTGATGGGTGGACCTGGGGTACAAAACCTATTGGGAGTTCCCGAAAGTATATAATTTTGTATTTTGCTCTACGGGTTGATCGGTGGTCCTGGGATACAAAAGCTATTTTGGGAGTTCCCGAAAGTATATAAATTTGTATTTTGCTCTACAGGTTGATGGGTGATCCTGTTAGAGAAAAGTTATTTGCAATTTTTTTGAGAGAACAGGGACTTTTCGGAAATATATAATTTTGTATTTTGCTCTACGGGTTGATCGGTGGTCCTGGGATACAAAAGCTATTTTGAGAGTTCCCGAAAGTATATAAATTTATATTTTGCTCTACAGGTTGATGGGTGATCCTGTTAGACAAAAGTTATTTGGAATTTTTCGGAGAGAACAGGGACTTTTCGGAAATATATAATTTTATATTATGCTCTACAGGTTGAGGGGTGGACCTGCGGTACAAAAGCTATTTAGAATCTTTCGACCTATTTTTAATATGTTTTGAGACAATTATGCTGAAAACTCCTGTTTTTCCAATCCTTTTTTTTTTCTATTGCGGCCCTGTATTTAATAATAAGAAGTCTAAATATTAATCAGTATTGTCAACAATTTTAACTTACAGTTTATTTTAACTTCGAAAACTTAATATTTTTAAATACGGCCCTGTCTGGTAAGTGTTTTCCTCTGTTGTTATACAGCAAACAGTGTCGCATTATGTTTTGAAGTAAATTCTTCGCTTTTTCTAATTGTGAGAAGAAAGCTTTAAGCCAATGAAACCAATAACTTTTGCCATTTATTAATTGCAACAATACATTCGTTCGGCCTCTGCACTATTCTTGTGACACAAGATATAACATGCTAACATGTTAAATTTATCGTCATTTGAAAAAGCACCCTCCATTTCTAATAACACAAATTATTAACTAAATGATACAGCAGTGGGAGTTCTAACAAAATACAAGGGGTTGGTTTCGTTGTTTCAAAGCCTTCAAGGTGGAGGATTTTTTATTTATTTTTATTATCGTATGTGACTGTTATTAGTCATTGTCGTCCTTTTTTGGTTCTTCGATTGAAAGATAAGTTGTAACTTAAATTGTTGACAATACTGAACATTTCGTGTCACACATCATGGTATTTGCAATGAAAAGTGCTTTCAAAATCTGCAAAAAAAATTCAGGTCCGTATTTAAAAAAATAAAGTTGAAGATGGTTTCTCTAAAACGAAATGTTGTAGAACAAATCTAAAAACGCCATCTTAAAGCCCGTTAAAAAGTACGTGTTTTTCTTTTTTCCTATCTGTGATAACAACTTCAGAAAAAATAAAAACGAAAACGCAAAATTTTACTTTTTTCAAAATAACTCGAAATCGAAAAAAGGTATTAGAAATCTGTTTGTACCATTTTATTGACCTCAAAATGGCGCAACTTTTCCCCATTTAACCGTTGTTCTATCTCTCACCGTTTGCAAGATCCCCATGCTGTTCATTCTTATCCGGGACACAATGTATACAGTAATACGTAATTACGTTGTGAAAAAAACCTTCAGTCCGGGCGTTGTTCCATCCCCATCTATTTCTTACCTTCCCAACTTCTTGCGTCGATCCCAGATGCTTTTAGGGGGACACAAAAAACGCGAATTAACTTACAGACGGCTTCCCAAAGTCCCATTGCTGCGATTAAAAAAAACGATAGGGGCCGTTCAGAGCATTATATTTGGGTTGGAAATTGGAGTTTAACACGGACTGACTTTAGCACGGGGATATCGGAAACTACAATAGGTACGTACATACGAGGTCGGTTGTATACGCCAGGGAAATTACGGTAAAAAATAACGAAACCTAGACAAAATTCATAACCGCATTTTTATAATGCCATCACAAAATATTGGTAATAAATGAACGCCAGAATTGTTTTTTATACAAAATAAACATACACGTGTGGGCGTTTTTTAGAAAAATACATTTTCTTGTTGTAATAAAGACGGCATAAATATTAACTGCGAATTTTAAGTTGTATTTATTAGTAAGTAAGGTATATAAAGTTGAGATTGATAAATTAAACAGATTACGTTTGCGCAAGTATCCGAATGCTGTAAAAATGACATTTTGCGTAATATTTTGTTGGACAAAAATATTATTTATCTATAATTACCTTAAAAATCAAGTATTAACAGTTTGTTCTGAAATTAAACATATTGTTTCGCCGGAAATCGAATTTTAAAGAAATTCGAAGCTGTCTTTGAGAGAAAACTTATTAACTGGCTGATTTTTGTTAAACTTTGTAAGTGGATACTAAGTCTTGTTAAATTTTTTGAAATTAAACAAAAATTGGTAACGGAAGTATTTTGAAATGACAAATGACAGTTGACCTACATGGTAAATAAATGTTTAATTTCGTTATATGTGATTTAATATAGTTATATTGTAAAAATTTAAACAAAAAAAAACAGTTAATATTTTTGCCTAGTCTATACCAATGAGAAGTGACAGCTGACGTACATGCGGCTCAGATAAATGTTTAATTTTGTATAAGTTACATTCTATTTGTAAAAGGGAATGATCATCTGCAATAAAAACGAAGTTAATATTTTTGCTTTTGCCGAAATAGAAAATTATCCGATTTTTATCCCTCTTTGTCGATCTAAGTTACTTCCATATTCTTAAAATGTTTAATTTCTTAATATACAGGGTTGGGCGAAAGTCTGGAAAAAAAAAATCATATCTTTTTTCTAGTTTTTTTTCTTACAAAACGCAAAAACAGGTCAATTTTCTTTCGCTACTCCCCATTTTTTAGCAATATAAAAAAAAAGTTTTCTTCAACCCTTTAGCTGATGGAAGCCACCCCTCCTTTTTTTTTCAAATGAGAACATATGGCTTGTGTGGGCTCGTTGAAAAGCTCGTGAAAAACTGAATACGAGTATACCATTTTTTATTTTATTTATGGTGTTATTACAAAATAAAAAACAAAATCTACTTATATCGGTAAAAAATTCCTGTGAATGAGTTATTATTTTACGTTGAAGGAATAAAAAACAAGCAAAGAGTGTTGGAGGCAAAAAAGTTACTCCTTTTTTGTATGGTTAAGGAAACACGTAGTATTGTAGTCATTTTCTTGTAAATTGAATCGAAACGTCCACTTTAATAATTTGGTAGTGCCAAAGTGTTGTCATTAATAGAATTTTGCTACGTTAAAATTACTGCCGAATAATTTAATGACAACACTTTGGCACTACCAAATTATTAAAGTGGACGTTTCGATTCAATTCACAAGAAAATTGCTACAATACTACGTGTTTCCTTAACCATACAAAAAAGGAGTAACTTTTTTGCCTCCAACACTCTTTGCTTGTTTTTTATTCCTTCAACGTAAAATAATAACTCATTCACACACATTTTTTACGATAGATTTTGTTTTTTGTTTTGTAATAACAGCATAAATAAAATAAAAAAATGGTATACTCGTATTCAGTTTTTCACGAGCTTTTCAACGAGCCCACACAAGCCATATGTTCTCATTTGAAAAAAAAAGGAGGGGTGGCTTCCAGCTAAAGGGTTGAAGGCAAAAAAATGTTTTATATTGCTAAAAAATGGGGAATAGCGAAAGAAAATTGACCTGTTTTTGCGTTTTGTAAGAAAAAAAACTAGAAAAAAGATATGAATTTTTTTCCAGACTTTCGCCCAACCCTGTATGTTAGCAAGGGAAGTTTTTTTTACGTAAAGAGTCTAAAAAAATCCAGTTAACATTTTTGATCGAAATTTCTAACGAAAAATAGGTGTTTTTAGAGGTAACTCAAGGTTCCGTTTTTTCAAAATGTTTAATTTTTGGTTTCTACCAACGTATTTACTTATAACTTTGATATGGTGAAACAAAATTGCAGTTAATATTTTTTTCTAGGTCAAATTCTATTTTCCCTGGCCTAATATGAAACCCTGTGGCAAGAGACTTTTGGGGTTCTTCGAGCGCGTATATGGATAAATCAAAATGGTGGAATGCACTGACAAGTTTTATTTTATGGGCGATAAATATTTGTTGTATACTTTACAGAAAGTCTAAAATGTACAGCACCCGATTAAAACAATGCATTAAAACTGGGCCATTTATATAGCTTACCTCTTACCCAAATAACAGGTTTCAGATTTGGTAATAATTTTATTAATAGATACAAAAAGGGAATAACCAGGGGCTGTTCAAACTTATCCGTGTGAAAGTATATCACGGAAAGGAAATATTTCGACATGAAACGATTTTCTGTAAGTTCCAATAAAAGGAAGCAAAAAACTTAATTTGAATTCAGCACTCTCAGCGCCATCTATGGTTCGGTTGGTTACCAAACTAAATACATAACCTATGCATATTGAAGAGGTTTCCTTTTTGGAAATAACCCAGAACGATTTACAACACTAAATTAGTACAAAACAATGTTAGTGCCCAAAGGTTATACAACCCAACATACAGTTTCAGACAAACAACAAATAACAAAACAGCAAGAATAAAATATCTGCTTCAACCCACACCAAACACACTAAATAATATGACGATCGGAAGCAAATTTCCCACATTCGAAACATAGGTCCTATACCGAAACTTTCCTTTTGTAGACTCTACAGCCGATATATCGTCGCACCGGATCTCTAATCTACCGGCCTCGGCGAAAACTCCGGTAACTCCCCAAACAAACTCCGGCAGAACAAACCCATCCCCCCCCCCCCCCGGGGAGGGGAGCGATGCCCTTTAAGGGCTAATTAAACTACCTGTAATTAATCGCCCGATCGAGAGGTGTGGCCCTAAATTTTCAACAGTGTTGAAGTAAAAAGGAAATTTTGGGGGAGCTGGAGAATAGGGTTTGTCCATAAGGCTGGGGGACAGTGGTGGGGGTATTTCTGTTTATTACAAATTAACAGTTAGTCTTTTTAAAAATTGCAAATAAATTTTAGACTAATTTTCTATTTTACAGTTTAGTACAGTAAAACTAACACAAAATTAGGCCAAACCCAAACATCCAAAAAAAAGTCCTTTCTAGCGCGAAATAGTTCCATACCCTCCTAAGAGTTAGTACTAAAAAGTTACACCACCACCAGCGTCGGGTTTCGGGGGGAGGGGGTGAAAAGGGCAGGAAATTCTTATTTTTCACAGTTTTGCGTGCTCTAGTAAACTATGAGGTTTAGCGCAAACGTCATCCTATACGCAAATGATATACATTAAATTCCGAACAAGAATTGTTATATACAGAATTATGGTAAAGTGAACGGTTTCCATGATATGTATGGGTAAAGATTTCTTTGTTTTTATTTCACGTAGTTTTTGTCGAAAAAACTTAAAATGATTACAGTATAAATTAGTAACTGAATAATGTATGTAGAATATATATAGATATATCTATGCATATATAGATACACATTACACCCACAGGTTGTTATTTTTTGTCACAACATAACTTCATATAAGTATATGACTGTAAATATGTCCAATACAAGTTAGTAGCCTTAGTTAATTTGTACTCACTTTTTGCTCTCGTTCATTATAACGTTCTGATTTCCTCGTTCTTTTATGTCAAATCATTCCCATATCTAATTTGTCCTTAGCTTGTAAAAATGAGAAAGTCATGAATAGGAAGCTCATGTGAAAAACAAGAAAATATATATTAAACAATCCTCATCGTATGCTTCTGCAGAGATGGATGCGTCCAAAACTGCGAGTGTCGAAGAAGTGGTCTCAATCGTTCAAGTATGTGCAGCAATTGCTTAGGACTTGCATGTCTCAATAGAGATACTGTAATCATCGACGACGATTTAAATCATGATTCTCAAGTGGACGAAGAACACGAATATTTGTTTCCTCTCACCAGCCCGAGTGAACTATTTGGTGCTGACTGATAACGCAATTAATGATTCACCTAAAACTTATAACCTTTTGTATCATTTTGATTTCCCTCCCATTTTTTCAATATAATGAGGGCAAAAAGTGAGTACAAATTAACTTAGGCTACTAACTTGTATTGGATATATTTACAGTCATATACTTATAAGGTTATGTTGTGACAAAAAATAACAATCTATGGGTGTAATATGTATTATATGCATTATATTATTATATATTATATATTCTACATACATTATTCAGTTACTAATTTATACTGTAATCATTTTAAGTTTTTTCAACAAAAACTACGTGAAATAAAAAAAAATTTTACTGTACTAGTTGGAATTTTGAATCTGAATACTATAAACGTGCGAAAGAGAGAGAAAAAAGACAGATAAAGAGTAAGAGAGCGAGATTAGAAACCGAGTAAGTGCCATGAGAAGTGGCACCTACTATTATTTCTCTAGAAAACCGTAGTAATCTCAGAATAAACCATATAATTTAAACATTTCACGTTGTGCCAGTACATTACGCTAAATACCTATATCCGTGTCGAACTACACTCAATCATACAACGCGCCGTGGCGTTTCCATCGATGTGAACGTCCGCTTCGCACGAAGCTTCAAGTTTAAAGTAGACTCCAATAAATATTTTGTGTTGGTTTCGCTAATGAAGCTGTTAGCTCAATTACCGATAAACATGCACGCTCGAAGGACTAGGTACATACATTAGCAAAATTAATATTAATATGTAAATGATATTTATATAAGCGAAAACCCTTCCTTTTCGATTTTATGGCAGAACTCTTTACCCATATGTCGGACCTGGACCAACACTATATTAAAGACCTGTGCCTGTGCATAGCGCTGTTTCAAGCAATCGCCACTGGCGCCACACGACGAAACAAATTTACAGGGTAGTTTAATGTTAAAAAACCATTGTTGCAGAATCATTTATAAAATAAAAACACGCAAATATGTCTGCTACAACGAATTTAATATTCAAAATAAGATAAAATATTTGTTTGTTGTGTCCCTCTAATTTGACAAGTTCACATGGCATAATTTCCATACATTCTCTTAAGAAAAGGGAGTCTAAAAAGCAAGCAAGAGTATTTGGTACCTTTTGGTTTGAAATGAAGTCCATGGCTAGTTGTAGTGTAAGTAAGCATAAAACGCATTAGATTTTTTCAGTTTCTTCTTTATATTGGGATATTGGTTCGCTTTAGAGCTATAAACAAAATTTTATATTTTCATTCCTGCATACGTTACAAAATACTCTTCCAAAATAATATCTACAATTTTCGCTTCTTCGGCTAGTAGATCAGATCATCCCATAATTCCAAAATAGTTTTTATTCTCCTGCAATTCACCTAATGATCTATGCAGTGTGCATACCATTTTCTTCATGTGCATGGAAATTTCATGTTATCACAAACAAATCTACCTACCTAAAAGCTATGTTTTAATAGGATAAAACTGCTAAATACTGGACGCAAAGACAATTCGTTACCGTAAAAAGAAGGCAAATCGTAATAAAGCTGGATATTTAAAATTTGAGACATTTTAAACGTCAAAAACTGACATACCAATAAACACAGAATATCCCCCTATAACCTATAATAAGTCACCATTTTTTTCGTCGAGTAGCGCCACCTCAGTCCATAAACAACAATGAAATATAACGTTATGACATCATGCTCGGGTCTCTAATATAGTGTCGGTCCAGGTCTGACTAACTTGAATGTTAAATTTTCTTATCGACTTCAGTATTAGATACTAAATACTAAATATACTCGTATTATAAACATTTAGAACGTAGCGACCTACGCCACTGAGCTTCCATTCAGATTATTAATCTGAAATTCAATTTAAAGGAAAATTCCATTATTCGCAGGGAATTAAGTATTCATTTGGAAGTTTTCGTTCGATTCCTTCAACATTCGTTATAATTTTGTAGCGTTCGGGACCGAGAGATTCGGTTCTCTATTGTTCGCTTTCTGGAAAATAATACAAAAGAGTTTTTCTCCTCAGACAGGTGCATTTTTAGCATTAGGCGAAGCAATTTTTATTCGCGAAGAAATACGGGTGAATTATAAAAAAATACTCTTTGCATTGTGTATAGAGCAAGAATTCTAAGGTTGAAGCTAAGGTTTTTTGTCTGGTTAGGAGAGAACCTGCTATACTTAGGCTCACCTTTCTTGCATTTCTTCTGTATCGTCTTGGTGGGCTCACAGCTAGTCTGGTTTCCTTTCTTCAAGGTTAATGTCCTAGTACGCTGATTTGACTTAGATTCACATTCGGACCATGCGCCTTTGCTGTATCTGCAGTCCTCTGGAAAAGAAAACATAATTATTTTTTGTTCTTTGAATCTAATATTTGAAAAAATAGCATGTAGCGAAACAAAAATATGGAACGAAACTGAGTCGATAGGTTCAAATCGAGTATAGGAAACCGACATACCAAATAATGCCTGTTTCTAATTATTATGCAAATCAATAGATATAATTTTCGATACGTTCGACACATGTCAAAATAATAACACCGTGTTTATCTGCATTATGTAGAGTAACGTTATCGTTGTTATAAGCTGCTTTTTTAACTGCTCACACCAATCTACTTGGTTGACTATAGACGTACAGTGTGCATGAAACTGCATAACGTAAACGTGCCAAATATAGACGTTTAGTTTACACCGAACCACAGCTGCTAGAGCAGACGCATACTGTCATTAGTTTGCTACCCACATTGTCCCAACAGGGCTAGGAATGCCCTTGTGGCCGTTGCGAGTGCACTGTGCCAATTATTGTGCAGATCCATCCCACTGGCGCAGTCAAAAAGCAAACCACACCTCATTATACAGATACTTGCCAAGCCAAGAGCCAGGAGCCACAGACAAAGCTACATATAGACTGTGAGAACCATTGTTGAAATTTACGCAAGCTGCACCAAATATTTTGCATAACATTTTATATAAAAACTGATAACATAATTAAAATACCTATACCTCAACTTATAATATCGAGTCTTAAGAATTGTTAAGATATAACAATTTATTTGTTTCAATTTGTTTTCGCTCCAAAAAAGTTGGTAGCAGAATTTTTGCAGACAGTTTCAACAATGCTTCTGACTATCTATGGCTCATTTAATCTATGCAGGAGCCAATTTTTTTATTTTTAAACGAATGGGGTAGGTATTTGAAATTTTACAAACTTGATAAAACAATTCTTGGACACTCGCCTAAGACACTACGTTTATTTAAAAATATATATATCTACGCAATTAGCAAGTTTTTAGACTTGCAGGTTCATGAATTTCGGCAAATTACGGATTACCCTTTCAGGTAATCCTTGTCCATGATAACATACACTACACAAGTAACAAGACGATAACTACGCAAACAATATATTATAATATAAATATCATATAACAAACTATAATAAATCGCACAGGTATTATCTTCTGTTTTGATTTAGCGACATAAGGAATGACAGTTGGCATGATCAACTGCAGATCAGAATTTTAAAGGCATCTGCCAAGTCAAGAGTACCATGGAATGCCCTCAAAACAGTTGAATGGTCAATAGGACGGTACCACTCAAGGTGTTGATGTGCAAAGGTCCAATACAAAATATACAAAGTGTTCTTATCTGTGCCATCTCAAATTACTGAATTTTTGGAACTTTATACGGGTCAAAAATCGAGTATATCAAAACCGCTCCACACACTATAAACGAACTAAATCTAAAAAATACAGAAGTCTGCCAGTCAGTAAGTCCATATCAGTTAAGGTGGCTGGTGTGCCACAACAGGAAACGCACAGAAAATGCATCATCTTAGACAGTGACTTTGTTGAGTAAGGTCCAATAATTTAAATTGTTTTTATTTTTTAGTTAGCATTTTGTAAAGAAATACATTACTTTTGTGTTTATCAATATTTTTTCAATGATTCCACAGCACTCATGACCCGTATAAAGTTTCATAAAAATTCAGCATTTTGAGATGGAACAGATAAGAACACTCTATATATTTTGTTTTGGACCTTTGCACATCAACACTTTGAGTGGTCCTATTGACCATTCAACTGTTTTGAGGGGATTCCATGGCACTCTTGACTTGGCAGATGCCTTTAAAATTCCTATTTTGCTCAACTTTGACACCCTCCAGAATGGAACTCCCTCTATATTTTTTATTCAAATTTGGTATATAGGGGTTTTGGGGTGTTCTGATTAACGCTGTGGGGTCAGATTTTAAATAAAAAAAAATCGCTAAATGGTTTTCGTGAAAATCGGGGGTATAAAAAAATCGCAGCCGGCCCTGAATTTGCATTTTGAAAATGGCAGGAAGGTCAAAAGAAGCGGTTTTTGAAGGCCTTTCAAATAAAAAAAAGTTTAGGCGGTTATCTCCAAAAATGAAGATTTTACGGATTTGTACAGTTTTAAAGTTGGACACCCTGTTTGTGTATATGGATGGTTAGATGCCTAGATGGGCGGGTGACGTTGCCACATACACCAATATTTCCACATTATTGAAGCATGTTCCGTATATACCTATTTTAATCAAAGTGTCACGTGACAGAGATGAAGAATATAATTTCCAGCGTGTGCAGCATTACCATTTTGCTAAAGAGCAGTCAATATACGGAACATATTCGTAATAAAAAAGTCTTTATGTGACAAAATTTTTGGGTGCAATTGCGTTAGTTAAAGCTCAAAGGTTGCAATACATTAAATAAAAGATATTCATAGGCAAGCTGGAGAAATTTGAATAGAAAAGTACAATTTGCCTTTGTTTCACGAATTATTGCAAACGGGCACCGGCAACGTTGCAATTCCGTTCCTCCTGAGAGGCACAGAGTTGCCACGTTCGGCGTTCTGGACAATAGAACGACGAAACTGTAGATTTCAGCCTGAACAAAATTGTGCAACTTCGTCTTTAATTATCATTAATAAATAAGGGTTAAAAGCCGTTGTTTCATTTATTACGTGTTATGTTGGTGCATCTACTGTAAACTGAGTATATACAATTTTAGAGCAATTAAAGTACCCTATTCTTTTCGTCCTAGAATTAGATAGATATAAAGATATATGCAAGGGAAACAAGACTGTTCTGAAAGCCTTCAGCCAACTCTAGTTTCTCCACCACTAATGCTATCTACTACAAAGCAAAGACGGTATTTTGTGGTTGCCCACATTAAAACCAAACCCTCGTTTCATCAACAAAATCAGAAAGTCCTTTTTTTGCGACCGGTCGTAAATCAGCGTCACCTCGCACGCTTCGCATTTACGAGGGCGACTAAACGAAATCGCCGTCAAGCTAGTTATACGGGGACAGGTTCATATTGACTTTCCATTATTTACCAAAGTCTGCAAATATTAGTATACCTATTTGTAGACTTTGGTACAACATTATTTGTGTAGGTAAGTGTACCGTTAGTTTTTGGTAGGTACAGTTAAATTAAAATACAAGGTAGCTGTTACCAGAATCTACATAATTAGTAGGTATATCTGTAGACTTTGGTTGGAACATGAATAAAAATTCAATTTTTTATGTTTTACGTTCATTTTTAATAAAGCCTAACAAAACATAGAGCAGACAAAAACATAAATAACAAATAAATATTTAACGACAAAGATTTAAACTAATCATATCTACTTTTTCATCCTGTAGTAAATAATTTGATATTTAAATTGCCATAAACAATACAGAACAAAATATTACGCATACGTACCTACACAAGCATGCGTCTTACCATAAGCTTCTGGCAATAATCTTAATGGGACAGCCGAGGGGACAGCAGTTTTTACTAAATAATGTTCTGATTATCAAAATGTGCCTTGCAAATTCTTATAGGTTTATATGCCTCTTCAGGTGGAATTTTCGCAAATTTATGTTCTCCGATGAACTATAAGGCATTCTTCTATTGCTGGCACCTTCAAATTTTCAATATTATAATATTATATCTATATTATTCTTCAATAATACCTAAGTATTTAAATATCACATAAAAATGTCTTAATTTTTGTAGGTAGGTACCTCAAACTCAATCTTACCTTTCAGAATCTTTAGGAAATGAGAAAAGGTAATATAGTCTTTTGAACTGGTTTTACAACCATCCGCACTGCAGTAAAAAGCGTTACTAGGCATCACTACAACACGGCCACGGTCGGTCGGTAATATTTTGCGCGCACCCGGTAGAATGCGAACGAACCGCTCTCAGCTACGCTGTGTACAGCTTATTTTCTTATATTATAAGATATCGATCGGCTCGGAGGGGAGGGGAGCGGGAGAGGGCAAGAGGGAAACGTTTGTTTACACAAGGCCGAGTGCCCGGACTTATTAGTATATCTCGTATATCTCTGGACGCTGCTTTGACCTGTGACCCACCGGACGGGAATAAGTCATTACTTTTACTGGATTTTGCTCAGTCAGAAGATGTGATTGCATTGGCGATGAGAAAACTTGTTATTTCAATGAGGTGCAGTCGCAGTATTGTAATATATGGCATAAGGAATTTGAAATAAAATGATACAGGACACAGTGTCCTCCAAAAAGTTCGCATCATGGGGGGAAATTTGTAATTAATGATTTATTTTGAAACTTAACTATGAGATTAACTTTTGCTTAAAAAAAAAATGAAAATGACTTCCGCTATTTGTTTATTTGATAAAATTAAAAAAAAAAATTTACTTGGAAACATTTTTTGCTCATGAAATAATCTAACAAATCTATTAAAATGATCTGAAAATGCTTATATTACTACAGAAATCGCCGATAGTCCGAACCGGCAATAAAAACGTCCAAACACCAGCCGGCGGTTAGTAAAACATAAAGCGGTTCAGCCAGGGCCCGATTTTATTGAAATACGGCCCTGGTTTCCCAAGATTACCCCGATTTATGAGTTTTCCGCGACGCAGGGCCGTATCGACGGTAAATTGATCGAGCCCCACGGATTTAGTGCTTTGGATAATGGTTATCTACTCGTGGATATTATTTATTGGCGACGCGCGCTGGTCGGCATACAGATTATATTGGGAGAAGTTTTCGGTTTTGAGCCGGTTTCGGGAGGTAGAGGGAACTCCTTGGAAATAGCGTTGGGTGAAGTAAACCTTCAGTCAACGGAAATAGGTTTGTTATATGCAGGGGTATTATTTAAAAATTGCGCATCCCTTAATTTTTTAAATTTTGGCCCTAGAAAACAATGATGAACACGAAAGTTATGTAGGAAATTTTCTTGCGATCTCGATGCACTTATCAGAAAAACAATGGAAAGGCTGCGATTTTTTTATTCCCCCGATTTTCACATTTAGCGATTTTTTTATTTAAAATCTGACAACACAGCGTTAATCAGGACACACCGAAACCCCCATATACCAAATTTGAACGAAAAATATACAGGGAGCTCCATTCTGTAGGGTGTCAAAGTTGAGCAAAATAGGAATTTTAAAGACATCTGGCGAGTCAAGTAGTGTGCCATGGAATCCCTTCAAAACAGTTGAATGGTCAACAGGACCACTCAAAATGTTGGTGTGAAAAAATTTACTACAAAAATATACAGGGTATTTTCCCCCATCTCAATATTCTGAAATTTTATGAAACTTATACGGATCAAGATTGCTCTGGAATCATTGAAAAAATAGCGATAAACACAAAAGTAATGTATTTCTTTACAAAATGCCAACTAACAAATAAAAACAATTTAAATTATTGGACCCTTCTCAACAAAGTCACTGTCTAAGATGATACATTTTCTGTGCGTTTCCTGTTGTGGCACACCTGCCACCTTAAATGATATGGACTTACTGACTGGCAGGTTCCTGTATTTTTTAGATTTAGTTCGTTTATAGTGTGTGGAGCGGTTTTGATATACTCGATTTTTGACCCGTATAAAGTTCCAAAAATTCAGTAATTTCAGATGACACAGATAAGAACACACTGTATATTTTGTATTGGACCTTTGCACACCAACACCTTGAGTGGTCCTATTGACCATTCAACTGTTTTGAGGGGATTCCATGGCCAGATGCCTTTAAAATTCTTATTTTGCTCAACTTTGACACCCTGCAGAATGGAACTTCCTGTATATTTTTTATTCAAATTTGTAATATAGGGGTTTTTGGGTGTTGTGATTAACGCTGTGGGGTCAGATTTTAAATAAAAAATCGCTAAATGGTTTTCGTGACAATCGGGGGTTAAAAAAATCGCAGCCGGCCCTGGATTTGCACTTTGAAAATGGCAGGAAAGTTAAAAGAAGCGGTTTTGCAGGCCTTTCAAACAAAAAAAATTAGGCGATTATCTACAAAAATTATGATTTTACGGATTTGTGCAGTTTTAACATTGGACACCCTGTATAGACAATACTCGTACATATGTTTCTTTTAATAGATTACCTTGTGTGGATATTTGGAACCTACATGAAATTGCGAGTCCAATGATATATATGTGTTATATGTCCACTCCAATCGTTTGCGAGTTTACAGCCATGTTTACTATTTTTGGTTTATCATTTTTCTCTAGTTCCAAAATTTAAAAAATTAAGGGGCGGGCAATCTTTAAATAATACCCCTGTACAAAACAAATTGCGTTTTTATTGAATTGTTGACAGCTACGTTAAATTTGTCAAGGCAGCCATGGGTATCCTCGAACCTAAATGGCACGTAGTAAAGAAACGACTTTCCTCTACAATTTTTTTTCGAAACTGCATTGATGCGTAACACTGTATTTTATAAAACTGAACAATTCGCAATTTATAACCGTTTATACTTCATTTTAAGCGGTCGATTCCAAATGCTCTATATTTCTATACCAGTGTTTACCAATTTCGCAACACATCCGGCAATGGTCTTTTTTTACAACATAGTGTGAAATAAAATGTACAGGCGTGAATGAACGAATATATAGGTTTGAAACAATTTGCTGCCAGCCTGTGTTGCGTTCGATCGCCATTCCCATTTTTTTAACCATCCGAGGTGCATCTCTATTGTTTTCGGATTTAATACCCTGGATTTATTCGTTTACTGATTTATCCACAGTTGGGAATGCTTGGTTCACGCCGATCTGCACTGGTGGTTATTACGGCCATGTACGGAAAGTTTCACATTCAAAAACGAATAGCTACAAATCTTTTGGTTGAACGCGAATCTGCCTTTATCCTGGACCAACACTATATTAAAGACCTGTGCATAGCTCTGTTTCAAGCGATCGCCACTGGCGCCACACGACGAAACAAATTTACACGGTGGTTTAATGTTAAAACACCATTGTTGCAGAATCTTTTGTAAAATAAAAACTTGCAAATGTGTCTGTTACAACGAATTTAATATCCAAAATAAAATAAAATATTTGTTTGTTATGTCTCTCTAATTTGAAAAGTTCACGTGGCATATTTCCATACATTTTCTTAAGAAAAGCGAGTCTAAAAAGCAAGCAAGAGTATTTTGTACCTTTTGGTTTGAAATGAAGTCCATGGCTAGTTGTAGTGTAAGTAAGCATAAAACGCATTAGATTTTTCAGTTTCTTCTTTATATGGAGGACTATTGGTTCGCTTTGGAGCTATAAACAAAATTTTCTATTTTCATTCTTGCATACGTTACAAAATACTCTTTCAAAATAATATCTAGAATTTTCGCTTCTTCAGCTGGTTGAGCATATCATCCCATAATTCCAAAATATTGTTTATGCTTCTGCAATTCACCTAATGGTCTGTGCAGTGTCCATAGCATTTTCTTCATGTGCATGGAAATTTCATTTTATCACAAACAAATCTACCTATAAAAGCCGTGTTAATAGGATAAAACTGCTAAATACTCGGCGCAGAGATAATTCGTTAGCGTAAAAAGAAGGCAAATCGTAATAAAGCTGGATATTAAAAATTTGGGACATATTAAACGTCAGTAACTGACAACCAATAACCACAGAATACCCCCCTATAACCTATAATAATTCGCCATTTTTTTCGTCGAGTGGCGCCACCCCAGTCCGTAAACAACAAGGAAATATGACGTCATGCTCGGGTGTTTAATTATATTTTAGTGTCGGTCCAGCTTTATCAAAACTCAACAGCAGACTAAATTTTCCGAGAAATCTCCAGCCGGAAACGGTGTCGACAATGAATTAGGAATTGTAATTCCGGATTATCAATTCGTATCTCGACGTTCCGTTCGAGATTTCCGGTGTAATTCATTTGTAATCTCCACTTGGAAACTTCTTATACCACCCTTCCAGGGAATTGCATCTTTTGTACTTCCTTGGGTAAGTTTTTTAAAGGGTAGCATAAAAGAGGAATGTAAAATTGGTTGGTCGACACGTTTTAGCAATAGGTACCTAAAACCCCTAAAATTTGTTTTTGTTTGGTACCTATTTGGTTGTGGTCAGAAAATACCAACCTGAAATTTGCTTTGCCCCTTAACTCGTGTTCATTTTACCAGGCAAATTCGAGTCGCCTGTTATCAGGAACATTACCATCAATTATTTCGCTTCGGGCATAAAATTATACGTAAAATTTATCGCATTACCGCATGCATACAAATAAATCTCGAGCTTGGGTCCAGGAAACATTTTATTGCGGCATTCTATCTCTGCTCCCGCCCGTTTTATTTTAAATTTCCAGACCTTTCCCCCGTTTTTTTATTCTTTCCTCAACGACGCGCCAGCGCAGCGCCGCGTTTCAGTGTGTTACGTCTTCAGACATGGGCGTATTCGTTGGAAGAATTTAGCTCGATATAAATGAAATACAAAAAAAATCAAACAATATACTCGGATCGAAAATATACTCTATACCCACACAAACCAGTTCCTGAATCCAGTTAAAATCCAATTAAAAAAAGGCAAGTACCCAATTTCGGCATGTTTTTCTTTATTTTTAGTGGAAGTTAAAGTAAACGTACCAAACGTACAGGCGCGGCCTCATAAATGTTTCCACTGGGCATGAGAAATTAACAAGAAATCAAGAATTTCGGATAAGTGCGGCAACGTTGCGCCAATTCTACGGCTTCTCAAATCAACAACTTCCCCTACATTCCCACGTATAAAAATTGCGTTGACGTACGAGTATTAATACGGCAGTCAACGAAAATAGGTTAAAAATCGCTGCATTATTATTATAATAATTGTGTGGATTTAAAGTTTTACACTGTTCCATGGTGTTTTGAGATTCACGTAAAACGTGAAATTACGCGGATTTCTTTGATATTATCAAAGTGGTATTAGTTAAATATGGTAGGATCTATGTACGATTGTGCTATTATAGAAGAATCTCGTAGTGTTTTTTTAATTGGTTTATTACACTTCTTTTTCTTAACCGCGAACTAAAATTTTGATTTAATTGCTTCCCCTGAGTCTTCGGGTGAGGTTCTGATGCTTCCTGGACCCCGAAAAATCGAGAAATACGAAAAAACACGCAATCTCCAAGAGCAGTGGTTTGAGAGGATTTTTCGTCGGTTTCGTCGATTCTACACTCTACAACCGACCCGTTTCTCGAAAGTGGTTAATGGTGAATCGGGAAATTATCTTATAGCTTTTGGATTTTGGCGATTCTTTTTGGTACCGGAGGCGAGTACGACGCCGAATTAAGAGATTTACCACCTCCTTCGATTTTGAGAACAGCTCTATTCGAGATTGTCGAAAGACTTTTGCTACATATTTATGTTTGTAGAAGTCACGTCAGTTATGTATGAGTTATGTATGTTCTCCAGTTAGTCATCTTGGTTTCTCTATTTTTACTGACTTTTCAATTTATAGAGGTTATTTATATTCATTGTAGTTTCTTAGCGAAATTGTTTAGTGCAGCGTTGTAAAAAAATAGTATGCAATTAAGTGTTTCTAATGTATATTTTCAACTGTCTTCATTTTGTGGCTTATGCTTGTAAGCAAACAAGATAAGATAATAATTTAGAACTATTTTAAGTTTTTGAAGACTTTGGTTGGTGTGTCAGCTATTGGCTTATGTTATGTTTATGCTAAGCCAATGTCTGACATAAGTGTCAGTCACTGGGAAAATCACAAGTGATGCAAAAATGATCTCTAAAGTCTCTAACAATAAAGCTTATTTATAATGGTGTACAAATTCCACTTCAATGTCAATGGGTTAACTATTTCCACATTTGGCACTGACTATGGCAGACCTCGGAGTACTGTCTTCAAGAGCATCAGAACATGTATAGATTTGTCACTAAACGGTTCTGAGCCATGTCTTCTTCTTGTCGAAAGTGCTGAATACGACCAATAACTACCTACCATTACGATCTTTACAAGTTTATCGTGTCAAATTAAATTCAATTAGATATTCAAAATAAGTTCAAATATGTACAGTTAAGAAACGACTCTAAGTATAGAATTTATGCCTTCTGTCATTTCAGGGGAAGAGAAGAACAATAAATAAAAAATACAAGCAATAATCAATTGGGTTTTCCTTTTTAAAAATTGCTGTGACAATTTTTATAGGGTGTCAGCTTTTGGGCTTATCAAATTCATGCTAAGGGTCTAGTCAAAAATCACTGTCAGTTACTGGTTAAAAAAATATAAATTTAAAAATATTGTTTACAAAGAAATATATTACAGATTTGATTTGGGCTCTTGGTAATTTTTTCCAGTGATGTCTCTTCTACTTACTCCATACTAAAAATCATCAGTAAACGCGCCAAATCGATTTTTATAGATTAAAATTTGATAAATCAATCCTTAAGTTATAGTTAGTTATAGTAAGGTAAGTTGTTTACGTTACGTATTTTTGCATAGTTAATATAAAATGTGCATAAAACAATAAATCCCGTTTCTTAAGAAGATAATAAAGCAAAACAATGCATTTAGTTTGTCGAACAAGGAAGTAAAATGTAATAGTCGCGGCAGTAAATTATTTTTTCCTTTTCCTTGAAGAACCTTTCCTTGAATAGCTTTACTTTTGTTTCCTTGGTGTGAATGTAGAACATAGCTTTGTAGCCCTACGTACGTCTATGGCCTGCCTTAATCGTAAAAAAGCGTGGGACGTATATGGAGGGTGCCATTTTCCATTTTTATGTAGATAAAGGGCAGGAGATTACCTCTCGCTGTAAGTCGCTTGTAAAATTATGCAAATCTGGGAAGAAAGACGGGGTACCAGGCGCCGCCCCGTAGTTGCCGGTTGTTTTTTGGGGCTTTGCGGAGTTAGCTGTATACATGTATGCCGATTTTGAAGAGGTTGTCCAATAAGAAATAATTTAAATGAAGACCATGAAAGTTTCTTCGATTTAGATATCTCTAAAAGTAGACTATTTTTCCACCTTCTCATCTCCAGTTCCCATAAAAATCCTTCCACGTTTCAAAACAGCGCCAACGAAGTAATAGCCCGTGAACACGTCGGTCGGGACATTGTTTTTTCCCTCGGCGGTTGTCACAACTTTTTTGATGGATGTGCCAGCACCCGACGGCGCAGGCATATTTTATTCATCTAATTTCCCATTGATTAATGACCCATAGTAATTGATGACGTTGCCTTCGGGACAGCCCCACTCCCGAAAAACCTGTCTCGGAAAAGGTGCATGTACCTAAGCATGCCGGAAAGTATGTCTTGTAATGATGAGCCGTCACTTCTAACTTACATCTCACCGTCAACCGCCCACCGCTATCCTATATAGCAATCAGCGTCCAGAGATATACTAATAAGTCCGGGCACTCGGCCTTGTGTAAACAAACGTTTCCCTCTTGCTCTCTCCCGCTCCCCTCCTCATCGAGCCGATCGATATTTTATAATATAAGAAAATATGTTGTACACAGTGTAGCTGAGAGCGGTTCGTTCGCATTCTACTGGGTGCGCGCAAAATATTACCGGAAAATATTACCGACCGACCGTTACTGCTTTTTACTGCAGTGCGGATGGCTGTAAAACCAGTTCAAAAGACTATATAACCTTTTTTCATTTCCTAATGACCCTGAAAGGTAAGATTGAGTTTGAGGTACCTACCTACAAAAATTAAGACTTTTTTATGTGACATTTGAATACCTACTTGGGTATTAATTGAAGAATAATATAGATATAATATTAAAATATTGAAAATTTGAAGGTGCCAGCAATGAAAGAATGCCTTAGGGTTCATCGGAGAACATAAATTTGCGAATATCCCACCTGAAGAGGCATATAAACCTATAAGAATTTGCAAGGCACATTTTGATGATCAGTCATTCACTTCGTCCGGAAAACGTTTAGTAAAAACTGCTGTCCCCTCGGCTGTCTCATTAAGATGATTGACAGAAGCTTATGGTAAAACGCAATAGTCAATATGATCCTGCCCCCGTATAACTAGACGGCGATTTCGTTTAGTCGCTCTCGTAAATGCGAAGCGTGCGAGGTGACGCTGATTTACGACCGGTCGCAAAAAATTGTCGGCTTTTCCGAGAGAACAAAGAAGTGAGCCGACTTTAGTAGAGGAAAGTCGCCAAATTTCGGATGGTTTCCTAATTTCGGATAGTGGTTTATCTAAGAAGCCATCTGTTGTTTTAAATTGAAACCTCACCCTATACAATGCAAAAAGTCAAATTAAGCCCACTATGCAATATTGTGGTGGTACAATCTCTCTCCATTAGATGGCAGCTCCAAACGTCTAAATTGCATGGCGGAGTTTTATGTTCAGTCTCCGTTTGAGCTGTGTCGATCTTTGAAATAATCGTTCCAGAATTTTGTGTTTGCGTACTAGGTAAGTTAATATATTAATTAAGCCGATATTCTAGTCACAATTAAACAGATTTCAAAAATAACAGTACTGCATTACTCTAACCTAAAAAGTGAAAAGGTGCCTAGTCACAATTAAACAGATTTCAAAAATAACAGTACTGCATTACTCTAACCTAAAAAGTAAAAAGGTGCCTAATTTTGGATAGTCAGAAGTTCCTAATTTCGGATACCAGAAACCCAAAATTCTGGCTTAATGTAATATGCTGGTTGCGAGTAAATTGTTTATTTTCAGAAAAAGTGACAGATCCATTGACACTGGCTATTATATTGAGGTCAGAGGAAAACAAATGGGATAGGTACCTACCTATCCTATCCTAATGTCTCCAATTTTGTTTCGGTCCCGAAACATTGGAAATTACATCAAACAAGCTAATAAAGAAGCTAGAAAAAAATATATGTGTGCGCCTTTTGTTTAAATTCATAGTTTTTACACTTGTAGGAAATAGTCTCTTAATTTCGGATACAGTGTCCGAAATTAGGAACCTTTTTTCAGTCGCACCAAAATGTACCGAATTCATATACCGTCGTTTTCTTGGAAAAAACAAATGTAGTAAAATTCTTTTGACAATAAATTTTGTTTCATTATAAATTATAACACGTTGCATATGCTTATATGAAAAAATAAATAAAAAACACTTCTGTATAATAAAGACTTAGTAAATTTAAAGTAGTATTCGAAATTCGGCGACTTTCCCTTACTTCTAGACTTTGATAGGAACTAATGTTCCATTTGTTCGACAAGGGTTATGGCTGCCTGGGCCCGTCGTAGTGTGCCAATTCGCAATTTAACCTAAAAACGTTTCCCATAAACAAAAAAACAACATTCGGCTAATGCCCGACTATCCGGTACGAATAAACTGCCGTTTGTGCACTTCCTGTCGATTAATTAATCGCGGAAAACTGTCGAATAAAGTAAATATCCGCTCGGGGCTAAAGCAATAGCGCTCTTAGCTGTATTTATTGTCTGAAGGGAAGACGGTTTATCTCGGTCTTTCTTGAGAGGATTTGTACTGGAGACGTTCGTTTTTCCGATAAATAGTTTACTATAGGACTTAGATTCAGGTAAGAAGTTCGTTGGAAGCAGTTGGATGTGCCTAAATTCATTCTCGAAGGTAATATCACAGTATACAGTGCCCGCCAAAAAGTCTGCACCATATGGGAAAAATTTTTAGTAAATAACTTACGGCAAATTTGTTTGCGGCATCAGGTTTTGCTTGCTCTAGAACCAAAATTAACATAATCAAATGTTGTGACGTAGTCTCTTTTATATGTAAAATTTGACATTAATGAAAAAATGTCCGAAAAATGGGCTTATTTAACCGAATTTCGAAAAAAGTCATAAGAAAAATATGTTTCTCTCTCAATTTTATACCCCTATGCAAAATTTCAAGAGCCTACTACGATTTTCATATTTTGCCCTTTGTTGGATATTATTGGGCATAATATTTTAAATTTTCTAGATATTTCTGATCAGATCAGCATGACAGAAATATTTGTGTGTTTTTACAACCATTTTCTATAGAAAGAAGTTTGTAAATCGAATTTATGTGTTTATTTGTAAAAATGTTTTGTTTTGCACCAAACGTGCTTTTTCGGAAACCGAAAAAAGGAAAAGAAGGATAGTTAGACCGTAAACTAAGTATTGTGCAGTATGTATTCAGTCAATGAGTGTTTTAAATTACATAGGATCGACTTTTATGGATTAACAAATACGGAAAAGGGCAACAAAGGGCAAAATATGAAAATCGTAGTAGGCTCTTGAAATTTTGCACAGGGGTATAAAATTGCGAAAGAAACATATTTTTCTTATGACTTTTTTCGAAATTCGGTTAAATAAGCCCATTTTCCGGACATTTTTTTCATTAATATCAAATTTGATATATAAAAAAAACTACGTCACAACATTTGATTATGTCAATTTTGGTTCTAGAGCAAGCAAAACCTGTCCATTGCAAAAATCTTGTACCACAGTAGAAAAAACAACCACCAGTATAACTATCATTGGAGGGACATTTCTGGGCTTCTATCATTTGGGTGCGTTTTTGTGCATTGTAAGTTCTTAATATTTTTATATTATCCTGGCGAAGAATGTAAACAAACATAAACTTATTTTACTGATTCCTGTTAAAGCTCTATACAACTCACTGCCTCTTAATATACTATTAATTATTTACGATATTTTTCAAAGATAATCCTCTTAAGATGAAACATCTTCTCTACAAATAAATAGATACCTTACAGAGATAACTGATGGGTCCAATTCTTATTAGTTATCATTCCCTGGCTATTTCACGTTCTTTCTTCTCCGAAATAAAACTTCTAATAAAAAAGAATTAGGACAAACGATTACCATTATAGTAGATCGAAATTGAGTTGTTGTACTAACATACAAAGTTTCTGATATAAATGAGACAGAACTTTCTACATGAACATTAGGAGGGAGATTGAAGTTGCACAGAACAATATATTATTCGTTTTAAAACTTTTTCTGGTGCAGTTTTTAGATAAAGAATTGGCTCTGTTTATATGACTCGCGCATCTTTGAGTTATTTCGACAAATTAATCGGGGCAGAAATCCTTATGTTTTACGAAATCAATACCTACAATACATGCAAAAAATTATAAGGCAGGTTTATGTCTTTAAGTTTAGGAATCCTTCATAATATAGCAGTTCTAATTTTAAGGAGTAGGTACCTACACAAACGCCTATGCCACTTTGGTGCATGGCCTCAAAAGTTAATTTAAGTTTCAAAATTACTTACTGATGGATTATTATCCTCAAACATTTTAGTTTCTTTATTCAAAGCATTTTTATATTATTTTGGGGTTTGATTTCGAAGGTCAATGAATAAAGTTAAACTAAAACTTTTAAATAATATACAGTATTTTCTAGCTCTAGGACAGCATCCTGTAACATTTTAACTCAACCTTAATACTCTCAGGGGTAATCCCAAGGGTGGAGGGTTGATTTCGAGACTTTACGAAATATCGCCGCATATCGATTTTGAATTTGGACTTTAATATAAACATCTTCCAACCCCTCGGGCTAAACGACGCTTTCGGTATGGGGTGATTGAAAAATCCCTGCTCTATAGGGAAGCCGGGAGCTATATTGCATTTGGGATAACCTCGTTCTGGATTTTAGGGGAGCAAAATGGGGGTCGCCGGAGAAAAAATAAGAAGGGATGGTTTCTTAAAATTCTGTTATCAGCTTTATATATAATAAAGTAACAAAATGCCTAATAAATGAACAACCAACGCCTTTGTTAAAGGGAAAAAAATTAGGCGTTCAGAAATGGGTGGGGCCAAATATCAGAAGACATTTTAAAAATCATCAGCCGATTTTCTGGCAGAAAAAATTTTCCTCGCATTTCTTTATTTCTATAGATTTATTTTGATAAAACCTTCTAAGCAGATTATATTAAAAACTGAAGAAATATTATAAAAAAATAAACGTAGAAATTTTTGGATGCCAGAAAATTGGTTGCCAAGTTCACACTACCCATAACTAAGACAGGAAAAAACTTGCCAAAGTTTTCCAGTAGCATTTATTTCCATGGGCACCTGACGTCTCAGAAAAAATGAACATCAGACACCATCACACAATGTAGACTATTAAAGTTAGATTTAAACGAGTTTTTGAATTGAATCAATTTGTTTTTGAATAAATCACCCGAAAAATAACACAAGCTGAGACACAATTTTAAAAGTTCACCTCGTTTGTCATATATGTTTAAATAAATGTTATTAGAAAAGTATATTCGCACTAAACTTCACCAATTCTCGATAAATGCCCTCATTTCCGGAAGCCTCTGCCTCACTGTGTCCTCTTAGTGCCAATTCGAAAGCTCCACAAAAAGGAACACAGTTCATTATTTGATTTAAAACGTATCGATTTCCCAACGAAAACTTGACCCCTCCAAAAATTAGAAAACCGAAAAATATTTGAAAATTAGCCGAGACCCGTTGATTTTTGTTCTTGAGGGAGCCTTTTTTACAGCAACCCCAACTTTAAAATTTCAAATGAAACTACCCCACTTGTGGCGGTTTGAATTCGTATAAAAACTAGGTAATTTGGTCGTGTGTAGTAGATAAAAAACTTATTAGTGGCGGGAATTTATGTAGAAATTACTACGCGAACAGCGGATTGTCAACTTTCCGTTTTTAGCCAATAATTCTGTCAAATCTCAACAGAATTCTAAAAAAGATAGATCACTGTATTCGCAATAAAAAGGGTTTTAAAATGATGCGCCACGAGGGGGGTAGTTCCATTTGAAATTTTAAAGTTGGGGTTGCTAGGGATTAGGGGGATGAACATATCGGGTTGGCTTGACTGTCAAAAAAAAACTCCCTCCAAGAACAAAAATCGACGGGCCTCGCCTAATTTTCAAATATTTTTCGGTTTTCTAATTTTTGGGGGGTCAAGTTTTCGTTAGAAAACCCTGTACATATTTAAGCAGTGTATCGGGATATGCTGAATTTAGCTACGTTTTTATATTTATTTTACCCAGCATACTAAAATTGAAAATGTTATTCATATATACCTTTCGATTTTTTGTGTGTCTTCATTTTATCCTAAATGTTCACAACATCAGTTGTCCTCCTTTTGACTTTTTGCACAAGTGATTTTTAAGTGAAATGAACATGAAGTGATCTGACAGTGACATGATTTTTTATTGGTAAATGGAACAGTTATCTATAATCTAACCCTTGAATGAATTTTTCAATATTTGTCACCACCTTAAGCCCAGAAACACTCAAAACAAACACAAATTACATAAAAATCGATTTCCTGCGTAAACTGATCACTTCATAATCAACTGAACATTTGTAAATGGAACACTCGATGTCAGCTGAGGTGATCTCAAAGTGATTCGGAATCGATTTGAGATCACTTAAAACTGTAAAAGGAGGACGGCTTTTTTGTTGGTTCCCTTTTTTGACAAAGTTTCTTCACCGCCACCGCCGAACAAAACACATAGATAGCTACAAAACAAAACAACATGTTTCTTTCTTCACACCCGCACAACCGACACTTTTGTTGAATTCACGTGATCGCGTTTTTTTGTCCTGCCGTTTGATTTTTTGCTCAAATTCCATTGACGAAAACGAATTCACTAATAAAAAACTTATACACTGTTCTTTTCGAAAACGTTAAACGTTATAAACAAACTACTTAGCTAGCACAATCAGCTAGGTACGCAAAATAAGCAGCACGTTTTGTCCGCCCGCGAAATCCAAATATACAATATACATACAACAAAACCTATGATCGGAGCTTGGCCCAGGAGAATTGCTGTTTACGCGCATTTAACTCAATGGCCATTCCCAATTATTGTCGATCTCACTTCCACATTCGCCGGACCGCTGTCGGTCTCTCTCTCTACAATGCTGTCCAAATGGAAGGTGGCTCGGGATATATTGTTGGCGCGCGGCGTTGCCGCTTCTGCGCCGTTGCCAGTGCGCACGGTAAGTAAATATCAGGAAGTTTATTTTGGGAGTGCAAAATTGTTAATATGAATCTGTGTGAACTAGGGGCATGGTCGGTGGTAGGGCCATGGCACCGTTGTCAACGGACCGCCGTTGGTCTCCTTTACAATCCCACCCCAAACTTCCTACCCTAATATCCATTTTCGCCACTCTCTGTAATCATTTACACCCCCACCACCCCCAGCAATCTCGCAAACCCGATAAGAAGCGAAAATTCAGATTTATAGGTTCGAACGGGTACTAAATTATGAGCTGCTCTAATTGCGCGTCCACAAATAACCGCCCCAGGAGCGTCCCCCCAGGCTTCTGGGGGTGGATTTATACACGCCCGTGACGTCACGTTCGCGGGAAAATAGATTATGGGGGTGCACGTTTCCGCGGGGGTCGTAGATAAGCGGTTCGGGGGTGGTAGGTGGATGAACCGAGACTTGGGTGCATGGAGAATGTAGAAGAAGCGGCAGGATGAACTTTTCTAAAGGAGGAAGAAGAGCAAATATTAAAAAGCTTAAAAGATGACGTAGGTGTCAGAGTTGTTGCTTCTTTTTATGAGTTAAGTACAGGGTGTCCCATTTTGGGTGTTTTTCTCAAAAATCTCGGTAATTTTTGAAGCTAGAGGGTTGCGGTTTTCACGTCACTGTACTACTTTTTTGAGAGGAATTTGGTGGACCAATCAGATTTTCGATAAGTTTTATAGTTTCCGCGTATTGGCGCAGGACTGAAATTTTCGATTTTTTGGAAACCTCTCTCATGGCTACAAATCGACAAATTTAATCAACTATTTTTATAGATTTTTTGGCGTAGAATCGAATGGAATAATTAGTTTTTTGGTAGCGTTAATAGTTTTTGAGATATGAACCAAAGTTATATATTTTTTTAAATGGAAACCATAGTTCATATCTCAAAAACTATTAACGCTACCAAAAAACTAATTATTCTATTCGATTCTACGCCAAAAAATCTATAAAAATAGTTGATTAAATTTGTCGATATAATATAAGTTGTAGCCAGGAGAGAGGTTTCCAAAAAATCGAAAATTTCAGTCGTGCGCCAATGCAAAACTTATCTAAAATCTGATTGGTCCACCAAATTCCTCTCAAAAAATTAGTACAGTGACGTAAAAACCGCAACCCTCTAGCTTTAATAATAACCGAGATTTTTGAGAAAAACACCCAAAATCACCCAAAATGGGACACCCTGTACGTAGTTAAAATTTTGTCATTTATTTCTGAGATAACCTGTATGTTTTGGGGAAATCTCAGATATTTATATAAATAATAATGTTAAAATACACATTGTTCCTTTTTTTCCTCAAAAGTTACAAGTTGTGAAAAATATGTGGACTTTATTGAATATTTACCAAACTAGTTGAGATATTTCAGTCATATTTGGTACACGTTATAACGGCATGGGTTAGCATAAAACCTGTTAATATCAAACATCTTAAACAACCAGTGGCGTAGAAGTGGGTAATAGTACAATAAATTGTTTTTAGAAAAAAAGAATCACACCGAGTCTTAAAATGTATTGAATTTTTTATCTGAATTTTAATTGTAAACCAAAATGTCCTCTTGGCAATTTTTCGTATATGTCATGGTTTCATGGCAAATTTGATTTTTTTTTATTATTTCAGAGTATTTTTGAAAAATTAAATAAAAATTTTGCGGGATAAGTAAGATTCAAAGTAGGAAAAATGTGTTTCTTACTTTAAATAAAGTATATTTTTCCAATAAACTTACCCATTTAAGGTTTTGAAGATACCAGAGCCTATAATATTAATTTTAATTTCCCTAAATGTTTTAGACCTTGTATCTTCAAAAGTGTAGCCTTAAATACGTAGGTTTTTTTTTAAAGTAACTTTATTAAAGTTTTTCCTACTTTGAGTCTTACCTGTCGAGTAAATTGTTTAATTAATTTTTCAGTAATACCAAAGATCTGATCTTTGGTAATACCCTGAAATAATAAAAAAAAAACAAATTTGCCATGAAACCATGACAGAGGGCATTTTTGTATACAATCAAAATCTACATAAATAATGCAATACATTTTATTACTATACAAGGTGATTCATTTTTTTTAAACAATTATAATAATTACCCACTTCTTCGCCACTGGTTGTTCAAGATAATTGTTATTAACAGGTTTTATTCTAATCCATGCCATTATAACGTGTACCCAATATGACTTAAATATTTTAACTAGTTTTATAAGTATTCGATAAAGTCCATATATTTTGTAGAACGTTAACTTTAACTTTTTTATAATTCCTTATTTATTGAAGACTTTATCACCTGTTAGTGCTTGGTCACTTAAAAGTGAAACACTCTCTACATGGCGTTGTTAAAAAGTTATGTAATAAATACAATTTTCCAAAAAAGTGTAATTTTAGTTTCGAAAAATCACTTATGACTTGGCTTGGAAATTTTGAAAAAACTAATTTTTCGCACCAATAAATTGACCTTTTGTAGGTTTTACGGCAGAATATTATTGAAGATAAATTTGTTCACCATGAAAAACTGAGTAGGTTCGTAGGTTCACGGAATTTTTTACAATTTTTTTAGAAAGTACCTCTTCTGTACCTTTCAAGTCTAAATGTTTTTAAGGAAATTTGTTCAGAAGGTACTTCAAAACCTAAAATATACAGGGTGTCTCAAAAATCTGACCAAGTTATGAAAGGAACTGGTTAAACTGGAAGTCGAGCATATCAACTGACAATTCTCTGTTACTCCTCTTATAGGTAGGTAGTCAATAATAACATTTCGTGATGCAATTCAACTTGGAAAAGTGTATGGTCTGACATAACTTGGCCAGTTCCCCAACCATATTTATTCTAGATTCACAGCACCATTACTGTTTGTCGCCCAGAGCACAGCTCAGCGCAAAACTGGGTCGACCCGTTATAATAAGAAAATAATGAACCTGCCGACCATAATCCTACCTACCCCCCATTAAAAATTCTATTTAGAGGGTGTATGCGGGCGATTCGGGCCCCTCCCTTTCGTTTCTCCTGCTACCAGCCCTGGCAGAAATTTGGATTTAAAACCACACGTTAAAATTAAATCGGCGTAAATTTAGTATTGACAAAAATTTGACCATAAACAGCAAACTGGCTATAAAAAACATCGTACCGAGATTCTTGGCGGTTACGTCATCAACGCGTGTGACGTTTCAACGATACAACAAGGCCGGGTGGCTGACAGTTCGTTACACAACCGTTTCCCTTACAAAAAAACTTAGACAAGGAAAGGGGGAGGACACCGCGCTTGCCTACCCTGCCGTGTATAGATTTTGTTACGGCGTTTTGAACCGCGGCCATTTTATATGTGGCAGACAAAGCGAGTACGTTGTGAGTTAATTTCGTGAATTTGTGAATTAAAAGTAATAGTGATTAAGGGGAAAATACACTCTTACGATGGTGAATTGTTCAGCATTTGATTGCAAAAGAAGAAGTGAAAAGCAAGAGCCTGGGATTCCGTTTCACAGGATAATGTTTAACAAGCTACCTTTGAAAGAAGCCCTAAAACTTTACTTTTTTCTCAATATAACTTCTTAAAATTCCTTCTACCCTTTAGTGTGATAAAGTTCATTGATTTGTTTGTAAATAGGACCAATATAATTATTTTTAACATCGTTTTAAACATAATATTTAGTGACTTACTCTTTCATATAGTCGCTATGGTACGTTCTGTGGGGTCTTCACAGGCGGTCTTTGGAGGCGAAATCTATGAACTGCCCGGGCAGACAACAATGTAAGCCTTAATAGTGTTTACATGTCCGCAAAAGTACATGGAGAGGGCCAAAATGGCACTTAACCGGATTTCGGGTGATATAAAGCAGCGTGGTATATCGATTGCCGGTCGGTTGTCCTACAAAATGCCGGATTCCGAGGTTTGCTTTTGCCTCTTCCCTTGGTCAATATACACGAACACAAGAAAATTATTCGCTGCAAGTTAAAAATGCAAACTGAATGTAAATTATTGTAAATGTACCACTCTGTATATAATGTATAATATATTACCGTAAAACTGGGTTACTTTGCACCACTTTTTTTCGCTAATTTTTGAAATGCAAAAGTTAAAATATTTTAAATCCAGCATCGGTATTTTTTTTTATGGAAGACAATTGTATAGGTTATAAAACAAGTGTACCTACGTTTAGAACTAGGTTTAACGCGTCACTAAAAGGTGGCACTCATTTTAATTATGGTGCAAAGTATACCCTACAAGAGGGATACTTTGCACCATTTGGAATTTGAATTATTTTTAGCCTGTAAACTGACACTAATGCAAAGAAACCCGACGTAAATATTTACTTTGCACCATAATAGATACGTAGGATTTTTTCCGCATATTTAATTACTTAATTTGGCCAATACATAATAGGCATTTAAAGCTGGTGTGTTTTTTATTAGGGTAAAAACCCCCTTAATATGGGTATCAAATGAGAGGGCTTGAAGAGTAGAAAACTATGAAGTTAGTGACATCACACTAAATTCAATATGACCGCCGCTTCAAGATGGCGGATTACATTTTCTTTTTAATCCCCTTAATATGGTTATCAAATGAATGGGCTTGAAGAGAAGAAGAGGATAAAGTTAGAGATATCACACTAAATTCAATATGGCCGCCGCTCCAAGATGGCGGATTAAATTTTCTTTTTAACTCCCCTTCATATGGGTATCAAATGAAAGGGCTTGAAGAGTAGAAAACGATAAAGTTAGTGACATCACACTAAATTCAATATGGCCGCCGCTCCAAGATGGCGGGTTACATTTTCTTTTCAACCTCCTTAAATTAAATGAAAGGGCTTGAAGAGTAGACACCACTGAAAGTGGTGGGTAGACACCACTGAAGGTGGTGCAAAGTATCCTAAATTTTCTAGAAAACCGTTATAATAATAAAAAAATATTTTTTCTTCGATTCCAAATTCTAATAACTTTGTTTTTTTTATTATACGTATAAACAATAGTGGGTACATGCAATTAAATGTATTCTTACCGCTTCTTATCAGCTAGAAATTCCTTGGCAATACAATTTTGGGGAACTAAAAAACAACGAAATTTTGAGATTAAGATACCGGTAACAGCTGATCAACAACTAATGGCGGGAGGGGGAGTCTAACCTGTTGCTATTACCTATTGCGGCTCCATCTATTAGTAGAAATGGTTATAAAGTGAAAAAATCCACATTAGAGGAAATAAGTGTTTATAAATAACATTTACAACATTGGTGCAAAGTTACCCTGACAGGTGCAAAGTAACCCCGTTTTACGGTACCATAGTTGTTTTCTAGTAACTTATTAAGTTTATATTTTTATTTGCTATTTTCGGGCTAGTCATCCTTTGCAAACCAATAGGTACTCTTTATATAATGAATAATTACTTTCTCGTGTTGTTTTCACTTTGTTTGCTATTCAACAAAGAAACTCATTTTATATCACAAAAATGTTAAAAATGAAGAGGTAGTTAATTTGACTTACATTTAATTTGAAATATTGGTATTTATTTGCAGATAATTTCCTAAATGTAAAACTAGTATCAGGTGCTGAAATATATTTATTTGCGGCGATTTCGAATCAATCAAAATAAAATAAATAATGCAGGCCCATGGAAACCAACCCATACTATTTTATGAAACTATCATAATCAACTAAGAAATTTTTAATAAAAACATTGTTAGAATGTAATAATATTGGTCCTATTTACAGTCAAAACAATATGCACTTTTTTATTATACTTCTTTGAAAACACCTTATTTTCAACTGTTTTAGCAATAATGAAAGATGGGGTTTTTCGGGCTAGCGCACGGAAACAGCGCATGGAAAAACTTTCCGTGCGCTGAATAAAAATACCGAATATATGGCTTTAAAATAGAAATACCTATACAGCAAAGTAAACTAAATTTAAGAAACTCTATAAAACATATACCTATTTTGTATTTCAATTCGTAAGTGTTTCAATATTTAGACATTTCTGTAATATTTTTGACGTTTTTTTCACCTTATCTGACAATAACTAATTTACAACAAAGCACCTTTGAATTAATTTGACAGTAACCATGGAAACGCATCATACATACCAAACACTATATATTGTCTGCATTGTTTATTTTTTCTCAATTAAATTTATTATAATATGCCGATAAAATGTTTTAAGTTTCCGTTTTCAAAGAAGTATAATAAAAAAATATCGTTCATTACACGTCCAGAAATAGATTTTTCCAGACTCGTAACGAACTATACTATTTCGTACTAAAAGATAAAAGGAATTTGAAGAAGTTATATTGAGAAAAAACCATCATAAGAGTATATTTTCCCCTTAATCATTGTTACTTTTAATTAACAAATTCACGAAATTAACTCACAACTACTCGCTTTGTCTGCCACATATAAAATGGCCAAGGCATGGACTACAGTTTATCACTACAAACATTCAGATAAGAAATGTATTTAGAACATAACCACAAGAAGCTAGATAGACCCATTCTTATTCCAAAAATCATGCTGTAATTATTAAATTTTATATATTTATTACACGAACCTATAAGTGTAATAAAACTTCTCCCCATATAGTTCGTTACAGCGGAGTTCAGGAGAACTACGGGTGAAAACTGCGGAATGTTATACATAGTGTTCGTTATATCGGAGTTCGACTACCTAGATGAAGTAAAAAACAAAATTTATCTTTTCAACTATTATAATATGCGATATTATGAATTAAATTCCAATTCCTGTAACCTTTGGTCCTTCAGCTTATTGATTCAAATTGCTATATATTTGCCTACCAATAATTAATTAATATTAATCTTTTATTACAGATAAAGCATATCTCTCAAAATATTTTCAATATTCAAGGATCAAAATAGAAATATAAAATTATTCTTATCAACGTTTATTTAGTTAATTAAATTTGTGGCATCGAGCAGCACAATATTATAACAAACTCATAATTTATGTATTTTCGTTATAAAATAAAAAAATGCTATTGCAAATAACTAATCCCGTGTAATTTCACATAAAAATGTTTCTTGCAAATTTTTCCTATAGGATGTTTAGATTTTGTGTAAAATAGGAAAAATGATTAGATGTACTTTCATTTTGATTAAATGACGTTTTTACCATAGATAAGAAATATATTATTATATAATATACATGTTTTGCTTTCAACCTCACAACTGCGGCAATGTTTCAGCTGTTTTTTTTTTTATAAAAACCAAAGATTGTGATATACATCTTTGATAAAAACACTCAAACATAAGTTATATTTCAAAACGAAAACGAACCCAGTTAGTACCTACTTATTTAAAATTTAAAACATCTACGCCACTGGTTAACTGAAATATTCCATTTTCCTTTTTTTATTTGAAGCGCTCTCATTCCTTCGAATCCCTTTACAAAACCCCAGATTTATTTTATTTGTCACTTCCACGTGCACTCGATTTTCTTTCTTATTTTTTTTTATCCCGTACTTATATCCAATTATCCAACTTCGAGAACAAACAACAGGCAAAGCAGCGTTCACAGACGATATCGAGTTCCCATTTATTCAAACGGTTCTGTTTTCCGGGTGGATTCGAAATTCCACTGTAGAACTCAAAGGAAAACGACATCGTAGGTAGTAGCAGAGGCCTCGCCCAAACATCAGTTCAAAGTTCAAACGGAGGACCGTCAAAGCCGGCTGCTACTTCATTGTCGCCCTCGCAGGCAGTTTGATTGTGTGAGGGTTATTTGCTAGATAACTTACAGGTTCCATAGTACCAGAGCATATAAAACAACAAGCAGTCTAGCTTCCCTTGGCGGGAAAATTCCGCGCACCTTTTCGCGCAGCCGCCATTTGGGAATAGATTCTGTCAAATAGGCGCAGTGTCGGGGCGGTTGGGCAGTTCGTTACCGGCTGTATTCGAAGTAATGCAGTGGTGTAGAGTGTGCGTTTTTGAGCAGTGCAGAATATCTTAAGTTCTTGGCGAAGAATCTAATAGTATATTACATAGCGAGAGTTGTAAACATCTTATTACGTATGAGTGGAAAAGTTGCGCACGAGCCGCGCAGCGGCGAGTGCTGTAATTCCACGAGTATGTAATAAGCTTACAACTCGAGTTTTGTATTATAATTTTTCTTCGACAAAAGAAAAACTATTATAATAGATAAACTATACTTCTGATTATCTTACAGGCAACAATTAGTATGTTGGTTAGTTGCTACGGTGACGCGGATGCCGCGATAACAAGGCACCCGTGATAATTGCGTTTTAATTAAGAACAGATACGTATTTTTTTATTACGTGTCAGTCATTTCTTGTCAATGGACTTACTTATAACCTAAACTGTCACTTAATAGGTATGTTACTAGCATAGGAGTAGAAAAAAAAAGTTATATACATCGTTTGAAATGACCTAAAACCGGTTTTGTAATATTATGTACCAAATCCCAAACGTGTATCAATCTCCTTTCATCCCCTTAGATAAGTGATTTGGGATATGTTTTACTGAATTTTTTCAAATAAAAAATTCAAGTTGTCTGGTTAAGTATAGGTATAAACAAATTTAATGACTCTGTATAAAACATCTGTAAAAAGTTGTTTGAAATATTTTTGGGACTATTATAGGCACCTATTACTAACTTAACAAGATTATAACGATATTTTCAAAGAGACAGGAAGCAATATTTCGCTGTTATTAGTTACAACCTCAACAATGAAGTTTAAGCAGAAATAATTCCTTATTCATTTCACATGCCTGCTTTTTTCGTTGCTTCAACAAATATTTTTATTTATTCTTACCGAACTAATTTTCCTAATTTAACAAAATGGCCTACTGCTTGACAAATTTTACATACCGAACTGTATCTTACTACCACAAAATGCCCTGGTACTCCTCTGTATTTCTGAATTGAATTTTCTCAATACATCTCTGATTTCTATTCCCCAATATGGCTCAAGGTCATTGAATTTGCGGATGTTTTCTCAAGAGTAAGTTAGACGGTTTGTTGTTTTATATGCTTTGATAGTACGTACCCTATTTCTAAAACAAACAAATAAAGAAGTTATTATTGGCGATGTTCTACCTTACTCACGGCTGTCATGTTTGACAGTTCTCTGGCTCACCACGCGCTTCCAGGAGACAAAATACAATGCAAAATACACTGTTGACCATAGGCGCCATCTACTTTCCAGGACATGAAACTATAGCCGTGAGAAGTCTTATTAATACGTCAGTCAACGCTTGTACCTTTTCTGCAGTTCAAAATTCGAACACAACACTGTCAACACTAATTCTTGGCCAACAATTTCACCGCCAATCAACTTTCCTTTATAATCCGCCATCGCCATTGGCCGTTGGACGCATTGTGTTTCCGGATGCCGGGAAAAATGTCGGTAATATTTCCCGCGGTGGAAACCAATTTCCCCTCGGACTAGGGAAACAACAAAAGGGCCACCTCGCAAACTTGGATTTATGCCCGAGACCGGGCGCAAATGGAAAACGGGTGTGTGATGATGTAATGGGGAAAATTCGCTTTGGACCGTCTTTTTTTTTCCGCGCTACTTCTTCGGAGAATGTGGGATTCACGGGCGTAGCCAGGATATAGTTTTGGGGGGGGGTTTAGTTTGAGAAGTAAATAAAACAACAAAAATATACTTACATGAAATTTAATATCTATATATTCATCCGAAAAACTACGACATATTTATAAAGTTCTTAACTTTAAATGAAATGGATAAATTAATTTCGTTCCTCTGCGCTAAATCTAAAACCATTAAAGAAGAAATCTTCGGCTTTTTCTTTTAAGTATATCCACTACTTCATCTGCATGAATTTCTGTTCCATAGTGAATGTTCATTAACCATTAAGTCTGTTTTCACTTGTAGTGTTTCGTAAATAGTTTCTCAGTCTCCTTAGGCTCGAGAAAGACCTTTCTGGGGTAGCAGTGGATACAGGAATGGTAGCGAAGATTTGTAGTAATGTGTAAATATTAGGATAAAGGTTTTTATCGCACATATCTAGGCATTCCAAACTAGATTTCGGGGTAGGCAGTCTTCTTATCAGCATGCAAGGTAGCTGAAGCTTTGATAGCTAAATCCAAATCAGTTTCTTTATTAGAAACCCCTTGACCTTGACTACACCACTTTTTCCAGTAGTCCATACCTTTAGGTTTATCACCCTTCCTTTTTTTCCCCTCCATTTTTCGACAGTAATAATGATTCACGTATCTATCCTTAACAAGGTCATCGAATAACAGTGCACTAAAATAATTACTCACTTACACGGTACACTTAATTTTCTTCACTATTCGTTCACCACTTTTCACTTTTATTCGCTTCGAGTTCGCATGAAACAATACTGCCGTAAGCGCGGTCACGCGCCGCTTATATAGCAGCCCAGTAGCCGTCCAAAAACTTCCACGAACTTCCACAAAGTTCCGCTCATTTCGACCTAGGGGCGTGGCGAATAATCGAGAAACAACGCAAAGTGTCCCTACAATACAAAATAGTTCGGCTGCAACTGCGTCTGCCTCTCGTCAAAAGATGGCGCTAGGCGCTACTATTACTACATATATTCAAACGTAATAATAATAAAACTCTTCACTCCTCGTATTTTTTCGGTACAATATTAGGTAATATTTTGCTTATTTCGGGGGGGGGGGGGTTTGAACCCCCGAAACCCCCCCCTTGGCTACGCCCGTGGTGGGATTTACCTTTGTACAAATTCTTTCGAGGGTAGGGCCGAGGCCTACGCCAACGATAAAGACAGGCCATGGCATTTTTGGAGATAAGTAGAAAAAACAAATTTCGTAACAATTTGGCGAGTTTTCTTTCATCTATTACATTATTGGTTTTGTGCATCCAGGCTTTCTCTAATTGTTTTTTCAAAATCTTCAACCTGCCTCAGCTGTTTTGGGCTGTTTTGGGCTGAGTTAAACGGCACTGCACTCAAATATTTTGGCACATTCTCAAAAATTGTTGGGGCAGCACCTTCCTTTAGCTTAGGTGATATTCTCTATAGGTATTTGCCTCCCATAACCACAACACATTTGTCCACTTTAAATTGTTTCACTTTCTTGAACATGTGTTAGCCACACGTACTTAAGGGTTTTTAGAAATTAAATCTTTGGCGCAAATTTTCATCCCAAGGCAAAGCAAATGTTGTTAAGGTGACATTTTCTTCCTGGCTTTTGTAATATGTATAAATATAATACAAACAGACCCAATATTTGGAATTTAGGTTATTTTTCACGAAATAAAAATGAAAACTCACCTCAGTATACTGTAAATATTGACGAGGTCCCAGTTGATCGGCAGCGTGAAAGGCCGAATAGGAACCGTATCAGGGCGTGGGTCGACAACGAAAATCCTGGAGTACGTTACAAACATTTATTTCGCACAAGGTGAATGGTGAATACAAAATACACAAACCCGAACGTGGTCAACGGGAACGGCTTCCAGCCACTCGGACCGTCTGAACGCGCGGATCTCCCGTAAGCAGTTCACCCGTCTGTGTCTCAGGCTCCACTGTCCATTCCGGGGGGGGGGAGAATTCCCCTTACAGCGCTCACGCGTCGGCGCGAGCGGCACCAATACTTCCATCCAGAGGCCATAATAACGCCTGGACGGTTCCCCTCCGCCAGGACACACGCGCACTAGACACAAACTTGTTTCTAAAATATAAACAAAGACGTTTAAAAAAACTTTAAACATTTAAAACTTCTCAAAACCCAAGCTGCCGCTTTCAGTTATGTGACAAATGACAAGTAACGTCGGCATAGGTGTTAAACGATTTGAAATATACGATACGGCTTAGACCTTCCACTGCTACTTTTTTAAGTATGCTTCTACGTAGCGAAATTTACAGTTTCAACTGTAAATTTGCAAGTGCAACTGTAAATTTACAAGTGCAACTGTAAATTTACAAGTGCAACTGTATATTACCAGTTGCACTTGTAAAGTGACAGTTGGAACTGTAAATTTCGCTACGTTAATCCGTACTTAAAAAAGTAGCTTTGTGATGGCAGTTCTAAGCCGTCGTATAGACATAACTATTCGGCGTTTTATAAAATAACTGAAATTATTAGTCATATTGACAAACTAACTAACAGCTAACCATTTTATAATTGTGCCCAGTCATTTAGAAACCTGGTGAGCCTAATCGACTGATTTTATTATTGGACGGTGGCATTCCTACGTGAATTATAAGTGCTGTCCATCACACTAACAAATAAACAAAATAGGGCGACATAAAACAACTTTATTAACAAACGTCGTAAAAATAGCTTTACTGAATTAAAAAAACGCCTCAGACGACTTAAACTAATGTTCACAAGACGGTCAAGATGGTCCACGATCTTCCAAACCTGCAACAAAAGTTTATAAAATTATTTCAAAATTATGGACGTCCAATGTAAACAATGTTCGAGGTGCCCTGTTATTTTGGTTGCTAGCTGCGAAAGGGGTTGCAAGTTGCTAGGTACAAAAAGTATTGCCTGGCCATTCTTACGCAGCAATAAGGACCTTAAAACCATTAATAAAACATACCTATACCTATGTGTAGTAATGTGAAACTTACGTCAATTTTAATATGTTTCACAACCATCATTTTATAAACTGGTCTTGATCAGAAAGGACAGGAATTATGCGAAAAGAAATTTAATAATAACAATATTTCCCCGCAGTCTCAATTTTGGCCTAATAGACCAAAATTGATAATAGGCAGGGTCAGAGCACTCCACTAAGTAAATTTTAGGTGTTGGGCCCCAACTTTTTTTATATTTTTTAGCTAGCGTATTTAGTATTTATTGGAAAGCTTATTTAAAAAATTATACAACATTGTATTAGTGTCCTAAAAAATGTGTGTTGTTTGTAGGTGTCTCAAGCTTTTTCTACTTGGCTCGACAGACAGCTATATAGGTACATTTTACCCTGAAAGCATAGTTATTACAGCATTCTGTTAGTTGCAGACACCTTTTATGTTGTTTTCGGTTTTACGGCAGTCGTTATATAGTTCTTCAGTAGCGTGCAAGAGCTTAGCTTTAAAAGTTAATAGTCTGCGAAAAGCATTCGACGTTGGTAGCTCGGCGAATCGCAGTTATTTATTCTTCTATTCTTGAAAGCGGTGCGATATTTACGCCACGTCAACAGTATGACTTATATTTATTAGCTCCCCCACACCTAATACATTGAGCATAAACTGTCGCCATCTAACTTTCGACGACAGAACTAAGGTAGACAGTTAACTTCAGCTATTGTCTACTAGATGGCGCAACGATCTGTGCAGCCAGATCCAACTGGATTCTACAAAAAAATCTATAGCCAATTAAGTATATGTATACCAGGTTTTATTTAGGTAATATTCTACATGATACACCGAATGTGGTTGTTAGGTCAGCGTTTCATACAGTTCCTTCTCAAGCTTCTTCCTGTACCAGAGATTGGCCGACAATTGCAGAATCCTCAGCGTGAGGGTGACCCTCAGGACCAAACCGACAGACGTGATCAACAGGGCCAGCCAAGGCAACGCCGTCGCGTGCCTGATATGCTTCAACACCGACATCATCCTGATGATGCTCTTGTAATGGTTGTAATACAATCCGTAGAGGGTCACAGTCACCCAGGGGAAGATCAGGGCAACGTTTCTCTTAGCCAGTCCCCTGTGGAGCATCCAAGCGGAGAAGGCGACCAAAACGACGTCCTGCATGTTGAAGGCGATCGCTACGCCGGTCAGGTTCGTGCTGAAGTCGATCTTGGACGCGGAGAATATCGAGGAGAACAGCCACAGGGAGCACAGCAGGAGGGACGGTGATTTGGGCTCTTGGAATTTGGTCTTGATGACGCCTTCTCCATACTGCGCGGCCGACGGTTTTAGGACTATGGTGCTTGAGCTCATTGCGAATTTAAAACTGTGGGGATTGGGGTTTGAATACTTTCTACATGATTTGAGGTAAGGCGGATGTCATTTGGACAGAAACAGTGACGGGAGAGTGAGTAGTGACATTCCGAGGTAAAATCATATCTCGAGGTACAGGGATGTAGAAAAAAAGACAGAAAGATAACAACTTATTGGTATTGGAATTTGTTTAAACAGGTGATAGTATGAGAGCCGGCCGCATGATTTCATCTCTCATAAGATTATAGAATAAGATGTCATGTAAAATGTATACAGTAAGAAGTTGTGATTAATTTTTAGGCAAATCTACTCTTATATGATTATAGAACAAAATAGGAAAGAAGGCACGTGGAGCAACAATAAAAAAGGGTCCCTTGGTAGTTTAGAAATCCGAGGGGCGTATTTTCGGGGCCCCGAAAATCCTCCGCTGTTAAATACGGCGCGAAAGACGGGGGCAAGTCTGGACCTCGGGGACGCGAGTTGTGTGCGAAGTCCCGCTATACAGCCAGTGCCATATACCGTTTGATGCTCAGGAAAAAAATTTTCAAACGCGTTTTTCGGGAGATCCTATTAAGGATTTTAGGCGAAAAAAAAGACCAACGCAGGTGGGACGCACCTTTTTTACGTTATTGACCGGCATTTCCCGTCACCTAAAAGCCAAAGCCCGAAAACTGTCAGAAATTGCCCCTTTTCGCCGAGCTACAGCCAAGGTATTTCGGCTCGTGGCTCTGGGGTCGGAATTTGTAAAGCTTCCCTCAAGTCTTCAGGTGAGGTGCAGATGTTTCCGGTGCCCCCGAAAAATAAAAAAGTGAGAAAAAAACACGCGATTTCTAAGAGCGGTTCCTCAGGATTTCCCGTCAATTTCGCTAATTCTACAGCCGTCCCGTTTCTCGAAACTTGAAAATCGGGAGTCGGGAAATTTGGTTAAATATCGAATTTTCGAGGTTTACTTCGGTACTGGAGGAAAGTGCAAGACCCAATTAAGAAATCTACCACCTCCTTCGATTTTTAGAACGGCACTTTTCGAATTTATCAAAAGACTTTTGCGAAAAAGTAGTAAATATGTTCGTGGGACGGGTTGTACCTAAAAATTAAAAATTAACCACAACTTCTTTAAATAACAACGATCGGGCCCATATTTTGTGGGGCAACCTACTCGCTTCAAGTAAAGAAATTTACTCTCTACATTTTACATAACATCTTATTCTACAATCTTATGGGAGGTCGGCTCTTGGACTATAATATTCGCAACTAAATACATTTTCAGGTTTTGAAAAAATGAAACATCCTTTGACCTGATAGTATTAGCACTTGACTATACAGGGTGTATCTTTGATAGGTACAGAAATTTTAACCACGTAATCGGGGACGTTCATAAAACCGAAAAATGAAAAAAAAAATTTTTTTAATCGATGTTTAGAAAATCAATCTTTATCCGTGCTCAATGCACGCCGCTGGATCGTCACTAGAAGCGCTTAGAGGGGAGGTCTAACCTCTCCCTAGGAGATGGAGGGGAATAACGTTAGATTAGGAAGGGGAATACCGCGACGTTGCCGCATGTCAGAGTGGAATAAATCTGCTTGCAGAATTAGGTACCTAGGTACCTTTGAAAATTACTGCTGGTAGGTATCCACGTTTTTTTTATGATGTCGGTTGCTGTGACGAACTGTTTATTGCTTTCTTCACAGGCGCACACAATAATTTAACAAACACGTCAGTTTGTATCACTTTACTGTTATTTTAAGTCCCTAGGCAGCAGAAATGTATCCGAGCGCCGCTCGGAGAAGTCATTGCTAGAAAACTCATTGCTGATTTCACACTCATAATTTTTTGACAAGTCTTTTGTGGAGTAGGTATCTACCTACCTACCTATTTTACAACTGATTTTCAGGCCGCAATTTTTTTATACTAATAATTAGCCATCTCTTGGGACAACTTGGGATAATAAATTTCTGATCGGCAATCAACTGAATAAAGTATTTGTTTTAAAATACAAATTATCTGTAAAAATTGCAAATTTCCACAACCACCCATAGGGTAGAGCGTAGAGCAGCGGCGCGTTACTTTTTTTTAGCGAGTGTTCGCCTGTAGCCCTATCATCTCGAAAAAAGTGGGGGAAGACTGTAATTTGACGTGAATTTAACGCGCGGCTTCGATTTGTTCATAGTTTTTAATATTTTTCAACCCTTGCCCGATAGTGCGCCACCTTTAAACCCCCTCAGGGTTGTGGTCCTATGTATTATCTACTTTTAAAAAATTATTCGTTTCCGAAAAAAGTGGGGGAAGACTGTCATTTGATGTGAATTTAACGCGCGGCCCCGATTTGTTCATCGTTTTTAATATTTTTCTACCCTTGCCTGATGGTGCGCCACTTTTAAACCCCCTCAGGGTTGTTGTCCTGTCTATTGTCTACTTTTAATAGTATATTACACACCGAGGTGTCTCGAGATAAAGTAAACTTTCCACCCGGGCGGGAGGGCGGGAAGTAAAAGTAAAAAAATTGACACTTTCAAACTTCTAAAAAGTCAGAAATGTCGATATTACATACATGGTTGTAAATAAAAAATTATTCGGTTCCGAAAATAGTTGGGGAAGACTGTCAAATTGGCGTGCTTATCATTTCCGCATTTTTTAACCCTTTGCCGTTTCGGAACTCTCTCAAGTTAATTCCTTACCATTCCTCTTACTTTTCGTAAAAACTTGGTGGCGAAATGTCGCGTAATGTCCCCAAAAACCGAAAAACAGCGACTCCTCCTGGTGAATTTAAGCTTCTGCGTGCCCTTTACTACTGCCCGACATTCCTTCGCCGAGATTCGCCAGGCGCGGGCATATGACGTTGGCGTCGGGCGCTGGCGTCCGACGCCAACTTCACACAAAAACGACGCCGCGCCGAATCGCGCAATAATTACAATTACGAATGAATTCACTGGCACTGATTCACTCGATTTTGCTCCATTTCCACGCCGCCCGGCCCGGCCGACCTACTAAATTACAGCTGGGCGAGGAGCGCAAGCGCGGGGCGCCACTTGACATCGACACTACAGGTGATCCCCACTACTCATAACTAGTGCGCGATATTAGCCAATCGCGGCTCGCGGCTCGCGGCCCCTACTTCTCTCGGGGCGGCGCTACTATGTTGCCAAGTGTGCTGAAAATTAACCTGATTTAGTAATTTAATTCCGTATAAATTTAATTGTGTAGTGGATTTTTACATGGATTTACCCGTTTTTGTGCGTAATAATTATACGAGATAGTAGATTAACTTATAACGAATGAAACCCCGTATAAATCCGCGAAAATCAAAAATCGGATTTAAGGGACTTTAAGTCAGTTTGGGGACATGTCGGCATAAACTGCAACACCGAATAGTGGTATTGAATGGTATGGGGGAAAGCTTGTGCACACGCAGGCCGTCTCCGTCACCGTACCGCCGCGCCGTAGCCGACGCGCTAGTCGAAGATCGTCCGTCCGATTTTGGGATTTAACAGCTGATTGATATCGATCCGCGTCCGCCTGTAATTTTTGGGAGCGCCAGCTTCAACAAGCAATTTATTATTATACAGAATGCCTTACGTGTGGCTATTCTGTGGTATAACAATTCTGTTTCCAAAACGTGGACGCGTATGCAAACGTCGCGTCTTGCTAACCGATATTGTTCCGTTACTTTGCTTTGTTTTACGAACTGTCGTCGGAACTGAACCTGCTTCTGTACATTTTTCCAGATCCGTTCGCCATTTTTTTGGACCAGCAGTGATGTCCAAACCTGTTGCAATTGCCGCTACGAATTTGCAGTGAAATAACAAGTGATTTTTTCATATTTCCGTTAAGAAATGCATTGTTAAACGTTCGCGGCCTTCGTATGAAAACAGTGCTAGATAGGTTCCTACTAGGCACCCCAATTACGCGCGAGGATAAAAGAAGCAGCTTCAAGGGTTCGCGAAAATTCGGGTTTTATTAGACGCATACGGTATGGATCTAATTGTACAATCCACCTAGTCGAGTCCCCGTTGGAATAAATCAGCTGAGGGAAACCGAGACGTCCCTAATATTTGGCATCGCGCCGCTTTAAGTGTGCAGTGAAAAAAAAAACAAGTGTTTTGTTCGTATTTCCGTAAAAAGAGACTATGAAGTGTTATACCTTCGCGACCATCGTATAAAAACAGTGCCACTAGTTAGGTAGGTACTTAGTGCTTTATGTGATTTTGTGAAGATTTTTGGATAGTATCTAAACACAAGAAAATAGTAAAAATAATCGATGCATCTCAAAGGTAGGCTTTTTCATGCTATTCGTCGAGCTATTCGCTAAAAGAACCTTTAAGGAGTTGTCCAAAAATTATTTATTTATTTATTTAATCTCCACATACACCAAATGATACATGGTTGCGTCAATATTCTTCAAATACTGCGAAAAAGCCTCGGAAAAAGCGATTCGACTGGCAACCAGTTACCTAGTGCTTCTTGTGATTTTCGAGAGGATTTTTGGATAACATAAGAAAGGAGTACGACACCCGCAAGGAAAATCATCCAGGCATCCGAAAGGTAGTTTTTTTGCATGCTATTCGCTAAAAGAACCATTAAAGATTTGTTCAAAAACTAGTTGAAAGACTATTCCTGAAATACTGTGAAAGAGCTATACGTCTGGCAACGCTGCACGGCGGAATTGGGGGGGATCCGCCGGAACCGGCCTCAGTTCCAGCTGGTCCCGGCAAGGTCAAGGACCAATGGCCGTAGCGTCGGAAAAAGGGGTTTTAATAGCGTTTTAAAAAAAATTATTTCTGACGTTAATATGCACTTTAGAAAAATTTTAATTGCATAGGCATAACAAGTGCATTTTTCCCGACCTGCCCTTAAAATTTCTGTACTTATCAAAGTTACACCCTGTATAGTAGGTATAATAGCTTGTAAACTCTTCATTATCCAGGCAATAAATACTTTTTTAACTCCACTTCGGCGATTTAAACTTTTAAAGCAAGTTTTCATGAAGACTAATAATTCCGGTACATGGGGCATGCAGCTCGGTTTTATCGTTTTATGGGCCAACTTTGGGATATATAGCTTCCACCCATATCCCAAGACTTAACTGCGTTTTTATATAAGTTTATGGACCGCTGGTTTGCTAATGCTAATGGTCGTTTCGGAATTCTTTACGAGGGGATACATTTTATGCGAAACCGATCGGGATATGTGACCTAAACTAAGTCAATTTGTAGTGATTCGTCGCCCCAGTCGGGTCAGAGATAAAATAGGCCAGGGAAATTACGGTAAAAAATAACGAAACCGCATTTTTATAATGCCATCACAAAATATTGGTAAGAAATGAACGCCAGAATTGTTTTTTATACAAAATAAATATACGCTTGTGGGCGTTTTTTAGAAAAATACATTTTCTTGTTGTAATAAAGACGGCTTAAATATTTACTGCGAATTTTAAGCTGCATTTATTAGTATAAGTAAGGTATATAAAGTTGAGATTGATAAATTAAACAGATTGCGTTTGCGAAAGTATCCGGATGATGTAAAAATGACATTTTGCGTAATATTTTGTTGGGCAACAATATTAACTGCGTTTTTATTATTTATAATTACCTTAAAAATCAAGTATTAACAGTTTGTCCTGAAATTAAACATATTGTTTCGCCGGAAATCGCATTTTAAAGAAATTTGAAGCTGTCTTTGAGAGCAAAATTATTAACTGGCTGATTTTTGTTAAACTTTGTAAGTGGATAGTGGATACTAAGTCTTGTTAAATCATTTGAAATTAAACAAAAATTGGTAACGGAAGTATTGTGAAATGACAAATGACAGTTGACCTATATGCGCCGAAAATAAATGTTTAATTTCGCTATATATGATTCAATATAGTTATATTGTAAAACGCCAAACAAAAAAAAACAGTTAATATATTTGCCTAGTCTATACCAATGAGAAGTGACAGCTGACGTACATGCGGCTCAGATAAATGTTTAATTTTGTATAAGTTACATTCTATTTGTAAAAGGGAATGATCATCTGCAATAAAAATGTAGTTAATATTTTTGCTTTTGCCGAAATAGAAAATTATCCGATTTTTATCCCTTTTTGTCGATCTAAGTTACTTCCATATTCTTAAAATGTTTAATATCTTAATATATGTTAGCAAGGGAAGTTTTTTTACCTAAAGAGTGTAAAAAAATCCAGTTAACATTTTTGCTCGAAATTTCTAACGAAAAATAGGTGTTTTTTGAGGTAACTCAAGGTTCAGTTTTTTTCAAAATGTTTAATTTTTGGTTTCTACCAACGTATTTACTTATAACTTTGATATGGCAAAACAAAATTGCAGTTAACATTTTTTTTCTAGGTCAAATTCTATTTTCCCTGGCCTAAAACTAAAAAACCTTACTTGGAGATTTCGATTTCAGGTCGACCTTATTACTACAGATAAGAAGCGCTGGTCCGCCCACACTCTAATTACAGTTAATACGAACTCAAACAGCCTCGTTCCCCTATTTCCTTCCCAAACTCGAGCCGTAACTGCGCCGAGCTGCAGCCAGATAGTTAAAATGGGTGCTTAAAAACTAATTAACACACTCGCCTGTAATTTCCTGAGCGCGCCCGCTAATTCTCAACCCTCCGAGACACAGGGTGGAAATGGGGATGCAGTTTGTGGGCGGTTACGGGTTGTCCCAGAGTAGGTACAGTCATGTTCATATGTTATGTCATCAGACAATACGTCTGGCGTCATAACATATGTAGCAGACTGTACCTATACAGGAACCTATACTTCCGGAGTGTATATATCTTATAGTAAATGCCACAACCTACAATCCTATTTTCTTCCAGGTTTATTTTGAAAATTAACTATTAGATCTAGGTTTAGTGTAGATGCGAAAATTTTATAAAATTTTCTTGAGATTTCAGTTGTGTATTCAGAAAAACAAATGAATGTCTTGTTTTGGAGATATACACCAAACTACCAAACTAATGTTTTTTAAACGGAACACCCTGTATATTTTCCGATTTTCGAAATCTACGCATTTTTCTGGTTTCAACGATATACAATGTGTCCCGGATAAGATCTTGCAAACGGTGAGAGATAGAACAACGGTTAAATAGGGAAGAAGTTGGGCAATTTTAAGGCCAATAAAATAGTACAAACAGATTTCTAATATCTTTTTTCGTTTTTGAGTTATTTTGAAAAAAGTGAAGATGGTTTCTCAAAAACGGAATGTTGTAGAACAAATCTAAAAACGCAAGCCCGTTAAAAATTGCCATAAGAAAGTGTTTTTCTTTGTTTTCTATCTGTGGTAACAACTTTAGAAAAAAAAATCGAAAACGCAAAATTTTACTTTTTTTAAAATAACTCAAAAACGAAAAAGATATTTGAAATCTGTTTGTACCATTTTATTGACCTTAAAAATCTTATCCGGGAAACATTGTATATATAATATGTTATATGTTTGCTCTAGTAGTTTGAACAAAATCGTCCTTTGTATTATTGAATGTCGGACAAAATCAAAATTTCCATGGAAAATTCAAAACAACTATTACAAGAATCAGAGCTTGACTTTGACAGTTTGCATCAGGTGTTAATTGTTGTGTTATCACATCGTGCTATGAAGGTATATTATTGTTATCATATTGTTATAATAACGATGTACTATAGGGACATTTTCGATGTAACGTCCCAAAACTTTCAAGAGTTAATTTTGTTTTGGCTATGTTCATTAATTAATAAATAATCGCAAATATATTAATCTGCATAAATAATTTAATAACACAAACATTAAATTCATTAATGTGAACGTAAACATACACTGTATATGACGAAAATTTATTACACTGGTATAGTTTTAATGAAATTAGCTCTTTCCACATAAATATCGCGTTTAATTTGAAAATACAACAGACATTCGTTTTGTAAAACATATAATAATATTTTGTTTTAGAGGGCATTGGGCTATACAGAATTTTTTTGCAACAACCTGCAAAGGATAACACTGACAGTTGGTAACATATCTACATTAACATTATTTTTGTACCTAATTTTTATTCGCACTGTAAAATTCAAAGGTTTTTATGCGGTCGACGTCGACCTAGTCAAGGAGGCAGCCAATAAGAAAGCGAGCGTAGCGATTTGATTGGTCGGCGTTTCGGAGATCCACGGAGCAGGTGTCGACGTGGGCCAGTTAGGCCAGTATAACCAGTGCCGTATACGGAAATAAGGATTGCGCTTTATTTTACGGATTTTGGTTTTGTGTATAGATTTTTGTGTGGCGTTGTTTTGTGCGTAACAAAATTATTGGTTTTAATTATTTCAAAGTTTATTTTATTCTCTGTTAGAGCATTTACCTCAGACTAAAGATAATATATAGACTCTCCTTTCTTATGGCATTGTAATCAACCAGCATATACAATACGAAAACAACTCATGAACTCATTGTAACAGATTTTACTTACCTGTGAAAGGTTATGCGATTCTGTAAATTACTCATACCACACACAAAGCAGTTTATGTATTCCCTTTTTAATGTCCCTTGTATAGCTCAACTTAATAAACAATCTATCGATCACAGAAAACGACACAAACGGAAGAATTCGCACGAAACTGCATCTGAAACGCCACGACAACAAACGCACATGGCTAAACAAACACCGGCTACAACGCGGCGGCGGCGATAGCAGCATTGCCAAATTGTGCGACTCAGCGCAATTTACAACTTTTCGTTATGTTTTTTCACAAAATATATAAAACAAAGTATAATCTTATCCACTTATTTTTATTTAAATATCCCATTATTATGTAACGTAATCAAAATTGCACCGTAGGGAAGCTAATCGTTCTATTCTTCTCCATTATATTCTAATATGTTTTTAAATGTTCCAATGAATTCTATATAGAGTAAGTGGCAATACAACAAAGTTTTGTATTGGTAAACATAGAAATGTTGGCCACAAAGTTTTGTATTTGAAGTTTCGTCTATATTATCTTTAGTCTGAGTCATTTACATTAAATTTGTATAATATTATTAAGGGTCGCGCGACGCCTATGACTCTGTCTTGTTTTACAAAGCAAACGCCGCCCAAGCGTTTGTATGCTGTTCCAAACGAATTCATTTATACTAAACCTTTTTTATTGTTAGTAAATAACATCTACTAAAAACCAAAATGTTAGCGCAACAAAAAAAACAAATAATAAATCTTACGCTCACGTGATTTAGCTCCTCTCTCATTTCTGATAATGACCTCGTGGTCGTCTTCTTCCCATAGTTCTCCATTTGCTACACTTACTGCCACTACGGCGATGGCGATCACACAGAGTGCTAACCACTTCATCTGAAAAAAAAAACAAACAAAGTAGTAGCTAAAAATCAAGGACACGGTCAAAGATTTATTCAACTATTATTTGCGAGTTAACAGCTACAGATGAAATATACAGGGTATCCTAGATTTAGATCAACAGGTCACAAGACACTTGATCACGCATGTTGCCACTATTACGTTAAATTTAATATTTTAAAATTATTTGATTTAAAAATTTTCTTCCTACATTTTTATGCCCCCTGCCCCAAAATTTTAAATTATTTTCATACCCATTTTCACCCCCCGAAAACCGCCCAAAACTTCCCCCATGAATAATTCACAAAGCCATTTTTATAATAAATCCCGCACCACGCCCCTATGTCTTTGTTTGGGCCAAATATGAAATATTCCACGACCTCGAGGGTGGGTGGTGGTATTTAACGCACCGCTATCGGGCCATGATGGAATAATAGAGGGTGGAAACGGGGTAAGTGATTTGCAGGGGATGGAAATTTCATTATAGACGTCGTCAAAATATAAACAATGGAACTGGGGGAGACGAATGAAAGGGGGCTGTGAAAAATTTGGAATTGGATCTACAGCAGAGAAAATCATTATTTGTGGCAATGCTGTGAGTGGAATTGCCGCCAAGGTACCTATTTAGTATTTGGACTGAAATTCTTCAGATTTATTTCTGTGACAATACTGAAGAATTGAAAACTAGGATTCAAAATGAATATCACTATTTAAAAAAAAACGACTTTAGTATGTAAAGTTTATCGAGATTTTATTAACCATTTTGGATATTACTGCCAGGCACAGGACTTTTTGTACACCCTGGATAAAAGCATAGCTTAACCAAACAAACATTTAGTGGCGGGATTCATCATCAGTTTCATCAACAATATACGTTGTTAAATAACAGGAATACGTCCAGTATTTAGTAAAAGGCAAACACATTATTTATTATTGTAACTGGGAAACAACATGAATTCACACATGCATTTTGAAATATAAAATAGAACTAACTTATTTATTTTATAAAAACGCGGGATATCAGATATTATGCACACTCCGTCGGTCGCAGCGCGTAACCGTAAATTAGGCAAAAAAACTTATTAAACATATTTTGCACAATTAGAGTGTGTGAGAAAGAACATTTTCAAAACTGAAAATTTTAAAAATTTATATTAGAAACAATATTAGCGAAAACCGACTGAATGAGTTATTCTGTGGTATGGGTTAACACTCCTTTATGTGTAGGTACCCTGAAATACCCATATCTCCAGAAGAGATATTTTAAGAGCTCAAGACCAAAAAAGAAGAGTTGATTTTGTGATATAGATTTTACTGGTTCGAAGAAGAATTATTTTTACGTTATACAGGGTAATAACTTAAAACATTAAAAAGAAAAATCTAAGATATGACGAAAAGTTAATATGAACATAGGTCCGCAATGTTTGGTTTTCGAGATGCAGGGTGTTGAATTTTAAATTTTATTTTCGATTTTTTTAAGTAACTTTTTGAGAGGACAAAATTTTCTTGCAAAAAAAAACAACAACAAGTTAATTAAACGGTCAAAAAATACATGAGCTTGTTTATTTTGAATTTAATTACATACGAGTGTCGATATGCACCTGCATCGATGCAGAAATTTGAAAATTTCTGGAAAACGGTCTTTGGCGTTATTCACGAAGTATACCTTTTTTGCTTAGAAAACGTGTCGGGAAGAGTATACATTCACAAAATGTGGTAAATGTTTACTGTCAAAAAAGTTAGGGCAAATTAAATAATGATAGCGTTCGCAGCGCCCTCTACGGACTGCACCAAAAATAATACCAAATTATAACGTCTCTTCCCAAAAAAAACCCGGCTACCAAATTTTGCAAGAAAATGTTGTCGTCTCAAAAAGTTACATAAAAAATCGAAAATAAAATTTCAATTTTAACACCCTGCATCTCGGAAACCAAACATCTGCGGAGCCATGTTAATCCTGGATATGCTGATCTTTAATCCTCTCCATTCCTACGAAAACATATTTGGAATACGTTATATCTTTTCACAAATATTTGCGCAAATCCAATTTTTTCTCTCTTTCTCGGTATTCAGCTCCAAGGCGTTGGAGTTCCTAAATGGGCTTAAATTCCTCAAAGCCGAACATCCTCCTTTTGTATTTGGATATACAGAATGGCGTCGACTGAGGTACAGAGCGCAGGGGATAGATAGACTTAATAAAATTACACGCACAAACCGCTACGACATTTCAAAGGCACAGAGGATTCAATAACGTCTGTCTGTTAGTAGGTATATTCCTGTGTGAATTAGGGAGGTGGGTTGTGGGTTAGAAGGTATAGTTTGGGAAAGGTGGTTAGGCAAAGAAAACCTTGATTGAATAGTATATTTCATTACGAGTCTGGAAATAAAGATTTTTCCGTGCGCGCGTGACAAATTCATTCAAGTCATGCAAGCACGGAAAAATCTATTTCTGGACGTGTAATGAACGATATTTTTTATTATACTTCTTTGAAAACGGAAACTTAAAACATTTTATCGGCATATTATAATAAATTTAATTGACAAAAAATAAACAATGCAGACAATATAGTGTTTGAGTATGTATGATGCGTTTCCATGGTTTCTCTCAAATTATTTCAAAGGTGCTTTGTTGTAAATTAGTTATTGTCAGATAAGGTGAATAAAACGTCAAAAATATTACAGAAATGTATCTAAATATTGAAACACTTACGAATTAAAATACAAAATAGGTATATGTCAAACATCAGAGAGCATATAGAGTTTCTTAAATTTAGTTTACTTTGCTGTATATTTCTATTTTAAAGCCATATATTCGGTATTTTTATTCAGCGCACGGAAAGTTTTTCCATGCGCTGTTTCCGTGCGCTAGCCCGAAAAACCCCATCTTTCATTATCGCTAAAACAGATGAAAATAAGGTGTTCTCAAAGAAGTGTAATAAAAACAACTTTGTTTACTGTCTGAGCTGAACTTTTCAGATTTTGTATAAAGCTATTTGCCATAATATTCAATTTCCAATTTCAATCCAAAAAGAATCATTTTACCTCTAAAATAAACAGTAGCATTCGAAGACAATTACTCGCCGTTTTCCTTCTTACCTCATCTCCGTTTATTCTTTAAATGAGTTTTCCTGACGTGGATTTCCTTTGACAACGCAGGCAAGAAACTGAAGTGGAAATGCACAAATAATTCCCCAAACTAGATTCAGACCGTTTCTTGTCCCTATTTGGAATTCCCTCTGTATTTCCGGGTTTGCCGGATGGCAAATTGCACAGGGACGTTGGGAAAAGTAGACGGAAATGATGGACTTTTTGTGGAAGCAGTAGAAGAGATATATTTGATATTATATTTGATGATTTAGGGGTTTACAGAAGATGATACCTACTAAATTTCTTGGATATTAAATCAATGATTTATGGCTATACACTACAAGGTCCTAAAAACTAAATAACTTTGACTAAATATTTGTGAGAGGTATCTAGAGTTCTGAGTTGATCAGTATAAGACACTGAGTTAACTTTTGTTCACAAATAGAAAAGTGTTTCAGTATTAAATTGGTAAACAGTTGAAAACAAATTTAACGTATTAACGTAAACTTACCAGTGCCTGACACCTTAAGAATTGGTTTATCAAATACAAATACTAAAAACAATATTTTAAAATTTATATTTTTTAGTGATTTTTGACTATTTTTGACATGACTTCTCGCGCGCACGGAAAAATCTTTATTTCCAGACTCGTAATGAAATATACTATTCTACTCCATTAAAGCAGATATCAAACTCGCCTGTTGTTCTTCCTTATTAAATATCCCACGGTCCCAACCACAAAAGACACACTAACGAGAAATTGTCCTTCACACAAAGAATGAACAACCCGAGACTTTTCTTCCTCCCTTTCCGATTCCTTCCACGCTCCTGTCTGCGACTATAAAAGAACAATTCCAGACGACGCGAACGATTTTATTTAACCGGGGGATAAATGTTTTATGCATGCCTGTTTCATTATGTAATAAGTCTCAATATAGCCGGCTTGAAATGCCTTCGTAACCAGGAGAGGCGGCTGAGAAACAATTCGGTATATGGGAGGAAAAAGAGAAGGAAATATGAGGATGATTTTGGAGGAGCATATGAGTATCAATGATATTTTTGTAGTTGCAAGCAAAAAAAAAACAAACACAAAACTATAATTGAATGAAATTATAGAATACAATGGGGAACTTGCACAAAAATTAAATTTGAAAAATATTACTTTCAAACGTAATTTATTGCCATTAAATAAACCACAGTTCACAAAAAACTCATTTTTTTTATTTTTATGTGATAAATATAAGCAATTAAAAACTGCATAATTCAAATCATTCTTGTAACGCGCCCTCCTTGGTTGTGACGTCAAGTAGCTCGTTGGTGGTGGCGCCTCTGGTGGACCATGTATAGACTAATATGGGCGGCACATGTATAAAAACTACAGTACCACGCAAGCTTTGTTTAGAAAGATCAACGAGAACATCCCATCCTTATCTATCCGTCTTATTATAGTCTATCTCAGTCTTGATATTGTTGATAATGTTTGATAAGAGTGTGCTGTATTAAATAGTTATTTACATTGCGAGATGCGTAAGCGCACTTTTTTAGCCGAGGAGGTTGTTTAACGTCCGTGTTGCTTGGGGTCTTAAAACTCTCTCCGAGGCCAAAAAGAGCTTACGCATCGAGCAATGTATTACAATTTTCCTGCTACTGACAATTTCATATTAGATAGGTAAGTACACTAAGTATGGAGTAGATTGTGAGTAATAATCTTCATAATAACCATTGTCCAATTATTACTAAAAATGATAATCAGTGATAAATATAAGAGGTGGAATGCAGCGATAATTAAAAAAACTTCTTGTGCGATTGAACCCGGGACCTACGAATTACTAGTCCTGTAGCCTCACCATTCAGTAAGTGCTTGTTAAATTTAAACTTTTAGGCAGTTCTTATTTTTGACCTACATCAGAGCCCTCAGGAAATGGGTCGCCGAACTGTTTATTTTAACGTTCAATTGCCATTCTTCCTTCCCTAATTCTGTGTAGCTGTCACTCCTGTCACTGCCTTCCGATCGATCGAGCGGTGTGACGTCACAACCATTCCCGCGCTTTTCGTGTCGTTTCAAATGAATAGCTTGCGGTCACAACTTTAATTGCAAATTAAATATTGCGATTTGAGGGCTGATATTTGGTATGTGCTCTTTCTATAGATAGGCAAATATATTAAAGACATAAAAAAAATTGTTCAAGTTCCCCATTACCACAGAACATCTAACCAGAGATATGGAGGTGTCTGCATCTAAACAGTTGCTATTTGGCACATCTCACTACAAAACATCATACACTGACCGAGGTTATACTCATAAAACATTAAAATTAGGTTCAAACCCACAGAAATAAAGCACAAATCTATAGAACGAAAACAAACATAACCTCGAATCTTTCAATATAAAAACTGTGTGCTAGATTTGTACATTATTGTACTAGATCTATGCTAACTTGTGTTGGTTTCTTCATTTCTTTTACCTTAGTTCAATAAAATGCAGATCATATATAATAACATAGAGAAAATACCTCTCGCAATATAATGTCCTGAGAATTTTTATAACCAACCAATTTATTAAGTGTGAGATGCCCCATAGTTACAAAGACGGGCATATTTCAGGGAAATCTCTTCGCAGAGGGCTTTAATCTTGGAGAAAATAGTGTTCCAGGAAATTACACTAATGGACAGTATTTTAGTTGCCCTATTATTTAGCGAGATGCACCCTGGGAATTTAGATTTATTTAATACTTTGTTTTCATTTTTGAGGCATTAATGGAAAAATCTTATTTATTTGCGTGCCTCTAAATCCACATAGAGAATATTGTATTAGTAAATTAGTCAACCTGTTTTTATGCATATAAATCGGTTTATTGAACAGGGTTATTCATATAACATTCTACCACCTTAACTTTTTTGTTTTTAATTTTGGAAAAAAATGTAAATATGATTATTGTATAAAAATTTCTCGCGAAATGTGTACTCAGAAAAATAAATGGATGTCGGCTTTTGGAGCTATAGATAGAACACCCTGTTTACTGGAAGTTTAAAAAATTAAGAAAAGAGAAATAAACCACGACATGTTTCTTGTTCTTCTGAATACACAACTGAAATCGCAAGAAAGTTTTATACAATTTTTATATTTATTTTTTTTTCCAAAATTAAAAACAAAAAAGTTAAGGTGGGTATAATGTTATATGAATAACTCCCGTACATAATATTTTAAAAGTCGTAAACAAAGTTTAAACGTGGCATACGTAAGCAGGCGGTATGTATAAGTAATAGTAATTTTTGATTCGATATCATAACTTTAATTATTATTAGAGTTTGTACTATTTACATTGCACAGTTCATACAGTTTGTTAATAGCATTTCTAGCAAACGTCTCTCTATTTCTCTCGCGATCATAGAATTTTACCGCCGTTATTGTAATAAAGTATCGGGCCAACTTTAAATCACTTTTATATCGTTTTTCCCCTGGCCGGCATTACCGTAAGACCCCCATGAATTATTCAGGCTGCGTTTTTAAAATTTTCTGCCCCGCCGACGCTTCCTCGCTCCACACCCTGTCGGCTTTGTTTCCACAGAACGTGAAATATTGAGAGTTGAGGAGGAGGAGAATACTGAAAGGCCGGGAAACGAAATTCGATAGCCGAGGATGGAGTTTTCTTCAAACATTTTGGAATCTACAACCGATTGATTTGCGAAGAGACAGCGCATCCTCAACATGTTGATTTTCTGCGACAGAAGGTAATGGTAATATTTGCTACCACAAAACACAAAACATCATATACACTGACCGTCTGACGTCTGACCTGGACCGACACTATATTAAAGACCCGAGCATGACGTAATATTTCATTGATGTTTACGGACTGGGGTGGCGCCACTCGACGAAAAAAATGGCGACTTATTATAGGTTATAGGGGGGTAATCTGTGGTTATTGGTATGCCAGTTAGTGACGTTTAAAATAATCCTAATTTTAAATATCCAGTTTTATTACGATTTGCCTTCTTTTTACGGTAACGAATTGTCTTTGCGTCTAGTATTTAGCAGTTTTATCCTATTAACATAGCTTTTATAGGTAGATTTGTTTGTGATGACATGAAATTTCCATGCACATGAAGAAAATGGTATGCACACTGCACAGACCATTAGGTGAATTGCAGAAGAATAAACACTATTTTGGAATTATGGGTTGATCTGATCAACCAGCTGAAGAAGCGAACATTCTAGATATTAGTTTGGAAGAGTATTTTGTAACGTATGCAAGAATGCAAATAGAAAATTTTGTTTATAGCTCCAAAACGAACCAATAGTCCTCTATAAAGAAGAAACTAAAAAATCTAATGCGTTTTATGCTTACTTACACTCCAACTAGCCATGGACTTCATTTCAGACCAAAAAGTACCAAATATTCTTGCTTGCTTTTTAGACTCGCTTTTCTTAAAAATTAGAGGGTCATAACAAACAAATATTTTATTTTATTTTGGATATTAAATTAGTTGTAATAGACATATTTGCATATTTTTAATTTTATAAAAGATTGTGAAACAATGAGGATTTAACATTAAACCACCGTGTAAATTTGTTTCGTCGTGTGGCGCCAGTGGCGATCACTTGAAACAGCGCTATGCACAGGTCTTTAATATAGTGTTGGTTGGTCCAGGTCTGACCGAGGCTATACAAATAAAATTAGGTTCAAATCCATAGAAACATAACACAGATCTTTACGTTCTCATTCTGCTACAGAAGCTGAGGCTGCTGCAACGATTTTCTTGACGTTTACCTTGCTACATCTTCATTTTTTTCATGCCAGGCTCGCTCCAATCCAACCACAATGAAATAAAAACATGAAGTTTTCATGCGCTTCCTTTCAGGGCACACAGTTTTGAAGCTTCCGTCTGCATGCAAAACAACTTTATTCCTCCACCGAGGCCTCGGCTGCGGTGGCGCTGCAACTTTGCTTTTCATCTAAAATTTAGACTAATTAGAGGTTGGGGAAAACTAAACGCGGGTACCTGGCGGCTGGCTTTCCAGGAAACTCGTCAATAGAGACGGGAAGCTTCCGGAATGAATTTCAATACTTTGCAACGTAAACACTAGGTTCTGTATTGGATGACCGCTTTATTGATAATTTGTTAAAATGATCAGCAATTTGTTGGTCTATGATCACGTTATTTTGCGGTACCAGTTGTGACTTTCTCCTTGGTGCAACTGTGGTGATCTTGGTGATCATGTTCTTGGCAGTAAACGTTGGAAATGTTTCCACTTTTATCCAGATGCTTGTAGAATTGACTAATAACAACAGCACAACAAACCGCCAAAAGTGTTTTCCGATAGAGCACTCAACGCAAAGTATGGCTACAACGTTCGAGTTGCTGTCTTCGATAATAACATGTTGTCTAGATTTATTAGAACGTTAAACCCCGATTTTTTTTTTAATCGATACTAAAGTGTCTCAAAATCGTCATTAAAACTTTTATTCTGCGACACTTCAACAGGTGATAGAAAACTAAAAATTAACCGCACTTTTTTCTATAAACTATATCTTTTTAAGGCCTTATAAAAAAGTTACATTGTGTTAAACTTGTAAGAAATATGTGGAATTTATTGAATATTTTCTAAACTAGTTGAGATATTTAAGTCATATTTGGTACACGTTATAACGGCATGGGTTAGCATAAAACCTGTTAATAGTAAACACCTTGAACAACCAGTGGCGTAGAAGAGGGTACTTAGTATAATTGTTTTTAGAAAAAAAAAAGAACCACCTTGTATAGCAATAAAATGTATTCAATTTCTTATGTAAATTTTAATTGTAAAGAAAAACGTTCTCTTAGCATTTTTCCATATGTGTCATGGTTTCATAGCAAATTTGATTTTTCGTATTATTTCGGGGTACTTCTGAAAAATTAATAAGTAACACTCAGAATAGAAAAATGTGTTTTTAACTTTAAATATAGTAACTTTTTCCAATAAACTTACCCATTCAAGGTTTTACTTTTCAAGATACAGGGCGTAACATTAATTGTATCTTCCTTAAATGTTTTAGACCCTGTATCTTCAAAAGTATAGCCTTAAATAGGTAAGTTTATTGGAAAAAGTTACTTTATTTTAAGTAGCGAACACATTATTTCTACTCCGCGTCTGACGTTTGTTTACATGTTTACAACGTTTTTTTTTATCTAGAGGATCCTATGGTCAAAGCATAAACTAAATAGATTTCCATGTAGTGCGAGTTTTGGACGCGTATACACCAAAATGCTCCGTGGATAATTTGACAAAGGGCAATGATTAAACGTTGTACCCATCTGCAAATTGGCGATTAAATTTATAAATCAGGTTTCAGCTTCGGGCTGAGTCCCTCCCTGCCCAAATAGATATATATTAAACTGTAAGCCTCTGCCCCGTGTCGAATTTTATGTGGAAAATAATGGCGGTATTGAAATTTTTTGAAGTGATTTATCGCCTCTCAAAATTGATAGGTGAAATTTTATATATCGAGGGTCGTGTTTCCTGACAAATATCATTGTTATTGCTCTTCTGGTGGAAAATGCTTTTCAATAAATTTAATTTTCTGTAATAAAACGTAATTAATTGTAAACAAAAATGTCCTCTTGCTATTTTTTCGCAATACAGGGTGTCCAATTTAGATGGAATAATGGATATAACTTTTTAAATATACCTTGTATAAAAAAATGTTTCACACTAGAGATTTTCAGTTGATCTATCTGCCTATTTTGGTGACCTTGAATTTTTACTATATTTAGGTGTCCCCAAAAGGAAAAAATCACACGGGGTAAGATCGAGAGACCTCGGAGGCCATCGCATGGCCCCTCTTCTGCCAATCCAAGATTGTAGGAAGAGTTGATTTAAATAGCGGCGCACATCGCTGTGTCCCATCTTGCTGGGACCTGGATTGGCATACCTACCAAGGGCAGGAATCACCTCATTTTTCAAAAGATCCAAATGCCTTTCGCCAGTAAAATTATTATTTATAATAAATGGACCAATAATGCGGTTGTCGTAGATATCATTAGTAATCATTACATGCAAAAATGTCAAAATTTTCATTAGGCATAATCTACTTTTTAGGCAATGCTCTCGAATTTAAATTTTGGCGCGCTTGCAGAAATTCTCCTTTTCTCAAAAATATGCACAAAAATGAGCTGATTCCAAATTTGAACAAAAAAATGTATGGTGCCATTTAAAAAACAAAGTTGGTGGCCATAGCAACGAAATGACTGGCTCCCAAAAAAATTCAAGTTCACCAAAATATGCAGATAGATCAACTGAAAAAACATGTTGGTGTATTTAAAAAGTTATATCCATTATTCCATCTAAAATGGGCACCCTGTATTATTTTTTTCTGGTGTTCCTAAGAATTTTAAATAAAAATATAATCCAACCGAAAAAACTAGAGTGAAATTCAAGCCCGCGAAACATAAATCCATGTAGCGTGCATTTTGCGAGGCACAGCTCAGCTTCGCTTCGCTCTCCACACATTTACATACGTGTGTGGTCCATGGGTGCTCTCGACCTGCGACTTTTTGCCGTTTTCGCCCCCGAGAATTAAACATAAATTAGAGAGGAGTGGGGGCGAAGGGGAGAACGACCTTTTTCAACGGCATCTCGCTAACTTTTCAACTTGCACGATGGGTTTTCTACAATTTTCAGCGTCGGTTTTGCTTTCACCGTGTTTGTCTTTTCAGTTTTCGTCGGATGGAACGGAGAACCCTTGGCAGAACTTCAAACCGCTTGAAATCAGCTTGAAACTGACAGGAGCATGCGCGATTTCGTTTTTGGAACGTCAAAATTAAACCGCGCATGGCTGTTTTTAAACGGGTTGAAGTTGTATGGCCTAACCTTCATATTTTGTGGGAACTTGTGGTAGCATCTCTATGATGGTCTAGCCTCAAACACATAATATGTCTGTCGGTCTAGCACTATTGGTTTAGCACTAGAAATTACTGTTGAGGAAAAACACAGACTGGAGTCTACTCCTTAAATTCTGTTTTTATTTTTTCGAGTTGCTTTGGAAGAGAAGAGAAGAGAAGAGAAGAGAAGAGAAGAGAAGAGAAGAGAAGAGAAGAGAAGAGAAGAGAAGAGAAGAGAAGAGAAGAGAAGAGAAGAGAAGAGAAGAGAAGAGAAGAGAAGAGAAGAGAAGAGAAGAGAAGAGAAGAGAAGAGAAGAGAAGAGAAGAGAAGAGAAGAGAAGAGAAGAGAAGAGAAGAGAAGAGAAGAGACGAGAAGAGAAGAGAAGAGAAGAGAAGAGAAGAGAAGAGAAGAGAAGAGAAGAGAAGAGAAGAGAAGAGAAGAGAAGAGAAGAGAAGAGAAGAGAAGAGAAGAGAAGAGAAGAGAAGAGAAGAGAAGAGAAGAGAAGAGAAGAGAAGAGAAGAGAGAGAAGAGAAGAGAAGAGAAGAGAAGAGAAGAGAAGAGAAGAGAAGAGAAGAGAGAAATGAACTCGCTCTTTTCCTGGTATGTGTACGATCACATTTGGCGTGAATTGGAAGCCTGATGCCCTACACACCAAAACTCATCTTGTGAAACAAATGAGAGTCGCTTAATTGGACATTTTCGGGAATAAGCGAAACCCGCGGGTTTGGGGGGAGAGGACTGCGAAATTTTTTGTTCCATCCCGATTTTATGCCAGTAACGAGGGGGAGGATTGCCACACATTTGTATTGTTCCATCTTTGTCCGAGAAAAACGCACGGAATATCAATTTTAACGGATACAATGGACATAACGCGCGGTAGATATGAAAAATAATTATAATTTTCGCTGTTTTCGTTGTTACTTAACACAATCACAATCTTAAAACAAGTTCTTGAATGATCAAAAAAATGTTGCTTCTTGGTTATTTTAGAGTAATCCACTCTACTTCTGATATGTAGGGGGTTACAGGATTTTTTTAAATAAACTAAGTGACAAAAAAGTTCTAAAAATATATAAATATTGAATGAAATGACAATTCAACCAATTCGCCGGTAACGTATCCTAAAATCCAAGTTTCTAGATTAAACCGTTTTTGAGAAAAAATATCAAAACCAAATTTTTTGTCCCCTTTAAAAACCCCTTTAGAAAGAAGCGAAAGATTTCAAAAAATTCAAGTCAACCAAAAAGATGAAAACAATATTTTCAGAAGTGTAATAAACCCCTTGTTAACGGTGTTAAAAATTTCATGCAACAAACAGTTACGTTTCTATAGAAGCTCATTCAGAGTAGGTTTTGACCAAGACAAACAACAGTATTTCCGAAACACCTTACACTTATAGTATCCAACCTTTGGATACTTGCCAGTATTTTCCCCGTTTTACGATTATTTTTACCGTGTTGCCCCCACTTTTCCTCGATTTCCACCCTTCGACTTCCTCGACCGTTTAGATAACTCTAAAGTCCAATAAGTGGGGGAGATAAGTTGAACCCAGTTTCGAAAACTCCACATTGTTGGAGTTGCAACGAAACTCCGACTAGGTGGTCTGGGGACCGCAACCGGCTTCAACTTTGTATCAACTGCACTAATGAAATTCCACTGCGTTCGGTGGGAAAACACCCCGAGGGTTTGCACGTTGTTTTTGCCAGTTCTGCTGTATACCCTGTGAACGGAGAATCATATGGGAGATACACCACATGAAGAATAAAATATATTTCACCTATGAACTTCCGGTAAGTATAAATTAAAAATAACCCGACACCGAGTGGTATGCGCAAGCTGAGGACGGCAGCGGAATCATATACATCACTTTAAAACGGTCGCATCGATCATATGCTTAGTTTGAAAGACGTCTTCATTAAGGCGATGCAGACAGCCCAGCAGCCTGCCGGATTGATATAAAATATTGCTGCAGCGTTGCGGCGGCGTTGTGTAATTTTTAGATTAGGTCTGTGGGAAGCTTGGCGCATCTATTTTCATAAATCATCCAACGCTGATGATGAGACCGTCTCATTTTTTTTGTGGAAAGCTACAACGATCATGATAAGCTATACTGTTGTCCACACAGATGTTGATTCATGGTCCTCCCTCCTTCGTGTTAAATAGCCATCATTTCGTGGAACACCAGCGTCGCTTTGCACTAAAATTCAGTTCGTGACATAAATCCAGAGGTCCATCCGGCAAGTTATAGACGCAGTTCGGGCGAAATATGGCAACTGCATTACACCGCACAATATACGACGTGCTTCTCTCCAACACTGGCGACGGTTGCTTTCGGAACGTTTAATAAAAATTATGGTGGCGATGACGAAGGGGTTTTCCACGGAATTTCGAAATAACACCGCGAAAAATTGCTGGATCCAAGCTTTGCGTCAATCCAAATGCCGAGTTCTATGATAATAATTCTGACGATTGAAGTTCCTGAATCATTTATCATTTTCACTTAAAGAGACTTAAAGTTTTAGTTCATTTCAGTTGAAACATGCTTGCAGAGTTCAGAGTTAAAAGTTTCCGATCTATTTTAAAGACAGTGTTAAAATATTACTCGCAATGAGACAGCGTGCAATCTGTTCCAGAAGCTAGAATATTTGCAAGAAGTCTAATAGAAATAAAATAACAACGTAACTTCTCAAACTTCGCTTCTATACCACGAAAATATTAAACCCTCTTGAAGAAAACTTAAGAAAACTTTTCCATAAAGAACCATCGCAAGTTGAGGGTTATAAGTGAAAAGCGTTGCAAAGAAATGTGAAAGTAAATGTCTCAACATCACTGCATCAGTTGGGAAGAATATGAGGCACCCGGCTGTTGTCCTTTGTGCATATTACCATAGTAGAAACTTAACTATCTAAAAAGTAAATGGGCTATATCTACAGGGTGTTTCATCTTAAGTGCGAACACCCCCGTAAAATTTGTATTCTCCATCCGATTTTAGCCGCGTTTTTTTCTAAAAATAGGCCACAAAAAACTCTACGTTGGTGCAAAATTTCAGGTCTTAATGTCAATTTTCAAGGCCTACTACAATTTTTTTTTCTAGTAAAAAATGACGAAAACCATTTAGCGATTTTTTTATTTAAAATCTGACACCACATCGTTAATCAGAACAACCTAAAACCCCCGTATACCAAATTTGAACAAAAAATATACAGGGAGTTCCATTCTGCAGGCTGTGAAAGTTGAGTAAAATAGGAATTTTAAACTCATCTGGCGAGTCAAGTGTGCCATGGAATTACTTCGAAACAGTTGGATGATGAACAGGACCACTCACAGTGTCGATGTGCAAAGATCCAATAAAAAATATACAAGGTGTTCTTCTCTGTAGCAACTCAAAATGCTGAATTTTTTAAACTTTATACAGGTCAAAAATCGAGTATATCAAAACCACCCCAGACATTACAAACGAACTAAGTCTAAAAATACAGAAGCCTGCCAGTCAGTAAGTCCATATGAGTTAAGGTGGCTGGTGTGCCACAACAGGAAACGCACAGAAAATGTATCATCTTAGACAGTGACTTTATTGATAAAGGTCCAACAATTTGAATTGTTTTTATTTGTTGGTTGGATGATGTAAAGAAATAAATTGCTTTGGTATTTATTAATATTTATTCAATGATTCCAGAGCACTCCTGACCAATATAAAGTTTAATAAAAATTCAGCATTTTGACATCGCCGCGAGAAAAAGACCCTGTACATTTTTGTATTGAATCTTTGCACACCAACACTTTGAGTAGTCCTGTTGATCATTCATCTGTTTTGACGGGATTCCATGGCACACTTGACTCTCCAGATGCCTTTAAAATTCCTATTTTGCTCAATTTTGACACCCTGCAGAATGGAACTCCCTGTATATCTTTTGTTCAAATTTGGTATACGGGGGTTTTAGGTTATTGGTTTTCGTCATTTTTTACTAGAAAAAAAATTGTAGTAGGCCTTGAAAATTGACATTAAGACCTGAAATTTTGCACCAACGTAGAGTTTTTGTGGCCTATTTTTAGAAAAAAAACGCGGCTAAAATCGGATGGAGAATACAAATTTTACGGGGGTGTTCGCACTTAAGATGAAACACCCTGTATATAATCTAATTATTTAGGGAAACTAGAGTAACTTAACTAAAAAAATCCTTCTCACAATATACTACTGTAGAAGACTAATTTCAAATACAATTTGTAGCAACCCAACTAGCAAAGAATTCCAGGAAGGAGCCAAAGCTTTATGTAGTAACTGAGTAGTAATCAAGATTACTTTTTCGAGTTATTATGCTTAGCTGTGCGGCTTGCGGCACTTCCCTGACCGCCAAAACTAAAATGTTTGAGGATAATAATCCATCAGTAAGTAATTTTGCAATTTAAATTAACTTTTGAGGCCATTTACCAAAGTGGCATAGGCGTTTGTGTAGATACCTACATCAAATTTAAAATTATAATTGCTATATTATCAAGGATTCCTAAACTTAAAGAAACAAAAGTGCCTTATAATTTTTTTGCCCGTATTGTAGGTCCTGATTTTACGAAAAATGAGGATTTTTGCCTCGATTAGTTTGTCTGTAAAAATGTTGGTCTTAAATTTGCTCCTTCCTGGGGTTCTTTATTCAAATGTAGCAACCATTATAAATTGACAGCCCATCTTTGTCATCAAAGCCATAAATTATGAAGAAATAATAAACCAACTATTGTCAAATCTAACACAGGAATATATTCCTTTTTTCTTTTACTGCAGAAACTTCGCAAGCTGCACATAAATGTCTTTATTATATTACATGAAATATTCTCGAACTTTGCCACGGCAAAATTTTAAACTACATTTAAGAAACTTCATGGTGTTATGAAAACTCCCTTGCATTTTCCATAATATAGCGTCATAAATGTTACCTGCGAAAGTTTAAGTGAAAAGCGTTGTATGTTTGGTTGGCTTCTAAAAAGCTTTTTGTTATTATTACCATATATTTTGGATATGGAGTCGTAACATACGCGAGAAAGGCTGTGCGACGCGTGATGTGACGTCACAATCTTCTACTATGACGTCACCAAATCAATTTGTTGCGCGCAGAGCACAAAAGTTCTATTACCTTTTCAGGAGAGTTATAGAAATGATTGTTCTGTGTGAAATACGTTCTAACCATAACAAGAAACTCTGATATCTTCTAATGCAGTGCCAAGCTTGCAGCTTGGCTGTTATCCGAGCTCCATCAAAATGGAGCTATATCGGCTAATAGTGCCAATCAGAACTTGAGCGTTACAACTGCAAGTGTCTGGAACACAAATTGCTCCTGTTGCAATTAATTCTAACTTCGGTTAAAGTGTCTCCAAGTTTCGCTTCATTTAGACAAGACTGCAGATGCAGTCTCTGCGGAATAACTTTACATAATATCTGGGAGTTATTTCGGTTTAACGTTTCAGTATTTTTGAATTTCAAAGTTGGGGCAAAAATCTGTCTACCTTATAGTTCATCCCCATCTTGAAATTGCAATTAAATCAGTTTGTGAAACAATAATTTAGACACTAGGTACTACAAATCCCCTAGGGGGTTTGTATGAGAAATACTAAAGTTATGGACAGTTTAGAACAGAAGTAACGTAGTTTATGAGCGGACCCCTGTAAAATGCCTCCAAACAATAACACACAATAGAAATTATTTATAAAAACGATTTTTTGACAGTTAAGAAATTTATTTGAACTTTCTAATATATTTCACAGCAACCATTTACACTTTAATATATCTACACATATCTACACTCTACATGTTTATTAACTAGTCCCCCATTTTAAGAGATGCCAACTGTTTTCAATTTGCAAAAACTTGTCGCAATTTGGAATTCAATTATCTTACCGAAAACCTAAACTTATTATATATTCGTTTTAGTACATGGCTTAAATAAAAGCTTGTTTTTAAAAAGGTTTTTAGTACCTATTTGATTCCCATGTCAGAAGGGTGGTAAAGAAATTTAGTCCGCCATCTTGGGGACGCCGCCATATTGTATTTCGTATGAAGTCATTCACCTTATTGTTTTGTATCCGTCGAGCCCTTTCATTTGATACCCATGTTGGGTATCAAATAGGTAATCCGTCATCTTGGAGCGGCGGCCATATTGAATTTAGTGTGATGTCACTAACTTTATCGTTTTCCACTTTTCAAGCCCTTTCATTTGATACCCATATTAAGGGGGTAGACAAAAAAATGCATCATCCGCCATCTTGAAGGGGCGGCCATTTTGAAAGTATTACAATATTGAGTATTGCATATAGTATTGTCACCGGAACTAAAGGTGTATGCAAATTTCAGCTCGATCGGATGTCAGGAAGTGGTTCTAATTCAGATTGCAAGATTCGATCTACACATACATACATACTAACAGGGCAAGTTAAATAAAAGCTTGTAAAAAGCGAACACGCCATATACTGGTATTATACCTATCTTTTATGTCCAAAATACCTACACCCTTTTCTAAACTTTTCGTTTGCAATAAATATATCATAAAATATTACACAGATCAATCGAATATTAATTTGCTTATTTATCCACATCAGACTTGTAGCAAAGGGGCACACCACTGAAATGGTCAAATTTGCCTTGTCATTCGTAATTTATGGCCTCCCTTCATTCTCAAACAGAGTATAGTACAGTTATGTTCATATGTCATGTCGCTAGGAATCTGGCGACATAACATATGAATACGACTGTACATACCCACATTCTGTTCCAACATTTCCAATTTTTTCAACGTTCGTCCCACACTATACATCTACGTGAATCCGGAAACCCCTCTATTTTTCAGCCCATCCTTTCAGCACTTCCATTTCAGAAGCACATTCGGTGAATGCGACTGCATATGCATTATGAAAATCCGGAGACAATAGATGTGCGATGATGTTTAGCTCTAAGTGGTCATTCTACATATGGCAGTAGTCGTATCCGTTGGCAAAAAAAACTCAAGAGGAATAAAAAATTTGGCTTTGATTAAACAGTTATAAAACAGAATACAGGGTGATTCAGTTTTATTCTGCGACACTTTAACAGGTGATAGAAAACAAAAAAATAACCGCACTTTCTTCTATAAACTATATCATTTTAAGGCCTTACAAAAAAGTTACAGGGTGTTAAACTTGTAAGAAATATGTGGAATTTATTGAATATTTACCAAACTAGTTGAGATATTTAAGTCATATTTGGTACATGTTATAAAGGAATGGGTTAGCATAAAACCTGTTAATATCAAACACCTTGAACAACCAGTGGCGTAGAAGTGGGTAATTAGTATAATTGTTTTTTAGAAAAAAAATGAACCACCTTGTATAGCAATAAAATGTATTCAATTTCTTATGTAAATTTTAATTGTAAACAAAAACGTTCTCTTAGCATTTTTTCATATGTGTCATGGTTTCATAGCAAATTTGATTTTTTCGTATTATTTCGGGGTACTTCTTAACTTAAAACTTCGCTCCATAAGTAACACTCAAAGCAGAAAAAATGTGTTTCTTACTTTAAATACCATAACTTTTCCCAATAAACTTACCCATTCAAGGTTTTACTTTTCAAGATACAGAGCGTAACATTGATTGTATCTTCCTTAAATGTATTAGACCCTGTATCTTCAAAAGTATAGCCTTAAATAGGTAAGTTTATTGGAAAAAGTTACTTTATTTCAAGTATCAAACACATTATTTCCACTTTAAGTGATACTTATGCAGCAAATTTTTTAAATAATTTTTCAGAAATATCCCGAAATAATACAAAAAATCAAATTTGCCACGAAACCATGACACATACAAAAAATTGCCAAGAGGGCATTTTTGTTTAAAATTAAAATTTACATAAGAAATTGGATACATTTTATTGCTATACAAGGTGGTTCATTTTTTCTAAAAACAATTATACTAATTACCTACTTCTACGCCACTGGTTGTTCAAGGTGTTTGATATTAACAGGTTTTAGCTAACCCATGCCGTTATAACGTGTACCAAATATGACTTAAATATCTCAACTAGTTTGGTAAATATTCAATAAAGACCACATGTTTCTTAAAACTTTAACACCCTGTAACTTTTTAATAAGGCCTTAAAATGATATAGTTTATAAAAGAAAGTGCGGTTATTTTTTGGTTTTCTATCTCCTGTTGAAGTGTCGCAGAATAAAACTGAATCGACCTGTATAGAAACTTGAATTTTGAGATACGTTACAAGCAAGTTAGAACACACTTTACTTGACGGTGAAGATTTTTTAACCGGCAATGAAACCCCAATCAAATTTAGATATTTATTCGCAGCCGAACTCTGGGAATGGGGAACTTGCACAAAAATTAAATTCGAAAAATATTACTTTCAAACGTAATTTATTGTCATTAAATTAACCACAGTTCACAAAAAAACCTCATTTTTTATTTTTATGTAATAAATATATGCAATTAAAAACTGCATAATTCAAATCATTCTTGTAACGCGCCCTCCTTGGTTGTGACGTCAAGTAGCTCGAGGCGCCACCACCATGTATAAACTAATATGGGCGGCACATGTAAACAAACTACAGCACCACGCAAGCTTTGTTTAGAAAGACCAAACGAGAACGTCCTATCCTTTTCTGTCCGTCTTGATATTGTTGATAACGTCTGAAAAGTGTGTGCTGAATTAAATAGTTATTTACATTGCGAGAGGCGTAAGCGTACTAATTTTTTGTCCTGAGCAGCAAGTGTCACGTTTCTGACAGCAAATGAAATCCCACGTACCGAGACCTACATCAGAGCCCTCTGTAAATGTTTCGCCGAACTGTTTATTTTAACGTTCGATTTCCATTCTCATCTTCTCTAATTCTGTGTAGCTGTCATTCCTGTCACTGCCTTCTGATCGATCGAGCTATTTGACGTCACGACCATTCCCGCGCTTTTCGTATCGTTTCAAATGAATAGATCGCGGTCACAACTTTAATCATTTATTGCAAATTAAATATTGCGATTTGAGGGCTAATATTTGGTATGTGCTCTTTCTATAGATAGGCAAATATATTAAAGAACTAAAAAAATTGTTCAAGTTCCCCATTCTCGTTTTTGCTCCACATAACAATGGAAGCGGGAGAACGACGCGGATTAATGGAAATAATTAGTCATAACAAGGGCGCCCGGTGGGGATGTGTTTAATTGGTCGAAGTTTTCGGTCCTTCCACGTCGATACCTAACCGGTATACGCCCCAAGGGACAGGATTAGATCGTTAACAACATAATGAAGGGGTGGTTTTTGTCCTGCCGCGAACGCCTGCCAAACGAACTTCCTCCAAACTATCCAGGTTTGACGGCATCCGTAAATCTTTATAAATAAGCTCGTGTATTCAAACCCCGGGTTCTAGTTCTTCTAGATAGACTCAGCAACTGTCAATTTCGTCTGAAACACATCAAAGCACAGTTTCAGCTGCTCTGTATACCCTGCCAGTATAACGAAGATCTTCTAAACCTCCCCATTTCGATGTCAGTAGCAAACAAACAGAACCGGAACGATTTGTCTGGAAAATGGGACAAATAGGGGATGTTGTTGATTTACTGAACGTGTAGTTGCTCTTAATGCCCCTCGCAACCGCTTCCGATTGCAAATTAATAAGTAAATTGATGCACAAATCAGGCAGAAAACAATGGGAGCAATAGAAATGAATTACCACTTACCCCTGGATTTTCAAAATTCAAAGCTATGTACCACAACCTTCTCAAACTTACAAGCCCTGTGCAAACACGTGGCAACGCCGCAGCGGATGGTTCAACGGGTCTATGCAGTATAGAGCAGTCTACACTTTGGCTTAGTTTATCTTTTCTAAAAAACGTTCAACCCTCTTTTTAATTATAATTAGATACATTTGTGAACTTTGTTTAAATAATTGGGTACGTAAGTAAGTAGTCACGTTTGTTTAACAGATAATAAAAGCAGTAACAAGTAACAAAATATACACAGAAGTATAAGTATTTATATTAAGTGCAATTCCTGGTGTGGATATAGGTACATTTTCGACAAATAATATGGTAAATTTGAGCAAATAGAGGGGACTACATTTTGTTGAAAGTCGAATTTTTGTGATAATTCTTCGCAATGTGCGCCATCAGGCAAATGATGATTATCTTCCTTTATGGTTAAATTTTCATAAAAATACAAACAACAAGCGAACAGAGAACAGCATGTTGTGAAGAGTAATTTCTTCTGATTGAAATGGCAGTTAGGGTCAATTTCATAATGTGTACATTCAACTAAATTATCTTTTGACTTTAACATTAGGTAAAGAAACTTTTGCAACAATACTAAACAATGGTTGGATTGTTAGAAAGCTCCTTTAATTTGAAAGGATACTTTAGTTTGTTTTTGCAATTGGCCCTTTATCATTTTATTCTTAAATTTTCGTCCTATGGAAAGCCCAAAACGAATACAAGTTGACCGCTTTCCGTCAAGCAAAAAAAAACTAGCTTCTAGCTTCCCTCGACGGCTCTAGGCATCTTGAGGCTTGAAATTGTAAACGAAACGATTCTTCACTTCGAACTTTAAAAAAAAAATTCACAATCAAAACAAATTTATAAAAAAGCTGTCGCCAGCACTTTGGGCTGTCTGTTTCCACCCAGAGACACACTGCCTCGTCGTAGCAATCTGGCGACGATAGCACTACCTGCACTACACAAATTAATTCTGGTAAATTTCTTGTAAAAATCGACTGAGAGGGAGTGACAGGCAACGCCGCGCAGACCCGCAAGCCACATTGCCAGCTTTCTCAACTTCAGGGCTTTCCTAGAGCCGACTGTGGCTGTATCAGTCGGTCAGATTTTACATATGTAGCTACTTAATCTCAAAACATTATGATTTTCTTGTAGACATTCGCATACCAACTGTTTTCATCTTAATTTTCTGTCCCCGACTGTACGTACGTCGGCCCAGTTCCAAATATGGCTTACATAAATTCCAGGCATGTTGTAAAACGGACCATTACAAGCCAAGCTCTACAGGAATGACTTCCTAATAAGCTGGACACGGACAGTTGGTGTTGAAAGCGAGTTGAACGTTCTGTATAGTGTTCTCCGCTTGCCGGCATCAGAGCTGGTTTGCACAAGCCAACTGTACAGTGTGATTCGGCTTTAATATGAGTGTGGGTAAGTTTTAGAGCCAACAGAACTGGCAATTGTTTTTAAACTATGGTGCCAAATTAATATATGGCGGGAGCGAAAAGTCATTTTAGTTCTGTAGCTCAAACTTTAATAAAAAAATTTCAATTTTTTCTTTCAAGTTATAATCGTTATGAAACAAGAGTACCTTTTTCTTGCAGAATGAAAAAATGCACTAAAATGATGGACCTGCAGGACCAAAAAGATAACCTCAAAAAAGTTACGCGTAAAAGCGTGATCAAAAAACAGCGCAAGTGGCGCCCTCTGTGAGATACGGTGAAATTGACATTTTCAGCTTATTCTCCATCCCCAAAAACATAGCAGTGCCAAATTTCAGTTCCGCAGCTTGATTATTTCGGGAGATGTAGCCAAAATTCAATTTAAAAAAATGAACTTTAACGCCCTATACCTCAAAAGTTAGGACGTTTACGACATACGTTCATATGAAGTTTTTTTCTTAAAATGGGCCCAAAAATAACCCCCTTAAGTATTAGCATGTTATTAAGGAACACCCTGTATAGTCTGCTTGGGAATGAAGGGATGGTTTATGGCTCATTATAAATGCAAATCCCCTACAGGGGATTTGTATGAGAAATACTAAAATTAGGAAATTTTATTCAATGTGGTATCTCTTAACTAAAATAAAACGATAATGCACCTTTTTGCGTATATAGCATATTTTGTATAGTAGTTTTGCCCACTCCTGTCATTCTTGAACACATTTCAATGCAATAGCGAAGTTGAGGATTTTTCAAAGTTTGCATTATTTGTTTCTTTTTGCGGTCCGGATTAGTGTAAAGCAATTAAAAAAAATTAAAATGTTTTATTTAGTAGAAAATTCTTTTTCCATAATTTACAAAATATAACGGTTTTTCCGAAAATTACGTCATAATGTATTTGTGCTATGTGAATATAGCACTGCTATTGCTATAATTTTGACTGTTCTCTCAAACTCGTCAGAAAACCACCTGGTTCAAATAACAGTTGCTTTAAAAAATGGTCTTTTAGTTTACAATTCACGGAAAATATTAACCTAAAAATTTAAATAGTCTACAAATTTTAAATCTTCTTCCGCCAAACCACAAAACATGACCGATAAATATTCTTCTTCCCAAACCACAAAACATAATCGATGATCAGCTGATGGATTATTGTAGATATGGAATCAGGATTATTGAACACTTGTCACTTTGCTTTCGTAAATATTCGGCCCTACACATTGACGTATTTTTACATTCGGCTCTCATTCGGAAATTCAAATTTTATTTTCAAATTATTAGCTTTGGAAAGAATTAATAGAACAACAACGCCTATATGTAGACATGTTTATTAATCATGGTCTTTTCTAACACCGCTGTTTTGAAAATTTGGTAGAAGGAGACAATCCTGTTGTCAGCAGTGTTGCTCGGATAGTCATGTCTCAGGGCATGATTAGCTTTTTGTTGCAAGCTAACAGTTAACGCACTTCTTTTTATACTCTTTTGTCGGACTGAAAACTGATGCACTAGCCATGTTTTGTGCTCAAAATAAACAGCACGATTTCACATCAGAGTAAATACTAAATGGAATATATTATAGGATATATATATTATAGGATAAGCGATTTGCAATTAAAATAATAATAATTAGTGTTTGGGACTTTAATTGCCCTTCTTTTAAATGCATAGCACTCTTAGTACCCTACCCCTATCTATCTATTTACATAATAATAGTATAAAAAAGCGACCCTGCCGAATACTGGTATTATTCCTATCTGTTATGTCTAAAATATCTACAGTCTTTTCTAAACTTTTAGTTTGCAATAAAATATCGTAAAATATTACATAGCTCACCCGAGTATTAATTTGCCTATTTATCCACCTCAGATTCAGATTTGTAGCAAAAGGGCACGCCAAATGGTCAAATTTGCCTTGTCATTCGTAAATTATGGCGTCCCTTCATTCCCAAACAGACTATAGATATTTAATTTGAGAAAAATGCTCTAGAATACGTTGTATCGCTACTGACCATCATTTCCGTTATTGGTCCATCCTTCTCTTCAACAAATTAATATGTATATGTCACTTACGGTTTTTTGTTTACTTGCAGCAATTCTTGATACTGGTTTCTTTGTAGCAAACATAAAAAAATAAAGTGCCTACAAACGACTAAATAGTAACACCAGCACAAAAAATTATAACGTATGCTTCTATAAAGCCACGATCATAATGTTATAATATTACTCACCCACGCCTACTATGAAACAACAACTTATTTTGCCATATTGCAACTTGTTACTGCGTTATCAAAACCACGTATAAGTATACTACAGTTTCAGATAATGTACCAACTGTAGAGAATTTAATAACATCTTGCAATATTGATGTGCACAAAAAAATAGGTTTAGACGTTAGAGGAGAGTGGGGGAATGGCGGCCCCCTAAGCAATTTTGAAGGCCATTGACACATTTTTAACTGAAAAGTAACTGTAGGGTGTCAAATTAAAGCTTAAGTCAGTGTAGAATCAAAATAAATTTTTATTCGAGATAAAAACTACAAACCAAAAACTATATGCCGTTATATAAAAACGACAAGAATATTATAATTATTATTTATTATTCACAAAAGTCACATGATGTTTGTTGTCTTCCTAAATGAGTTTTTCAAAAGTTACCATTTCTGCGTCCTTCTTGCAAAGACGACCTTGGTATGTTAAAACTTCTCGACATTTCTTTTAAACTGCGACCCCCCCTCGTGTAGCATCCATGGCTCCTTGTAAACTTAAAGTTCGCCAAACTTTTTGTGTTTTTCTTATATATAAATATAAATAATATTTTTATGACACATATCTAGACCGCCATTACCCCCAACATTGTGTCCGGTATTCCCCAAATATACCTTATTTTGGTTAGTCAGTTAGAAATTAGAAACATGTGAGATTATCCGATGTTAATCTACAGGCTCTACTGAATCCATTAATATAGTCTCGGTAGTTCTGGTACTTACTAATGAGCTAATTATTACCTTCAAAGCAACTAACTTCTTACAATAAAGCATGATTTTTCAAAAATACGCCTTTAATATCGCAACACGTTCACTCTGAGCTGTCCAACTAAAACTGAAGCTTCGTTTCAATAACACGAGATGGCGTTGGGTGTAGCGGCGGCCAACAAGATACGCGCTGGCGAGAAAATTGACGGCCGGAATTACCCCAGAGGCCGGCATTCCCTCACTCTCCCCTAAAACTAAAAAAAAAATCACCGACCATTTTAGAAAGATTTTCAAGGGTGTACCGTGTACCTAAAATATCACCGCTGGTAAACCACGAAATCTGCCTCCAAACCCGTCTGGATTTCCCAGCGTTCATCGGGGGTAGGAAACGAGAAGATTTATGTCCTTCGGTGCTTAGCCCCTCGGGTCATTAGTTAAAAAACCACCCCCCTATCTATCGATCGCTGGGCCCTTTTAATTGTATGGCTGTTTTCGAAACCTCGTTAGAGTTATTTGACGGGTATTCAATTTTTCAAGAGGATCATTTTAACAATGTAATAACGAAAAGTATTTGTTTTAAACAAGAGAGTAACATAGTGAAACTCCAAAATGTTTAGGAGTTTACTGCTTATATTCTCGAAATAAGAATTTCAGGAAAATCGTAAAAGCTCCTAAACATTTTCGAGTTTCACTATGTTACTCTCTTGTTTAAAACAAATATTTTTCGTTATTACATTGATCGTCTATCTTTATCACGAGATCCACAAATTCGAGTTAAATAAATTTAGTATAAAATTTGAATACGGAATTTTTCAAAAACGGAAAAAGATAATGCCACAAAGTTTAATATTATTTTGATTGCCTTGATGAGCAGATTTCAAAAATGCAAAAATATATCGGGTGTTCCATTTAAAAAACATAAGTTATGTCTGCCACGGCTTTTTAGAACACACTGTATAAGTTCCAATAGCGTCACAAAAAACTTTGTAGTAGTATCTAAAACTTTTATAAAAACTTTTTTTTTCTAACCCCAAAAACTAACAAGTTAAGGGGGGTGTCAATTTATAATGAACCACCCCCTGTACATCTCGGCGTAGTCGTCTTGTTATAGTTTTAAGATGGCCGAGTTCTCGATATTGATGTTTTAAAAGCTTGGCTCCTAGGTGTTTTTTCACAGATGAATCAGACTCATCTGTGGCTCGGTGTTCTTTGTTTCAAATCCAGAATAATAAATCTCCTTTTCCTTGTGTATTTATTTGTTTTCTATTCATAAGTCAAAGTGACATCCCACCCAATTAGTGACGTGTAAAAGAAAATGGGTAAGTATTATTGAATTGTATTATTATACTACTTGTGAATAAAAATTGATTCATGCCGAAAAATAAAATTAAAACGTTTAGGTGCATTTGATTATTCATGATTAAAAATTTAAAAATAAAAAATCACATATATAAAAATTTTTGAAATGTATTATTAAAAAGAAACATTTTAACGATGTAAAGTTTTGAATGAAATATACCTAAATAGAAGCACAAAAAATAACATTTTTCAAAATTAAAATAATGTTGGAAGTGGATTTTAGAAACAGCAGATTTATAAATAATACATTCACCAAAACGGCTTACAATTTCTTTGAGATGAAAAGCACATTAACAAGGGCAAAAATACCAATTTTTGAATTTTTCTCATTGTTGACGCAATTTTTCTCGAACAATAAAATGTTTTTTTAAGTTATGTTTTTCTGTAGCCGCGACCAAGGCCGACACTCTCATTTTTCATACTGCAGAGCGCACGGCTCAGCTTATCTTGCTTAAGGTATATATTGTGTATCAGCCAAATGAAATAAATTAAATAATAAATAAATGGAAAAATACCTACCAACTTTCTTATTTTAAATACAACACCCTGTATATTAATCCTTTTTTTGATTATTCAGAAAATTCTAGACATATTTCATGTTCAATGTCTTCTACCTATCTTCAACTGTTTCGGAAATATACGCCTGGACAAAATTAACGCATCAACATACAAAATTTCAAATTATATTTTAAATTATTTTGCGTGCCTACCGAGAGTATAAATAGTAGGCTTTGGACATTTACTACTGTTTAAACTAAGTAAATAATGCATAATGCAATGTGTTGCTTTTCATTTAGTTTCCATTAATTTATTTAAAAAGTGCAATTTTGTCGGGATTTATTATGTTGGTGCGTTAATTTTGTCCAGGAGTTTATTAAGTGTTTCAGGTTTATTAAAAAAATATTAGATTACAGACACACTCAAAAATTAATATCAATGTACAAGAACAAACAACAAGAAAAAAAACACAACCTAAAAAAATACAAGCTGAAAACATTTGGCCGGCCGTCGAACAGTGTAACCCATGCAAGTATTGGTGATATTATATTAGGCCAGCATGCATGCAGTCACTTGTTTTTACTACAATATCTATCTTCTCTGTCTCCTTCGTCTCCTTTTTCCTACTATTACCAGGTGTGGTTTAATGTCGTTAAAAAAAGTGTTTTGTCTAGTATTTTCTTGCAAAGGCGCCTGTTCTCGAGCTACCCTGGTAAAATATAAACGAACTAACTTGGAACACAGTGATATACGGGGCGCGATCTATTTAGTGGCATTTACCACGCTCTGCCACTGGTAAAAATACCAGACTTATCAGCAGAAATCACCCTATATCTACATTTCAAAGTTTTTTATGCTGTTCCAAGTAACTTCATTTAAATCATACCTACGTTATGTTTCTTCTCAATCATCAGGAAAAGAGTACTACCTATGTTTAATGTTCAATAAAATGTTTTGATGTTATATGTTATGTAATACCTTTTGTGTTAAAATGATATATCATGCTAAACAAAATTTATGTATTTAATGAATAAAAAAATGAGGTTTATTTTATTTTATAGTTATTTATAATTTTAGAAAAATACAAAATTTGCGTGTCTTTCTAGTTGAATATTTGCCATAGGTGCACTTGCAGCGAATGTGTAAAACTTATTCATATTTATTACTATAAAAATCAATGTAAAATAAAATTATTTGTATCTGGTATTTTCAATATACCCATAAGATACTTGCGTAAGATGCGAGGTGTGTGAATATTTTTTAATTACCGTGTGCAAATATATCGTATGTCAATACTTATAGTTATTATTGCTAAATAGGTTTATGATCACACAATCTGGCAACGTTGCACTTGATCGATGGTGTCGCCATCTACCGAACTAATGATTTGACGTAGGTACGTGACGTTAAAAAGTTTCCTACCTGATCTTGAATGAACATCACACTGTAGTTGGTTATATCCGCTGTACCTACGTACCTGGAACAAGAAAAATATTGTTGTTGACATATTTTCAAAATATAAAGGACACAACAAGGAAACATTTTCTACAACAAGGTTTGAAAGATCTTTATTTGTTCAAGTTTTCGCGTTATAGAAATCGAACCACTCAGCATTTCTGCTTGTTTTTCTCAAATTATTCATGCCGTTGAAAAGGCGCTGGAAAAATTCGTGTTTTCGCACTGATCGCCATTTGTTTTTCGTTGCCAGCGCGGCTGTCGAAAACAGGCCCTTTATTTTCGCATTATTGTCCTGTTTGTCGTCTCGACGGTTTTTGTAAGTGGAAAGATTGTTTCGGGTTTTCTGGGAGATTACCGATTATAATAAAAAAGAACGTTGGAGAATAATAATCATTCATCTGCGCGCTTATAAGGAAATTCGTTTTTTCGTAATTTGCGTCTTAACCATTATAAGGATAAATTTATGAAAGAAAGCATATTAGGATTTTTTCACGTAACTTTACTGCTTCTTCAAATTTGAATGGGGTTGTAGCCCCACAGCCCCCATGGACTAGCAGCCACTAAATTATTACCTAATCAATTTTGCTGTGCTTACAAAAAAAAAACATTTCAATCTCGATTTTACCACTTCTCCCGGGAATATCCGTCACAATCGGCGATCAAAATCCATTTACCAGACGTTAAATATTTACGGGGCAAATAATGAAGCAATCCGGTGTTGCCCCCCCCCCATCCCCGAGGTCGAAGGATTGATCTCGACCCCGCGGCGACGGGAAAACCCGAGTTTCCGCACGCCAGCACACAAAATCAAGTTTTCCACCCCTTTTCCAGGGTCCCGCACTGTGGATGAGGGGTCGGGGCGTGAAATGGCTTATATATAGGCGCGTGGGTATTTTTGAAATATTCTCCCACACGGAAAACAAATAAACTATAGTCCATATCTTTTAAGCAACGTTTCCCGGCGTTGTAACTTCTTAGGGATATTAATTGCATGGTTTTTACTCTAACCTTACGCCTCTTATTACCAGGAGATGCTTTTACCAAGCAATTTAGATGACAAGCTCTAATTGGTAGAACATGTGCGTCACGGGTACACCAAATGACGTCATAAATACCCTTCACGGCAGCGAATTTGTCACCCCCATCTGCACAGGAGGGACTTACGTCATAAAGTGTGTGTTTCTGGATTTTTTAGACGAGCTGACATTTTATGATAAAAACTTGCTATAAACAAAATATGAAAATAATAGAGTTTTTAAACGTTCTCTATCTCGAAAAATAAGAACTTATGAACACAACTTTTTGTCCCAAAATGACTTTTCCTGCAAAAGTTCTAATATCCGTTTTAATCCTATGCCATCGATATTTTCTAAATACCTACCTAATATAAAACTAAGATAATGGGCCAATGTGTATTATAAAATACGTGACACGGAATCGCTCTGAGTAGTAACCAAGTTTTGACACAATATTTTGATATCTGACAGGGTGATAGGTGTCAGTATGTGGTATTTAGATACTTTCTCAGTTGACGAAAAGAACAATTTTTCCGAGTTATTTTCCGACCCAAAAGTGCATTTTTCCCAACGCGTCACTTCTGACAATCAATTTTTGGGCTAGTGAGGATATAAGTTTTCATCATTTCAAAAGGCATAACTGACGGAGTCAGTAAACCAAGTCATTTTTTGTGTGATCTGCCAAACCCTTAATTCAACCCTTTTTCCACACGCTACACTTATGCCTTTGGGTTTTCGAGGTCGGAATAGTATAAGAAGTCATACGGTGAACATGGCATAAGTGAGAATTAGTACCTTTTTTCTGTTTTGAAAAATCGGATTTTCCATATGTCTTCCCCGGGGGCCAAACTGAAAATTACTATTTTCCTACTCAGCATCGATTTACCTTTCAATCCTCTCCAAGGCATAAATGAGAAAATCAGTAAGGAAAATCTATCACTGTCTGACGGTGTAATAGGTATATGCTTAAACCTCATTTTAAGAATCTTCTACACAATTTAAAAAATTTCGCTTGCAGAGCATTTCAGTGATAAGACATTGCAATTTAAATACCTAATCCATTAAAAATTATTTATACCATGTGCAGGGTTATTGATTTATTACCTGCACCTGGTTTTTTTCAAAAGAATCACCCCGTACATGTCTACCCCTAGGCGGACATCCCTCATATAAACAGATACGACCCTTGACAAACTCCCGGCTATACGGGAGGCTCCCGGAGCACCCGGAATTCATTTCCCCGGGGGACGCCCCCGGAAAAATCCGGGACAATTAAGTAGCGCAGATAGCGCTCCGGATTCTAATTGGGCCGTAATGAATTTTTTCACGGCAGGCTCGGATTGTAGATTGCTTAGTTTTCGGTTCGTTTAAATGTTAAATCCACGTCGAGTTGGAAAATGGAAAAAGTTTTGTTTTAGAGCGGTAGGAAAAAGTTGGGATTATGCAATACGCGATTGAATATAAGAAATACGCCCCCTGTAGGCTCAATGCTAAACTAAATCTATGGGCCATGCCATTTTGTTGATCCGTATATTATGTTTTCTGTTTTGTTCAAAAACAGTCAAAAAAGCTTTATTTTCTAAAGTTGACTATTATAATAATGTGGTAAATAACAACAGTTGAATTCAAATGTTTAGATATTCCCGCCACGCTTGTGCCAAAAAAGAGAGAGGAGTTAAAGAAGAGTTGTTAGAAAATGAAATAAAGCAAGTAAAATGTGATTTTTATTATAATTACCACGCCCAAAAGGCCTCCCACAGTTATCAGAAGTGGAATTTGAACATGCTAAAGTGTTATGCAGTGTAATTACGAAGTTTTGATTGATCGCCGAGGTCCTAACCTAAACATTTTTTGTCCATGAAAACATTTTCGAGATGGAACAAGTTTCGAATCAATTTAATTTAACCAACAAAGTTCTCTATTTCGAATTCTGCTTTTAGTTCATTTTTAGTTGCCTGTTGCCTTTGCAATTACATAAATCATAAACAATAATGTTTAAACTTTATAATAACCGGTAAGTACAGTTTCCCGCGGTGTATGCCCCGATTTTTTTTAAATTTTGGCTACCCCCCTATTTTCGGGGTCCCTGAACACGAACCTGACCTTAGTTTTTGGTGCTCGGGCGTAGTTTCCGAGAAAATGAATTTTCAAATTTCCTTTGACACCTCACTTTTCATGGCGATATTTGTGGTTATAATCCGGATGAATTTTTACTACATGCAGCTCAAACTGATCACCACACTATTTTGCACCTTTTGCAACATCGAAACTTCGCGGAAACCCGCGGAAAATCCGAAATTTGGAAAGATTTGTGCCGTGTTTACGTCCGGCCCGGCCGCTGTTTACGCCCCACAATCGGCGCGCGCCGATTGTCGGGGGGAACTTTTACCTAATAACCAAATAACTTTATGAAGACGACCACAAAATATATAGAAGACGACAAGAACAATGAACAAGAACAAAGAACAACGCAGTGTAAACCCAAAGTGTGCCCAAAGCTAGAGGTGACAATGGTCCATATAGTTAGTTCGCATAGTGCCCGTCGGGACGTTGGCATCTTAAATTCAGTCGCGTATCCTTTACGTACCTTAACCGTCAACCTTCATTATTGTTTCCTTCAAACAAGTATAGCCTCGTTCGAATCGCCCCCGTATCCCATCGTTTTTCCTCATAGACCTACCGCCAATTTCCACAGCCAGGACGGAGCTCCGTGGGGAGCGGTGTATTGTTTTTCCGGGGCATGGCGGAATATTGGATGTATATTCTCGGAGCGTTCATAAATACCAATTGTTTCCGGTGCGGGCGCTAATGGAGAATTTGCGGATGCGGGTACGGACATGGATAAACCCAGGGCCATATCTGAGGGGGGGTTTTGGGGGTTCAACCCCCCCCCTCCCTCCCCGAAATACCACCATTTTATATGCTTTTGCACCACCACTAGAACGAGCTCCCCGAGCATCAGTGAGTGTAATATTTATTAAACTCGTTTTCCAGTAGAGCATGGAAACCCGCCCGAAAACTGCCAACAAAGTATAATTTTTGGATCAGTGCAGTACCGAGTTTTATCATCAGAATATGCTTTCAAATAAAATAAAACATAACTGGCAACACTGGACAGTACAGTAAACGGTGAACGGTGGTGCATGGCTGCGTGCGCCATGGATTTGGAGAATAGGGGATTCCCAGAGTCTCTTATGAATAGATTGGTACTGATTTGTATTTGTAGATTTATTTATTATTTTTATGAAAGGTTCAGTTAGGCAAGTGGCGCGAAGAAATTTTTTACCATACCTACTGGCAATTCTAAAGGTGTCGTCAGGCCAGGCGAAGAATGTGGAGGAATATATCCGTAATAATTAGTAGTCAAATAAGTAGAAAGGGGATAGGTATAAATGCGAGAAGTAGAAGGAATATTCAGCTATTATTATAATTAATACTATTTAATATTTTTCAACAGCCACTGGTCTTACCCCTCCAGGGCCGGCTCTATCTGAAGATATTGAGATTTCCTAAGACTAATTTTAAGTAATTTTCCTTAACATTTCTAAAAAATTTCGCCTGCGGCGCATTTGGCAGAATAATTTTAAATGCACTTGTTTGAAACGAATTCACAAAAATTGTCCCTCCCCACCCGAAATTAATATTTATAAACGTCACTGAAGTGATCTAAACTCATCGGCTCGGCCTACTTTTTTAAAAAGTGACATGCAAAAAATATACCATTCTAGTGGCGTATCAATTTTCAAAAATGTTTCGGTAGATTTCGGATACAGTGGTGCAGCCAACTATGTTCGTAGGTACTTGATGTAGAGTAGAAAGGCAACATCTTTGAAACGTACAACCCAGCAACGTTGCACCTTCTATTTTAAAAGATCGACGGTGGCGCCATCGAAGTAACGATTTGACGTATGTGACGTAAGAACACCATTCTCACAACAAGTTAAAAACTAATTGGTTTAATATTATGCCCGACTCCGACCAAAAATCCATAGATAAGTAATATTCTAGCCTACAGTTTAATTGTGACCTTCATTACCCTTTTTATTTTTTCATAAATAATAATAAAATAATTAAATGAATAGTAGGAGCTTTTCAAATACCCCGCTATTTGTTTAGTTTATTCCTCGCCTTATAGATGGCGCGCATGTATCACGCACAACTTTAATACAGGGTGAGTTACGTAGGCCGCGGTGGTCGATATCTTCTACATTGTTAATGCTAGAAAGAAAAGTATAGACAAAACTTGTAGAGAAACATGAGTACTACATTCCGAAAATGTTTCCCAATACCTATAAGTAGTGGGGACCCAAAGTTATGTTTTTTAAAATGGAACACCCCGTATTTTGTTACATTTTTAGAAAGCCATTAAAGAGTATGTTCTTTTTGATACAGGGTATTAAGGGTCTATCTTTAAGGGTTAGCGACTTATTTTAATTTTAAACGAAAGAAGGGCCACTTTTGGAAATGTATTACTCAAAAACCAAACAAGATTTTGGGCTATAACTTGGACTGGAGATTGCCTGTTACGCCTAGTTGACAATTTTGGACCGATATTGAGATAAAGTTCTGAAGAACATACCGGGCGATTCACTTACGCAAATATTAAGTTTACTCGCTAATTTTAAGTGGAACACCCTATCTTTTATTACATTTTTGGAAAGCCCTTAAAGAGTAGATACTTTTTGGTATAGGGTATTATGGGTCTAACTTTAAAGGTTAGGGAGTTATTTCCATTTTATTGTAAGAGAGGGCTTTAAAAGGGCCGATTACACGATGAGGGTGTCAAAAACCTACTGAACATCACAGAAAATATAGTTCTACAACAGAAAGCTCCTTAACAATACCTGTCAAATGGACTCCAACTACAGACTTCAAAAACAAGCAGATTGCATTTCTTAGGAAATTATATTTTCCCAAAATATAATCTTCCCAATTCGTAGATTAGCCAACATTTAATAGTGAACCTCAATATCAATGCATTTGGAAAATATTAGCCTTAAAATTTGGAGTCCATTTGACAGCTGTCATTTAGGAGCTCTCTGTTCTGAATATACAGGTTTACTCGTTAAAATAAGACGAAAAGTTCATATTAACATGGGTCCAAAAACTCTTCGTTTCGAAGATAAAGGGTGATTAAACTTTGAAAAAAATATCGATTTTTCTTTATACCTTCCAAACCAATAAGAATATTTAAACCAAATTTGGTACATAATAATACCATCATAGGGTGACATAAGAAATGCTAATATCAGGTCGCGAAGGTATCCAGTGGCGGAGGTAAGGGTAATCGGTACAATAAATTAAACAAAAAAAATGGTATGGCCCTGTACAATACAACAATTTATATTATGTTATTGAATAAACAATACAATTTGGAACAAAAAATGTCTCTTTCATTTTTTTCATATCTCTCTCCCTTTCGCGGAAAGTTGGAGTTTTCCGATTTGTCGTATTTTTTCGACTCTAACGCTTTTTCGGGTTGAGGTATGTAACTATTATTTGAAGTAAACGAAATAATTTTCAAATGGAATGGCAGTAGGAGTATGTAATTTTTGTTACTAGTATGGCGCTAAGGCATAAAAAATTAATTGATTGTTAATCGATATATTTTTTAAAGTTTAATCACCCTGTATTTTCGTAACGAAGCGTTTTTGGACTCATGTTAATATGAACTTTTCGTCTTATTTTAATGAGTGAAGAAATAAAGTTACCGCATATGTTATTGATTTATGGCGTTACAGGTAGGTTTTCTACTATTTCCAATACAACAAAAATCAACAAGAATATGTCTCTTTATTTTTTACAGCTTTAAAAGTGACATTTTGACACCCGAATAATGTAATCGGCCCTTTTAAAGCCCTTTCTTACAATAAAATGGAAATAACTCCCTAACCTTTAAAGTTAGACCCATAATACCCTATACCAAAAATTATCTACTCTCTAAGGGCTTTCCAAAAATGTAATAAAATGTTGGGTATTCCACTTAAATTTAACGAGTAAACTTAGGATTTGCGTATGTGAATCGCCCGGTATGTTCTTCAGAACTTTACCTCAATATCGGTTCAAAATTGTTAACTAGGCGTAACAGGCAATTTCTAGTCCAAGTTATTGTCCAAAATCTTATTTGGTTTTTGAGTAATACATTTCCAAAAGTGGCCCCTTTTTTCGTTCAAAATTAAAATAACTCCCTGACCTTTAAAGATAGACCCTTAATACCCTGTACCAAAAAGAACATACTCTTTAAGGGCTTTCTAAAAATGCAAGAAAATACGGGCTAAAAACATAACTTTTGGTCGCCACCACTTATTGCATCATCTTGTATATTGGAAAATATTTATGTAAAAAGTCGGTTTGCTTTTAGCCAGATTAAGACGTGTGCCTTTGTCTTCCGGTGAGGATGGAAAAAGGGGATTTATCGCCCGCATTTAGAGGATGAAATGTCTGGCGGACCAGCGTCGGTTGAATACGTTGAACTTTTCAGTATAATGTTAGTTTATTATATATGTTGACAGTTTGAATATGGCGTAAACTCCAAAACTAAAATAAAGAAGAGTACTGTATTTTAAAAAGTAAAAGTTGTTGCTCTTGATCACAGTATTACACATGAAACTTTACACAGGTTACTATCTTACGCGATGTGGTGTAGGTAGGTACGTATAACCCTACGTGACCGCAATAAAACAAATATCAAAACATAAACTCGACTCACAAGTCTACAAAAACTTTAATTTGATTAAGTCCCGCCGGGCGACTTTTTCCCACCATTGTTTCCCAGCTATACGGTCCCCTTCCTCGCTCCTAATTGAAACGCGGCCGCTTCCTCGAAAAACCAAACAATACCCGGCGAAAAAAACAATGCGCGAATTATTTCCAGAAACGTCGCCGAATGAATCGCGAAACTTTCGACTCGATTTTTCAGAGTAAGCGAGTTTCAAAATGGAAAGACATAAATTCGTCTGGCTTGGAGAAATATAAAGGAACGAGTCAGAAATAGTTCGGCATCAATGGAGAAATTTTATTAAACATATTTCGGTTTTCTTTGAATTTGAAAAAAGCAACCCAAATTTGTGGTGAAACTGTAAATTTACAAGAGCGAAAAAAACAAGTGTAACTGTAAATTTACAGTTCCAACCGTAAATTTACAAGTGCAACAGTAAATTTACAGTTCCAACTGAACATGTACAAGTGCAACTGTAAATTTGCAAGTGCAGCTGTAGATCACACAGTTGTACTTGTAAATTTACAGTTGCACCTGTAAAATTACAGATATGCGTGTAAATTTACAATTGCGCTTGTAAATTTACTGTTACACGTGTAACTTTACAGCTGTACTTGTAAATTTACAGTTGGAACTGTAAATTTCGCTACGTTAAAGCATACTTAAAAAACTAGCTTCACGATGGCAGTAAGCCGTCGTAAAATCCATTCCGCAACCAACATATGCCTGCTATTTCAGCCGTTAACCGACTAGGTACATATACGCGGTTTTTTGGACTACAGGGCATCCGGTAAGTTTGTGTTTAGCTACGCCAGGGTAAACTCGGTTTAATACCCGGGCCCGGCAAAACTAATTAATTTCCGTCGGACTGTTTGTACGCCGGTTTTAAAGCTTCCACTACGGCCGGATTAACCGGAACAGATCGCCCGGACCCAATTCGGGGGGACCGGAGCCGACGCTATCGCCATGTTAGTTACACACTGCTGGCCGCGGGCTGTCTAACTCGTGCAACATGCACCGTGGTTGATGTCTTGAATGTTGGCGTTTCAAATGCGCTGCAACCTGTAACTTTGGTAACCTCAACCATGGAATTGATAAGTGATATGGTAGAAGCAGGGATATGGAAGTTAGAAGGCGCTTAGGCCAATTTTGCCCGGCTCTATGAGTCCGCCATTTTCTAGTAGGTACTAACGCCAAAAGATTCCTATCGTTCTCCTTGTTTACGACTGGTTGGAGTGGTTACTAAAAGTTTCTTTTATTCGAAAATAGCAGCCCAGCTGAAGATCGCGCAGCTTGACTCTCATTTTTCCCACCTCCATACCTCTGGGCTGAACCAACACTATACAGGGTGATTCAGTTTTATTCTGCGACACTTCAACAGGTGATAGAAAACCAAAAAATAACCGCACCTTCTTTTATAAACTATATCATTTTAAGGCCTTATTAAAAAGTTACAGGGTGTTAAAGTTTTAAGAAACGTGGTCTTTATTCAATATTTACCAAACTAGTTCAGATATTTAAGTCATATTTGGTACACGTCATAACGGCACGGGTTAGCATAAAACCTGTTAATATCAAACACCTTGAACAACCAGTAGCGTAGAAGTAGGTAATTAGTATAATTATTGTTTTTTAAAAAAAGAACCACCTTGTATAGCAATAAAATATGTTCAGTTTCTTATGCAAATTTTAATTTTAAACTAAAATGCTTCCTTGGTAATTTTTTGTATGTGTCATGGTTTCGTGGCAAATTTGATTTTTTGTATTATTTCGGGGTATTTCTGAAAAATTATCTAAATAATTTGCTCCATAAGTATCACTTAAAGTTGAAATAATGTGTTTCTACTTGTAATAAAGTAACTTTTATTTCAATAAACTTACCTATTTAAGGCTATACTTTTGAAAATACAGGGTCTAATACATTTAAGGAAGATACAATTAATATTACGCTCTATATCTTGAAAAGTAGAACCTTGAATGGGTAAGTCTATTGGGAAAAGTTACTGTATTTAAAGTAAGAAACAATTTTTTTCTGCTTTGAGTGTTACTTATTGGTGTGAAGTTTTAACCTAATTTTTCAAAAGTACCCCGAAATAATACGAAAAAATCAAATTTGCTATGAAACCATGACACATATGAAAAAATGCTGAGAACGTTTTTGTTTACAATTAAAATTTACATTCTAAAAATAATTATAGTAATTACCCACTTCTACGCCACTGGTTGTTCAAGGTGTTTGATATTAACAGGTTTTATGCTACTCCCATTCCGCTATAACGTGTACCAAATATGACTTAAATATCTCTACTAGTTTGGTAAATATTCAATAAATTTAACACCCTGTAACTTTTTTATAAGGCCTTAAAATGATATAGTTTATAGAAGACAGTGGGGTTATTTTTTGGTTTTCTATCACCTGTTGAAGTGTCGCAGAATAAAACTGAATCACCCTGTATTAAAGACCTGTGCATAGCGCCACACGACGAATCAAATTTACACGGTGGTTTAATGTTTAAACACCATTGTTGCAGAATCTTTTATAAAATAAAAACTTGCAAATGTGTCTGTTACAACGAATTTAATATCCAAAATAAAATAAAATTTTGTTTGTTATGTCCCTTTAATATGACAAGTTCACATGGCATATATTCCCATACATTTTCTTAAGAAAAGCGAGTCTAAAAAGCAAGCAAGAGTATTTGGCACCTTTTGGTTTGAAATGAAGTCCATGGCTAGTTGTAGTGTAAGTAAGCATAAAACGCATTAGATTTTTAGTTTCTTCTTTATATGGAGGACTATTGGTTCGTTTTGGAGCTATAAACAAAATTTTCTATTTTCGTTCTTGCATACGTTACAAAATACTCTTCCAAAATAATATCTAGAATTTTCGCTTCTTCAGCTGGTTGATCAGATCATCCCACAATTCCAAAATAGTGTTTATTCTTCTGCAATTCACCTAATGGTCTGTGCAGTATGCATACCATTTTCTTCATGTGCATGCAAATTTCATGTTATCACAAACAAATCTACCTATAAAAGCTGAGTTAATAGGATAAAACTGCTAAATCCTGGACGCAAAGACAATTCGTTACCGTAAAAAGAAGGCAAATCATAATAAAGCTGGATATTTAAAATTTGGAAGGTTTTAAACGATAGTAACTGATAACCACAGAATACCCCCCTATAACATATAATAGGTCGCCATTTTTTTCGTCGAGTGGCGCCACCCCAGTCCGTAAACAATCAATGAAATATGACGTTATGCTCGGGTCTTTAATATAGTGTCGGTCCAGCTCTGGGTATAAGTCTGGAGAGAGAGAGAGGGAGAGAGAGAGGGAGAGAGAGAGGGAGAGAGAGAGAGAGAGAGAGAGGGAGAGAGAGAAAACACAGAAATAAGCAAAAATGTTTTGTTCTCTGTTTTTTTTTTAGTTTCCATGAATCTTATTTGTATTCGTTCTTTAAAAATACAATACCTATAGCTTTTTTCATGTTGGTGTTTAGTTTGAATATGCCTACACAAGAATTAAATTGGGACATCATGAATGTATTTTCTATTGGCTGAATAGCAGTTATTGGTGTTATTTTGGTATGTAGGTACCGCAACATTGAACAAAAAACTTATTAATAACCATAAGGCAACATTTTATTGACGGTGTAATATCTTATCTAATCTGACAACGCCGTGTTAACGTCATCTACCCTAACACCGCAACACGACAGAATGATTTTCAATAAATATTTACAACCCGCCATTGTGGTGAAAAAATATTCATGGAACCAAAACCCCACGCTGACATAATAAAGGCATTAGCGTCTCCTACGAGATTTTTTACGGCCCTGACCGCGCAACACCGGCCCGTTTTCATTTTTGCAATTTCCCGCCTTTATGGCCGACCCGGTAACGTTAATCCCGCGTTTTTTCCGTGGACAATTTCGGCCGGAACGAGACTGGATGATGCCGGCAAATGGGACAGCGCTAACACTAAGTTACTGTTGATTGACATTAAAAAATCAAAAAGGTATTATATTCACATAGACTAGGCATACATTTTTTGAAACATCTGGAAATAGTTATTTATGTACCAAGGCACTGAAGTTCAATTTTTTATGACTCATGTGGAGTTTAGTTGCTGAGGCCTCTGCCCGAGGCAAATAAACCACATGAGTCATAAAAAGAACTTCAGTGCCGAGGTACATATCATATTTTTTTTGAAATCGGAAAAAAAATGTTTTATTAGGCAAGAAAATAATATTAAGGGATCACCCGTCCATGAACCGACTACGCGCGGCGTTGCTTGACTTTGACGATCGCTCTACCTAGGACAAGTATGATGAGACACGGCACCTTCTGACGGGAAAACCAAACTGCTGCTTCTTGTGCAGCCTACACAACAAATCTATTGATATTCAAATTTACTAAAATATGTATACCGAAGGATTGCGCTTCTATAGGAAACAATTTCGCAATGTGTACGAGAAGTTAAATGAACCTTTATCGGCCGGGTTGTGAATATTTGGTCACTTTTGACGGGCGATTTCTCCCGTTTCTCCACGTCTGACGTTTGATGTTTACATCCTGCCATAAGGCCCACTTATTGAAAAAATCGTACAATAATGGGCTACATTATTGTACGATTTCTGTGCTTTTAATGGCGATTTTGGGACATTTTAATGCCGATTTCAAGAAAAAGGTTTTTAAGACCTTATAAAAAAGTTATAGGGTATTAAAATTTTAAAAAATATGTGGACTTTATTTAATATTTACCAAACTAGTTGGGACGTTTAAGTCAAATTTTGTACACGTTGTGTATTTGACGTATTGTTGATGTATTACAGTCAAAGATAAAACCTGTTTATATCAAACCTGGACCGACACTATATTAAAGACCCGAGCATGACGTAATATTTCATTGATGTTTACGGACTGGGGTGGCGCCACTCGACGAAAAAAATGGCGACTTATTATAGGTTATAGGGGGGTAATCTGTGGTTATTGGTATGTCAGTTAGTGACGTTTAAAATGTCCCAAATTTTAAATATCCAGCTTTATTACGATTTGCCTTTTTTTTACGGTAACGAATTGTCTTTACGTCTACTATTTACCAGTTTTATACTATTAACACAGCTTTTGTAGGTAGATTTGTTTGTGAAAGCATGAAATTTCCATGCACATGAAGAAAATGGTATTGCATACTGCACAGACCATTAGGTGAATTGCAGAAAAATAAACACTATTTTGGAATTGTGGGATGATTTGATCAACCAGCTGAAGAAGCGAAAATTCTAGATATTATTTTAGGAGAGTATTTTGTAACATATGCAAGAATGAAAATTTTGTTTATAGCTCCAAAGCGAACCAATAGTCCTCCATATAAAGAAGAAACTGAAAAATCTAATGCGTTTTATGCTTTCTTACACTACAACTAGCCATGGATTACATTTCAGACCAAAAGGTACCAAATACTCTTGCTTGCTTTTTAGACTCGCTTTTCTTAAGAAAATGTATGGAAATATGTCATGTGAACTTGTCAAATTAGAGGGACATAACAAACAAATATTTTATTTTGGATATTATAATTCGTTGAAACAGACACATTTGCATGTTTTTATTTTATAAAAGATTCTGCAACAATACCGTGTAAATTTGTTTCGTCATGTGGCGCCAGTGGCGATCGCTTGAAACAGCGCTATGCACAGGGACCAACACCTTGAACAACCAGTGACTTAGAAGTGGGTACAATTGTTTCTAGAATTGTATAGTAATAAGATGTATTGATTTTTTATGTAGATTTTAATTGTAAACAAAAATGTCCTCTTGCGGCAATTTTTCGTATGTGTCATGGTTTCACGGCAAATTTGTTTTTTTTTTATTATTTTTGTATATACAGTCACTTTGTATATTTGTATAGTTTTGTCGTGGACATAGACTTGAACGAATCTGTTAAAAAAACGCTGCGTTTTAGAATATTTATATGCGTTTTAAAAAGTGTTTAGGTATATCTGGAGGTACAATTCAAGAATCCCAATGACAATTCAAGAAACAACAAGGAAAACTCGACGGCTTGAAAATGACCCAGAATTGAGCCTCGTTAAAAGGCCAACCATTTAGATAATCCGACGAAGTAAACATCTGGATAAACAAAATTAGAGAAACCCCAGTTTTACGTCACCTAATCGCCTGTTGGCTTTTTTGAATCGCCGTTTTTGTTTTGAGGCCAATTTTTACTAATCGCTATTTAAGTCGGCTGGAATCGCCGACCTTCCAGGTTATAGCTCCAATTAGGAGAAAGGGAGGTTGCCTGCTTTGTTTTTTATCCTTGGGAGTAAGCTGAGAAATAATGCTAAAGCAAAGAAAATACTACTTGCGTAGTAGTATTTTCTTTGGCTAAAGCCACTTGCAAATGATATTTGAGTTAGTTAGTTTAGCAAAAATTACACATCTTCTATTATTGTGCTATTATTAAAAACGCTTTGTTTTTGTTAGAAAATAGATATGTACCTAACATTTATCAGCCACTCACCTTTCATCCATTCAAATCAGAACACCACCCTCAGTTATTGCTGCCTTCCATCCTACCCTTCTTCTGTTTGCCACCATTAACACTGTGTGCGGACAGAAATCCAAGAATATCCCCTTTCTCGAAGTATAATACCCATCCCTAAGAATCGATGTGCTATGAACACACCCCGGTATTTTCTTGGAGTAACCAGAAGCGGGAGAAACCTAACACGCCCTTTAGCCATTGATTGCTATATAGGGATGGGTGAAGAAGGGTAGAATTAGTTTTTGGGAGTGGCGGAAAAGGGGGTAGGTATAGTTTTAGTCGTGTCGATTGAAGCGTTTAGTTGATACAGAAATAATTGAAGGACGCGGGAAGGTACCAAGCGCGGCTTCATAAACTATATTTAAAAAAATGCAATTATATTTTCATGCAAAACTCCCCAATTAATACTAATGGAGTCAAGATTACTAATGTCTAATAATAATTCATTCCTATCCGCTGCCGCCTGGCCGTATTTTAAATTGACCTCACGGGTTATTATGGCAATCCACAAGTCGACGGCCGACCATTCATAATGTATGCTTTAAGCGGCGGTTTCACATAGCAGTCAACTGCAATCACAGTTCAACTGTTCGGGCGGAACTATTATGTGGTTGCATAAAAGAAAAGTGTGTGCTATCATGTGCCTTTTGATTAAAAAAGTTAATGTTAAATATTAAACATAAATATAAGAAGAAAAGGTATTGGGTGAAAACGCCTTTTAAGCAGACCACGTTTTGACTGAATCATAGTAACAGTAGACGGAGATTTCCAAAATTTTACACGTCTCCCATGCGAAAAATATATTGAGGTGACTTTAAATGTTCCATAGACATTTATTGTATCGTTATAATTCGATTAGATGGTACATCTTTTCATCTGAAAATTAGAAATATTTCTAGTTATAACAGCATCTGCGAAAACAGTGTACTCCGATCCCATCAATATTCGCTTGGCAGCGGAACCACGCCCACCAAACAGTCACTGCGATCGCAGTCGAGTGCCGGAATGGAAATAATGGAAAATATTAGCCTTTCCCGATTTCTAATTAATCCACGCCCCCCCCCCCCCCCTTGGTGATCAATCCGAGTTGCTGTACTTTTTATGGTTTCCATTTTACCAACTCTGTACCTACCAGCCGAGGCTCGTGAGTTAAAAAATCCAACCAATCATATGCCTCTGCTAGCGATAATTACACTTGTGCAAATTATCGCGAAACCGCCTCCATAGGCGTAAGTAGATTAGACAGTAATAAAGTAGAGTAGAGAGAGAACGTCGGCGCGCGCCGAATGTGGGCGAAAATAGCGTACGTAACCACGGCAAAAAAAATTTCATTTTTTCCGCGGGTTTTCGCGAAGTTTGGATGTTGCAAAAGGTGCGAAATAGTGTGGCGATTAGTTTGAGCTGCGTACAATAAAAATTCATACCGATTACAACCACAAATATCGTCGTGAAATCCGGGATGTCAAAAAAAGAAATTTGAAAATTCATTTTCTCGAAAACTACGTCCAAGAGGGAAAGACCAAGACCGGATTCGTGTTCAGGGACCTCGAAAATAGGGGAGGTATCCAAAATTTCAAGAAAATCGTGGGTGGATTAGACCATTGGAAATAATTAGCGAATTTCTAAAAGGTGAGTAAATTATCGTATGTAATATCACAAGTGCCGGAAATTGTATCGATAATTTTTTCGAAAGCGCTATTTTGCCTAGAAAGATCATGAGTATAAATTGGTCTTTTATTTTCTGATAAAATCCCTCGAGCTTCGCTCTCTGAAAATAAAAGCCCAATTTGTACAAGTGGTTTTGCTAATGGGCAAAATATAATATCTAGAAAAATTTCCGGCACGAGTGGTATTTGTCGAGATTATTTCTCGAATACGATTTAATAATTTCTGTATTAATTTTTTCTATATTTACATTTCCTAAACGATTAATTTTGAACGAGTTTATTGACAGCTTCGACTGTAGCGTTCGAGTAAACAAACATGACGCTTGGATATCCAAGGCAAATGCGATTATACCTACACCCTGTCAGCGTTGGTTTATTTTCTGAATGTGTCATAAATTTAAACGGAGACGGAGGTCTAATAACAACAATTTAGCAATGTAAAAGTTATATAAATTCATTGATACAATGCTTAATAGTACCGCAACATAATTTATAATTTAGAACAGTGTGAAACACGCGAACTTTAAGAAGTAGGTACGTGTTTGTATCCAACCAATGACGTCAAAACCTATAGACGTGGTGCCCCATTGTTAAAATGCCCTTTATTTTGACTCCAAGATTAAATATATCCATACTACTCTAAAAACATGCTACAAACAAAGACAGAAAGTCAACCATCAACCAACTATACACCCGGTGATTCCCGTTTATAGTTCCTCCAGAATCACACTTAGATATCGCATGTTTTTTCTTGTTTGGGGGCGCCGGAAGCATCGGAACCTTACCTGAAGACTCGGGGGATGGTCTAACGACGCCAGCCTCTGAGCCCAGAGTCGAAATAAGTTCGCTACGGCTCGACAAAAAGGGACAATTTCTGACAATCTCGCGACATTTTCGGAATAATTTAATGGAGCGCTTAGATTGTGATTAGTTCTGGGCGTCAAGCGTTTATCAAAACAAACCTGTCTATAGGTTCTGACGTCATTGTATCCAACAGATTCGCGGTTGCTAAGCAACGAAGTGACAACAAGTGCAATTACCGCGATAATTTGCACAAGTGTAATTATCGCTAGCAGAGGCATATGATTGGTTGGATTTTTTAACTCACGAGCCTCGGCTGGTAGGTACAGAGTTGGTAAAATGGAAACCATAAAAAGTACAGCAACTCGGATTGATCACCAAGGGGGGGGGGGGGGCGTGGATTAATTAGAAATCGGGAAAGGCTAATATTTTCCATTATTTCCATTCCGGCAAAAAAAGTTAATTGGAACTGACGTCACTGGGTCCAATTTCGAGGATGGCGGCTTCGAAACAAATTAGTTTTTGCCACTAAGCCATAACAGCGAGAGAGCGACTGAATCGCTGGATGATAAATTTTCCTCTAATTGTCTTGTTTGTCCCTAAATACCGTAATAACGTTTCAGGATTCGGTTATATCCTGAATAAAATTATCTTCAATCCACAGAAAGTGTTTGAGAAATATCATATATCGTGTCTACGGAGTCATTATTAACAATCAATACCAGCGTACAGAGATATACTAATAAGTCCGGGCACTCGGCCTTGTGTAAACAAATGTTTCCCTCTTGCCCTCTCCCGCTCCCCTCCTCATCGAGCCGATCGATATCTTAGTATAAGAAAACAAGCTGTAAACAGTGTAGCTGAGAGCGGTTCGTTCGCATTCTACCGGGTGCGCTCAAAAAGCTTTTTACTGCAGTGCGGATGGCTGTAAAACCAGTTCAAAAGACTATATTACCTTTTTTCATTTCCTAAAGACCCTGAAAGGTAAGATTAAGTTTGAGGTGCCTACCTAAAAATATTAAGGCATTTTTATGTGACATTTGAATACTTAGGTATTAATTGAAGAATAATATAGATATAACATTAAAATATTGAAAATTTGAAGGTGCCAGCAATGGAAGAATGCCTTAGGGTTGACGGAGAACATAAATTTGCGAATATTCCACCTGAAGAGGCATATAAACCTATAAGCGTTGACTGAAAAATCTTCACCCAACGCTATAAGAATTTGCAAGGCACATTTTGATGATCAGTCATTCACTTCGTCCGGAAAACGTTTAGTAAAAACTGCTGTCCCCTCGGCTGTCCCATTAAGATTATTGCCAGAAGCTTATGGTAAGACGCATGCTTGTGTAGGTACTTATGCGTAATATTTGGTTCTGTATTGTTTATGTCAATTTAAATATCAAAATATTTACTACAGGATGAAAAAGTAGATATGATTAGTTTAACTCTTTGTCGTTAAATATTTATTTGTTATTTATGTTTTTGTCTGCTCTATGTTTTGTTAGGCTTTATTAAAAATGAACGTAAAACATAAAAAATGCATTTTTATTCATGTTCCAACCAAAGTCTACAAATATACCTACTATAATTATGTAGATTCTGGTAATAGCTACCGTGTATTTTAATTTAACTGTAGGTACCTACCAAAAACTAACGGTACACAAATAATGTTGTACCAAAGTCTACAAATAGGTATACTAATATTTGTAGACTTTGGTAAATAATGGAAAGTCAACATGAACCTGCCCTCGTATAACTAGCTTGACGGCGATTTCGTTTAGTCGCCCTCGTAAATGCGAAGCGTGCGAGGTGACGCTGATTTACGACCGGTCGCAAAAAATTGTCGGCTTTTCCGAGAGATCAAAGAAGTGAGCCGACTTTAGTATTTCTATTTTTAAAAGAAATGGCTCGAGGCATATGGGACAAAATGCTTTGGTAATTGGCAACACCAAACTAGTTTCCAACATCTAGTGGAAATTATGTATGGGTCTTTCGGAGTGCAGACCACGACAGGTACCTGTTTCGGGCTTGTTGGCCCTCATCAGGCAGACCTAGCGCACCTCAACCGAAAGACCCAGACACGTTGGCTAAGTGGAATAGGAAATAGTATAATGCGGTGAGCATTTACCATCCAACGCCATCTAGCTGGTACTGTCAAAACCAAAGCAATGTGAGTGTGTATATATCGACCGGTCGATCGACATATAAAAAGAACTCGGCAATGCGGCGCGGCGCGATTTCTATATATTAGAAGATACTCGGTGATGAATCAAACGAGTTTTTTGGCTCCCCGTATGTATGCTTCTTCTGGTTTTCCACCGCGCCGCGCCGCTTTGCCGAGTTCTTTTTATATGTCGATCGACCGGTCGATATATACACACTCACATTGCTTTGGTTTTGGCAGTACGAGCTAGATGGCGTTGGATGGTAAACGCTCGCCGCATTATACTATTTCCTATTCCACTTAGCCAACGTAATCTGGGTTTTTCGGTGAGGTGCGCTACGTCTGCCTGATGAGGGCCAACAAGCCCGAAACAGGTAGCTGTCGTGGTCTGCACACCTCCGAAAGACCCATACATAATTTCCATTAGATATTGGAAACTAGTTTGGTGTTGCCAATTACCACGAGCCATTTCTTTTAAAATTATAATGGGGACACTAAATATTCATTTTGTTTAGTATTTCTAGACTTTGTCAATACCTACTATCAAAATCCGGGAGAAGGCGGCGAAGCCGCAGACGAGCAACTGTACCTACTCGTCCGGCACTCCCTGCTTGTACATTTTCTCTATAAAAAAGGGTTCTTGTCGACACCCATCAATAATACGGAAGCCGACGAACGACCTCTCCTCCCATCTTTCATCTTCTACAAAAGGGGCTAAATTTGAAGTTGAGTGGAACCGTCCGGGTTTATTTGTCAAAAAGTTCCTAAATATAGAGACGTCGAACCATGGCTGGTTGAACTCGCGGCGATAACCGGCGACACTAATATCACTTCCTTTCGCAAAATAACACAGATAACGCCCGCGGGACAATGGTTATGCTTGTTTTGTACTCTTATTGGCGTTTATTAATAGTAGATAAAGGCCAAATATGCACGTTTCAGAGATATGGTTGGTATTGATTTATTCCAAACGTTTTCAGTGAAGTTTTTCCTACTTAAGACACGTCTGACGTCACTAATTTGGAAATAGGGCAGATTTGTCAATCTCCAATCCTTCTCCAGCTGAGAAATTTTATACAAGTTTACCTTACAATGACAAAGATGTTAGTAGTTCTATTAAATGTCACAGAAAATGTAACTGCATTATTTTTTAAAAATATTATTGTTATTACTTACTCCATAAATTATTTTTATCGCTCGATATACGAAATGCGATGTTACATGGCGAGTTAAAAGTCTTTGGTGTACAGGGTTATTCATATAACATTCTATCCCACTCAACTTTCTTGTTTTTAATTTTAGAAAAAAAAATGTAAATATGAAAATTGTATTAAATTTTCTTGCGGTTTCAGGTTTACACAAAATCAAATTTGCCATGGAAAATTCAAAACAGTTATTACGAGAATATTATAAATGGAGATTTAACAGTTTACATTAATTAATTGCTGTATTCCCAATTCCAGTCTTTATTTATAGAAGCGTGTTCTATAATGCTTCCATTTTGTGCAAATAAATTTCTCTTGTAGTAAGCCACGATACCTGCCTCGTTTAACTCTCTGATCTCCTGAGATATTTTTTCTTTAACTTGGTCGTATATACCCGGTCCTTCAAAGTGCCTCGTAAAGAAATCGAGTGGGGTCAAGTCTGGGCTTCCGGCAGGCCATAAAATAGTTCCATTTGAACCAATCCACTCTACAAAAGTGTCATCTAAATGGCTCTTGACAGCATTTGATTTATGTGCTGGAGCACCGTCTTGTTGCCAAACAATATTCGGCTCATTGACTTGATTCAATAGATCGGAAATTTCTCATCTTAACAGCTGTAAATATTTTAGTAAAGTTAAACCACCTTCAAAAAATGCTGGAACAATTATGTGATTCCGAAAAAAAACAAACATTTATTGAAGTTCGACCTTGTCGTTGAATTGAAATAAACTGTCGTGTATTTTCTGACGACCAATAGTGAGTGTTTCTTCTATTAAAAACGCCACATGTTTTAAAAGTGGCTTCATCAGTCCACAATATAGAATCTATAATAGTAATGACCGTAGGACTAGTAATAGAATAGTAATGTCTAGTAGTAGTTAGTTCATAGAAATAGTAGTAGGTATAGTGTAATTTTTATAGTGATAATTTACACTCTCTGGACTGGAGCTCCATGATATTTGCAAATATCTCGATGCATCTTTAATAGAATGTCTCGGATTTTCCATGAAGTATAATAAAACTGCTTCCTGCATATTCTCAGTAAAAACATGTTGTGGTTTATTTATCTGTTCTTTATTTTTAAACTTCCAGTAAGAAACATAACATTCAACAATGTCGTTTTTCTTCACTAATATTATAACAATAATATACCATTTTCACAGCACGAAATTAGCACCTGATACAAACTGTCGAGTTCTGATTCTCGTAATAGTTGTTTTGAATTTTCCATTGCAATTTTGATTTTGTCCGACATTCAATAATTATTATTCAAAGGACGATTTTGTGCAAACATATAACATAAGTATTACATATCGTTGAAACCAGAAAAATGCGTAGATTTCGAAAAGCGAGACACATACAGGGCTTTCCATCTAAAAAACATAAGTTTGGTCTATACAGGGTGTCTCACCACGAACTGCATCGATCGATATCTCAAAAAGTAAACATATAATTTTTTTGAAAATTTGGGAGCTGACCAATGTCAATGAGTACTATTTATCTAAAATATTTTCAAAATGGCGGCACTTCCGGTTATACCGGAAGTCGATGACAACTTCGTTATTTTAAATGGAACATCCTATATTTTATTGCATTTTTGGATTCTACGGAAAATTCTAGGTACATTTCATGTATCATGTCATATATTTGCCATTTTAGAGAAAAATGACAGATGCAGACCCGTACTTATTGACAGTTTCTTCATAACGCTACATATTTCATAACGCGCTCTTGGCATTTTGTAGTCAAAGGCTTGGTGCAGAGAAATACCATAAAGAAAGTTTCCGATCTTGTACAAGGTGCTCACAAAAAATTATTCAAATATTAATTCAAAAATGCCAAAAACTCAAAATTTTCAAATGGAAACCCCCATTTTTTAGTAGCCGTATTCAGCACAAAAAATTAGGGCAAGTTTGTGTTTGGTTCTCTATACCTAAATGTTATCATTTTCTATTTATTTACAAAAAAACTAATTTTCCACTTCTTTATCAAGGGGGCGTTTTTTTAAGTTTGAAAAATCTAGTTGGCCATGGCTGATTATACGATTGTCAGAGAATGAAGAAATGTCATTTAGTTTAAAATTATTGTAAACAATTCCAGCACGGTGAAATTACACAAACGAAGACTATTTAAATTTATGAAGTGAAAAATTAGTTTTTTGTAAATAAATCGAAAATGATAACATTTAATATAGTAGCTGAATACGGCTACTAAAAAAATGGGGGTTTCCATTTCAAAATTTTGAGTTTTTGGCATTTCTGAATTAATATTTGAATATTTTTTTGTGAGCACCCTGTACAAGATCGGGAACTTTCTTTATGGTATTTCTCTGCACCAACCCTTGAACAACAAAATGCCAAGAGGGCGTTATGAAATATGTAGCAGTTATGAAAAAACTGTCAATTAAGTACGGGTCTGCAACTGGCATTTTTTCCTTAAAATGGCAAATATCTCAAAAACGGTTGAATTTAGGTATAGGACATGATACATAAAATGTATCTAGAATTTTTCGTAGAATCCAAAAATGCAATAAAATATAGGGTGTTCCATTTAAAATAACGAAGTTGTCATCGATAGCTGCCAAATTTTCAAAACAAAACTATGTTTACTTTTTGAGATATCGATCGATGCAGTTCGTGGTGAGACACCCTGTATATCTCCAAAACTCGACATTCATTTGTTTTTCTGAATACACAAGTCAAATCGAAAGAAAATTGTATACAATTTTTTATTTACATTTTTTCCAAAATTAAAAAAAAAGTTAAGGGAATGTTATATAAATATAACCCTCTGTACCAGGTCAAGATACATCGAAGAATTCTTATAAGTAACCTAGTTTTACTATTATAAGTATAACCATAGCCGAACCACGTTGCAATGCTTTTTCATATCCAATGCTGAATTTAGCGAAAATAAATTTGACCAAATTGACATACTAAATCATGTTCTATATGTTTATAAAGTTTCGACAACTCTTCAACACGAACGAAGCAGTTTAAAGTTACAAACAACTTCCGACAATTTTGCCAGACCAGACTACTCCTCGAAAAAATACCGTCCAAATAATAATTTTCCCGCTGCTCCAACTTCGTTTCCGTCATACTTCATCCAATATATATCACACTGCCTCGTCAAGCTACATCAATATTACTTAACGAAGAAACAAGATAACTCAAGCCCGAAATTTTATAAACTTCGTCCTGTTTCCTGAGATACGGAGGAGTAAGTATCTGATATGATTTATAGTCAATGTAGTTCGATCGTCCCGAAAAAGGGAGTTGCAAATAAACTACGGTGAAGATAGGAACTACACTAAGATTCTGAAAGATGCAGCAAGTTACCTAGTGCCTTTTATTTTGTGAAATCATGACGTGACATCGAAAATGCCATTGAAACAAATGGTCGTTGACATCGTAGCAAGATGATATTTTGGTGGTAGATAAGCTCAGTCACGATAATAGAGGAAGGCAAAACAAGGCAATCACTGAAAATGACAATTTAAAAATAGCAGTTCGTCAGAGATAAGTGCTGTACTTAGAGCTCCAACACTTTAAACAAAGTCGCTTTATAAGATAAATTATTGTTGTTGTATCGTCCTAAACTATGCAATAGTACCTATAATGTAAACTTACCAGTGCCTGACACCTTAAGGATTGATTTATCTAATTTTAATCTATAAAAATCAATTTGGAACGTTTATTGATGATTCTTAATATGAAGTAAGTAGGAGACACATCACTGGAAATAATTACCAACAGCCCAAATCAAATCTGCAATATATTTTTTTATAAACAATATTTTAAAAGTTATATACTTTTTATCCAGTAGCTGACATAGTGACTTTTGACTAGACCCTTAGCCTGAATCTGATAAGCCCAAAAGCTGACACCCTATAAAAATTGTCACAGCACTTTTTCAAAAGGAAAACACAAGTGATTATTGTATGTAGAAATGTTTATTTATTTGTACATTCTCATTTCTGGGACATATAGTAACTTATTATTGAGTAGAAAACTTTGGGTTTCCAATTTGGGAAATTGTTATTTGTTCATATGTCACAGTTGTTAAAAATAATGTTCGCTTTTATTTACCTATTTCTTTTGTTTTTCTATGATAATATTGATTCTCGTAAATGTATTCCCATTTTATTTATCTCCAACTGTTTTTTTCTCATTTAATATTTTCTATCTATTTTATATTTATTGTTCTTCTCTTCCCCTCCCTCTTTTTTTCTCACTATCTTTCTTTTTTTCTAAAAATACTGTTTCTTCTATTCCCCTGAAATGACAGACAGCATAAATTATCTCTAGAGTCGTTTCTTAACTTTGAACTTGTTTTGAATACCTAATTGAATTTAATTTGACATGGTAAACTTGTAAAAATCCTAATAGTACCTAGTTATTGGTCGTGTTCAGCACTTTCGACAAGAAGACATGACTCAGAATCGTTGAGTGACAAATCTATACATGTTTTGATGCTCTTGAAGACAGCACTCCGAGGTCCACCATAGTCAGTGCCAAATGTGATCAATAGCTGACACATTGTATAGCCAATGGCTGACAGAGGTGTCAGGCATATTTGAGGTGAAATTTGTACACCATTATAAAGTTTATTGCTAGAGATTTTAGATATCATTTTTGCATGACTTGTGGTTTTCCCAGTGATTGACAGCTATGTCAGGCATTGGCTTAGCATAAACATAATATAAGCCAATAGTTGACATCCCAACCAAAATCTTTAAAAACTTCAAATAGTTCTAAATTATTATCTTAGCTTGTTTGCTTAGAAGTATAAGCCACAAAAATTAAGACTACACTAAAAACACTTAATTACACACTATTTTTTACAACGCTGAACTCTATAAATTGACAAGTCAGTAAAAATAGAGAAACCAAGATAACTAACTTAGGAACATACATAACTCATAACTGTGACTTCTACCAACATAATTATTTCAATAGAATGGATTTAAATCTGCTCATTAGCTTATTTTTCAATAAAATAAAACATGTGTCAGGTTTAGGGAATGTGTCAGGCACTGGTTTACTCTATATGTATAGGCATCTATAATTATTTTGTACTTTGAATCGTCATTTGGAACACATAGTTTTACTTTCAAACCATTAAACTTTGGACAAAACTGTACCATGTTCCCTGCCTGTTGATATTGTGCGTGAACTCGTTTTCAAACACGAACTTGCATTTTTTTCTAGCCCGTCCAAACTCTTGTTTAGTAAACAATGTGATCCTCATAAACATTTGTTCCGTATTTACAAAATAAACCGAACAGCCTATTTGCCAGCTTTGCGGCATTTGAACGTTCGCATTCTGATGAAAAAAAAAATTGTACGCAGAGGCGTTTGGCTGTCAAAAAACAGGCGCACATCCAAATCGTGCTCGCACAGAAAAATCATCGCCATTTTGTGGCGAAATTACAGCGATAGTTAAGTATCTACTGTGGTAATATGCACAAAGGACAGCAGCTTTAGGAAAACGCACGCGCTACCCATTGAGCCAGTGACGTCAGGCTAATGACATTCAAATGTTTATTTTTTGTGAACATATCTATTTTAAAAACGTATGTAGAGATGCTGAAAAATACGAGGAAAAATATTTAAAATTCGGTAATAGCACACTCTTTTTGATATCGATACTCTTAGTGAACCGAATCTAATCATGTTGGGAAGAGGGTGTTCACTCTTTGAAATACGATCACTGCTTACTGTCGGTATTATATTTCACACGATGTCGTCGGATATAATACAAAACATTTTAGTCAGAATACATTTATGGAAATATCCTATAGCATCTTCAGTGAGTTAAAAGAAATATTGTACGTATCAATATTGTTGTCTATCTTTCAAATTTCCCATATATCGAGCAAAGATATCTTGCACAGCATTGTTCTGTAGCTTCTTTGGCTTTTCTGTCACATACTGACACTGTGTCAATCTATCTCAGGGACTCTTTAAATTAAGGGGACCCAGCATTATACTTTCCAAAGTGAGGCCTATTCTTTCCTCATTCTAATGGTCTCAGTAATGCCAAGTATGCCATTTTATTGGAGAATCTATGAATATAAAAGGTACTTTGATTGTTAGTAAAAATTAATAATGGTTTCCATAATTTCTAAAAATTAGACTTGAAAAATATGTGTATACAAGTGCAGAATGTGGTAACTGTCAAATGAAAGGAATTTATTTTATAATTGAAATTGATTTCCAGCAATTATTTCCACGGATTTAAGTAATAAGTACGGTAAGTCAGTAGTGCCGATTTTGCTTATTTAAGAATTTGCCGCTATTGCACCTTGTTACCAGGTTCCTCAATCCATTTGTAATATGTATACTGTGTACTTGAACTTTCTTCCCTTGTTGAATGTATCTTCCCAAAGAACTTTAACAGATTTCGGGATGGACTAATAAGATTAGGTCTAGTAGTTCTATAATGATGGTAGTTTTTCTCGGTGTTCATTATAAAATTTTTGTAACTTTATTTCTCTCCCAAGGTAGGTACCTCACAAACTTAAAATAAATTTGTTGTCGATAAAAACTCTTTAAAAGAAGACCTGACTGAAGCTACCTGCTTAATAATTTAAAATTTTCGAAATACGATTTGTTTTGAACTACCTACTTATAAGTAATGCGCACGTAATGAAATTGTAGGATTACTAAAGGTCGTGCAGGAAAAATCTGGTTGCAATTATTGGGACTACTACAGGCGGCCGCATTACCTTTAATTGACACATCTGAGTAGGTATATCTGGAAGTTAGAAAAGTTAAAAATTGTGAATTATGATGGGAACTATTTTGCCTCCTTTAGAATCTATGGCACTGGCATGTCACATAAAACCTGATGGCAGTTGGACACTGACATATAACATAACCTTTTATCAGCCCCCTTGTGGTCTCCTTGGAGCCAACAGAAAACAAACTTCCCCTCAAGGCTTCACATTTCCTATGTGATAGACTGTGATATGCTGGGTCCCCTTATTTTAAAGAGTCCCTGATCTATCTGCATAATTCTCGAGGTAGCGATACATAACCTAAACAATGCCGTTTCATTTCAATTTTCCTAAACACGCTGACCTCATTTCGCAGAAAAACAAGCTCAAACACGCACCAAAAGAGCAACCTCCCCCCTCTTCCTTCATTATCTCATTCGCATCCGCAACATCCGGGCTTATCTCCGGTTTTTCCTTGACCGGAGGATATTTCTTACTCCGGAGGAAAACGATGTGGAACCCCCATAGGCGTTTATATTGTCGGTTATGATCTTGACCGCAATTTCCTCGGCGGAAAAAACTGCTAACAGTTTCTCGGTGGTTTGCAACAGATAATAATGGGATCCAGAACCAGAAATTGTCTGATATGAATGCGCAGTGGGGAGAAAATAGGGGATACATTGCATATCACCATGTAACTTCAACAATAAATGCTTCGGAGATCAGTATGCTACCTACGAAAGTTGGTGTTGATTTATTACTCGTAAAATGGCAAGATGAAATCTGGAAAGTAAGTTTCTAATATAATGCACCTATTAGTATGCACAGAGGAGCCCAGTAAAAGTTTTATGTAACTTTGCTCTATGCCGCGAACTTGTTGGTCTAACTTTAACTGCTACCATCATACTTCATTAATTATTGACACAATACGACTGTAATATCTAGTTAAAGTTACGAAAGCGCTGTACTTACAGCCTTCTAACTTCCAGATACTCAGATGTAACAATTAAAGGTAATGCGGCCGCCTGTAGTAGTCCCAATAATTGCAACCAGATTTTTCCTGTATCATCTTTAGTAATAATACAATTCCCATTATGTGGGCATTACGTATAAGTAGGTAGTTCAAAACAAAAACTGTATTTCGTAAACTTTAAATTATTAAGCAGGTAGCTTCAATCAGGTCTTTTTTTAAAGAGTTTTTTCTACGACTACAAGTTTATTTTAAGGTTGTAAGGTAGGGGGATATATGGGAGATAAATAAAAATACAAAAATTTTATAATGAACACCCAGGAAAACTACTTGACCTAGTCTTATGAGTCCATCCCGAAATCTGTGAAAGTTCTTTGAGTAGATACATACAACAAGGGAAGAAAGTAGGTACATATTACAAATGGATTGAGGAACCTGGTAACAAGGTGCAATAGCAACAAATTCTTAAATAAGTAAAATTGGCACTGACTTACCATACTTATTAGTTAAATTCGAGCAAATAAATGCTGGAAATCAATTTCAACTATAAAATAAATGTTTCATTTGACAGTTGCCATATTCTGCACTTGTAGACACAACATTGTCAAGTCTAATTTTTAGAAATCGTGGAAACCATTATTAATTTTTACTAACAATGAAAATACCAACTGATACCAATAGACATTTCGAAATTTATTTTAATAATAATAATAATAATGTTTATTTGGAATCATACAAATTTAACTTACAGTATAAAATAAATAGGTATAAATAAACACTTGAATTACCTCGAAGTAACCAAAGTTACTTGTATGAGGGGGGAATAGTCCGGGAGTTTTGATTAAATCGGGATAAGACATTTATTCGGGTGACGATCAAAGTTTAGGAATAAATACAAAATAAGAAAAATACACTTTTTTTTTCATACTTTAGTGCTGTAGTCATAATAAGTGAGTCCATTTTTGTTTTACGATCCATTTTTTGACATAAAACTTAAATTTTTTTGGTGGAAAATTCTTGATATCATTTGGGAGGTAGTTGTAAATTTTTGGCCCTATATAAATGCTACTACATTGACCTATCCTTTTGTTACATTTTATTACCTCAAAATTACTTTTATTTCTTGTTTCGTGATCGCAAGATACAGGCTGACAATTCATTTTGTTCTTTTTTATTAGCATTAAAGTAGAAAGGTAATACAATTTGTCTAATAGGTATCTAAGAAGTCTGAAAGAGATCTGTGCTGGGGTATAACAGTGGTTTTTTATGTATAACTTTAAGAATCCATTTTTGCAAAATTTTAAATTTGTGGAGATGATTATTGTTTACTCCCCCCATAAAGCTCATAAAAATCATTGCTTTTTAAACTAGCTATACAAATAATGTATTTTTCATCTTTTCTCTATGTAGAGGGCATGAACCCCCAAACCATACAGCCCTGGGCTTATGCATTTGAAAAGCCAGGTCTCGTGGAATCGGTAGTTAGCTACTTGGCAATAATAAGTACCTATATTTTTCAATAAATGTATCATGTTACACATTATTACATGTCAATTTTCCAATTTACATTCAATCAATGAATCAATGTTGTATACTCTGCGTTTAGGATATTTTCACTTAGAAATTTTTATCATCGACGATCAAAATGAAAAATGAAGGTGTCGCGTCGTAAGCGACATTTTTAGTTATTAGACCAGCTTATACCGGCTCCTAAAATTTACCGCCGGGTGCTATATTAGCGCCCTAGCACCCCCCTGAAACCGGCGCTGGAATGTATTCGCAAAGAAGTGAATGATGAACACTCTTATTAAATAAATTGTTCAATGTCCTAAGACACTTTTGCGATAAGAAAAAACATCGGTAATCTCTTCCTCCTCACACAACCAACAATCCTCACCTCTTCGCCTGTCTCCTTCCCCCGCTCTTCTTCTTCTTCTGCCCTGGGTCTACCCTTCTGCTACGCGACCGTCGCGGCGTACACCCGATTCGCTGTTACCGCGGGCGAGAGGAAAAAACGTAGCGGGCTGCGACCGACACAAACTGATTCTGACGCGGCTCTGGCGATGGCAGAGCCTCCCCGGACCCGCTGGATGCTGTGGGTACAGTCTGGGGGGGAGAGAGACGGGACGACGACGGGGAAGCGAGCGGGATACAATCCCGGTATCGATCGGCGAGAGGCGGGCTGCGCCTGCGCACTAGGGGACGGTCGAGACAGATTTTTGGAGGAGGTTTTTAGTTTTTAGCAGTTGGAAGCTCGGAAGACGTCGAATGGACTGTTAGGGGCACGAATGAGCTTGTCCGGATCGTGCGCACGTATTCTCAAGGGCACGAAAAAGCACGAAAAGGAACGTTCCCTTGAAAATGCTCGAAATTTCAAGCACCAAATGAATAAGGTGTGACGACATTTGAAGAATTGGGCAATATCCCAATTTTTGAAATCTACGTGGCACCGCCGCTACCGAGGCACGCGCCAGTGCAATGGAGTACGCGCGTGCGCTTCCGCGCAGTTATGTATATTACCAGAGAACAAGGAAGGGGAGAATATATACTCGACGGCGGCGCCTTGATCTTTGGCAGCCGGTGGTCGCCATGTTCTCTGTTTAGAAGGCAGGGCCGTATTTAGAATTTAGTGAAGGGATAGTGTAGGTAGGTCTGTACTCAGATATTTTAAATCATTCATTTATAAACACAAAACAAATAATACATACTGAAATGATGATTGGAACAAGCAAAAATGTTAATTGGATTTTGAAGGACTATTTTTAATTTAAGGTATCTAGTTAGATAACTGAAATAAGGCGATTTTTCTTATCTTATTCCAAAATTTAATATTTTATTGATCTTAAAATTTGATGACTGTCTGAGCAATATCTTTTTAGCAATCATTTTGTAGAATACAAATGAAAAACAAAACATAGGTATATATGTATTAGAATATTGTCTTCATCGGATTAATTAAATATATACGTACCCCGTTCTATTATATACTTACTTTAGAAAGGTGCCTAACTTCTTGATAAAAAAAACTAAGCAATTAGTATTCATTCAACACAGGTAAACGGAGTAAACCCACACAGGTAACAATAACGTATGGCTTGTTTATGCAGACTTAATTTAAGGACAGGATTTATGATTAATTTAATACCCTTTAAATAAAATTATTATGGGTTCTATATCCACATTTGCTTCATATAAAATTTAGCCCAAAAAATATATTTTTGATTTGATAGGTTTTTTGTTGTTTTTGTGCCTTTTTGTCTTAAATTACATGTTCAATAATTTTATATACCAAATCGCCTGAATTACACCATGCATTGTCAGTGTTTTAACTTACGATTTTAAAATTAAATCCTTAAATTATAAGTCTGCCTTTAGATACTTAGGTGGAAGGTTATGATAATACAGTAAATTGCACCTGAACACATAACGCCCCCGCTTTTTTCTTACTCATGATCATAAGACAAAACACTGAAAAAAACAACACACTCGCAATAAAGAAAACTTCAAATTAACGCCGCCACTGAAGATCTGTTCGCTCGAAACGCTGAACTGAAAAACATGGCTGATGCACCAGATGCGCAGGCTAGCTCCGCCCCCTTGAGTTTAAATTCTCCCCTTCCTTGTTCTCTGATATTACTGTGGCGCCCGGCACGCTTATTGTAGGTGGGTAATCTATGCATGCATAATGCATTATGTTGTGAGTTGTTGTGAATAATGCTAGGCGCTACGACTACGGTGCTACGATGCTACGATCGTACTTGAATTGTAAGATATAATAAATTCTATCTTCCATACCATTGAGTTCGATCGTCGAACTTAGTACTTGAATTGTAAGATATAATAAATTATATCTTCTATACCATTGAGTAATATCCTAAGAGCATTTTTTGTAAGACCCGTTCTTCCGTATTGACAAAGGCAAGACCGAGGGCAAGACGGAGACACAAGCGCACTGCGAACTGAGGTAAAAGGCCAAGCTTGCAAATCCCGCCATCATCAATCTTTGAGCATTTTCAGCATTTTGAGCACTTTGTGAATAATCTTGAGCAGTTTAGGAACGTGCTCGATAATTTCCAGAAAACTGAGATTTTCAGAAAAAACATTTAATTGCTTTTCTCTTCACCTCTGAAAGGAGCTGATCGTTTTGCTATAATGAAACACCTATCTATGTCGTTTAGGTATTTTCGTTTATCCAGGATTAACGTCTGGGGGGGGGCAATCAGTTATAAATAACAAAACTCTGTCGATAATTTTAATGAATACAAACAGAACAAAAACATATTTTCTAAAATAAATAAATACAGGATGTCCGGAAATAAATGCACCAACTTGAAAAATTAAAAAGAAAAATGGAAAATATGACGAAAAGTTCATATGAACATGGGTCCGCAGATGTTTGGTTTCCGAGGTGCAGGGTGTTGAAATTGAAATTTTATTTTCGATTTTTTTTAAGTAACTTTTTGAGACGACAAAATTTTCTTGCAAAATTTGGTAGCCGGGTTTTTTTGGGAAGAGAAGTCATAATTTGGTATTATTTTTGGTGCAACCGTAGAGGGCGCTGCGTACGCTATCATTAGTTAATTTAATTTGACAATAGACTTTTACGACATTTAGGGTATCCTCTTCCCACACGTTTTCTAAGCAAAAAAAGGTATACTTGGTGAATAACGCCAAAGGTGACCGTTCTCGAGAAATTTTTAAATTTCTGCATCGATGCAGGTGTATATATCGACACTCGTATGCAATTAAATTCAAAATAAAATTGAAATAAACAAGTACATTTATTTTTTGGCAGTTTAATTAACTTGTTGTTATTTCTTGTGCAAGAAAATTTTATCATCTCAAAACGTTACTTAAAAAAAAACGAAAATAAAATTTCAATTTCAACACCCTGCATCTCGAAAACCACGCATCTGCGGACCTATGTTCATATGAACTTTTCGTCATATTTTCCATTTTTCTTTTTAATTTTTTAAGTTATTACCGGACGCCCTGTATAACATAAAAATAATTCTTCTTCGAACCAGTAAAATCTATATCACAAAATCAAGTATTCTTTTTTTGATCTTGAGCTCGTCAAATATCTCCTCTGGAGATATGGGTATTTCCGGGTACACATAAAGGAGTGTTAACCCATTCAGTCGGTTTTCGCTAATATTGTTTCTAATATAAATTATTAAAATTTTCTGTTTTGAAAATGTTCTTTCTGGCACACTGTAATTGTGCAAAATATGTTTAGTAGGTTGTTGTGCCTAATTTACGGTTACGCGCTGCGACCGACGGAGTGTGTGCATAATATACGGTAGCGCGTTCTCAAATCTACTGCACAGGTTTTAATTTCAAGAAGACATTTTCAGATTGGGCCAGGAGTATATAATTTTTGGTATTTTTAATTTTGATATTACAAATCTCGTTTATCTCGACAGCTTGGGGGGGGGGGGCAAATGCCCCCTTTGCCCCCCTCCTGAATACGCAACTGAACCTTTCAGTCAACAGTTTAAAATCTAATTAAGGGGTAAGCTTATGAAATGAAACGCTGCCAATTTTAACGACAAAAGTAATAAAAACAACATAAAACAAATAAGATTTGAAGCAATGGCAGTCCTTAAAGCTTTACTACTGCTGTATATAAATTTAAAATTGTTTCCTTGAGAACGAGTGACTAAATAATTTCATCTGGAAATGTAAAACAAATCGATCAAATAAACACTGTGGTCTTAAATATTTTGAACCAACTCCACCTGGTAACTAACTCGAGCAATAAAACAAGTTAAAATAGTCGACTTGGATAAGACGCTGAAGCCGGCTGGATCTCGATGAAAATTATTATTTTCACGGGTGGGGAGAAAGGCGTTGACTGCAACCAGGAATAATATTTTTGAGCCAGAAAATAGGTTTACAGTTGTTTTTATTAGGAAGTCACGAGATAGATGTTGGGGGACAGGGTATACCTACACCCCCTATCAATGTGATACTTTTGACAAAGGGGTATATTACCAAACTGATCCATTTACTAAAATAACGCCCAAAATTGTTCATGCGCTGATTTCGGGAAATATCCGGAGATACAATGAAAAAAAAACAACAACTTTTAACAACTTAAAATGCAGCTATTATGGAAAATAATGGAAGGGAACTTAAAATAGACTCGCAGTTAGCAGACAAAAACTGAAAAAATGCCACGAAAGATAAATTAACCATTTAAAGACTATAATTGAAATGGGGGATATGGTTGCTATCAGGCGCTAGCGAGCAAGTGATTTTTCAGGTTGACGCTCCTTCCAGTCGACGAAAGGAACTTTATCTCTAGTTTTTTGCTGGTGGTTGACGACATTTTAAACCAGTCTACATTCTTCAATTCAGGGAGATGCATCTAAGGCCATAGTCATCTCGGTAATCTGAAATTCCATACGAATAACTTCGTTATCTCAGGTCCAATAATGTAGTTCGAACTGCATAGATAATCTGTTCGATGTAGACTAATTGAATTGCCAAAAGTATTGAACTATAGACATAGTTCAATTACCCCCAGTAATTCGGTTATTAGACAGCATATTGGGGCTGCAAAATTATCACTGTTGATAATATTGATAATTCTAGGAGTAGATATGCTATTAGTCGAGGCTGCAACTTATTAATTCGTTGATCTGCCTATTGTCTTCTAGTAACCTAAGCTAGATTAAAAAAACAACACATCACCTAAGTAACTTAGGTACAGTCATCTCCATATGTCGCCAGGCACATATTGTATTTTGTAGTTTCCTCGAGACAACATATGAACATGGCTGTAACGTAAATATACTTGCAATAGAGGATACTATAGTACACAGACCAAACACGGAGTTGCCCTTTTCAAACATCTACAAGTTTTAGATCGACAATAATGTTTACTGGCAATTTCAAAGGTAAAGGCGGCTTTACGATTCAATTTCGAAAGGCCAAGACCTAATTACTTCCCTTTCGCGTCCCAATAAAGTTGTGTATCGAGGGGTGAAGTATATATATATAGGGGTCTATTATAGGTAAAATTTGCAATTATGCCGCAATATCATGGCCCAATAACTTTCCATAATTAAGGAACGTTTATTAGAGGCCACGCAACTGTAATAAGTATAACGTCTCGTGGAAATCGGAAATGCACGTGATGCCTTGGAGCGTTTTAATTTTCAATTCAATTAGGTATATGATGTAGGTACATGGAATGAATGAGGGAAATCTGGAAAATCTTGCATGTGGTATTAGAAGTAATAAAACTTCACCTGTAGCAGGTGATACGGTACTGTATGAAACGCCCCAAAAGTGTCCAATTTTAGACACCCTGTACATACAATTTATTCGTATGTAATATCACAAGTGCGGAAATTGTATCGATAATTTTTTCGAAAGCGCTATTTTGCCTAGAAAAATCACAAGTATAAATTGGTCTTTTATTTTCTGATTTTATCTCTGAAAATAAAAGCCCAATTTGTACGAGTGGTTTTGCTAATGGGCAAAATAGCGCTTGATAATAAAATTATTTAGAAAAATTTCCGGCACGAGTGGTATTTGTCGAGATTATTTCACGAATAGGTACGTTTTAATAATTTCTGTATCAATTTTTTTCTATGTTTACATTTCCAAAACGACTCATTTTAAACGAGTTTATTGACAGCTTCGACTGTAGCATTCGAGTAAGCAAACATGACGCTTGGATATCCAAGGTAAATGCGATTATACCTACACCCTGTCTGCGTTGATTTATTTTCTGAATGTGTGTCATAAATTTAAACGGAGACGGAGGTCTAATAACAACAATTTAGCAGATTTAGTAGAAGTTATATAAATTCATTGATACAATGCCTAATAATACCGCAACATAATTTATAAGCTGCATAATTTAGAACAGTGTTGTAAAACACACCAATTTTAAGAAGTACGATTGGTTGGATTTTTGTGGAAGGAGCTACCTTATTGGATGCAAGCAGTATGAGGGAAATAATCGTAGATATTCCAATTATTTCACCCCTGTAGTATTTAGCGCCCGGTTCCCTGTTTACCCCGGAAACTTAAATTGAACCATGAAAGTCATCAGGGGCTTGCCTAACCAACAACCCCTTTCTAATTTCTAATTTTACGTGGAGGGGTATATCCCTTCCTATTTACGCCGATGTCTTTACTCTGCTGATAAACCTAGTCAACCTTCGTATCGATTTCACCCTTCGCGTGTATAGTAATTATAAGGGTTAGTCTGTGGTTCATCCCTTGCAAATTTAACCTACTACATGTGGGTGGTCGGTGGGGTTAATATATTTTTGAGTTAAAAAAGTGACTGTATAGAGGCATGCCCCATGGTTCAACTTTTTAACCCTGGTTAAACCTGTGTGGTCTAATATCCGTTGTCTCTTAATTCAAAAGGCCTAATTGATAATTGCCCAATCTGCGTATTCTGTGCCGCATTACCATATCTTCAAAGACCATAACCCCCGCAGCTTCGTTGAAAGGAAACTCTTGGAACCCCTCCATTTCCTAATTTATCCGCCTTATCTATACCGACGCCTCTTTTGTAAAGCTTTTCCCGGGAAAATTAAGCAATAAATAAAATATGCTCGGAGGTAATGCATTCATGGAACACCACCTAGCGGTGATTACTGTCGTCGTTCGCAGGGTTTTTAGATGGAAATTACAACCATAATATCGCAGAATATGGAGCATGGAAATATGGATGGGTGCAAAAAATGCAATAACCTACCTTGCGATACCGGGCGACCAAAACATTTTCAATTTATAAAACGACTTTTACGCAGTTTTAAAATTGATTTGATTATATTTGCAGTTGTGAACTACAACTGCACAAAAGTCTGTTACGATATATGAGTTTGTTCAAAAATAAAAACACTAGAACCAAAAAAAAAAACAAGTAATCATCTACATCCTTTTAAACCTAAAAACAGCAAAAACTTTTTCTATGTATAGTGCTTCTATCTTTATATCGTCTGACCCTACTAATTGAAACCCATACATCATGATAAGCAGGGCGCAAAATCGTTGCTGAACGGGCAGGGTTGACGTAAGAAATTTTGGGGAGAAGAAAATTGTCGAACGCAAAATAAGACCTATTAAATTACGTTTAAACCAGGGACTCTTTAAAATAAGGGGACCCAGCATGTCACAGTCTAACACATAGGAAAAGTGAAGCCTTGAGGGGAAGTTTTGTTTTCTGTTGACTCCAAGGAGACCACAAGGGGGCTGATACAAGGTTATGTTATATGTCAGTGTCCAACTGCCAAACTGCCATCAGGTTTTATGTGACATGCCAGTGCAGGAGGCAAAATATTTCCCATCATAATTCACAATTTTTAACTTTTCTAACTTCCAGATAGTCATATGTGTCAATTAAAGGTAATGCGGCCGCTGTAGTAGTCCCAATAATTACACCCAGATTTTTTCTGTATCACCTTTAGTAATCCTACAATTCCCATTACGTGGGCATTACGTATAAGTAGGTAGTTCAAAACAAATCGTATTTCGAAAATTTTGAATTATTAAGCAGATTTAGCTTCAGTCAGGTCTTTTTTTAAAGAGCTTTTATCTACGACTACAAGTTTGTGAGGTAGGTACCTTGGGAGAGAAATAAAATTACAAAAATTTTATAATCAATACCGAGAAAAACTACATCATTAGAACTACTAGACCTAATCTTATTAGTCCATCCCGAAATCTGTGAAAATTTTTTGGGTAGATACATTCAACAAGGGAAGAAAGTTCAAGTGTACATATTACAAATGGATTGAGGAACCTGGTAACAAGAAGGTGCAATAGCGACAAATTCAACTAAGCAAAATTAGCACTACTGACTTACCATACTCGTGGAAATAATTGCTGGAAATCAATTTCAACTATAAAATAAATTTCTTTCATTTGACATTTGCCACATTCTGCACTTGTATAGGTACACAAAATTGTCAAATCTAATTTTTATAAATCATGAAACCATTACTAATTTTTACTAACAATCAAAGTACCTGTTATATTCATAGATTCTCCAATAAAATGGCATACTTGGCATCACTGAGACCATTAGAATGAGGAAAGAATAGGCCTCACTTTGGAAAGTATAATGCTGGGTCCCCTTACCTTAAAGAGTCTCTACTCCCTGGTTTAAACAATTAGTCATCTAATCCTTTTACAAAAACAATACAATGTAAGTATTCAATTAATTATTTTACCTACTCCTACCTATTGGTTCCAGCCCTGGCTGTAAGTATCGGACACAATGGGTTTTATTGGGGGTACTATTATTGCAGTTGATAGGGTCAGACGATATAAAGATAGAAGCACTATACATATTTTTACCCTCCTACATGTCTCCCTAGGATAAAATAGCAATTTGAACGTCGAACTCCGGCTTCTTATTCCTTTTCACTTATCTCCCTTTATTTGAATTTCACTACTCCCAGGGAAAAATGATAGAATCCTGAAAGTGGGTATTGCCATTCGTTGGAAAACCTCGAAAATATACAGCCGCTGTCTGGTTAAACCTTAAAACAGAATTCAGGCCATGCCTCAACTGTCACTGTTAGATCGGGATCTCTTTAGAGAATCAATGCAGGAGCGTAGAAGAGTTATTTACACACTTTAAGAGTTCGGGCAAGAAGACAGAGGGGCTCTTTACATTATTGTAGCCGAGTCCGTCTGTCAGAACTCCATTTATTATCTATATCCAGTTTTCTTACATATGCTAGTGAATATACATTATGGGATAATGTTTGTAAACATCAAAATCGGTAGAAATGACAAAAGGTATGATAATTCACAGGACACTTCAATAACCCTTAAATGAATTTGAATGAAATTTGGTTCAGAATCTTGCCATGCTAAGCACATTATTTCACCCAAATTCTGGCGTAGTGGGGATGAGATATCGCAAAATGTGCTGTCATAGCTTTCAATCGCATATTGCTTTCAGGTAATCTCTAACTATTTTTTAACGCAGTTAAACCAAAGATACGCCGCTGGTGTTCCTCCTATTCATCTGCATGCGGCATCGTTCGACAGTCGTCAGATACAGCCGAGCGACCCCAAACTTTTTCCCGTGTCCCTTTTCTACTTTTTCCACACCGACAGCGACGTTCACGTTCGCTTTTTTTATCGGTAGCTTCACGCACGGCGTGTCTAGCCATTGATAACGATAAACACAAGCTTCATCTATCATCCTTCCGACGCATAGCTGGGTATGCTATCGGCGAAATGCAAACTTCGATTGTAATGATACCTATAATTGTGGACAATATTGTTTTTTTAACGTTTAAATGTTTAAACGGGAGAACCGACAATTTTGGCGAAAATGCCAGTATTATTGGGTTGTATTTTAAATTCTCCGCAATCGTGGCAGCAAAGGATATTCACAATTCACATTGGATTTAAATTTCGCGGTATATTTAATGTAGGTAAGTATACCTACTGCAAAAAGTTTACTTACTCGATAAAAGATTGGAAAGAACCTATTATGTATGTACATACATAACAATATTCATAAGTGTACTTTGTGAAAGAATAACATATACGTAGGTAGTACACGTCTTATATCAGCCAACCAGTGTCTTTTATTTGTTAAATTTTCTCAACATTCCAAGTTTGAACATACAAAACGACGCAGACGAAAAGATCTACCTATATATCGGGTTCAACAAGGGCGACATTTCTTTTGAGAATATACGCACGTTATATAAAAACGGGACATAAAAGCAATATGCGTAAAAAACGCCCTTTCATGTCCCACCATTCGACAGAAATACGCCCAAAAAGGACTGGTGGAACATCGTTTCCCCATTTCCTCCATAGCACGTCTTTCATATTGTTTCCGCTAAGAGCGACGTTCAAAAATTAAGGCTACTATAGATATATACCTAATATATAATTTGAAATCGAAAAAAAAAAGTTTCATTATAGGCAAAAAAAATAATCATAAGGGATCACCCGTCTATGAACCGACTGGGCGCGGCGTTGCTTGACTTTGACGATCGCTCTACCTAGGTCAAGTATGACGAGGCACGGCGCTTCCCAACAGAAACTCCAAACTGCTGCCTATTGTGCAGCCTCCGTGAAAAATACATTGATATTCAAACCTAGTAAAATATTTATACTGAAAGATTGCGCTGCTATAGGTAATAATTTCGCAATGTGTACGAAAAGTTAAATGGGCCTTTATTGACCGGGTTTTGAATATTTTAACAGGCGATGGCTCCGCCATCTGATGGTTGATGTTTACATCTCGTCAAGGCCTACTTATTGAAAAAATCGTACAATAATAGGCTATTTCAGTGCCGGTTACTGAGCTTTTAATGACGATTTTGGGATAGGTACTTCACTGTCGATTTCAAGAAGAGGAATTTACTACCCAATTTCAGGAATTTTGTAACAGATGTCAACCAGAGCTTTACCTACATTCTCGCAATTCTAACCATTATTTACGCACATTTCCGAATCACAAAAACGCGGACTCGCTTTTAAAAAATTCCAAAGAATCTGCACCTGGGGAGTTGTAGCTCCAAGACAGGATGCTGCGAAATAGAGAAATATGGCGAGAAGTACATAAACTCGACTAACCGGGCTTTAAATTGCTTCTATTTCAAGCTCCCTCGTGCCCACGTTTTCAACAAATGTTGAAATATGGTTTCGTTGGCATTATAGCGCACAGTTGGGTTATGAAATGCTACTTTGTTCGCGGGGAAGCACATATTGTGCTTAAAATTAGAAATTTCATTCTCACTTTTCTAAAAAAATTATAATTCTACAATATGATTTATTTACTTAATAAAAAAAATTACCATTATAGTGAGGTAACACTTTTGCAACAAGAAGACAATTAAAAAGAAGACAAACATATGAAATATAGAAGGACAAGTCGGAGAACTCTTCCTAAACAAAGATTCAGGCTGTTCTCAGTACTTGTCTCAGTATTTATAGCTCACCACTTCTTCAACAAGAAACGAAGAAAATTATTGCTAGTTACCTCAATGTTCGGCTGGGACAGATAGGTATCTTGTTCTAGTAAATATTGACTTGTGAGGGAACAGGGAACACCGAATTGTATACGAAAATCGAGAAAAAACAAACAAAAAGAAGATGAAAAGTCACAAAAGTTTTTAACTTTTGTCTCCTTTCTGCAATTGTTTGAAGGAATTAACAAAAACTATCATCAGCATCACATTCACCACTATATTTCTTAAAAATTCTTAAATTAACCCAACAGTTCTATACAAACAAAATTATATTACATCTAATGCTTCAACTTTTCTCCGTCCGTGTATCCATAATAGAATCCTTCATCATACGCCTTGTACATATCCTCCGAATTTCTTCTTAACCTCCGCCCGATTGGTTCTAGATCCGAATAACACTTTGGAAACACCCTTTCGATAGCATCAACCGCCTCTTGTTGCGAAACATTTCTCACTCCCATTACGGAACTCAACGCTTTGGACTTCACGCAGTTTTGATGCGCTTCTTTGACGTTGAAGGGAGAAGCGTCTCCGTTAGCCCAAGCCGACATGAACGAACAATGGGCTAAATTTGCGGCTCTGACTTCCGTGCACGCTAGGTGGTCAAGATTTTTGAAGTTTAGGTTGTTTCGGCAATAGTCAAACATGTGGATCAATTCGTGGGTGAGAACCGCTTGGATGATGCCTTCGTTTCGGCATGTGTTTTGACACACGATTACCTAAAATATGTATAGGTAACAATGGGCCTTCCTTTAGAAAATGTGATAAATAATTTGCCAAAAGATGCATTTTATCTTCCTTCTACCGATAATTTGATAAAGAAAGCGTGCCCAACAAAATTCTCAGTAAAAATTTTGTACCACAGGGATCTGTTTTGGGACCCCTTTTATTTATTACTTATATTAATCACATGGTTAGTTTGTATAAAAATTGCGTTTCCGGATATGTTAATTTTTTGTGCAGGTGATACATTGGATGAAATTAAATATGAATAATTTACATCATAGGAATACTTTAAACATATTTTTATGTAACAATAAATTAAAATTAAATGTTTTAAAAACAAAATGTAAGATACAGTCACACGACTAATTAAGAAAAGTATCGAGCTTATTTGAAAACTTAAATACAACAAGTACCTACTTAGGAAATTTTTTAGATAAAAATTCATATTTCATCGTGATTCTGTGTCAAAATAAAATAGTAAGAAAATTGGCATGCTATCAGAATATCAAAATAGGTAGGTACCTTACAAATTTTGAAAAGTGATTTTCAATATTGCTCTACCATTTTGTTTAAACAAAATAACAATAACAAAAATCCAGAAAGACTAAAGTCTTTAGAATTATTTTAAATTGAACAAACGAATATAATTTGCTGGATAATTTGTAAATATCAAAATCTAAATATGTTAAGTGTACTTAATCAAAATATAGGTACCAACAAATGCGTTTATTTTATTTAAAAAACTTAATAATTTTATATTTACAATTTTTTTTCTGTGCAAACTATTTTTTATGGCATTACACGTATTTATGGAAATACTGGAAATACTGAAAATTAAGATTTAATTAATATTGCACTTACACATCTTGCAATGTAAACAACAATTATTATTATTATTATATCGACTTAGCCAAAAGGCATTCGCACTCCCTCTACGGGGAACATTCACTCAGATCCCGGGCATCCCGGATACCAAAAGGATCTGGCTCGGACGAGACCCTTGCCATGTTATCGGGCCCTAGGTGACATTGATGTTCTTGGACGATCCTGCATTCCCCATGAATTTCCTGACGGTTCGGGCTGTCGCAAGTAGTACCGCTTTCTGCATGGACCTGTAAAGACTATCAGTTAGATTCAGCTCCTTGATGTTTCTCAGCAAACTTTTTGGTATAACACCAGTTGTTGACATGATGATTGGAATCGTCTGGACGTTCTCCATTTCCCATTGCCTTCTAATTCGTTCTTCTAAGTCTCTGTACTTCGCGATCTTCTCGACTTGCTTCACACGCAGGTTGTTGTTGTTCGGGATGGCCACATCAATCAGAGTTGTCTTCCTAGAAATTTTATCAACTATTATAAGGTCCGGTCTGTTATGGGCAACTCGTTGATCAGTCAGAACTGTACGATCCCAGTACATCTTGTAGTTGCTGTTCTCAAGAACAGGCTCAGGTGTGTAGTTGTAATATGGGACCCTTTCTGTCTGCACAAGCAGCAGCTTTTCCGCCAGTTCCCGGTGCAAGATCTTGGCAACCGAATCGTGTCGTTCCTTATATTCCGTTGATGCGAACATCTGACATCCTCCTGTTATGTGCTGGATTGTCTCTGAAGTTGGGCACCCGTATCTGCATCTGTCATCCACTACCGATGCATCTCCTACAATGAATTTTAGGTAGTTGCGAGTTGGTATAACCTGATCTTGTATGGCCAGTAGGAAGCCTTCAGTCTCGGGGAACATTCGTCCCGAGGTCAGCCAATAGTTCGACGCTAACTTGTCGACATGTTCCTGGTTAACCTCATTAGGATGTCTCCCGTGCAGCGGCTTCCCCAACCACCTCTGTAGTTTATCGTTGTCGGTTCGGTGGTGATTTTGACGCTCGTGTTCCGTCAGACGTAGCGGTGTTGAGACGTCTGCTCCGCATATAGCCCTATGTAGTGTGGAGCTGTTGGCCTGCCTGTAGAAATAATTACGCAGATTTAATATTTGTTGGTCCAATTGCTTGCTGAGATCTGCCAATCCTCTTCCTCCTAGTTGACGTGGCAGAGTTGTTCTTTCTACGGCGTTACGGGGATGATGTTTATGAGCTTTTGTCAGTAGTGTCCTAACTTTTCGTTGTAGGTTGTTGATGTCCGTGTTGGTCCAATTCACTATTCCGAACGAATAGCTGAGTACAGAGCACGCATACGTGTTCAGGGCCTTAAACAAATTCCTGCTGTTAAGATCAGTTCGCACTACTTGTCTTACTCTCTTGATGAATTCATTCGTTAAATCAGTTTTCATTGTTCGATGGTCTATCCTTTGAGCTTGTTTCATCCCGAGATACTTGTATGTATCTCCCTTGCTCATTGCTTCGATCTCCTGGCCGTCCTGCATCTCGTGTGCGCTTTGTTCGAGCTTTCCCCGGATGATATTAAGGGTGCGGCACTTGTCCAGTCCAAACAGCATTCCGATGTCCCTGGAGAACTCCTCTACAATTTTAAGCATTTGCGTTAGTTGGTTTTTGGTTGCGGCGATCAGTTTTAAATCATCCATATATAATAGGTGATTCAACTTGATCGCTTCTGCGTTGTTGCTTTTGATAGCGAAGCCATATTTTGTAGAGTTCAACCGATGTGATAGAGGGTTCATCGCCATGCAGAACCACAGTGGACTGAGTGAATCTCCTTGGAAAATCCCTCTTCGGATGTTGATTGTGTCGGTCTCGATGTTACTGTCTGCGGTTCTGAGTTGTATCTTAGTGCGCTAGGTTGTCATAACGTGTTCTAAAAAGGAAACTGTATGATGATCTATTTTATACAGCTTTAAGATACCTGTGAGCCAGTCGTGAGGTACGGAATCAAATGCTTTTTTGTAGTCCACATAAGCCATGTGGAGGTTTCGTTGCTTGGAATGAGCCTGGTTGCAGATGACAGAGTCTATGATGAGTTGCTCTTTGCATCCCATTGCGCCCTTCGAGCAGCCCTTCTGCTGCATTGCAATGATGTTGTTCCGCTCGCAGTGAGCATATATTCGCTGCGTAAGGCAAGATGTGATTATCTTGTAAAGCGTAGGCAAGCAGGTTATTGGGCGGTACTTGGCAGGGTTATCCGTATTCCGCTGGTCTTTTGGTAACAGGTAAGTTGCACCCTGTGTAAGAAACAATGGCATTTTCAGAGGATCGAGCAAGACTTCATTAATTAAGGTAGTTATTTGTTCATGCGTGCACCACAACTTCTTAATCCAATAATTTTGGAGATGATCTGGACCTGGTGCCTTCCAGTTGTGGGAATTCTTGATGACATCGGAGACCTCAGCGGTTGTGAATTGCTCGTGTTGCATCTGGCTATAGTTCCGGCCCATCTCGCGTTCTTCGCTGATCCAGCTTGCACTGACATTGTATGGACCTGGTGTGGCAAGTTGATTTCTCCAGAAACCGTCGACCTGTTCTCTGTTAGGGTAACTCGCATTTGTGGCATCGGCGCTAGAATTAAAAGCACGGTAGAAACCCTTTTCTGATCGTTCAAAGAGTTTATTGTCTCGTTTCCTGTTGTTACTAGCCTTGTATCTCCTCAGACGCCCTGCGAAAACAGAAAGTTTTTGTTTTAATGTGTCAAGACATTGTTGAGCAGTGATGTTCGCGGGGTCATGCCGAGAATGCATTTGGGTGCGGCTCATTACTGCCTGCACCGCCCTCTGGATCCTTCTAGTTCTAACTCCTCTGATATATTCCGTCACTTGTCCTATGTCTTTACGGAGACTCTCGATCTTCCGATTTAGTCGCATTTCCCATTGAGCCATTCGTGGTTCTGGTCTTGCACGATTCAACTCTTGGGCCGTTCGGATCTTGGCACCCATTACAGTGATGACTGCCGTTGCGGCACAGTAGATTAACATGTGCATACGTTCTAATGTTGGTGTCACTGAAACATAGCTTGGTAAAATTCTTGTGTTCATAAGATCGAGCACGATCGCAAGTTTCCTGGAAGAATTTAATCTTGGTAGCGGTGGCCTGCTAAGTGGGTCTGTGCCTTCGTATCGCAATACTGCCTGTCTCATATGTGTGTCCAAGCCTTCAAAATGTTCTTCGTTAACCCGTTCCAGACTCTCGGTTGTTGGTTCTACCGTTTCGGCTTCTAGTTGTTGTCCAGGCTCTTGAAGTTCCCCATTGTTGTTGTTGTCATCTATGTCTATGTGTTCGCCGTGGATCTCTAGCTCAACTTCCCGTTTGATAGCGTTAAGTCGCGTTTCTGGAATTCGGTTATTTCTTAGAATAGTTCGATACTGATCTGACACTCTTTGTTCAGACACTTGCATGTGTGGAAACTCCCTGCAGAACTCGGCATGCAGTTGTTGTCGGTAGCCGATAATCTCTTGTCCTAAGTTTGTCACCCTGTAGAAAATACGCATAATCGATTCATTCATGGACACAGTCCATTTCATGCGTCGTCGTTGTAATCCCGCCTCTGTGAACGCTGGCTGAAGTTCCCGCGCAGCACCTTCGGTGGGTGGAACCCTAGTTCTCGTTTGGCTCCCATGTTGTAGATGTTCGTGTTGTTGTTGGGCTGTAGCTGTTTGTGCAACAGGGGCCCGCCTCATCAGCGCCCTGTCACCGACGTCCCGCTCGCTGTCATGCCCAGCGCCGGCTCCAGACATGCCCTGGCGATCCCCAGGCAGCGGCCCTATGACAATCATCCTATCATTCTCCATTCCATAGTTTTCTCCCGTAACGTGGGAGTGACGGCCCTCGGTCGCCTTTTACGACTCGCGGAGCCACGATAGGAGTATTCTAACCCGCTACCCATACGGGTCAACTAGGATAACGCGGGATCGTTACTCCCGAGGATCTGCCCCTGTCACCGGCCAAACCCCTCCTTGCGTTAACTGGGAAACACGGGATCGTTACACCCGAGGATCTGCCCCTCTCACAGGCTAGACCCATCCCTGTGTAACTGGGAGTCGCGGGATTGTCACCCCCGAGGATCAGCCCCCGTCACCGGCTAGACCCCTCCCTGCGCAACTGGATATCGCGGGATTGTCACACCCGTAGGTCTGCCCCTGTCACAGGCCAAGCCTCTCCATGCGTAACTGGGAATCGCGGGATCGTTACACCCGTGAATCTGCCCCTCTCACAGGCCAGACTCATCCCTGCGTAACTGGGGAGCGCGGGATTGTCACACCCGTGGATCTGCCTCTCTCATAAGTCAGATCCCCCCTGCGTATTATTATTATTATTATTATTATACCTGTATAAAAGTCATCTCGATAGGTTTTGTTCTATGGATGTCAATGATTTGCTAGCAACTTTTTTGATCTGACACGTCTTACTTATTGTTGCTACTCGTTTTGAAAAAGGCAAATATAAATTTTACTTTTTTGACAGATGTCATTCAAATTTCAAAAGAAATCTGCCTGTCAAGTGTTAACCTAGAAAAATTAAAATTATCTTAATTTTTCCCTAATTATTAATATTCAATTTTAGGTAAATTAAATTAAAATATATTCAGGAATGTTTAAGATTTTATTATAGGTTTTGGTTATATTAGTCACGTCTGTACACTGTAATACTTACACTTAGTAAAGGGCCATACTTATAGATTTTTAGTATAATTGAAATAATTCAACAAGTAGTTTAAAAAATAATAATTTGTAAAATATACAGGGTGAGTCAGAATCTATAGTAAATACTTTAAAGGGATGTTCAGCAGGTGGTTTTAAGGGGGTTCCTTTATATAAAATTTTTCGATTTGGGCTTTATTTGCCAAGTTATTTGGGTTTACAGGGTGACCCATCTAGTGTAACATCTTTTCTTTTGTCCTCAAGGTGAATTGTTGTTACCTACGATATTTTGGTTGAATTAATGTTCAATAAAAATAATTAAATTGTTGGACGCCCGCCTACTATAAATTTTTACTTAATTTTCTGGAACAGTCAGGGGAATGGTATTCGGCATAAAATTATTTTTTGTAGGAAAAATATTGTGTTTTCGAGAAAAAATGTAGAGGGAAAAAAGTGTCTTAAATAAAGGGGCTACACAAATCATATTTTTGTTATACGTAAAAATGACCCACCAAAAAGTTCCAGCAAAAATAATAATAGGGGTTGTTAGTTTTTACCCTTTTTAGGGCAGTGTGTAAATTAATAAACTACCCTAAGGCGTGTTCCAGTAAGTAGGTAACACATACCAAATTTCAAATTTTTAAGTAGGGCCGTTATTTATAAATAAAAAAAATACTTTTGGGTCACCCCATCGACCCGAATAACTTTGCAAGGAAAACCCAAAAAATCGAAAAATTTTATATGAAAGACCCCCCTTAAAACAACCTGCGGAACACCCCTTTAAAGTATTTACTATACATTCTGACTCACCCTGTATAAAGTGTTTCCCTAGATAGGTGTAGGTAGGCAATTTTAAAATGTACTTAGTTTACTCGTTATTACATTCGAAACAACGATAATTTCAGAAACAAGATTAAGACTGTAAAAAGATGCTCAGTTACGTATGAAAGCAATGCACATTATTATAATTTGGGCAATTTTTTATTCAGGCAATAATATCGATTCCAACGTTTAAAAAACAATCTTACCTGATTCAATACTGGATCATACCCTCCACTAACATTCGGTGAACATTCCTCGCACGAAATATGCCTCCTTATATCTACTTCGCATCCGGAAGCTTTCAAGGCGCCCATCATAAGTTTCACCAGGGGACTAGCTTTCACACATTTATAAACATTCCTCTCGCACTTTATCTTAGTTATATTTTCTCTTCCTTTCCCCATCAGATAATCTGTAACTCCGGGGGAGGATTTCCCACTGGGTCCCCTGCGCTCTGGGTACATATCGTAGCCCCACTCATCTGTTTGCCCTTTATTTTCTTGACTTGTCGCCTTTCCTGATGTGGTTTCATTCGGTTCATCCCCACGTAGAATGTCTACGAATGTCATTATTGCATAAATTTAAATTTTGCACCCTAAAAAATTCAAATAAAATAACATGGAATTTTGTGAGGTTATGTTACTATAATGACGTAAGTACTGGTGGCGCCATCTATGAGGCGGGGTTGAAGATTCGTTCGGTACCACAAAACAGTAAAAAGGGAACAAAACAAAATAGGGTACTTGACGAAATTTTTCAAACTTGATAAAACAATTCCTGGACACTTGCCTAAGACCCTACGATTATTTAAAAAATATATATTTACGTACTTATCAAGTTTTTAGACTTTCTTCGAAATTTGGCGGGAAAGCACTTATGACGTCACAAGTGTTTTAAAAAGACAATTTGGCAACATAGCAATACCACTAAAGTGTTCTAAGACATAACCTTATTCGGCAGTGAATGTTGCAAGGAAAGTTGAAATTTCAGAATTCTAACCTCAAACTCCCAGACTTATGATGCCCCGTGAAACCACATTTAGTCAATAAGTGTTTTTTTTTTTCGTAAATACCTATTCAATCGTTTTTCTGCAAATTTTTTGGCTAGGTTGGGCCGGAATTCGGGCTCAGTATTAAGCACTATGGCGCCTTTATAAACGCGCCTTCAAGATGGTCCCTAGGCCGAGGTTCTCTCTTTATTAATAACTCATAATACAACTGTACTATTACTACAACGTAGGTAGGTACAAACCTTTGCAGTTTTATCCCATGAATTTCGGCAGACGCCAACATCGGATTATTAGAAAAAAATTGTGCTACTTAAAAAGCATCCCAATTTCGGCAAATTACGGATTTTCCTTTTAGGGTCCATGATATCTTACCTTACACATCTAATAACACGATAACTAGGTCCGCAAATAATATATATAATAGTAAATATTAATAATAAACTATAATAAATCGCACAGATATTAATATCTACTAATGTTTTGACTTAGCGATATACGGAATCGGAATGACAGTTGGCATCACGGGATGTCATCTGCCGATTAAAAAACCATACGTGTTAGATGACATGTGGATATATGCATATAGTTAGATGCCTAGGTGGGCAGGTAACGTTGCCACATAGGCGAATATTTCCCCCATTATTGATACCTGAATATTTATAGTACGTTCCGTATACAGATATTTTAACTAAACTGTTACGTGGCAGAGATGAAGGATATAGTTTCCAGCGTGTGCAGCATAAACAGACACCATTTTGCTATAGAGGAGTCAATATGCGGAATAAAAAAGCCTTTATGTGACAAAATTTGTGTGTGCAATTGCGTTAGTTAAAGCTCAAAAGTTGCAATACATTAAGTAACAGATATTCATAGGCAAGCTGGAGATATTTGAATAGAAAACTGCAATTTGTCCTTGTTCCACGAAATATTGCAAACGGGCACCGGCAACGTTACAGTTCCGTTCCTCCTGAGAGGCACAGAGTTGCCAATTTTGGCGTTCTGGACAATAGAACGACGAAACTGTAGATTTCAGCCTGAACAAAATTGTGCAACTTAGTCTTTAATTATCATAAATAAATAAGTGTTAAAAGCCGTTGTTTCATTTATTACGTGTTATGTTGGTGCATCTACTGTAAACAGAGTACAATTTTAGAGCAATTAAAAATATTGTCAAGTACCCTATTTGCACGTAATTTTGGCTCCATCTATGAACCGTGGATTAAAACTAGTGAAAACTCCTAACATTATTGTAATTCATTTCTTCGCCAAAAATTGAGTTGGGCTGTCACGTCTTGTATTTTTTTTTTTCAATTTTTGAATAACCACTGGGTAGAAATCTTTGTATAAATATAAAAATCGTTTTATTTTGAACCAATCATAATACAATCAATAATAATTTAAAATAACTAGAAAGATGCCAACAAATGAAACTGCTCCAAGCCATCAACCTCGATGCTCTCGATAATCTGTTCGCTCTCGATTTCCGCGCAACTCCCATCCTCTTCTTCGGCCTTCCCCAAAGTTATTACGGGATCCTCCCTAATATTGTGCTTGTGCCTTATGTGGAACGCCAGAATTACGGTGTCGACGAAAGATCTGTCGCAATATTCGCACGTGCACGGGCCAGGGTGCGTCGTCATGTGAATTTGTAGGTTAAATTTCGACGTGAAGCCCCGCTTGCAGTATTTACAATGGTGCGGCCGAAAACTGGTGTGCAGATAGGAGTGTTTCTTTAATTCGCCTGAAAACGATCGATAAACATCATCTCGAAAATTTGCGATAAATTTCCTCTCGTCGAATTCATTACCTGATGCCGCAAACGTTTTATTGCAAATGCTGCAAACATAAGGCCTTTGGCCTGTGTGAGTCCTTATGTGTCTTTTCAATGCGTTAAGTACATAGAATTTTTTCTCGCAATAACTGCACTGGTGCTTCCTTTCGTTTTTGTGCAACTTCATGTGATAGTACAGGCCACTTTGGTAGTGAAAACTCTAAGAAAAAATGTTATTTTTAGTTTTTTTTTAAAGAGAACGTCTCTGCCAACTCCACAATGTACAGAAGAATGGTCTTGGGTTAGGTAAGGTTATGTTCATCGTGAAGTTGCTGCAAGAACTAGAACCAATGACGTCAAAACCTATAGACGTGGTGCCCCATTGTTAAAATGCCCTGTATTTTGACTCCAAGATTAGATATATCCATACTACTCTAAAAACATGCTACAAACAAAGACAGAAAGTCAACCATCAACCAACTATACACCCGGTGATTCCCGGTTATAGTTCCTCCAGAATCACACTTAGATATCGAATGTTTTTTCTTGTTTGGGGGCACCGGAAAGATCGGAACATCACCTGAAGACTCGGGGGATGGTCTAACGACGCCAGCCTCCGAGCCCAGAGTCGAAATAAGTTCGCTACGGCCCGACAAAAAGGGACAATTTCTGACAATTTCGCGACATTTTCAGAATAATTTAACGGAGCGCTTGGATTGTGATTAGTTCTGGGCGTCAACTGTTTATCAAAACAAACCTGTTTATAGGTTCTGACGTCATTGACTAGAACGGATTTATGAGGTTATATTTGCTGTGTTAGGTTAGGTTGCCATTTCCAAATTCAATCCACACAATGTCCATCTAGTGTCCAATAAAGGAACTGAGTAACAGAGGTGAAGTGTGACTACAATTTTACTGTTCTCCCCTACATTGTGTATTAAGAGACATTCTAGGTGGTTCTAGTAAAAAAAAAAACAAGACGTATATTTACTTTTCCGCAAACAGGACAGAGGACTTTAGTTTCCTGCTTTTGGTGCATCTGCATGTGGGTTTTGACGTTGTGTTTTGTGTAGAAGTGTTTGCCGCACACTTCGCACATAAAGTTTTTACCCTTGTGTTTAACCCTACAATTAAAGTAGTAAAAATTATTAATTATTATTACTTGTTTAAAAGCAGTTTCAATAGGTTGTAACCTATTGTAACCATGATATTATGTAGTTCATAGATATGGATGTCTATAAATACTTTTCCTAATTTTGACATAGTATAAAGTGACATCTTTCAAAACCTGAGCAAGTAATGATACGTCTAGTTTTACGTAACTAGTTGTGCAAAGTAAAATTTTACATAACTAGTTGCGTAAAGTTACTACTCTAACTGAACTGGTTACGTATTCAATCAGTTGATATACCTATGGAGAATTAGACTTTTCTTGTAAAGACGTGTTCACCGATTATTTATGCAATTTATAATTTTAAAATTTAAGTTATAAAATTCGGAATTTTGAGAAATAGATAATTGAAAATGAAATACAAATTAACATAAAGCATTTATTTAAATTTGACCTCAAAATAGGTTCCTGTAGTTGCAGGTAAAATGTACGTCAGTTTGTTTATATTATTTGTCATTTTTCGCGAATTCTGACAATTTGCACTTTAGCTGAGACCTAGAGATCTCCTGAGGTAAACTGCTTTAAATGAACGCTCGTTAGTAATGTAAGTAACTGAATTCGTAATACATATATTTTAGAAATAATATGTAGGATATGTATAAAAAGAAAAATCCTTGTTAGTACAAAACTATTAATTCTTCTAAAATATATATGCCTACCTTTCTACCTACATTATTATTTTGTATAAAAAAATCACAAAAACGTTTCAAAAACGAACTACTTACAACAATTGAGATCAAAATGAGAACATATTTTACAAATATGTAGATATAAAAACAAAAACTCTTATTCCTACAACAACCTAGAGCACTATTTTTTTATTCTTCAAAAATAAAACATTATTTTATATAAAAAAATCACAGAAACGTTTCAAAAATGAACGAAAACAAATGAGGAAAAGATCTTAGATCGTTATAACGATCTTAGATCCTTTTAAAGATCTTAGATCTTTAAATTAAGATCAAAGATCAGATCTTTTTGAAACGATCTTTTTAAAAAAGATCGTTCTTTAGTGGATCTAGATCTAAGATCAAGATCACGATCTTCGATCTTTAAAACGATCTTTTTTAAATAGATCTGCTCAGCTTTGGTTGTAACTTGTAACAAGAAATTTTATTTTGTGGGGTTTGATAGGCAACCTACCTTTTTTATTAGCTCTATAAGTTTTCTAGTTATTACCACAAAATATATAGGTTAGGTTGTTATTACTTCTTAATATTTTTTAACAAAAAGCTGATGCAAAATTTTGACATTATTAGTGACTGAAAATACTGAAAATGGAAATGTCCCAAACTTCGTTCTTCATTGTAGACTTGACGCAATAACCAACACAATCTTTTACATTTTGAAAATGCCCGATAAATTTACCAATGCGTTGTCACCACACAATGAGTACTAAATAAAATCGACTGGTCACAACCTATTAAAACATGTACAATAAACACCCAACTTAAAAAACATAAATAATCCACCTACAGTTTGTTCAGCGAATGTTCGGACCTACATCACAACTCCCGCCCTTGTCTCGCTCGTGAATATACGACCGATATCCACTGTATATTCACGAGTAAGACAAGGACGGGAGTTGTGACGTAGGGCCGAACATTCGCCGAACAAACTGTAGAAAATAAGAGGGAGTGGATAAGATAAATAACTATCGTCACTTACAAATGGTACTGGAACGAATTTCTCTTCCTGAACACTTGCCCGCACACCTCGCACGTATAATTCTTCGCTTCGGCGTTGACGTTACCGACACGCCTCGGCGACCATTTCACGTTGTGTTTCGTCATCATGTGTTCGACCAGGTTCGCCCGACACCTGAAGACCCTCTCGCACACGTGACAGATCTTCGTGAGGTCCTTCCCGCACAGCGCGACGTGCCTCTTTATCCTGCCCTCGGTCATGAAGGCCTTGCCGCACCTCGAGCATTGGTACGTCATGTTCAGGGCGGACTTGATCAAGTTGTCAACGTCGACGTTTTTCGAGTCGAGACAGACCTGGTCGACTTGGGCGTCCTCTATGGAGGTGTCGACTAGCAGCAGCTCTGCCTTGCACGCCGCTTCGTCGTAGCATTCCAACGGCATTATTTCGATTTCGTTGATGACGTGCCTGTCCAGCAATTGCTTCGAGACTTTCTTTAAGAGCACCTCCGGTTTCGGCTCTCTAGTTTGTTTCGGTCCGGGTTTTGAAAATGACGCGGATATCTAATATGAAAAAATACAAATAATAATGAAGATTTGAATATTTTGACACACAATTTTAGCAATCGATAAATTTCTACATGGATACCTAAAGGTCTAACCAGCGTCCAGAGATATACTAATAAGTCCGGGCACTCGGCCTTGTGTAAACAAACGTTTCCCTCTTGCCCTCTCCCGCTCCCCTACTCATAATCTTATAAGAAAATAAGCTGTACACAGCATAGCTGAGAACGGTTCCTTCGCATTCTACCGGGTGCGCGCAAAATATTACCGACCGACCGTGACTGTGTTGTAGTGATGCCTAGTAACGCTTTTTACTGCAGTACGGATGGCTGTAAAACCAGTTCAAAAGACTATATTACCTTTTTTTCATTTCCTAAAGACCCCGAAAGGTAAGATTGAGTTTGAGGTACCTACCTACAAAAATTAAGACATTTTTATGTGACATTTGAATACTTAGGTATTAATTGAATAATATAGATATAATATTAAAATATTGAAAATTTAAAGGTGCCAGCAATGGAAGAATGCCTTAGGGTTCATCGGAGAACATACATTTGCGAATATTCCACCTGAAGAGGCATATAAACCTATAGAATTTGCAAGGCATATTTTGATGATCAGTCATTCACTTCGTCCGGAAAACATTTAGTAAAAACTGCTATCCTCTCGGCTGTCCTATTATAAGATTATTGCCAGAAGCTTATGGTAAGACGCATGCTTGTGTAATTACGTATGCGTAATATTTTGTTCTGTACTGTTTATGGCAATTTCAATATCAAAATATTATTTACTACAGGATGAAAAAGTAGATATGATTAGTTTAACTCTTTGTCATTAAATATTTATTTGTTATCTTTGTTTTTGTCTGCTCTATATTTTGTTAGGCTTTATTAAAAATGAACGTAAAACATAAAAAAAATACATTTTTATTCATGTTCCAACCAAAGTCTACAGATATACCTACTAATTATGTAGATTCTGGTAATAGCTACCTTGTATTTTAATTTAACTGTACCTACCAAAAACTAACGGTACACTTACCTACACAAATAATGTTGTACCAAAGTCTACAAATAGGTATACTAATATTTGTAGACTTTGGTAAATAATGGAAAGTCAAAATGAACCTGCCCCCGTATAACTAGCTTGACGGCGATTTTGTTTAGTCGCCCTCGTAAATGCGAAGCGTGCGACGTGACGCTGATTTACGACCGGTCGCAAAAAATTGTCGGCTTTTCCGACAGATCAAAGGAGTGAGCCGACTTTAGTACTTCTAGACTTTGGTATTACACTTACCGTTGACCCCAAATTGTTTAAAAACCCATGAAAAATCTGCTCCTCTTCATTTTCATTCTCTTCTACAACCACCACATCTTTTATATTATACCTATATTTTCCTATTACCAATTCAACTGGGGCACAATTATTGTCCGCATCGTTCAATATTTTGTCATCATTATCGTCTTGTTTAAAATAATCAAAGTCTTCACAAGAATTAGCCGGAACATCAACCAAACTATCTACGTCATCTCCTTTCGTTACGAAATACCTTTTGAGAGATTCTTGAGAGGCACAAAACGTCTCTTTCAAATCGTACGCTATCTTCAAAAGTCCGAGGCACATCGGACAAACAAATCCCGGTAGTCTTCCATCGACGATTATCTAAAACACGGGCTAGTTAATAAAATAGCTATCTGAAGCTTAAAAAACATACCTTGCAAGCCATAACGTGACCCAGAGCCTCCAATATCGTAGGACTATCTTCGTCTTTTAAAGTTGTCTCTAATAGGTTCATATTCGAAGTGCTTTGCGTTAGGCATATTCTACAGAATGTGGACATGCCGAATTTGTTGTATTTTCTCAAGTATTTTGTTGTCATTTTGTTATTATAATATGGGGAAGATTGCTTACAAACATAAACATAACATCTCTTTTATTTTTGTAGAAAAGTCACAAAGGTTCTTTTGTAGGTTAAGATCTCAAAACAAAACAAAAAATTGGTTAATTTCTTCTTCTTCTTCGCGTAATTTTGTGGCCTCTGCTCTTCCGAACAATATAGCCATTCGGGGCCTTGGCCACCTCTTCGTTGGGACGAATACATCCAGTTTGTGCTGTATCCGCCCAACTTGGTCACTTGAACAAATTTGCTACTTTCTTTTTTCAATCACTTCCTTACCAAGATTACTGTTTCCATGTGGATCTTTCTCATATACATAGTTTCTTCAACGTTGCAACACACATTCACTTAAAACATCAGTTATATCACAGATTTTTACATTTCATCTATCCATAATTCGGTATACGCTTCGCAACGTTTAAGTTTGTTGCAAATTCTGTTGTCATGCCAGAATGCATGAAACATTTTTTAATCAGGACTATTAACATAGCATATATAATACAACCAGCAGTAAGAGTCCCCTTGGCGGGAAAATTCTGAGCACCTGTTCGCGCAGCCTCCATTTGGGAATAGATTCTGTAAAATGGATGCAGTGTTGGGACAATTGGGCAGTACTTTTTTTTGGCTGTATGAGAGATATATTACAGTGCAGTGGAGTGTGCTTTTTTGTAAATTGTGCTTTGTGCTAGTATCTTAAATAAAGAATCCCAGTAAGGAGTCAAAGCTGCGCTTGTGCTTACCACACACTATATAATTTACTAAATACTACCGTTGATTGATCCATCGACGGTATAACTTACTCTCGAGAAATCATCCGCAAATTCAATGATCTTGAGCCATATTGGTGGAATATAAGTCAGAGGTGTAGTCGGGAAAATCAATTCAGAAATACAGTGTAGTATTAGTAAAGTATATAGTGTGTGGTAAGCACAAGCAGCTTTGACTCCTTCCTGGGATTCTTTATTTAAAGATACTAGCACAAAGCACAATTTACAAAAAAAGCACACTCCACGGCACTGTAATATCTCTCATACAGCCAAAAAAGAACTGCTCAATCGCCCCGACACTGCATCAATTTGACAGAATCTATTCCCACATGGCGGCTGCGCGAACAGGTGCGCAGAATTTTCCCGCCATGTGGTGCATTGAATTAAAGAAGTAGATATCAATTCGATGATGTGGAGTATTACTGCTGGTTGTTTTATATGCTCTGCCCAAACAAAAAAAAGTAAGTTAATTTCTTCTTCATTCGAGGCCTTGGCCACCTCTTCGTTGGGACGGATATGTGCAGCCTGGACCGACACACTATATTATAGACAAATGTCATATTATATGATTGTTGTTTACGGACTGAGGTGGCGTCACTCGACGAAACAAATGGCGACTTATTATAGGTTATAGGGGGGTACTTTGTGGTTATTGGTATGTCACTTACTGACGCGACGTTTAAAATATCCCAAATTATAAATACCCAGCTTTATTACGATTTGCCTTATTTTTACGTAACGAATTGTCTTTGCGTCCAGTTTGTAGCAGTTTTATCCTATTAACACAGTTTTTATAGGTATAGGTAGATTTGTATGTGATAACATATGAAATTTCCATGCACATGGAGAAAATGATATGCACACTGCACAGACCGTTAGGTGAATTGCAGAAGAATAAACACTATTTTGGAATTATGGGATGATCTGATCAACTAGCTGAAGAAGAGAAAATTCTAGATATTATTTTGGAAGAGTATTTTGTAACGTATGCAAGAATGAAAATACAATTTTTTTTATAGCTCCAAAGCGAACCAATATAGTCCTCCATATAAAGAAGAAACTGAAAAATCTAATGCGTTTTATGCATAGACTTATAAGTCTAGCTACAACTAGCCATGGACTTCATTTTAAACTAAAAGGTATCAAATACTCTTGCTAGCTTTTTAGACTCGCTTTTCTATGGAAATATGCCATGTGAACTTGTCAAATTAGAGGGACATAACAAATAAATATTTTATTTTATTTTGGATATTAAATTCGTTGTAACAGACACATTTGCATGTTTTTATTTTAAAAAAGATTTTTACTTTTCATCTATCCATAATTTGGTCGTGTTGGGCCATAACTAGGTATATAATTTCTGAACGTATCCCTAGTTTAACTATGAAGTTAGCATGACACTTCTGAGTTATGTCGAAAGTTACTTATTGATTTTTATTCATTGTTTTGTGAATGTAGCTTCTATCAGTCCTGTCAAATTTTGTCGCATTTGCCGCTTTGCCGAAAAAGTTGTTTATTCCTTGCTAGTTTCGAAAACCCTGTTTTTATTGCAATTGATTCACCGCGCAAGTAAATTTCCTCCTTCAAAATGTACCGAACGGACAAGCAATTCATGAAAAACCCCGCGACCGCATCATCTCGCATCTACGTCGGGGCCCTTCCGAAAACCGTGGTGGCCGACGACTTGGAGGCCAAGTTCCGCAACCACGGCAAGATCCTGGGGTTGGTCTTAAACCAGGGCTTCGCGTTCATCCAGTTCGACTCCGACCACGAGGCGCGCCAGGCCATCCAGAGAGAAAACATGTCCAACTTGCACGGCAGGAAGATCGTCGTGAAACAGGCCGTCGGCAAGGGCGACAACAAGGGCGGCATGACGATGCAGAACAAGCAGGGCGGCCCGCCGCCGATGAGGAACCAGGCGCCGCCGCCGCGGCAGAAGTCCCCGCAGAACGCGCCGCCTGCGCCCGTCGTCGACAAAGACCCGGAGAACAACTCGAAGCTCGAGTTCGAACCGCCGGAGAAGGCGGGCGACGATGTACAAGACGAGGAGATGGACACGGGGCCGAACATACGGCCGCCGCCGCCCAAGGACGACGTCGACGAGCAGCCGCGGCAGCGGGGGAAGCGGGGCGGCCGGAACAGGCTGAGGGGCAGGTCGAACGAGCGCTTCGACCGGGATTTCATGGATAGGGGGGGGCCGGGGTTCTACGGGGGCGGCAGGGGCGACTTCATCCCGCCGATAGATAACTACGGGCAGATGGAGGCGTTGCCGGTGGCGGCGCCGCCGCCGGATAGGAACGATTGCGAGATCATCGTCGTGGCCAGGACTTTGACGTAAGTTATTTTTTTTGTACTATTTGTATTTTGTCATTTTATTAAGGAAGTGGATAAAGATCCGTGAGTCGCGGATCATTAGTGTATTTTTTAAAGGTCGGCGAATCGCCAGGAGATTCGTCAGAGCATCGTTGGAGCAGTGGTAGAGCGTTGGAAGACCATTCGGAAGGTCCGGGTTCGAATCCCACGTCAAGAGTTTTTTTTTTTAGGCAGTGGCTATTTATACGTGGCAGTCGGCAACGATAGGCGCTGCCTTATAAAAAAGGAAGGGGTAATTATTTCCAATGGTGTAACCCAGCCCTGATTTTCGTGAAATTTAGGCTAACCCCCTATTTTCGCCCGACATTCGGAAATAATTACCCCTTCTTTTTTCATACAGGCAGCACCCATCGCCGAAAATGGAGGGCATACGCCCCTTATTGCAACGATGCTTGAGAAAATTCACTTCGGACGTATCTAATCGTTTTACTTCAAACGTGTATGATGGAGTTAAATGTACATCCAAAGAAGTCACATGACTCAACTCACCAACAAGAGCGCAAGACATATACCGACTATTATATACGTCGGACATATAAATAGCCACTTTCTTTTTTTTTTTCTTTTTTTATTTCCACATTTGGGGTGTCCGCGTCTTCTAGGATGTTCCTTCTTTTACTACTCGTTTCAAGGACTGGTATTTTTAAGAAGGAACAAGCCTACTGCTTTACGGATCAAGATTCGTGACTCGCGGACCTTTAAAAAAATACACTAAAGATCCGTGACTCGCGGACCTTTATCCACTCCCTTTTATTAATTATTGGAAAATTGAATATTAATAATTCCTAAATCTTAAACATCTCTAGTTATTAAGAGCATTGCACTGCACAGGTAACATTTTTATAAAATCCACAAAATAATTATAAAATCTCTAATTTGATGGTCATAATCATAACAAAAGGAAAATTGATTTTGAACTCTTCTTCTTGTTCGAATTTTTTCATGGGTTTCAAACTCATTTCGTCGCATTACTTGATTCAACGCCATCTTTTCGGGGGTGATATAACAAGTGGTGGCATTTTTAGGCATACCACAAGTTGTATTTAGGAAGAGAATTTAACAACTACAAATAATTTAGTTATTTATTATTCAGTGTTTAGGCATAATTTGACAACCAAACTCATTAAATAAATGAACTACAACTTAGTAATTAAATGAACTACAAAAATTATAAATATTTTTCCTTTCTGAAAATGTGATTTAAAAAATAATAAAAAAGTAGCCACAGCCGGGATTTGAACCCGAGACCTCTCACACCCAAAGCTACAATCATGCCATTAAACCATTGTGCCTTCCATATAAATAAAATATAAATTTACTTAAATAGCAGCAGAGCTGGGAAAGATCGCGCCATCTAGATCATAGATCAGATCGTTTTTTAAAAAAAGATCTAAGATCGTTTAAAAATAGATCTTTTCATGCAAAAACGATCTTAAATCAAAGATCGTCTAAAAATAATCAAATGATCTGTTTAAAAAAGATCAATCTTCTAAACGATCTAAGATCCTCTAAATGATCTAAGATCTTTGAACAAAATTCATAGTTAATAGATATAGATGTCTATAAATACTTTTCCTAATTTTGACATAGTATAAAGTGACATCTTTCAAAACCTGAGCAAGTGATGATACGTCCAGTTTTACGTAACTAGTTGTGTAAAGTAAAATTTTACGTAACTAGTTATGTAAAGTTACTACTCTAACTGAACTGGTTACATAATCAATCACTTGTTATACCTATGGAGAATTATACTTTTCTTGTAAAAATGTGTTCACCGATTATTTATGCAATTTATAATTTTATAAATTAAGTTATAAAATTTGGAATTTTGAGAAATAGATAATTGAAAATAAAATGCAAATTAATATAAAGCATTCATTTAAATTTGACCTCAAAGGAGGTTCTTGTAGTTGTAGGTAAAATGTACATCAGTTTGTTTATATTATTTGTCATTTTTCGCGAATTCTGACAATTTGCACTTTAGCTGAGACCTAGAGATCTCCCGAGGTAAACTGCTTTAAATGAACGCTCGTTAGTAATGTAAGTAACGGAATTCGTATCGTAATACATATATTTTAGAAATAATATGTTGATTATATGTATAAAAAGAAAAATCCTTCGTTCGTACAAAACTATTCATTCTTCTAAAAAATATATACCTACCTTTCTGCCTACATTATTTTGTATAAAAAATCACAGAAACGTTTCAAAAATTAAAGAAAACAAATGAGGAAAAGATCAAAGATCAAAGATCAGATCTTTTTGAAACGATCTTTTTAAAAAAGATTGTTCTTTGGTGAAACAAATAAGATCTAGACCTAAGATCAAGATCGTGACCTTAGATCTTTAAAACGATCTTTTGAGCCTTTAGTTTTGATTATATTTCTCTTGTTAAAAGATTTCTTGAAAATAGTTGCTATTCAAAATTCCACAGCAGCATTTACTTTTAGAGAATACGCCGAATTTATCGAAACAAAACTAAAGCAACTCGGTCTCATAGTGGACCTACTGTTTCCGAACGAGGACGTACCAATCGGTAGGGTGTTGGCCAACATTTCTAGCCGTGGCTGTTTGTACGCCATTTTGGTAATGCCCCAAAACGAGGAACACAGAAGTTTGACTCTCAACGTCCTTCACGGCATACCTCAAGGTTAATACAATAATTTTTGCCTCGTAAAATATATTCGGTTAACGTTTTGCGGTATTTTAGAACACAGGAACATGCCCATAGAGGACGCCATGCTTCTTCTCTCGAGAAACTTTGAGGCTTACATGCGGGGCGACAAGGTAGCTCCGGAAAATCCCCTAAAGATGAACCTATCCGACCGACATCCCGTACCCATCCAGGTGTGTTTAACCTCACTTATCCTGTCAAAACAGACGGAACCGTAACCCCAAATTTTCAGATGATCTTCAACCTGCTGGCGGAAAACAGACAGCTGACGTCGACCCAATACGAAAGGGTCATAAAGTATCTGCAGGAGAGACGGCAGTTGCAGATCGAATACGAGGGGATCGAGGGGGCGGGCGAAAACTCGAGCGAGGCGAATAAAGAGACGGAACTTCAGAATCGTATAATGAACATTTTGAATAAGTCCGACGAGGCGCCGATCCCGACTTCCATAACGAATCCGGAGCCGCCTAGCAATGCCGGATCGACGCCGCTCTTGAAAGATCCGACAGTTCAGAAGGCGTTGGACAGTTTGGTTTTGGGGGATATTTTCAAGAATATCGCGGCTTGAATAGCGAAAGTCTTCATTGTGTATCAGTTTTTATTCAGTATAATGTAAACTTTATTTTGTAACGTAATATAATTGTAAGGTCATGAATTTAAAAATGTTGGAATAGATGACTTGCACAAGTAACAAGTATATGGATGCTTTGCTTCCTTTTCATTTCTTGATTACAGTACAAAATAAAATGGCATCAGTCACAATACACCAATGTTAGTTAAGTAATGAACTGATCTAAAATCATTTTAAGTTTTTACTCTATGGTTGGACTGATTTTATCATAGAGTGCTGGAAGATGTTTTTTATACGCGGAAAATTTTTGACGAATTTAAAATCATAAAATAGTAATAAATAGGCCCAGTGTACATGCGCATTTGCAATTTGAGGTAGTGTTTTGTGAAACGTGACACTCTTTGACAGCGACAAACTAAGTATAACCTACCGTTGTTTGCATCATAGACGCTTTGTGGCATAATTTTTTCGATTTTCAGCTAATTATTAATAGTTTCTTCGCGTTTTAGTTGTTTGAGTGCTTTATCTAATTAAGTGATCATCTCGAATATGTTCTGCTCATTTTACACCAGAGTGTTTTAAAACGAAACGAGTCAAAACGCAGCTAATTGAAAATGCGGTATCAACTCTTCTATTAAAACCACTTAAACCATCATTTAAGTAAGTAGGTATATTAACATGATTGTGGTGTAAGAAACTATTAGTAGCTTATTTGTTTTAGTGTTAAAGCTATAAAGGTAGATGTAAACAAGTCAAGTTCTAGCATCAGTGAAGCAAATTCTAGTAGTTTGGACGAAACTAGTTTTACAAGTATAAGTTGTAGTTATCGAAGTCTTGACCAGTCCACGTTGAGGTGAGCTTCATTTATTATCAATATACAAGTTTATAGGGAGAGTAATTCAGAAAAACAACCACTGTTTTGAATTGCGTGGTCTGAAGGTCTAATGCGCATGTTCCATAGGCCCATGGGCAAATTCACAATTTGCCATAAGAGTGTCTTAATCAAAACTCTACCTATATATATATGATCTCTATGAATTTTATTGGAACTTTATTTGAAAGGAAAGCTGTACATTTTTTGTGAAAACCAAGGTTAGTTTATAAACTATAAACTAACCTTGGTGGAAACTAAAAATTGCTGGAACTGTTTCAAAACGCACGCGCATTCGCATTTCCTAGTCTGTCCGTGAATAATCTGCATATTAGTATCTACTGGTTTAGAGAATATTTCTTCTCTATAACTCCGAATTGAGTGGCTAACTTCTGGGGTAATAGTAGTTTTATGATTTGTGAGAAACGTCACGTCATGTAACCTCACTTTTTTTAGAAGATATTTTGAATCAAATTATAAACAAACGGTATGTGATATATTTGCACAAAACTCGAGATGTTGAAACGTTCATTCCTTCGTCCCTCAACAATCCAACTGTTGAACAAATTCAACTACAGCCAGAATGCGGCTAAAGCCTTCGAAGAAGATTTCCACAAACATCATTGCCACACTACATTCTTCCAAAAGGGTTTTTTAACCGTTGGTTCGGCCGCTATTTCAATTCTAAACCCGTACCGTGGAGATATGATCGCCTGCCTCGGAGAAACTACCGGAGAAAATGCTTTAATCTACATGAAGGAACGCATGGAAGATTCAAGCGAAGGTTCGGAAATATTGAAGGAACGACCGCGGATAAATACCAGAACGGTAGATCTAAGTTACCTACAAAAATTGCCGGAAGATACTTTAGGAAAAATATACTACAATTTCCTTCAAAAAAACAACGTAACCCCTGACGAAAGAATGACAGTGCAGTTTATAGACGACATAGAATTAGCGTATGTTATTCAACGGTATCGTGAAGTCCACGATTTAGTTCACGCAGTATTACAAATGCCGACACATATGTTGGGCGAAGTTACGGTGAAATGGGTGGAGGCGATTCAGTTCAAACTACCAATGTGCATCGGTGGGGCAATTTTTGGACCAATCAGACTTAAAATGAAACATCGGCAGTTGTACGTGAAACACTACTTACCTTGGGCGATTAAAACTGGAAATAGTGCAGAGTTTTTGTTAAATATTTATTTCGAGAAGAGGTGGGAGCAAAAAATCGATGAATTTTACAAGGAGGTTAATATAGAACCTTTGAAAGTAGGGAAGTAAGAATTATTTGTAAAGTTTTCGTGTAGTTTGATTGTTCCTAACCTCGAAAAATGTCAAATAAGTGACAGTCCAGAAGGCTGTGAAAACAATATTAACAAATGCGAATGCCTACTAGGATAAAAAGAAAGACAATATTTTGAATAATATAGTTTATTGTTTATATTTGTAATTGCACGGGTAAGCATTATTTTTGCTACAGAATACAAAAGTAGCAAAAACATAACGCGGAATACATGTTAAGCTAAAAAAAAATAATGGCAAGATAATAATTTAGATAGGTACCATTGAAATATGAAGACTAATTTATGCTGTCTTCGCTAATTTTTCCTAATTTCTTTAGGCCAAATACTACTTGGGGAAAAGATTTAGAGACAAGAAACTTGTCTTGACGATTCAAAAATATCACAGCAATAAGAAAATTTCGCATTTTGACTAGAAATTGGAGTGATGTAGTCTGGCCTTATAAACCTCTAAAAAAAAAAGACAGTAAAATAATACTTTAAAAATCTCATAGGTATATGTGTAACATATAGGGCGTCCTAATCCTTCAGATACTTCGGTATTATTTTGACATAAGGAATTTGGACACCCTACATATAGGGAATATTTCATAGTGACTTTCGAAGAGTAAGTACACAAAAATATCACATTAAAAAAATACTAAATGGTTTGAGAATACATGCCGATTATATACCACAAAAAGTAACTAAAACAATGTAAATTACATACATTATTATGAATGTATAATGTAAGTGGATACAAAAAAAAACATAATGACATAAGTAGTTACTGTCTTTTAGATTTTCTCCAGAGCTATCAGTAATTCAATTATTTTGTGGTAGTCCAATTACATTAACTGAATTATTACAATAACTTCATAGGTAATTGACGAAAGCAATAGGTAATTGATTTTGTCAATTACTTAATAAAGTATTTATTAGTTGTTCAACTGTTTAATTTCAGAGGCTTCTTGATTAGTTACCATTTGACATCTGAATTATTACATCATTATTTCATCTTTGACACATTAGAGGCATTGTTCGAAATGTGAATAGTATAAAATTGTAAATGAAAGTATCTTAAATTAGGACACAATATTCGAGAAAAATGTGCGCAAATAAAAAATGCCTAAAAATACACAAGTTCAATAGAGACATGCAAAATAATAATAATAAAAACAACAAAAAAAATAGAGAGCTTCAAATTTGCTACAGCAAATTTACCAGGTAAAAATGTTATAATAAACAGAACTGCCGCTAAAAAAAATACAACAGAAAAATGAAACCCTAACCTAAATTTTCCTCAAAACGGTGTTTGTCCTCATTCTTCCATGAGCTCACTTGTATGTGCGGAGGAGGCAAAAAACTCCTCAGGCTCTGGATAAGTTGTATAGTATCCATGAGGGCTACGCAGAGAAACATTTTGTTTGGAAAAATTCACTTAACCCCCAACTTTCAAAAATTAATTTGAGATTATGTCAGATAAGATCAAAGCTTCTTAAATCATCGGCCGAAAGCCATGGTGTTGGCTCTCGAGGCTTCACTCTCGGAATATCATCATCAAAACTTAAATAAAAACACTGAAATGAATTTTAAAAATTACTCACTTTTTTGTAGGGCTTCGGATTGCTTTCCATACGGTTTACACATTGCGGGTCTAACGTAAGTTTTCATCCGTTGCATGTTTTTCATTACTTCGCTGAAAGCTCTCACTATTTTTTCCTGGCCCCCTTCGGAAATTCTTTTATCATCGGTAGAAGAAATGTTTGTAGACGATGAGGCCCAAGCTCCATTGTGGAGTGCCAACAGGTCTTTATTTGCCGCACCCAGGCCTAAAAGATAGTTAAGTAATCGAGTTTTGGGTTTTAAATTACTAAATTACAATTACTTCAATATCTCCTCTATGATTAATACATAGGTAGTTAATTTTTTTTTTTCAAATTCTAACACCTGTATTTTGAAAATGCATGGCCACCAAAAGCAAAAGTTTAGAAATGAGTTACCAAGTACCTACCAATTACTTACCCAAATAACAGAGGTTACCAAGCCCTCACATTTTTAAAAGTAATTGAAATTATTGTCAATTATTCTCAAAAAGTATTTGATTATCTTCCAATTAAAGTAATTCAATTAAATAATTGAGTAAATGAATAATTATTATATTGTTTCATTACTTTAAAACAGAGCTGGGCAGATCTATTTAAAAAAGATCGTTTTAAAGATCTAAGATCTTGATCTAAGATCGTTTCAAAAAGATCTGATCTTAATTTGAGGTCTTAGATCATTTTAAAGATCTAAGATCGTTTAAAAGATCTAAGATTGTTTTAAAGATCTAAGACGTTTTAAAGATCTAAGATCGTTTTAAAGATCTAAGATCGTTTTAAAGATCTAAGATTGTTTTAGAGATCTAAGATCATTTTAAAGATCTAAGTCATTTTGAAGATCTAAGATCTTTTAAAGGATCTAAGATCGTTATAACGATTTAAGATCTTTTCCTCATTTGAGAAACATTTCTGTGATTTTTTTTTAATATAAAATAATATTTTATTTTTGAAGAATAAAAAATAGTGCTCTAGGTTGTTGTAGGAATAGGAATAAGAGTTTTTGTTTTTATATCTACATATTTGTAAAATATGTTCTCATTTTGACCTCGATTGTTAAGTAGTTCGTTTTTGAAACGTTTCTGTGATTTTTTTATACAAAATAATGTAGGTAGAAAGGTAGGTATATATTTTTTAGAAGAATGAATAGTTTTGTACGAACAAGGATTTTTCTTTTTATACATAATATAATCTACATATTATTTCTAAAATATATGTATTACAAATTCAGTTACTTATACTAACGAGCTTTCATTTAAAGCAGTTTACCTCAGGAGATCTCTAGGTCTCAGCTAAAGTGAAAATTGTTAGAATTCGTGAAAAAACAAATAAATAATATAAACAAACTGACGTACATTTTACCTACAACTACAAGAACCTATTTTGGGGTCAAATTTAAAAGAATGCTTTATGTTAATTTGTATTTTCTTTTCAGTTATCTATTTCTCAAAATTCCGAATTTTATAACTTAGGTTATAAAATTATAAATTGCATAATTAATCGGTGACAAGTAAAGTCTAATTCTCCATAGGTATATCAACTGATTGATTACGTAACCAGTTCAGTTAAAGTAGTAACTTTACGTAACTAGTTACGTAAAATTTTACTTTACACAACTAGTTACGTAAAACTGGACGTATCATCACTTGCTCAGGTTTTGAAAGATGTCACTTTATACTATGTCAAAATTAGGAAAAGTATGTAGACTATTAACTATATATCATATCTATATTTATTAACTATATATCAAGAATTTTGTTAAAAGATCTTCGATCATTTAGAGGATCTTAGATCGTTTAGAAGATCTTAGATCGTTTAAAATATCTTGAATTGTTTAGAAGATCTTATATTGTTCAGAAGATCCTAGATCGTTTAGAGATCGTTCAAAAGATCTTAGATCGATTGATCTTTTTTAAATAGATCGTTTTTAGACGATCTTTGATCTAAGATCATTTTTGTATGAAAATATCTATTTTTAAACGATCTTAGATCTTTTTTTGAAAAAGATCTTATCTATGGCACGATCTTTCCCAGCTCTGCTTTAAAACTTGCCTTTAACTACTTGAAATAATTTAATTACATGGAGTTAGTCAATTACTTGTTCTTATTACCTTAAAAAATAAACTGAAATACCAAATACCTTCTCAATTACCTTAAACATATAATTGAAAAAATTACTTCATCCTTAAGAATCAAGAATATTTTTTTCAACTCACCTTCCAAACTTTCCAAGTTGACCCTCAAAAAATCGGTCAGCTTGTGATCCATGACGGGCAATTCGAAATGCTGCTGCTGCTTCTGCTTTTCCGCGGCCTTCGCCATGTCGAGCTGCTGCTGCATCTGCAGCTGCTGCCTCTGCTTCTCCAAATTCGCGTTTATCTTGTCGATATTCTGCTGCGCTATAACGCGGCTCTGTTGCTGGATCAGCGCGGCCGTGATTTGCTGTTGAGTAGGCGCCACAGACTTGGGCCTCTCCAGCAATTGCTGGTTGTTTTTGTCGAGGTTGCCTTGCGACATGTCGACGGAATTTAAACGACCACGGAGGTCCGAGTTAGACTGACTGTCGCCGAGATAGCTCGGCGCCAAATGTTGGAGGGTTTTCTGGGTCAGCTCCATCTGGTTCTTGTAGTAGCGGCAGGCGGGGTTCGGGCAATTTTGCACCACCTCGATTATGAATTCTTTTTCCATGCCGAAGTTTTCGCGGCCAATGGTGTACGATTCCATAACCTACCGAATTGATCTACTAACTATCGAACTTCAAATATTTTTGTGTAACACCACTTTTGCCCATCGAAAATCTTATTACTTTACGATGCCAACGAAAAAAGGTAATTACTTACCGCTCTCACTGTAGCTTCCAAACCTAAATGCAAACCGTGAGGACCGTTCATATGCTTCAACATAACCGCATTAGCGAAATGTTCAAACGGCAAAATTATTTTCCCGTTTTCTCTCAAAATCAACCTCCCTTGCGAATCCAGTGTCACCCTTGATGCCATCATCCTAAAACAAATACCTCACTTAATATTAGTAGTAGGCTTTGAAACAATGAACTGTCAAAATTCCACGGCCTACTCTGTACTCACTGTAAATATGCGGCGCTAGGCAGCATGGAAGATTCTTTCAGTTCCGTGAAGCATTGCAAAAGTTCTACCGAAGGATTCCAACCTTTATTTTGCAAGTAAAGTTGTAGCAGCATGTAAAGTTTTTCGGTGACGTAACTAGTGCTTGGAAAGCCCATTCCGGTGGACGTGGGTAAGTCGCTTACAGAAGTTTGTTGCAAACCTTTTGCCAATACGTTCTTCATGGTTTCTGCTAAATCCATTTTGTTTGTTGAATAATAAAAACTGAATAATTACACTTTTGTGTGTAGTTTTTAACACGCTATTCGACGGCGAAATTTTACTAACGTTAATAACAATTTCCTGTGCTAGAAACTCGCGACATCCGGGAAAAATTAATGTAAATTGTTGGGAGCATAATTTGAGAACGTTCAGCTGATTTTTTTAAGGAAGATTCTCAGCTAGGAGTCTGCGCGAGATACAGAAAATAATCGTTATTACTTTTTCACAATTTTCACAAAGGGTTTCATCCGGTTTTTATAAAAATTGTACTCCGAGTTATTTAATGAGAGGTTCAATAATAAATGAAGGTGGAATTTTGTGCGAAAAATAAGGCCAAAAACAAAATGGAAATGATCCAAGAAAGCGGAGATGGAGGCTGTTTTGACAGCTCTAAGCGCAGGCAACCAACTATACACACAGCATCCATAAAAAGAAACCAGAAAAACCTGAGAAAAAAATAGAGATATAAATAATTATGATAGTTTAGTTTGACTAGTCGACGAGAGATGGCGAGGCACGTAAATATCTGTAAACAAAATACAGGGTGTTTCAAACCACAGGGTCAAAATTTCAAGTAAGTAAGATAAATTTTATGTGCAGAATTTTCGTTCCATATTGTATTGTTCATTCAACAAGATAATAAATTTTTGTATTGTACAGGGCCGTACTATTTTTTTGTTTAATTAAATGGTACTGATTACCCATACCTTCGCCACTGGTTACTTTGGAGACCTGATATTAACATGTGTTATGTCACCCTATGAGGGTATTATCGTGTACCAAGTTTGGTTTAATTATTCTTATTGGTTTGGAAGGGATAAACAAAAATTTATATATTTTGAAAGCTTAATCACCCTGTATCTTCGTAACGAATAAGCGTTTTTGGACCCATGTTGATATTATTATTTTGAAAGCTTAATCACCCTGTATCTTCGTAACGAATAAGCGTTTTTGGACCCATGTTGATATTATGAACTTTTCGTTTTATTTTAACGAGTAAATTACGCCCCTGAAAGGGTGCCGCATAGTTTTGAATCACCCTGTATAAATAACAAAAAAAGTTTACCAAAATCGGCCAACAAATAATACAGTACTTAGATTTTACAAGGGCGGACTCTTATGATTTCAGCTTTTAGGTACTTTAATATGGTAAAAAAAACTTCTTATATTAATATACAGTGTGTCCCAATTTGATACTGGACAACTCAGAAATATACGAAGGGCAATAAGGAAAATAAATGGTCTCTATTTTTTTTTATTGGTAGTACCAAGGGAGAGTATCTCATAGGCGGTGGTATTTGGATGGGGTAATTATTTCATGGCCTGCTATGATTTTTTAAAATAGCTAATTTTCAAGAAACCCTATTAGGGACTTTTTACGACAAAATGTTATTAAGAAAACTTGTTTATAATGAAAAGCTGAGTAGATTCGCAAAATTTAAAAAGGCTACTCCTACTTTGATTTTTAGATTTATCTCCCACTTTTTTCTTAGAAAAGTGTCCTTTCTGGAGCTTTTACGTCAAAATTTTATTTTTTCATTATGATAAAGTTTCCTTAATAATATTTTGACGTGAAAGCTCCAGAAATGGACACATTTCTGAGAAAAAAGTGGGAGAAAATAAATGTTCTAATTAACATGAATATATATACATATATGTATATATGTATATATATGTATATATATATATATATATGTATATATATATATATATATATATAAATCAGATTTACGTACACTACCTCTACAATAATAATTTACTGAATCTACTAATAAAGTTTTAAGTTAAAATGGGATTTGGCATTATATTGATTATATTCATCCAAAAGTCCCCCAATTCGCTTAAACTTAAATTATGGTTGGAAATTGCACCATTTTGGTTGCACCAGAAGCAGGAGAAAGGGGTTGCCTTAAGCTATTAATCATCTTCCACCAACCCTTTTAATTTATTACCTGGGGATGATATCACACCCCTCTTCTTGGAGAAGATAAGCCGAAAATGCAGAGCTGCAAATATAAAGCAGACTGAAACTGAAAGTGTGGTCGGGATATATAAATCTAAATATAAAATTTCGGAGGTATAATCAACGATATGCCGGCAACTTGTTTTGTTTCATGACTTTAAAAAGATGTTATTGTTGGCACATTCATGGTTTCCAGTTTTTTATACGATTTATAGGCACATTCATGGTTTCCAGTTTTTTTATACGATTTAGGTTAGATTTATGTAGAAAGAAGCAAAACAAAACAGTGTTATTTGTATTACAGTGAGTCATCTATTCCAACTATTCCTATATATCGTTAGTGACGATAGACAGAAACCAAGTTTAATTCTATCGAATATTGTCACAAAGATCTAATATATTGTGTTCGTTTTTTTTTCAAAGAATCTCTATTGCAGAACAGTGAGAGAGTTGAGTCATCAGCAAACGTATGATCAGGTCCTGCCAAGAAAATGATCCAATGAATATATTTCTACCCCGTTTGTAAGATTTTTCACATTTCTTCAAAATTCGGCGGAAAATATCGCACCTTTCACTTTCTATACTGCCCCACTCTTTTGCATCTTGGTAAATATATGCGAAAGCCAAAAACGGACCTAGGGCAGACCCTTGAGGAACTCCCCCGATCTTTTTACAAATAACAATAACAGAAAACAGAATTTCGCCATCCATTATGAGGGTGCGTACGCACTACGTACGCGACCGTAGCCCTCAGACGGGGGTCCATCAACCCCGTAACCCACACCGCCGAACGGCGTCGCCGCCGCCGCCGATCGATACGGCGCCGGCGGCCGGCGGCGCCGCGACGCGCCAGTCGCGCGCCGCCGCCGCCTGCGGGGCCACACGTCACGACGTCGCGACGTCGCTGTCATGGGGTTGCGCGTGAGGGGGGCGCCGGCCTAAGCAGGGTCCCCTCGGAAGGAAGGACGACCGTCGGCTGGTGGAGGTCTTGAAATTTAGGTAGGTGGATATGTGTACGAAGGAGAAATATCTAGACCTCGAAGGTTTCGCATCGATTAGGTACTAAAGTCGTTTGTCACAGTCGATTGCACCGCGGAAATAAGCTGGATTATATGCCGGCGTGAAGCCATATAGCGTTGTATAAAGATTAAGCCCTCATTAAGTAAACGTTTTATGTATAAAAAGTGCGTTGGCTCTTGTCCCACATGGGGGAAACAAGGGCTAAATAATTTTGAGGTTAGGATACGAGTTTACGTCTGACACACACACATGGGGGACCAGTTTGAGTTGAACCATTATTATTATTATTGTGTGGCGGAATAATACGAGAACATAGGCCCATCGGGCCATATATAGATCAATGACACTCAAATTACGTAGGTGTTTTAAACCATTAAAAAAACCTAAAGTTACATTATTCCTGAGTCTCAAGAGACCTAGAAAACGATCAATCCCAGATTGATAGGAAGCTTATTTATACAAAAGATAGATTTTCCAAAAGAAAAACAAATATAAGTATACCTACAAAAATTATTGTTCTTCATAACCTACAATTATTTTGTCAGCCTGATAAATATAAAGTGTAATTATTATAGGTATAGGTACCTATACCTATTAGACCTACTATGTCGGCCTCTTTTATTTGCAGTACACATTATCGGAACAGAAAATTTTCCATTGTTGGTGTTGAACAAACAGGAGTGCCTACTATTTGATTGTTTTAAGTAAATTTGAGCTTTCCACTTTTATGTATAATCAAATGAAAGCGTCTACTAGTTACAATAATTAACATTTTTTTCTTCTGCAACAATGTACAGGGTGAGTTTTTTTTTATGACCACTATGAGGATCTCGGAAACTAGCAGAGCTAGAAGAAATGTTAAATGGGAAAAGAATTGCAGTTTTGAATGCTCAATCTAATGCCCCTTTTGGATTTTTAAAGAAGTTCATGGCTCATTAGATATTTTGAAAAGAGTAAAAGAGTGATTTTTTGCTATTTTATCAGATCTCTGAAGCTCCGTGATTTCTAATTATGCAGAAAAACTGTAGAGGCAAAAATTGTAGATAATTTTGGGCTTAATAAGATAATCTAATCCAATTTTTTTATGTTATATTTGAGATTTTTGAGATATGACATAAACTTGTGTTTTTTAAATGTAAATCATAGTTGGACACGTGACCTTGTCAAATCGGACATTTTTTTAGCTTTCCAAAGATATAATACTAGGCATAGTTATTATAAAAAATAAAAGAGCTATGGCTAATTATTTTCTTTTTTTAAATTTTCACATATTCAGCCATGGAATATTCTCATAATTACGTTCTATTTTATAATAAGACATACTTCAAACTTTTAAATATTTTAATTTTAGCTGGTAACAAAATGTAACAAAATAAAACAAAAATTATCATGATGGAGCTCCACTACATAATTATTTGTCCGTAAGAAATTACCTCGATCAGCTCTATGCAAATAGTTGGATAGGGAGAAACAGACCTATTTCCTGGCAGCCCCGATCCTTCGATTTGTCTGTTTTGGATTTCTTTTTGTGGGGATTGGTACAAAATAAAGTTTGAGACAATTGTTCAATTAAGAGCAGCGGTTTTAGAAGCAATTGCCAGTATTGACAGGCGCTCTCTAAGAAAGGCGACAAATTCAGTTTTAAAAAGATGCAATATTTGCATAAATAATAATGGTGGATTGTTTGAATAATAATAATTTGAATTTGAGTTTTTTAATTTTTGTTTTATTTTGTTACATTTTGTTACCAGCTAAAAACAAAATATTAGAAAGTTTGAAGTATGTCTAATTATAAAATAGAAAGTAATTATGAATATATTCCATGGCTGACAATGTGAAAATAAAAAAAAAACAGAAAATTAGCCACAGCTCTTTTATTTTTTATAATAACTATGCCGAGTATTATATCTTTGGAAAGCTCAAAAATGGGATAAGGCCACAGCCAACTATTATTATTTAAAATCACAATATTATCTACAATTTTTGTCTCTACAGTTCAGAAATAACGGAGCTACAGAGATCTAATGAAATAGCAAAAATCACTCTTTCCAACGTATCTAGTTTAAGCCATGAACTTTTTTAAAAACCCAAAAGGGGCATTACATTTAGCATTCAAAACCGCAATTCTTTCCCCATTTAACATTTGTTCTAGCTCTGTCATTTTCCGAGATCCCCATAGAGTGGTCATCGAAAAAAACTCACCCTGTATAATTGACCGGAAACAGATCTATCCGACAGAAACCGGAAATCCGGTCGAAATTTAACGTGGAAGTTTCTAAATGCCCGGTTGTTTGATTTAAAAAAATGCAAAACTGTTGCAAATACTCGTAAGTAATATATATAACACCGCGCTACACGGTAAGTATAACGTATAAGTTGTTTCTTGTTAGTACTTAGTTAGGAGTAATTATTAATGATCCATGTTATGTTTGTTATCTACATGTTATTCCACCCTTTAAATGGCCTTGGCTGTAGGGTGAAGTAAGTTAAATAAATAATTAAATAAATAAATAACATTTTTATTACCGTTTCTAAAGGGATAAACATTTACCTAAAACCGCGTAAGTATACGGAATGTCGCTCTTCCGAGAAGGTTTCAATTTTACTTTCCCGGCATTCATGGTTTTCCCGGGACTATTACTAGAAAACGTTGCTTTCCTGGGTGGTGAATAGAACAGTTTGGGAACTACGTGCGGTGAATACCTTTTGAGGTTTCAGAGAAGTCCAGGACACAAAGAAAACAGTTTTTCCTGCGTTTCTAAAGGGACCACTTGATTTTAGATACCTAGACAAGGTTATTACTGACTTGGCCAAATTTTGTCAAATTATCAATTAATTGTAGAATTTACGGCCTTCTTTTAGTTACCTCAAATGTCCGCGACGTTGCCAGACTGCTCATTTTTCCTTGATATTTTGTTAATTTTTAGCAGGACAACACGCGAACACGGTACAACCGATACCTACCTACTCATAAAAATCCGAAGTAATAAAGCAGAGGCCGGTCGAAACCGATTACCTGGCGGCTTATTTAAATAACACAGGGCGTTATCGCACGGGAACATCTAAAAACGAGGCGGGCTACACAAATTTCGTTGTAGGTCCTCGCCAAACGCTGATTATACCGGCGTTGATGGTTGCATAAATTTGGGGGCCGGGGGCGGCCGCCCGCGATGGATGGTTCGCCAGAGGCCGCGGCGACAGGGCCTACCAAGATGCGGGCTTGGATTCAAGTTCGATATGTTTATATTGCCAACGCCGACTTGCCTGGTATTTTCGAAAATATTGACCTATTCGATGTAAATTGATGTGTAGAACGTAAATCTTCCCTTCAAGTTCCTCTAAAAAAGTACCAAGTGCTCGGTTATTAGTTAACTGCAAAAAACTATACCTATATACCTAACCTATAATGTCTTCAAAATGGACGTAGACGTCAGAAATGAATCTTAAAAATACCAAAAGTGTTTCCCAACACTGTTCCATTAAATTTGTTTTGAAAACAATGATCGTTTGTTTATTTGCGAGTGCTCGCAAGCGCTTCAGCCAATCAAAATACCCGATTTTATAATTCGGCGGCAAAACAGTTACCGATGAGCAACATTATTCCGTTGGCAGAACTATTTCATCGATCCGTTCACGCATTTTAATGGCGGCTGTTGTTGTGATTTTGTATTTGTTAATATGTTTTAGCGAAAATCGTACGATTTTCAGTGCTGTGAAAGTGAACTTTAGGCTTGTGGACTATTTAAAAATGGACAAAAACTGTGCGGTGTCTATAAAAAGATGTAAAACCCAAACAACGGTAAATAGTGGAATACCTAAGTTATAATATCCACGTACTTATGCACAATCTGGTTGGTTTAGCTTTATAGAAAAACAATCGAAAGGTATATTTATAGTAAGGTAAGGATACAAAAAATGCGCATAAAAAATGTACATGAAAGTCACTTATTTATTTTCATGTTTTGAAAAGACACCAACCATTGGTATTTTAAAATTTCAAACCAACCAACAAATTATACATTATACTGTATATCTACAGAATGGTCCCATTTAAATTTGAAGAAAAAATTCCACCCCTAAGGGTGGACAAATAGGGGATGAAATTTCACATTGAACCGATTTCGATGATTCTATTTTTAGGTTTCCTCTTAGACAAGGAAAGAGAGAGGACGTCTAACAGCGCTCGTGGCCGTGTTACCGACTGCCACATCGCACGACAGGCCAGTGGCGTAGCATGAAACGCGTTCTTAGCTAATATCACAAAAATGTTAAAAATGAAGAGGTAGATAATTTTGACTTACACGTAATTTGAAATATTGGTATTTATTTGTCGATAATTTCCCAAATGTAAAGCTATAGTGTCAGGTGCTGAAATATATTTATTTGCGAATCAATCAAAATAAAGTAAATAATGCACGCCCATGGAAACCAGCCCATATTTTATGAAACTATCATAAGAAAATAAGAAATTTTCAATGAAAACAATGTTAAAAATAATTATATTGGTCCTATTTACAAACAATGCACTTTATCATACTAAAAGGTAGCAGGAATTTGAAGAAGTTATATTGAGAAAAAATAAAGTTTTAGGACATCTTTCAAAGGTAGTTTGTTAAATATTTATCTGTAAAACGAAATCCTGGGCTCTTGCTTTTCACTTCTGCTTTTGCAACCAAACGCTGAAAAATACATCGTAAGAGTATATTTTCCCCTTAATCACTTCTACTTTTAATTCACAAATTCACGAAATTAACTCACAATGTACTTGCTTTGTCTGCCACATATAAAATGGCCGCCGTTCAAAACGACGTAACAAAATCTATACACGGCAGGGTAGGCAAGCGCGGTATCCTCTCTCTTTCCTTTTCTAAGGGTTTCCCGCAGAGCTAAATTTCCAGCTATAAAGAAAAAATAAATATGTTCAGATCATTTCGCGGCAAATGATGTGTGTACAAAACAAAGTGACACAATGTATTGTAAATAAATAATATGATAAAGTATTGCTTTGCATGATTTTAGTATTTATAATATAATTGACGCACGAGGCCGAAGGCCGAGTGTGGCAACAAGCCGAGGGGCAGACAAAAAAATCGACCAATTTAAAAGATGTCCCGAAAATGTAACACAGGATTGGCACTGAATCCAACAAAGCAGGGACTGTTAATCCCCCAAGATCAATAGGGGAATGTTTTATAGCTGTCCTCTGTCGACTTTTTAAAACCGACTATTCTTCGCATCGCCGTCGGGTCCAGGCCCGCGCCAAACTCCGCCCTGCGCCCGCCGCCGATACGCGACCGCGCCGTCTAGATCGTCCTCTCTGTTTTGACCGGCGTCGCCGTCGCCGCCACTCCGATCGCAGACGGCGTGCCGTGCGTGTCTCGGCCCGCCGCGATACCGCTTCGGTTTTCCGCTGTTTCGGCCGGTTTCCGGTGTCGTTGTGTCTCTGTGGGATGTACTGACCAATCGCCAGCCTGGATTTCCGCCGGAGAGGCGATTTTTCGCGGGAGACGGCCACAGTCATGCGCAGGATAAGCGGTAATGTTTTTTCGCGATATCTCGGATGTTGTTGGGGTAGAGTGGGCCGTGTTACGTGTCGTTTTGACGCGTTTTTCAAGCACTACACGTTAGTGTAAAGATAATATTATAATAAAAATTTATTTTAGCTTCTAAGGAAAATTAACTTATTATTTCTTATCAAGGATTTATGCAATAATTTATCGTTATGAATATATATAAATAAACAATGAATGGGCAAAGGTTGGGAAGTGATGTAAAAGTCAAATAAAGTAGGTATTGTAGCATGGTAAAAAAATTATGCGCCATCATTTGCAAACACATAATTAAGTTTTCTTGGAGAAATGATATTTTTATATGGTGACTATGGTAATTTAAAAGTTGTGGTTATATCGGCTTATGAGAAAATTAGGTACCTATTATCTTACCCTGAGGTTTTTAGAAGCGGTTTAGGAGCTGTTTGCTTCTGGGCAAAAATTGTATTGTGTTCCAATACCTACAATTACAATATACCTACCTAAATTATTATATTCGACTTTGCTTGAACCCATAACGTTTTCGGTGTCATCAAAAATAGCAACGCAAGTTCAACTTACTTAAAGCCCACGGGCGTAGCCAGGATTTAGTTTTGGGGGGGTTTAGTTTGAGAAGTAAATAAAACAACAAAAATATACTTACATGAAATTTAATATCTATATATTCATCCGAAAAACTACGACATATTTATAAAGTTCTTAACTTTAAATGAAATGGATAAATTAATTTCGTTCCTCTGCGCTAAATCTAAAACCATTAAAGAAGAAATCTTCGGCTTTTTCTTTTAAATATATCCACTACTTCATCTGCATGAATTTCTGTTCCATAGTTCATTAACCATTAAGTCTGTTTTCACTTGTAGTGTTTCGTAAATAGTTTTTCAGTCTCCTTAGGCTCGAGAAAGACCTTTCTGGGGTAGCAGTGGATACAGGAATGGTAGCCAAGATTTGTAGTAATGTGTAAATATTAGGATAAAGGTTTTTATCGCACATATCTAGGCATTCCAAACTAGATTTCGGGGTAGGCAGTCTTCTTATCAGCATGCAAGGTAGCTGAAGCTTTGATAGCTAAATCCAAATTTGTTTCTTTATTAGAAACCTCTTGACCTTGACTACACCACTTTTTCCAGTAGTCCATACCTTTAGGTTTATCACCCTTCCTTTTTTTCCCCTCCATTTTTCGACAGTAATAATGATTCACGTATCTATCCTTAACAAGGTCATCGAATAACAGTGCACTAAAATTACTCACTTACACGGTACACTTAATTCTCTTCACTATTCGTTCACCACTTTTCACTTTTATTCGCTTCGAGTTCGCATGGAACAATACTGCCGTAAGCGCGGTCACGCGCCGCGGCGCCGCTTATATAGCAGCCCAGTAGCCGTCCAGAAACTTTCTCGAACTTCCACAAAGTTCCGCTCATTTCGACCTAGGGGCGTGGCGAATAATCGAGAAACAACGCAAAGTGTCCCTACAATACAAAATAGTTCGGCTGCAACTGCGTCTGCCTCTCGTCAAAAGATGGCGCTAGGCGCTACTATTACTACATAATATATTCAAACGTAATAATAATTTAACTCTTCACTCCTCGTATTTTTTCGGTATAATATTAGGTAATATTTTGCTTATTTCGGGGGGGGGGGGGGGGGGGGTTTGAACCCCCGAAACCCCCCCCCCTTGGCTACGCCCGTGTTAAAGCCCATAGATTAAATGCTTTACTACGAGATTATGTCAGTCACCCCAAAACATCCGAAATCTTCTCGTTCGGCAGCTGCCCGATAGCGTAGCACACACCCCGACAGCCGCACCTGGCAAAAAAATAATAAACCCATTTCGTGCGTATCTTCGGTAATGATAGAGATTAACCGAGAGGCTCGGCCCCGTCGGTCAATTCAGCGAAAATTCCGAACCTCACGGTATGTTTATCATGTCGCGGTGTTCAGATTTCACAATTACGTCTTGATTGTTGTCGAAAATGTTTCCATTCTCTCCTCACCTTCCCTTCTAGACACAAAACTGAACTGAGTACCTACCTACTCCCCGAAACAAAAATCAACCACTAAAAAGTTTGCCAAACCGCCCAATTAGGAACTTTCCCCGCGCGGTAATAGAAACTCCAGTGGATAAAAGTAGACGTGTTTCGTGTTTCCGGTCGGTAAGGAGATCGGCATTCTCTGATGGGATCAAGCCTATCCTCGAAGTAAAAAAGTTCCAACCGATTAGACGAACGAAGCTAGGCCTGGGAAACAGTGGAAAACAAAAAGCGATCGGCTTAGGGTTCTGCGGCCTACATGCTTTTTTATCGGGGAAGTTCGGCATGGAAGGTAATGTAACGCAAGGTCAAGTTTCTCATCCAACACCCATCAGATTCTGCCGAATCCACTAAATTAATTTTCGTGACATATCTGCTCACGCCACCTGCTCGACCTCCTTTGACCTTAGTGCTTGCGGAAAACCGAAAGAAAGTGCAAATAAATTAATAGGCGACTAATGAGCGTGAAATTGGAAATGGGGAAGGCTGGTCAGCCACCAATGCGTGTAATATGCGATGGGTACGAAATACCACGGCTGGTATTTCGCACGCTTGGTCAACTCTCAGGTGGACGCCGTAGATTTGGAGACCAACAAGAAGGCGGAAGAGCATTTTTAGTCTCTGCAACATGCAGTCGTCTCAAATACTGGCACAAAAACATGTTCTTCGAGCTCTCTCGGTTTAACCGAACCGCTGATTCGTTTATAGTGAATACGGAAGCTAAACCAAACGCAGTCGCTCTACGACTACCAGTAGAGCGTTTCTGGGTTATCTCTAATGTAATTACCGACAATTTTTCACGTTGACACCGTACCAGTACCCGGTACTGTTTATCTCTGGACACTACACGACCGTGCAAGGCTTTTTTTCTTCGATTCCTCGGGAATTACTATATGGTCGATGGCGGTTCTTGGAAAGTAGACGATCTTTAACTCTTGTCGCTTTTTGTAAAGCGTACGGGTTTAGGTACGAATACTTTTTCTTGGACGGTTCTCACATAACTGCCGTTAGAGTGCATTTAAGGCGATTAGAGAAACTGGCACTGTTTGTGAAAGGTGCCAGTTGAGATTCTTGCGGTCGACTGTTGCTGTTATTCTGCCGATGCAGGCGATCACCCCGTATTTTACCCTGGAGGCAAAGAAGACCCACGACCATGCACAGTGTCTCATGAGACACACACATATTCTGTGTATTCGCCCACAACATCGCGTGCTGGCACATTATACGCTATACGGACTCATCCATATGTATAAGCTAATCTGCATAAATCATTTGTAAACATTGACAAGCATCTGAAATTATACGGCCTGGTACACATAAAACTGAGTTTTCCCGTGTCGGTGCAGTGTGGCCGACGCTAAGGTCAAAGTTGAGCTTAACTTTGGATGTCTGTGTCGGGGTGACAGACACTGAAAAACTTTAAATTAATTATATCTGAAAGTTATAGCAGAAGAAACTAGAAAATTACCATGAAATTTTGATGCTCCATAAGATGTTCATACTCTACAATTCAGGCGCTATAACGTTAGCGTTAGAGCAATTTATGAACTTTTTCCCGCCAGCAGTATGTAAATACATCAGCCGTATCTGCTAAATGAAAATGCGGCCACCAAAACGATTTCGTCCGCTTGTTTTTCCGCAGTAAATAACCTTAATGGCGCATGTAAAACATGAGGCTTTATGCCCGATGCGAAGCTGAGTATTATGTTCATTTGGGGGAGAAGTGAACGGGTCTCTTTTGATGCATCGCACTGGAGGTTCTACTGTATACCGTGATGTATAGTAAGCAGAATGTAAAGGCGAAGTCGGCAATAAAGCAACAAAGAGAGAGAGCGCTATATCTATTGCTTTACTTGCACTAGCACACTTACACTCATGTCTCCTCCTCCAATTTGTATTCGACGTACGTCTTAAAGTTCGCTAAGCACCTTTCATGAAAGGCAGAGAGATAGAAAACCTAGTACTTGTCTTGTGTTACTAGTTGATTGTTTAAGGCAGGCAGGGTCGGCCTAGAATAAATTATTGCTTTACTACCTGATGTGGACGGACGGATTAAAAATTTGTACTTAGGTACCTGATGTAATTTCATTTGTAATTTTTGAAGATTAATTCGGTAATTTAGACTGGCAATTAAAAGTTACAAATTAAATATCAATATAAAATAAACTTTACATAGTCAGAAGTCAATATATACATAATAAATAAATAATAATAATATATATTTAATTCGTTATGAATTTTAGTCAGAATATAAAATACTATCATCCAAATATGAATTGACATTTAAATTAATAATAATTATTGGGTCTATGTCAACGTCCAATATCTTTTCTTTTTCCCAACAATCCTTAATAACGTTCTCGGTGTGTTTTATACAACTGGACCAGTTTTCTTTAGTGACTTCCTGGAGAGCTTCTTTCCAAATAGGCATTACCGTGTTATCATCATGCATTGCCTCAGATACAATTTTCTTATTAAAAAAAGTTTTGCATTGGGCCCATACCAATTCTATTGCATTAAATATACAATGATATGGGGGAAGCCTCAACACTTAATGTCCCATTTTATTAATTATATTGTCAGATGCATAAGGCAACTTGTATTTATAATTTTTAACGATCTGGAGCAACTCGCATTTAAGGGAATTTTCAGGAAAATATTTTTTTTTATTTCGAAGCCAGTTAATTATTTCTTCTTTTTTTGTGGCTGTATTGGGCACATTTTCACCCAGCCTGGAATGGTATTTCGCATTGTCCATTATACCTAATTAAAGAAGGGTTTTCAAGTTTCGGCAATAGTTTCTCCTCCAACCATTTTTCAAACATTTCGGCGTTCATATTATCGTGGTAGTCTGCACTTTTATTTTTAGTTGAAAATATAAGCTCAGCACCATCAATAAATCCGTCCTTATTACCGGCATGAACAATTATAAACCTTTTGCCATCATTCGCTTTTTTGTTGTACACACATTTTGGATTTTTGTCGTGCCAAGTTCTCATATTCGCCCCGTGTTGAAAAATCCAGGTCTCGTCTAAAACCACAACGTCTATAGAGGGCAGCTTGAAAATAAATTGGATGTATATTGTCGCAGAAATTGAACTCTTTTTGATGCTATATCTGGCTTTTCCATTAATTATTGTCTTCGCATATTTTTTCCCTAGTTAAGTGTTGCTTGTTAGTTGTCATGTCATAAATCAAACTTCTTATTTCTCCTTTATCCGATTCTGTCACATCTTTAGTTTTCGGGGCTGCTTTACTTTTAGTGTGTACCATTTTAATATGTTTAATGCCTTCTTGCCTAATTCGTGAAATGGTCCTTGAACTAATCTGTAACGCCTCCGATGCACATTGAAGTACCGATAAATTTTCACGTGTTCTCTCTTTTTTCTTGGAAATATTTCACCACATTTAATATTAATTTTCTACTTTGGGCACTGAATACTTCACGCTGCATTGTTATTACAGGAAGTCTATCACCAAAATAAACCAAATATTTAATTACTGCCCTGTTTTATAGGCGTACTCCCATTTGAACATATTATCTTTATTAACATAATGTATCAGACAAGGACAGAGCAATAAAAAGTGGGTCTTGCGGTTCTTTAAGCCGAACCCCTCGCTCCAAAACATAAGGGAGAGCAGGTAGGAAAATCATAGCCCATCTCTCTCGATTTTATGGCCGACTTCGCTTTTACATTCTGCCCTTACTATAATATATTATACCAAGGCAAGACAATCATTCAGGTGTTGAAAATAAACCAGCAGGTGCCTACGTGCACCAACCACACACACAAAAATACACCGGTATTGTAACATGCATCAGGCACGTAGCAAATTTGTTCGATATTTTTGCCACTGGCATAATAACATTGTTCGTAATTACACTTATTACCGCATCGATTGACTCGATAAGGTACGCCATTTCCATAGTAATTTTGATTAATTGAAACGGACATTATTATATTGCAAACGCGTGTAGTACAAATACGTAGGTAAACAGGATAATGGTAGCTATATTTCAGTGGTATACGAAAAACGATCATTCTTCGTTATTTATGTGCAAACATAAAGTTTACTTTTCAGCCCACCATCATCTTTGATACCTAAAAATAAATCCACGGTAATTAAAAATGTATTGTACATTTTGGGATTGTGTACAGGAACACAGTTTTAGTGAGATCAAACAACAGTTATTATTACGTTACGTCATCTCTTATCACCCTTATCATCAGATAATAATCCTGACACTAAAAACACAATAGATAACCCGCTACTGAGTCAACAAATTTATTGTCTGGAGAAAACACGTTGAATATCGGATCCCAATCGTCCCCGCATGGAAAACATGAATTATACATTGGGTTTTCGGTCTGAAATGGACTAATAGAAGCAGAGATATAGACCGAGAGTTTCTAATAAATACCTAAATTCGCTGCCGACCTACGAGTTTAGAACATAACCCGATTTGTTGGGCTATTAAACGTAAATAAATGAGAATTGACGACCAGAGAGGTTCGAAATGCAAATTCGACCAAGAGAGAAGTTATTAGAGAATCCTCGTCTGACTAATTGTAGATAGCTGTCACTAACACTAACTAATAAAAATAAAAGTAAAGTAAAAATACTGGTTAGTAAAATAGTTATTTATGTACCTACTAAGGCACTGAAGTTCAACTTTTTATGACTCATGTGGAATTTAGTTTCTGAGGTCTCTGGCCGAGGCAAATAAACCACATGACTCATAAAAAGAACTTCAGTTGGGAGGTACATATTATATATATTTTTTAATGTTGTATTAGGCAAAAAAATAATCATAAGGGATCACCCGTCTATGAACCGACTACGCGCGGCGTTGCTTGACTTTGACGATCGCTCTACCTAGGTCAAGTATGACGAGGCACGGCGCTTCCCAACAGAAACTCCAAACTGCCGCCTGTTGTGCAGCCTCCGTGAAAAATGGATTGATATTCAAACCTACTATAGGTAACAATTTCGCAATGTGTATACGAAAAGTTAAATAGGCCTTTATTAGCCGGGTTTTGAATATTTGATCACTTTTGACGGGCGATGGCTCCGCGTCTGACGTTTGGTGTTACATCTTGTCAAGGCCTACTTATTGAAAAAATCGTACAATAATGGGCTAGCGATTTTGAGACAGTCCGTGCCGATTTCAAATTTTTTGTTAGAATAATTTCTGTTACACCCTGAATATTTTGTATCTTAATGCAATATTGTAAAACATACAATGCTTCTAGTTATGTAATTAATTGTACAAACATATTTCTAGCCAGGTACACAAAGTTAAAATTGATGCTAAGTGATTCTAGTCGGTGAGAATTTTAACATTCCGCTTGGCAAATCAGAAGCAGAATAATAGCCTGGCGCCAGAGGGAATTAATATCAAACAGATTTAAATAATTCAGAACCAGTTTAAATAATTGTAAAATACTCATGCGAGTGGCGTGATGTAATCGTTAACAGTTAGATGTTAATAAAAATACCTAGGTATATTATTCACTTTCTAATATAGTCCAGGAGTTAGGTATTGAGTAAACTGATTCTTTGTGAAGCGTCACAAATGTTTTTAATAATTCCGAAATAAGAATTTTGTAAAAAACAACAACTTTGTAATATCAAGGCTTGCTGGGTTTTATTGTTAAACACAATCATTTTAATTAATAATAATAAATAATAAACAATTAATTTATGTTTCCAGTTTGAGGTCTAATTTGTAATTAATGCGAATTTCATTGTTCAGAAAATTTAAAAGATGCTGTAGTGGTATTAAACAAGACAAACAAACATTTCCACTCTTTTATCATCAGGAAATGCTCATATAGGCCAGGGAAATTACGGTAAAAAATAACGAAACCTAGACAAAATTCATAACCATAACCGCATTTTTATAATGCCATCACAAAATATTGGTAATAAATGAACGCCAGAATTGTTTTTTTTAATAGAAAATAAACATACGCGTGTGGGCGTTTTTTAGAAAAATACATTTTCTTTTTGTACTAAAGACGGCATAAATATTAACTGCGAATTTTAAGCTGCAATTATTAGTAAGTAAGGTATATAAAGTTGAGATTGATAAATTAAACAGATTACGTTTGCGCAAGTATCCGAATGATGTAAAAATGACATTTTGCGTATTATTTTGTCGAGCAAAAATATTAACTGCGTTTTTATTATTTATAATTACCTTAAAAATCAAGTATTACTTAACAGTTTGTTCTGAAATTAAACATATTGTTTCGTCGGAAATCGCATTTTAAAGAAATTTGAAGCTGTCTTTGAGAGCAAAATTATTAATTGGCTGATTTTTGTTAAACTTTGTAAGTGGATACTAAGTCTTGTTAAATTTTTTGAAATTAAACAAAAATTGGTAACGGAAGTATTTTGAAATGAAAAATGACAGTTGACCTACATGCGCCGGAAATAAATGTATAATTTCGCTATATGTGATTTAATATAGTTATATTATAAAAAGTTAAACAAAAAAAAACAGTTAAAATTTTTGCTTTCCTAAAGAAATGACAAGTGACAGTTGACCTATATGCGCCGTAAATAAATGTTTAATTTCGCTATATATGATTCAATATAGTTATATTGTAAAAAGTTAAACAAAAAAAAAACAGTTAATATTATTGCCTAGCCTATACCAATGAGAAGTGACAGCTGACGTACATGCGGCTCAGATAAATGTTTAATTTTGTATAAGTTACATTATATTTGTAAAAGGGAATGATCATCTGCAATAAAAACGGAGTTAATATTTTTGCTTTTGCCGAAATAGAAAATTATCCGATTTTTATCCCTCTTTGTCGATCTAAGTTACTTCCATATTCTTAAAATGTTTAATTTCTTAATATATGTTAGCAAGGGAAGTTTTTTTACCTAAAGAGTCTAAAATCATTTTTGCTCGAAATTTCTAACGAAAAATAGGTTTTTTTGAGGTAACTCAAGGTTCCGTTTTTTCAAAATGTTTAATTTTTGGTTTCCACCAACGTATTTACTTATAACTTTGATATGGTAAAACAAAATTGCAGTTAATATTTTTTTCTAGGTCAAATTCTATTTTCCCTGGCCTAATAAGGTTTCTGTTTCTTAAAGAGCTTATAGGATGTAACGTTTCGAGATAGAATAATATACGGGCGAGTAGAAAGTATTGAAAGGTTGAAAAAAGGTTTTAACAAAAGTTTTAAGGAATATTTTTAGAAGTAAAGTTGCCCATGTAATTATTATCGTTTCATCATCATAAAATCTAAACACATCAAGGAGTCGCATCGACAATTCTCCACGAGTTCAGTATTCGTCCGGCATCGCCGTCGATCAGTCAAAGTACAGGTGCATCCGAACTGAAAGTAGGAAATTTACAAGCGATGCAAGACGCGTGCTCTAGCTCTACGCCGGTGTAAAAGGTGCAAAAATGGGATTGTCACCCCTTCCGCGAGACACATAGATATAGCGATACCGTTCGTTGTTTTGTACTGCAAGATGGGCCCGAACTCCATACATATTTATGGGGGAGTATTCGTATCTGCGATGGGAAAACGCTATAAATTTAACATACTGTGTTTGGGAACCTTTCTTTGTCTTGCAGACACAATATGAAACGTACTATGGAAGCTATTATTATTAGTCATCGGTCATCGAGCATCTTAACATCATTAATTTGGAACCTGTTGAGTGGCCATAGTTCTAAGAATGTTTCAACTCATTAATTGACCAGATGAAGAAAATATCTCTGAGGTAACACAGTAGCAGAATACTTTGATAAGTCGAAATAGTCTCTAATCGATTCGAGTCTAAATAAATATCTTCATTTAATTGAATGAAGGCAGTTAAAAAAATTTTAGGTGCTCGTAAAGTTTTTGAAGATGTTTTTTATGCATTTTTATTTTGCACGTTAACAGAAAAATTTTATCTTCCATATAAATGCAAACAGAATAAGTTATTTTTAAACAATGACTGTAGGTATATGCGTCCATAGTTATATAATAGCTAAGATGAATAGATAGAACTGCTTTATTGCAGACTATGAACGGCCTTGAACAATTTCGCAATTTTTGTAGAAAAGCGTTTCCAAAGTCGAATACACAAATTTCACATTTGCACAAGCCAATACCAAATAAGACTTAAATGGTAAATGAGAATAAGTGGTCATGGTCATATTTCCTTAAAAAAAAATTGCGAATGCAGTCAGTTTACCTAGATTTTAATGATTAGATTTTACTGTGTATTCCTGCCTTGGCTTTGTATGTTTCAATTAACACAAAAACTTTTTCTTTTCGTGTTGTTTACTTTTGTATTTTACAGGACAGAAGGCTCATTGTGGGCATTTAATAATCTAAAATGTTCAGTCATGTTTTATAGCCCACTTAATACCGTTTCTTAATGTTTTGACATTAAAAGAAAAGCATTATAACAGACTAACAGGTTTCTCGTTAGCAAGAGTGAAGTAAGTTGGAAAATTTAAACATGGGCACATACTTATTCGTTTTAAAAATAAAATAAACGGAAGGCAGCAGCTATCCTGTATGAGAATATTTACCTTTTTATGAAAGCGACTTCATTGCAAATTGTAATGTCAGGACACGGCAATATCTATATGCTTTCGACACTGTTCATTGTACTTTTGGTGGAAATTTGAATACGCCCTGCAAATTATCTAGAAATTTACATATTTTAGGCACAGTTTATGTAAACATACAAACCGTCATATTTATTACTTTTTGAAGCAATGTATGGGAATTATTCAAAAGCTTAAATATTGACTTTTGAAATTCGGAAATTGAATGTTTTAGATAGTTTTTGGTGGACGGAACATGATCGAATAGTTTGAGTTGACAAAAATAGCAGCAGGAAAATGTGACACTAAAAGAATGACATGCTATTTTAACTTTAAAATAATTCAAAAGAAAAATATTGTTGGATTGTATCCAAAAAGTAGTAGTGATTTATGCAGACCATGCAATCTTCAATATAGTCCAAAGCACGAAAGAAAACGTTTCTAAAGAATGCGGGCAGCGTTGCGAGATTTCCTATACGAGTAGTCGTTATTTATTGGCGAATACAAGTTTTATCATATTGAAGCCGAATTTCTGAACTCTGTTATACCGAAAAAATAAAACTCGCATCACGGGACCACTTACCCATTTTTGTTTATCATTTATTTTTAACGCGGTGTGATAACACACCTATTATATTTTTTTTCAACATCGTTGCGTCTACCATCGCCTTTGAAATACGGCAACACAGCACTTCTGCGAAGGAGTCGGCTGACAAAACCAGTTAGCCAACGCGTTTTGTGCCTGTTTCTAGTACGTAAAGTTAACTGCGTATTTGGGCTACCATACAGACCTCATTTTTTAGGCCGCTGGCAAGTTTTTTCCGCCGGCTCAGAGAGCTCAGTGGCGTTTCGTATGTTCGGGAGTTAACGTGTGCAAAATGAGTAAACAGGGAAGAACGTTGCATTCTCAAGTACGAGAAATAATTGCCAATGTTATAAGGGTTTGCCTTCCTCCATAATCTAAGGCATCACCGTTAAGAATAATATTAACAATAAATTAAATAACAATTATATGAAAATTAAGTCAGTGAGTTACACAAAATTGAGCTACGCCCCTGAACTGTGACTAATTCTATAATATTTGCGAGTTCTTCCCCCTTACGTCGCACGCATTTTGCCGTAAGGAGGACTATATAGCTGATAAAATTATTGGAACTGAACAGAAACTAGAGCAGAGGTTACCTACACTGGAAGATATTGTTCGGATGTGTTCTAGATTACATTATACATATATATAAATTTAACACATTAATTTTAACAAATTTGCATTTTAAGATTCAATTTTATTACTGTCGTATTCATTGGCGAAACTTACAGTTTAACTGTGACCTAACTTTTTTATAATTAAACTGTGGATTTTGCCAAGAAATACGATTTAGTAACAGTAATAATAGTAATGAAATAAATAGGATGAGGAGCTTTTCAAATAACCCGCCATTTGTGCACGTGCATTACGGACTAACTTTAATACATAGCGATTTATCAATTTTGACCAATATTTTCACAGGCAATAAAACTATTGAACGGCTTGTTATAATCTCATAACATTAACATTTTAGGGGCATAATATGCTAGCAAATGTCAATGTATATGTATAATAAACAATCAAAAATTCCAGAGCCGTATTTAGCACATTTAATTTTTTGGGCTCTTTAAAAAAAGCTCACCCCGTACACAATTTTTTTGATAATCCAACGTGGGGATATAAAACTACATACAATAGTGTTGGATGAGACGTATTTGTTTTTTTTTTGTCATTGGCTATCATTCTCAGAGAACACAATTATTATTATTTGCTAAAGTAGGTAAGCGTTTGAAACTCCAAATAAGATTAAGCGGGTTTCGGGGACGCCAAATTTAGTCCGTTTAACGAAAAATTCGCGCAGAATAACAGCGTTAGCCCGGAACCCTCGAAGCGAGGAACGGCGACTTCCCCTTTGAACTTTCAGAAAGGGCAAACAAAATTTGATATCGTGATTTATAATCCGTTCCCAAACTCCCAAAATTAATGCCCGACCTGCTTCAAAATAAGGCCGTTCGTTCCGTTCGGCCGCTTTGGGATACTGCCGGGGGGGTCTCTCCCCCTCCGCATTTTAACCCCCCCGAATAAAACGCGGCGTCTTGTCGTTGTGCCTGCCGCTGATTTCCTGTTTGGGTTTCCGGGCCCCCAGTTTGGGTGATTTCGAACGGGTTAGTTAAAGTTTTCAATGGGGGAGGTGTGTCAACATGTGGGGCTAATGGAAATAAAATAGCGCAGTAGGTACAGCGATGTTCATAAGTTATGTCTAGAGTAACCCAAATATGCAACACGCATATTTTGCATATTTAGCATATTATATGCATTTTTTAAATATTTGCATATATCCTTAAAATATGGCATATATGGTAATTTATTTTATGGGCACTAATCTGAAAACGAATAAAGTAGGTATTTATACCTATTTAATAAAGTACAATTATTGAAAAGGACAGAATAAATTATAGATAGGTAAATATTTATATACGAAGGATAATTAATAATTTATTGATTGGAGTTCTTAGCGGCCAGGTTTTACCAAAATGTTACCTCTTTGCTTCTAAAGAATTAGAAAAAACAAATGCATTGACAGTGACCAGATTTGTTCAAGAGGAATTATCAACATTTTTTCTTCCTACACCTGTTCCTACCGATAATTGTTTGCTCGTTTTGTCAAATGCAGCACCGTACATGGTAAGAGCCGGGCAAAATTTGAAAATCTTTTATCCGAAGTTGATACATGTAACATGCCTTGCTCATGCTTTAAATAGGGTTGCTGAGGAAATTAGGAAACATTTTCCGCTTGTAAATAGTTTAATTTCCAACATGAAAAAAGTCTTCCTTAAAGCGCCTATAAGGGTTCAGTTCTACAAAGAAAAACTACCAAACACTCCTCTTCCACATCAACCTGTTATTGCAAGATGGGGCACTTGGTTGGAAGCTGCATTTTTTATTGCGAGCATTTTTGCCAACTGAAAGATCTAATTTCAGAATTTTCGAACGAATCTTCCCAGTCCCTTACAGATGTTAAACAACTATTCGAAAACAAGGAAATAAAGAAACAACTTTCCTTTCGAAAAGCAAATTATAGCTTTCTTTCTAAAACAATAACACACATGGAGGAATCTAATTTGCCATGTAGAACTGGTAAAACAATCTGAGGTTGCTTTCCAAATGTCACAGGTAAAATTGGGGACAAAATATTTCAAAAATTTAGAAATGTGATGGAAGAAAATAATGGGTTTCAGTCCATCAATTTTGATCCTGTGATAGTGAGCAATTTTAAAAGCGCACCTCTTACATCGGTTGATGTGGAAAGGAGTTTCTCCATTTATAAATTTTTATATTCTGATAGAAGACAAAATTTTTTAATTGAGAATTTGGAGCAACATTTAATTAGTGGTTTATTGTTTTTACAACTAAATTTCAACCTGATTTTTATAATATATAATAAATGCATATTTAGATTTAGTTCAATATGTAGAAAATTTAAAATAAAATATTGTTACTTTTACTGTGTATAAATGCATTTAGAAATTTGTATGTACATTATACATATATGTTTATTTGTAAATGAAACAATAAATTTATGTTTTTAAAGTATTTCTTAATTTGCATATTTTCAACATTTTCCTGCATATTTTGACTAAATTATTTGCATATTTATGCGCATATTTTTAGGGTTTCGACTTGCATGTTTGGGTCACTCTAGTTATGTCACTATAGGTACAATATTTTCAATTTAATGTTGAAAGTAGCAGATACTTCAAAATGTTTTATCCGTTATCAGACGTTGCTCTGCGCTTGCATAAACGTTAGAGACGGCCGTTCAGACCCAGTTTCATTTGCCAGCTAGTCGCAAAAAAGGAGAACGTTTTAATCAGGTTCGAGGCAAAACGGGCAGTTCCCACCTAAACTGAGGAATCCCAGAAAATTCCTGCGCCGAATAAAATGATTTCCTCTACGAATTTTAGCGCGGATGTCGGGACGTTTTCAGAAATGAGTCCTTTAGAAGAGACGGTGGCGAATTTGCATCTTGTGGACCACGGGCGTAGCCAGGATTTAGTTTTGGGGGGGGGGGGTTAGTTTGAGAAGTAAATAAAACAACAAAAATATACTTACATGAAATTTAATATCTATATATTCATCCGAAAAACTACGACATATTTATAAAGTTCTTAACTTTAAATGAAATGGATACATTAATTTCGTTCCTCTGCGCTAAATCTAAAACCATTAAAGAAGAAATCTTCGGCTTTTTCTTTTAAATATATCCACTACTTCATCTGCATGAATTTCTGTTCCATAGTGAATGTTCATTAACCATTAAGTCTGTTTTCACTTGTAGTGTTTCGTAAATAGTTTTTCAGTCTCCTTAGGCTCGAGAAAGACCTTTCTGGGGTAGCAGTGGATACAGGAATGGTAGCCAAGATTTGTAGTAATGTGTAAATATTAGGATAAAGGTTTTTATCGCACATATCTAGGCATTCCAAACTAGATTTCGGGGTAGGCAGTCTTCTTATCAGCATGCAAGGTAGCTGAAGCTTTGATAGCTAAATCCAAATTTGTTTCTTTATTAGAAACCCCTTGACCTTGACTACACCACTTTTTCCAGTAGTCCATACCTTTAGGTTTATCACCCTTCCTTTTTTTCCCCTCCATTTTTCGACAGTAATAATGATTCACGTATCTATCCTTAACAAGGTCATCGAATAACAGCGCACTAAAATTACTCACTTACACGGTACACTTAATTCTCTTCACTATTCGTTCACCACTTTTCACTTTTATTCGCTTCGAGTTCGCATGGAACAATACTGCCGTAAGCGCGGTCACGCGCCGCGGCGCCGCTTATATAGCAGCCCAGTAGCCGTCCAGAAACTTCCACGAACTTCCACAAAGTTCCGCGTGGCGAATAATCGAGAAACAACGCAAAGTGTCCCTACAATACAAAATAGTTCGGCTACAACTGCGTCTGCCTCTCGTCAAAAGATGGCGCTAGGCGCTACTATTACTACATATATTCAAACGTAATAATAATTTAACTCTTCACTCCTCGTATTTTTTCGGTATAATATTAGGTAATATTTTGCTTATTTCGGGGGGGGGGGTTTGAACCCCCGAAACCCCCCCCTTGGCTACGCCCGTATCGTTGACGCTATCGATTTGTGGGTGGTAGGCGGCGAAGACATGGGCGAAGGTTTGGGGCGGTCAAACTGGAGTTTTCTAAAATTAGAAATCTGTAGCCTGTCAACGTCGCGGTCGTAGACTCGAACTGACCTTCACACATTTTCAAAATTAAAATTAAAATTTTCTTAAAAATAAACGGGTGAGTTTTTTTCGAGCGGAGCTAGAACAAAGGTTAGATGGGGAAAGAATTGCGGTTTTGAATGCTCAATCTAATGCCCCTTTTGGATTTTTAAAAAAGTTCATGGCTCACTAGATATTTTGAAAAGAGTGATTTTTTGCTATATCATCAGATCTCTGTAGCTCCGTTATTTCTAATTAAGTATACAGAAAAACTGTAGAGACAAAAGTTGTAGATAATTTTGGGCTTAATAAGATCATCTGTTCCAATTTTTTATGTTGTTTGTGATTTTTGAGATATGACATAAACTTGTGTTTTTTCGGCCATTTTTTGAGCTTTCCAAAGATACAATACCCGGCATAGTTATTATAAAAAATAAAAGAGCTATGGCTAATTTTCTGAATTTTTTTATTTTCACATAGTCAGCCATGGAATATTTTCATAATTACGTTCTATTTTATAATTAGACATACCTACTTCAAACTTTCTAATATTTTGTTTTTAGCTGGTAACAAAATGTAACAAAATAAAACAAAAATTAAAAAAATCAAATTCAAATTATTATTTTAAAAGGTGTTCAAACAATCCACCATTATTATTTATGCAACTATTGCATCTTTTTCAAACTCAATTTGTCGCCTTTCTTACAGAGCGCCTGTCAATACTGGCAATTGCTTCTAAAACAGCTGCTCTTAATTCAACAATTAATTGTTGTCTTGATTTTGTACACACGAAAAGAAATCCAAAAACAGACAAATCGGGGGATCGGGGCGGCCAGCAAATAGGTCTATTTCTCCCTAACCAACTATTCGGATAGAGCTGACCTATAGTCTATCCAAGTTACAGCGGCAGTAGATATAAACAAAGTCACATGACTGCCTTGCGATCGATTACCAGGGTCGGACTAATATGAGATTCAAGTGGCTTGTAATTCTGAACTAATTATTTTAGAAGTTCTAAAATTTGTGTTTCTACCTTTCGTGGATCTTTATAAATTTTCTTAAATTAAGTAGCAAAATAAATTTACTGAATATACTGCTCGCGATCCGATCTAAAATATGCAGGAAACTCGACTGAGGGAAGAGCCGGCCCTGCATTCTGCTCGCCGCGTAAACACTTGACATTTTATGACGGCCAGACCAATAAGAGAATAGGTCACGTGGTGGCCAATGTTTCGATCCACTGCCTCTGTAACTTGGATAGACTTTAGGTAATTTCTTACGGGCAAATAATTATGTGGTGTAACTCCATGTTGATAATTTTTGTTTTATTTTGTTACATTTTGTTACCAGCAAAAAATAAAATATTTGAAAGTTTGAAGTACATGTCTTATTATAAAATAGAACTTAATATGAAAATATTCCATGCCCGAATATGTGAAAATTTAAAAAAATCGGAAAACTAGCCATAGCTGTTTTATTTTTTATAATAACTATGCCGAGTATTGTATCTTTATCACAAACAACATAAAAAATTGGATTAGATTATCTTATTAAGCCCAAAATTATCTGCTATAGTTTTTCTGTATAATCAGAAATAACGGAGCTACAGATATCTGATGAAATAGCAAAAAATTACTCTTCAAAATATCTAGTGAGCCATAAACTTTTTTAAAAATCCAAAAAGGGGCATTAGATTGAGCATTTAAAACTGCAATTCTTTCCCCACTTAACCTTTGTTCTAGCTCTGCTAGTTTCCGAGATCCCCATAGTGGTCATCGAAAAAAAACTCACCCTGTATATTCAATAATTCAAAATTAATAATATTAACCTAAAGCAAAACGACTTCTCATTGAAAAATTATAAAATTTTCACAGAATGTCCTCAATTCAAGAATCAGTTTGATTGACTGGAAACTACACTGAACTTATCTTGAATAAATTATCTAATCACACTTTGAAATGCCTATAGCTTCAAGAATAACATCCAACATCTAAATTTGAGAATAATATATTCAAATAGAATTAATAAATACTTATACCTACATGGTTCTTGGTTCAAACAGTTTGAAGAATTGCAATATCTAATAACAGCATTGTCTTAAAAGAAACTGTTAACTTATTAACTTGTTAATTTTTGAGGTTAGAAAAAAAAGTTTTTTACAAAAGTTTTAGATACTAATACAAAGTTTTTTGTGACGCTATTGGACCTTACACAGAGTGTTCTAGAGAGCCGTGGCAGACATAACTTATGTTTTTTAAATAGAACACCTTGTATAATTTTGGATTATTGAATTCTACGCATTTTTCCGATTCAAACGAAGTATACATGTTATATATTCGCTCCAACCGTTCGTTCAGAACTGAGCCTTTTTTGTGAGGGATTACTCCTTGGGTCATAGGTTGCCATGGAAGACAAATGCCAAATGATAGTAATAATTATTGACAGTTTACAAGTATATTCGCGCAGATTTATTGTTTGAAATTTAATTTTTATTGAAAACTACAATAACATTTAAAAACAAACAAAAAATAGTACTGGCGAATATCTCCACAAATAAAGATTTTTGTAGACTCGCATATATAGTTATAAAAATGGACACCCCGTATATATATTTTTATTTCCTTAAATTGTGACTAATGAATCGCCAAGAAAAGGCCCGTACGGCCCTGCCGAACCGTCTCTACCAACCACCAACCCTCCCATCTCACCCCCAAAGCATTAATCTTTTCTCTTATAATAAAAACTCCGGGCGGAGGGTAATTACGCGAATTTTTCTTCCGGGACACCGTCCGGAAGAAAGGACCCGGAAATTCCGGGAGTCCCGTAGTCCGGGGTTCCGTAGGTCGCCATTAAATACTCCGGGGGCCGGGTTCGAGCCCATATTTTTTTTATTTCTTTTTAAAACATAAGAAAAATATTTTCCCTTAACACGCAATATTTGAATATAATATTTAACTTTAGAGCCTTCGTTTTTCAATGTTTACAACATAATATAAAATAGTATGACGCCAATTTTCAAAATGCAGGGTATAAAATTTGATTTAAAAAACAGGCTTTTCTGTAACACCCTGTGTATAATTGTTCGCACTTGGAATCTGTTTTACAAGTCTTGCGAAAATAGTAGTTTTCACTCATATTTATACAAACAAAATAGAAACAGCGAAAGCATTAAAGTTTGTGAAAATTCGCAATAACAAAAATGTAATAATTTGCTATTTTCAGTGACTAGAAATAGTTATTTATGTACCAAGGCAATGAATTTAAACTTTTTATGACTCATGTGGAATTTAGTTGCCGAGGCCTCTGGCCTTAGGTATATATATATTTTTTGAAATCGGAAAATATGTTTTATTAGGAAAAAAATAATCATAAGGGATCACCCGTCCATGAACCGACTGCGCGCGGCGTTGCTTGACTTTGACGATCGCTCTAGCTAGGTCAAGTATGACGAGGCACGGCGCTTCCCAACAGAAACACCAAACTGCTGCCTGTTGTGCAGTCATGAAAAATAGAATGATATTCAAACCTACTAAAAGATTTATACTGAAATATTGCCCTGCTATAGGTAACAATTTTCCAATGTGTACTACAAGTTAAATCACGGGCCTTTATTGTCCGGGTTTTGAATATTTGGTCACTTTTGACGGGCGATGGCTGACGTTTCATGTTGCCAAGACCTACTTATTGAAAAAATCGTACAATAATGGGCTACTTCAGTGCCGATTTCTGAGCTTTTAATGACTATTTTGAGACACTTCACTGCCGATTTGAAAAAAACTATTTTATTAAGTTTACAACAATCAGAAAAAGCACACACGTTATGCCTGAAACGCCCTGTATAAGAGAATACAGGGAGTTCCAAATAATGCGAATTATGATAAAATAAAAAGAAAATACCATCACCTTTATCAAAGATCATTTTATTACGGCGTACCTACAACCAAAGATCATGTTTGCTACAACTTTTAATAGAATCATGTTTATATATTTTTATAAATATACAGGGCGAACAAGGCGAACAATAGGTTTCTATGCGCAAGTAGTATACATTTTATATACAGGGTGAGTTTTTTTTAGATGACCACTATGGGGATCTCGGAAACTAGCAGAGCTAGAACAAAGGTTAAATGGGAAAAGAATTGCAGTTTTGAATGCTGAATCTAAAGCCCCTTTTGGATTTTTTAAAAAGTTCATGGCTCACTAGATATTTTGAAAAGAGTGATTTTTTGCTATTTCATCAGATCTCTGTTGCTCCGTTATTTCTGATTATACAGAAAAACTGTAGAGACAAAAATTGTAGAAAATTTTGGGCTTAATAAGATAATCTTATCCAATTTTTTATGTTGTTTGTGATTTTTGAGATATGACATAACCTTTTCTTTTTTTAAATGTAAATCATAGTTGGCTATGGCCTTATCAAATCGGCCATTTTTCGAGCTTTCCAAAAATATAATACTCGGCATAGTTATTATAAAAATCAAAATAGCTTTGGCTAATTTTCTGATTTTTTTTTAAATTTTTCACATAGTCTGCCATGGAATATTTTCATAATTACGTTCTATTTTATAATAAGACATACTTCAAACTTTCAAATATTTTATATTTAGCTGATAACAAAATGTAACAAAATAAAACAAAAATTATCATGATGGAGCTCCACCACATAATTATTTGCCCGTAAGGAATTACCTAGATCAGCTCTATCCAAATAGTTGGATAGAGAGAAAAAGACCTATTTCCTGGCAGCCCCGATCCCCCGATTTGTCTGTTTTGGATTTTTTTTGTGGGGAACAGTACAAAATAAAGTATGTTGAATTAAGAGCAGCTGTTTTAGAAGCAATTACCAGTATTGACAGGCGCTCTCTAAGAAAGGCGACAAATTCAGTTTTAGAAAGATGCAATATTTGCATAAATAATAATGGTGGATTGTTTGAACACCTTTTTTATTTTAAAAGGTGACCTTTTAAAATAATAATAATTTGAATTTGAGTTTTTTAATTTTTGTTTTATTTTGTTACATTTTGTTACCAGCTAAAAACAAAATATTAGAAAGTTTGATGAATGTCTAATTATAAAATAGAACGTAATTATGAAAATATTCCATGGCTGACTATGTGAAAATTTTAAAAAATTAGAAAATTAGCCACAGCTCTTTTATTTACTTATATTCTATGATTTACATTTAAAAAAAAACAAAAGTTTATGTCATATCTCAAAAATCACAAACAACATAAAAAATTGGATTAGATTATCTTATTAAGCCCAAAATTATCTACAATTTTTGTCTCTTCAGTTTTTCTGTATAATCAGAAATAAGTAACGAAGCTACAGATATCTGATGAAATAGCAAAAAATCACTCTTTTCAAAATATCTAGTGAGCCATGAACTTCTTTAAAAATCCAAAAGTGGCATTAGATTGAGCACTCAAAACTGCAATTCTTTCCCCATTCAACCTTTGTTCTAGCTCTGCTAGTTTCCGAGATCCCCATAGTGGGCATCGAAAAAAACCCATAGCCCTGTATATTAATAGACCCTGAGCGTCTACTTTGTAACACCCTGTGCACATTTCTTGCTTAACGCAATTAAAAAATACATCATTAAATGTTCAAATTATTTTCTTGTCGGAGGAAAAAAACGTCCAAGTTAATTTATTTTCATGGGCGCTTAGATTAAAACAATGAACACCTTTGTGCCGTTAAATTAAGTAAATCGTCTTCTAGAGGATAAACATTTTTGCTTCGTTCGTTTCATTTGCGATCCCGAAAAATAAACGTTTTAATCAGCTTGACGCCAAAGACAACAAAGCCATCGTATTTAGAACAAACGATACCACAAAAGTGACGACTGGTGCACAAACCATAATCATTAGGACCAATCGCCGATTCTGCCAATAAGAATTTAGCATTACTGTTCACGTCCGTGTTTGTTGGGTCGCATAATACAAAACGACAATAAAAAACCTCGCCGATCCCTGTATTACTATCTCAGCGGGAGCCATATGATTACACAAAGGACCACAGGAAGTACAAGGAAGTAACATAAAACCCAACCATGGAATTTCATATCTCTTATATGCGTTCATTATGTCCTTCGGAATGGATGTAGCGGCACTTACATAAAGTTTTTATTATCGGCAGCCGATAGCCTCAATTTTACTGCTTTTTTTCATCTCGTCAAGTAAATAGGAACGACGTTTTTTATATTGTTCATTCGTGTTGAGTACGTTTTATTTTTGGGGAATACAAACTGTTGTTTGAGGAACTTTTGAAGATTAAAAATCTCAAATGTGTCCAAGAACAACGAAGATCTTTCTGTTACCATTTCACAAGGTTTCATTACAAGTCACAAAAAAACTAGCAATGCATAAAAAATTTTATCTCTCGTGGCGTTTAAACACAGAACACTTCTACACTTCCAAGAAAACTGCTGTATTTTTACCATGTAGAAATTACTGACTTATAAATATTTATATGCGATAGGTATCAGTTTTAACTCATTGGTTTCTGCATAATAATGATTTTCTTTTGTGTGTGGAACGACTCGATCTGTAAGGTATAAAATAGCCTAATGGAGATTAAAGATAATATTTCATATACTGTACTGCATAATACGCATTCAAACCGACTGTTGTAATTAATTGTAATTTGCAATAAACAATGAGGACTGTAAGTTTATTCACGCATTACTGCGTTATATAAATTTCGATTGCTGACAATAATTGGCAGTAAATGCATATAATTTTCATGAGGATACACGGCAGAAAATTGTGCTTGACCCGGCCCTGACATTATAGGCCAGGGAAATTACGGTAAAAAAAATAACGAAACCTAGACAAAAATCATAACCGCATTTTTATAATGCCATTACAAAATATTGGCAATAAATGAACGCCAGAATTGTTTTTTATACAAAATAAACATACGCGTGTGGGCGTTTTTTTAGAAAAATACATTTTCTTGTTGTAATAAAGGCGGCATAAATATTAACTGCGAATTTTAAGCTGCATTTATTAGTAAGTAAGGTATATAAAGTTGAGATTGATAAATTAAAGAGATTACGTTTGCGCAAGAATCCGAATGATGTATAAATGACATTTTGCGTTAATATTTTGTTGGGCAAAAATATTAACTGCGTTTTTATTATTTATAATTACCTTAAAAATCAAGTATTAACAGTTTGTCCTGTTTCGCCGGAAATCGCATTTTAAAGAAATTTGAAGCTGTCTTTGAGAGCAAAATTATTAACTGGCTGATTTTTGTTAAACTTTGTAAGTGGATACTAAGTCTTGTTAAATTTTTTGAAATTAAACAAAAATTGGTAACGGAAGTATTTTGAAATGACAAATGACAGTTGACCTACATGCGCCGTAAATAAATGTTTGATTTCGCTATATGTGATTTAATATAGTTATATTGTAAAAAGTTAAACAAAAAAAAACAGTTAATATTTTTGCTTTCCTAAAGAAATGACAAGTGACAGTTGACCTATATGCGCCGTAAATAAATGTTTAATTTCGCTATATATGATTCAATATAGTTATATTGTAAAAAGTTAAACTAAAAAAAAACAGTTAATATTTTTGCCTAGTCTATACCAATGAGACAGCTGACGTACATGCGGCACAGATAAATGTTTAATTTTGTATAAGTTACATTCTATTTGTAAAAGGGAATGATCATCTGCAATAAAAACATAGTTAATATTTTTGCTTTTGCCTAAATAGAAAATTATCCGATTTTTATCCCTCTTTGTCGGTCTAAGTTACTTCCATATTCCTAAAATGTTTAATTTCTTAATATATGTTATCAAGGGAAGTTTTTTTTTGCCTAAAGGGTCTAAAAAAATCCAGTTAACATTTTTGCTCGAAATTTCTAACGAAAAATAGGTGTTTCTGAGGTAACTCAAGGTTCCGTTTTTTCAAAATGTTTAATTTTCGGTTTCAACCAACGTATTTACTTATAACTTTGATATGGTAAAACAAAATTGCAGTTAATATTTTTTTCTAGGTCAAATTCTATTTTCCCTGGCCTATTATGTGCAACACTGACTCGGTGTTCCGCAACCAAGCGACTATCTTATATTTAGACAAACACTTCGCCAAATTTCATGAAAATACAAGGAGAGGAGGCACGAAAAGAATATTTCGGTTATAGCAAGCGAAAAAAATTGAAATGCAAAATCTTCTTTTTGCAATCTCTAAATCTGCCTGTGAGCCTGGATCTTGGCTTGGATATTACAAAAGATTCCGCGTGCTTGGATGTTCGACATTGTTAGCCTGCCCCGAAAATAGGTTTTTCCGAAGTAGTTCGCCCAGTAAGTTCGGTTTCGTCCGGTCGTTTCCAAGATTTCGTATTTAATGTCCAAAATTGTCCAACAAATCCAAAATCGAGGGATAGAAAAACTATTTGCGCGAAACCGGTGGGCCCTACGTCTTCGGGACCATGCTAGATCGATTCGGCTGGTCGATTTACGTAGGAAAAGTTCCATTTCACGGTAGAATTACGCTTAATCCGGACGCAGCCACAAAGTTGTAGGCATGTGGCCATGTGACATAACGGCACGTAGGTGAGCAAAAGTATCGAAACAAACGCGAGGAACTGAAGAAGCGATGCGACAGCATTTTCAAATATTAATATTATGTTTCCATCTCCTGGTGTAACGTCACTGGAGGATGATCTGAATATTTACAGCACACACGCAAGACACATCAAATCGTGAGCGCGTGTATATGCCTCAAAAAAACTCATAAAAGAACTTTTTACAGTCGACTCTGGCGCACAAAAGGCCTTTTACGATTTCATTTGCAAGATACGCTGCCGAAATACGACACTGACTGTTGGAAGCAATTTGCGAAATATGATTACTGCCTTATATCTACTGAGGATATATTATTTATTTTGCACACAAAAGTATATGTACCTAGTTATATGCTTGGCTAATTCTCTGGGTACACTTTCAAGTAACAAACTCAAAAAAAGTTAAATTAATCTTTTAAGTTACCTTTACAATGTGTCCCGAAAAAGAACGACTAGCATGGGGATCTTGCAAACGGTGAGAGATAGAACAACGATTAAATGGGGAAAAAGTTGCGCAATTTTGAGGTCAATAAAATGGGACAAACCGAGTTCTAACATATTTGTTCGTTTTTGAGTTATTTTGAAAAAAGTGAAATTTTGCGTTTTCGATTTTATTTTTTCCTGAAGTTGTTATCAGAGATGGCACTTTTTAACGGGCTTTAAGATGGCATTTTTAGATTTGTTCTACAACATTTCGTTTATGAGAAACCATCTTCAACTTAATTTTTTTAAATACCGTCCTGGATTTTTTTCAGATTTTGAAAGCACATTTCATTGCAAATCATGATGTATGACACGAAATACTTTTAAAATGTTTTGAGACAATTATACTGAAATTTTTATTCATTTTTTTCTATTGCGGCCCTTTATTTAATAATAGGAAGCCTAAATATTACCACAGACCTATATAGCTTAGCGAAGCTATATAGGTCTGTGATCTTACTCAGTATTGTCAAAAATTTAACTTACAACTTATCTTTCAATCTGAGAACGAGAACCAAAAAAAGAACGGCAAAGACTAATAACAGTCACATACGATAATAAAAAATAAATAAAAATCCTCCACCTAGAAGCCTTTGAAACAACGAAACCAACCCCTTGTCATTTGTCATAACTCCCACTGTATCATTTAGTTAATAATTTGTGTTATTAGAAATGGAGGGTGCTTTTTCAAATGTCGACAACTTTAACATGTTAGCGTGTTATATTTTGAGTCGCAGAAATAGGGTAGAGGCCGAACGTATTGTTGCAATTAATACATGGCAAAAGTTATTGGTTTCTTCTCACAGTTAGAAAAAGCGAATAATTTACTCCAAAGCACAATGCGACACTGTTTGCTGTACAACAACAGAGGAAAACACTTACCACACAGGGCCTTATTTAAAAATATTAAGTTTTCGAAGTAAAAATATACTGTAGGTAAGTTAAATTAATATTTAGACTTCTTATTATTAAATACAGGGCCGCAATAGTAAAAAATAAATGGAAAAAAGGAATTTTCCGTATAATTGTCTCAAAACATTTTAAAAATATTCCGTGTCATACCTACATCATGGTATTTGCAATCAAAAGTGCTTTCAAAATCTGCAAAAAATCCAGGTCCGTATTTAAAAAAAATAAGTTGAAGATGGTTTCTCAAAAACGAAACGTTGTAGAGCAAACCTAAAAACGCCATCTTAAAGCCCGTTAAAAAGTGTCATAAAAAAGTGTTTATCTTTTTTTTTCTATCTGTGATAACAACTTCAGAAAAAATAAAATCGAAAACGCAAAATTCCACTTTTTTCAAAATAACTCAAAAACGAAAAATATATTAGAAATCCGTTTGTACATAACACTTTTATAAAATACATTATTCGTATCTTTTTATACTAATTTAAACTCTGTAACAAGATTTACAGGAGAGATGACAGATATCAGTGTGAACTGGCAGCCCCATCTACTTGCTGAAAGGACTAAAGATGAAAGGATTATAATGACGTCTAAAATTCAAGGCACAGTAAATAATTTCTGTTACAGTTAATACTATATTTACCCGGTTAATATATTATTGTATGTCAAGGAATTCAATTGTATATATTGTTTTCATTCGTAAGAAAGTTCTGCGAAAAACCTTAGGCCATTATCCTCGAAAGGCTTCTTGAAAACAGGCGATAAGCACGTGCACCGGTCGTATTTCTTTCTGGCGTCAGCGCAATTCTGGTGCACGTGCACCCGTGCATTTTCCCCTGGTTAAAAGGTGGGAACCGCCCATAAAATTTGAATATAATTTGTTTCCCTTCGAACAAACCGGCGTCGTTCTCCCCATTTGCCTTATTAGTTTCTCATAAATTTAAGACTCGTCGCTCGCCATAGGAGATACGGAACTTTAGATTAAAGGGACACTCTTGCTAATGCAACTTGCAAAGTTGGTCCCTGACGGATAAATAGTGTACCCGATCCTGAAAGACGGCATCATGTTGAAATACTACGGGGCGATTCAGTCGTGATTGTAAGTTTTAACTGCCGGTGGAAAAATATAACTTTTTACATTATGACTGAATCACCCTGTATAAGGTTATCAGAAATAATAATTTTGCATAAAGAATTCGAGGCAGGAGTCAAAGCTCTATGTGTATTATAAAATACGTGAGACGGAAATCGCCCTGTGTAGTAAACAAGTTTTGACACAATATTTTGATATCTGACACGGTGATATGTGGTACTTAGATACTTTTTCGAGTTATTATGCTCAGCTGTGCGGCTTGTGGCACTTCCCTGACCGCCAAAACTAAAATGTTTGAGGATAATAATCCATCGGTAAGTAATTTTGTAATTTAAATTAACTTTGAGGCCATGCACCGAAGTGGCATCGGCGTTTGGTAGGTACAGCGTGTCCCAAATAGTTTGTCCTACCCCCTGGATCTCAGGAACCGTAAGAGATACGGAAAAAACTTGAATACAAAAGTTGTACGGTCGGCAGTGGACGTAACCCCTCTTTTATTTTCATATATACAGGGCGATTCGTATTTGCAGGACAAAAATAAAATATTTAGATTTTGACAATTGCATTAATCCTTTGGAATATTTGCATTCTTCATGAAATTTTCTACAGAACCATTTTTTTTGTTTTGTATTTTGGATGCAGCGTTGCCAAGATATCGAATTTTTCTTGGAATTTAGGGATTTCGTGGAGGTTATGGAAACGGGATGCTGTATCTTTATTTTAATAGATATCAAAGATATATTTTAGCCGAAGTATGACAGCACATCTGTGTGTGGTGTGGTATGTCGAAATTGGTTTTTGCATATACAGTATGTTCATAACAGGCTCTCAAAATCAGATAATTTAAAACAACAATAACTTATTTTTTTCAAATGGAATGACCCATATTTCTATAGTTTGTTGGATGCCGGCGTCCAAGCCCCACATTTTATGTAAATAACATTCTATACCAAAAACTACCCGTTTTCGAGATTTCTTAAATACTAAATAAATTTCTTAAATACTAAAAACGGAAACGGCATCCCGCCATACATGCAGAGACTGTGCCCAAATTTGCTCCTTCCTGGGGTTCTTTATTAAAATATAAATCTAGAATTTCATATGGTTTATGTATAACGAACTTCGTCTTCCGTCTTCTAGTTTGGAACTTCCGTTCTAACATCTAAAACCTTGAACCCGAGAATTTCATTTTCCCAAACTGTAGTATATTAAGGGCCAAAGGGAGGGTGTGTCTTTATGGCCCTAAGGGCACTAATGCCCTAAATGAAGTGTAATACATCCCAACGTCGTCTAACCATAACACTTTGACCTACGCTTCGTGCTATATCACTGTAGGTCTGTAGACATTTTGTACAGGGTGGCTCACATAAATTCACACCCTTAACTTGTTAGTTTTTGAGGTTACAAAAATAAGTTTTGTACAAAAGTTTTAGATAGTAATAAAACGTTTTGAGTGACGCTATTGGACCTTATACAGGGTGTTCTGGAAAGCTGCGGCAGAGAAAACTTATGTTTTATTATATATTTGGAGTATTGAATTCTACCATTTTTCCGATTCCAACGAAGTATATATGTCATATATTTGCTCCAAACCTTCGTTCAGAACTGAGCTTTTTTTGTGAGGGATTACTCCTTGGATCATAGGCTGCCATGAAAGACAAATGCCAAATTATAGTAATAATTAGTGACAGTTTGCAAGTATATTCACGCTTTGGAAAACAAAATGGGCTATTTTAAGATTTCGGGGAAAAATTAAGAAGGGAAATTGGGAGAATTGAGAAATTTTAAATAGTAACATAGTTAATAAACTTCGACAAATTTATTGTTTGAAATTTAATTTTTATTGAAAACGACAATAACATTTAGAAAAAGGATATTATATTTATATATTTTTTGTGGGGTTATCTAAAAAACAAAATTTATTATGACAGACCCGAAAATGTAGAAACACTGAATTCGGAAAGAAATCCACATATTAAATAATGAACAGAGCAATTTTATCGTTGAGTCAATAAACAGAAAGTACCTAGCAAACATCAATAAATTCATTGAGCAAGATGGAGCCATGTGGAGCATTTGTAATACGTATACAGTGTGTCCATGGATAGACATCCCAAGAGGACAAATGGACCAAAAATTTAATTTTACGGCAAAAAGTCATTCTTGATAAAAAAGTATGCTTGTCTTTAAAATAAGATTGGCATGGAAAAAGTTAACATTACTTATACTGGGTGACCAGAAAATTGAAGAAACGTTAATTAGCATAAGAATAAACTACCTCTATTTGTAGAGACATTGGAAAAAGTTATAAAGAAAATTTGTTCAGCGTGGTAAGCTACCTACCTAAGTGTGCAAAATTTCAAAGTGTGAGACCTATTTTGATTTTTTTTTATTTTTTTCTTGTTTTTCTTCGATTAAATAATTTTCTGTATGTAGTACGTCAAAACTGTATAAACAAAAGTTACTCAGAGTAGGAAACTGTGTACGATGAATTTTGTCAATATTGGGCCTACTGTGAGTTTCCTCCAATATTTTCCAAAATGCCAAGTAGGCCTAGAATCGTTAAATTATGTCATCATGCGCAGTTTTCCATTCTGAGTAGAACACTCAGTGTAAGGTCCGATAGCGTCACAAAATCTTTCTATTAGTATCTAGAACTTTTGTAAACAACTTTTTTTCTAACCTCAAAAATTAACAAGTTAAGGGGGTGTCAATTTATGGTGAGCCAGCCTGAACAGTTAGAAAATAAGTGCTTTAAGACGAAAATATACGTATAACATTTAAATGTACCTACTATTTACTTTTTTTTAACAGAAAAATCTATTTTTATGACACACATTCAGAAAATAAATCAGTGTTAAAAAGGTGAAAAAATCGGGCCTGACTCGAAGCCACTTTCGAGATTATTCAAAAGAGTAAACTCGTTCAAAACGAATCTTTTTGGAGATATACATATACAAGAAGTTCATAAAGGAATCGATAAAATTTCCGCCACTATACCTAGTGATTTTACATAGAAAATTTCACAATAAAATAAAATTAAGGAACTATGGATGTAGTCTGATGTTGGGATACGAGCATAGTGTTATTACAAGTATAATTTTTAGTGCGTAAAATAGTGTTTTTGGCATGGGTGCGGAATTTTTTGAACGAATCGCCCTGATTTGGAGGGCTCGTCTAATTTCAGGACAGCATAATTTGCTCGTCGCAACATGGCAATTAATTTATTACCAGCAATTAATTACCAAATCCAGGACCGCACTAATAGCTCCGTCAGGCAACATTATCGAACGCAATAATCTAACAAGCTATTTGTTTATGCTGGATAGAGAACATGATTCTGTTTATCAAAATTGCGATTTCCATTCCCATTAAGATATATCGGTATAGTTTCTACAGGGTGTCAAAATATGGGAGATGCGAAACAATTTTTATATCTGCGCACGGAATAGTATATTTCATTACGAGTCTGGAAATAAAGATTTTTCTGTGTGCGCATGACAAAGTCATGCAAGCACGGAAAAATCTATTTCTGGACGTGTAATGAACGATATTTTTTTATTATACTTCTTTGAAAACGTAAACTTAAAACATTTTATCGGCATATTATAATAAATTTAATTGACAAAAAATAAACAATGCAGACAATATAGTGTTTGGTATGTATGATGCGTTTCCATGGTTACTCTCAAATTATTTCAAAGGTGCTTTGTTGTAAATTAGTTATTGTCAGATAAGGTGAATAAAACGTCAAAAATATTACAGAAATGTATCTAAATATTGAAACACTTACGAATTAAAATACAAAATAGGTATATGTTAAATATCAGAGAGCATATAGAGTTTATTAAATTTAGTTTACTTTGCTGTATATTTCTATTTTAAATCCATATATTCGGTATTTTTATTCAGCCCACGGAAAGTTTTTCCATGCGCTGTTTCCGAGCGCTAGCCCGAAAAAACCCATCTTTCATTATTGCTAAAACAGGTGAAAATAAGGTGTTTTCAAAGAAGTATAATAAAAAAATCTTTATTTCCAGACTCGTAATGAAATATACTATTCGTGTGGTCAGAAGTTTTTTTACACCCATGGAATCTATTCCAAGTTATTTTTCATCCACAAAATTGATTTTGAAAAATTATTTTTTGATAAAAAGTGGCACTATTGTCCCAATCCAATAACTCTACTTTAAACAAAATGTTCATTCAATTACAACTTTTTAATGACATTATCCTTGCTTTGGAATTGAAAAATGTGTAGTTTTTTTCTTTATTATGGCTTTGCAATAACACAAATTGAATTAGCATTGGAAAAAGTAAGTTAAAGTTCCTAATAAAATATACAAGTTCATTATCCCAATGAGTCAACCAACCTAAAAGAAATTCCAAACGGAAGCGGAGAATAATAATTTGTTGTTTTCATTCGCCAAGGCCACGTCAGCATTTCATACGTGATGTAATATTTCCGGTAGACCAGTTTTGCTTTGAGTGCCAACTTTACGTTTTAAAGCTTTAGTTTATTTCTTTTTAAAATTCTTTGACGGATTATTTTTCTAGAGAAGAAAAATTATCATTATTGACAGTTGACAAGTGTACAAACTGTAGGTAACTATACAAAACATTTACCCCACTGAAAGAAAGCAGATTTTTCTTTCAAAAATTTGCAGTAGTTGCATTGTTGTTTTAGATAACAACTCATTAGCGAAAACCAAAATAGCTACTATATCTACCACAGGATACGTGTTTAATAATTACAGGAAATATGGTCATCTTTTATTATACCTAATGATAAGTAAAAATGGTTTAGTATAAAATAATATTAACCAATAGAAATTGAATATACTGTTGGGTAAAACAAAACAAAATCGAAATACCACAGTATGTTTTCTGGTGCTTTAGACTTCACAGTTCAGTTTCTGTTGTTACGTTTCCGTTTCCAAACTGTATCTCCGCAATTTGTTACCCCAAGAGAATCTGCAAAGCAAACTACACACATTTCAATAACGTGGAGATAACCGAACAAGAACATATGCAGATACCCTGTCAAGCCTAAGTAAACTTTATACTTCCTGATTTCCAGCTGTGTCTATAGATTTTCCATTTTGCATAATGCAATTTGGCCCTTCGTTTCAATTTGCAGAGTACCAGGGAAATTTCCTGTATATAGAGTCTTGAAAATATTCAGGCGATTGACAACTATTGACAAGTAACTTGCGTAAAAAAATGGGGTGTGTATTTCTAACTCGGACCACCCTGTATATTAAAACTGCTCCGCGGCTATGACATAAATCATATGGCGCGATAAAATCAACGTGTAATTCAAGTGTACAAGGCGGTATGTGCATTTTTAATTGGGCTGAAGTGGTATAGGGACGGTATACGATGATGGTACCCAAAATAAATATCAATTAGGTGGCGTAGGAGCTAGGTAGCTTTTAATTAATTTAGAGTAAGTTCATACCCCAGACACGAGCCAACTGTTTTTTTTTTCGGCCTTGCATCTGCGAGGGAACAGCTGCATAATCTACTATGGCGTATCCAGTGGCGTGGAGCATATGCAGGGTGTTCCGTTAATAATGCAACCTCATAACATATTTTGTGCCAAAATGTTACGAACTACCGGTCAAACATCGAATTGATAAGTACTATGGAAGTCGCACAGGTGTGATTTTTGCTGTGTTTGGGGCAGCCAACTTTAGAGAGAGATAGGTTTCAAATGGCAGTAAGTAAGACAAGGACGCGTAATGAACGTGTCAGCTGATTCAGGCAAAGGACGTATAAAGGGATTTTGCATATTAATGGTCTGTATTCCGTAATTCGGGACTTGTTTGTGGGAATGAGAAGTTTTTCCTAGTTCAATTCGATGTTTTCAACAGCATTTTGAATATAACCACAACCGCATGTAAAAATTGCACAGAAAAAAAGTAGTGAATTAATAAAAAAAAATACATGGATATTTCATGTACCTGGAAGTAAATGGAGACAAATAAAATACAAATTCCAAAATAAAAGTTTATTTTAAAATAAAAGCGACAAAATATCTAGGATATAAGGTGTACATTTTCATCTTTAATTACTTATGTTATCTGATTTATTAATTTTAAAATTCAGTTTAACAAGAAAAACATGTAAGACATGAAGCTTTTACATATTTTTATATACAAATGCATTTTATAAAGTATCACTTTACAGTACTTGTAAAATAAACTGTAGTGTGTATTATAAAAGGCTCTTTCTGAAACCCTTTTTATGATTTGATTTAATTATATTTCAAAACTTTTAACGTTCTGCCGAAACAGAGTACTTATTATTAAAGTAAAGGAATATTATATAAATTAAAAGACTACTTACTAAATTGAGGTTGTATAAATTTGCTTAGGCATCTAAACAAAAATAATTACAAATAAGTTCCTTATTAAAGGGTCCAGAACCTCAACTTCCATCTTTGACGACGAAGAGCTAGATTTATTGGCACAATATTTTGCCAGTTTTCCCTTGATAGAGTTTCTATCACAAGATGACTTGGAAAATAAAAAAACTGCAAAATTACATACTTTTTAAGTTTGCGCTGCCCAAAACTCTATGAAATCGTTCTCTATAAATGCAAGTTAGTACTTTTAGACGGTTCAAAATCTTTCCTTTTTATTGCTGCAATCCACTTGTCTCTAATATCACAAAAACTACAGAGTTATTAAGAAAGATTTTTAAAACTTTATATAATAAGAAACTCCACTTTTCTTATTCTTTTCGTTTGGTACATCCAAATACACAACAGGAATTGACCATCTTTTTTGTAATCTACAACTACAACAAAGAGAATATAGCCACATAGCTAAATTAAATGTTCTCTCTGATCTAAAAATATTAAACCAAACAACAACATAAAACTCAACGCCGTTTTATACAAAACTACCACCACGACACGAACTCAAATCAAAATAAATACAATAATTATTGGGACGGAAGGAAAATGATGTTTGACAACGGAACTCGTTTGAAGCACAGGACACAAAAAAATAGAAGTTAGGACAAACAGTTTGATGTTTTACCTATTTTGTGTTATGTGGTTTTTGCCGGAATCAGCTGATTTATTTACTATTTCACTTATTCAAGTTTGGCTGCCAGTTTGTCTCTCTACATTCCTTCCATCTACTTGTCAATTAAATGGTAAAATCCCAATGGTTACTGACATACAGGGCGCGTTGAAGTTCATTTTTTGAAACTGAATTATGGGTATACATCTATCAAAATAATCAACCTGCCGAACTGAAATTTGTTACGTTTTCGGGGATGAAGAATAAGCTGAAGATGTCAATTTCTACGTATCTCACAGAGGGCGCCACTTGCTTGCTTGCTCTTTGTGCTCTTGCAGGTCCACCATTTTAATGCATCTTTTCATTTAGCAACAAAGTATGTTCTTGTTTCAGATCTTCCTAAATCCATGAATATAGGGGGAGAACTCCTAAATGAACATTTCGAATTTCGTTTTTTTTTTTAAGAAATGACTCCATAGGCGTAAAAAGGAAGATTGTATAATCGCAAACATTTAACCGTAAGCCACTGGAGAGTAGGCTGGGCCATAATTCGGTCTGCCGTGTACCCCCAATTACCGAAAAAACGAAAACCGAAACTCATTCGTTATGGCGTCGAACACGCTCATTTGCTCCCAACGTTTTTATGTGTATATGGGGAGGAAAACAACGTTTTATGGCTTTTGCAGCCATTTCCGAGGTAACAATAGGGCAACAGGCTTTTATAATCAAGTTATTGGCAAAGAAATTTTGTTGATTATTTCCCTTATACTGCTTGCATCCAATAAGGCACTTGTGCAAATTATCGCGGTAATTGCACTTGTGCAAATTATCACTTCGTTGCTTAGCAACCGCGAATCTGTTGGATACAAACACGTACCTACTTCTTAAAGTTTGTGTGTTTCACACTGTTCTAAATTATGCAGCTTATAAATTATGTTGCGGTACTATTAAGCATTGTATCAATGAATTTATATAACTTTTACATTGCTAAATTGTTGTTATTAGACCTCCGTCTCCGTTTAAATTTATGACACATTTAGAAAATATACCAACGCTGACAGGGTGTAGGTATAATCGCATTTGCCTTGGATATCCAAGCATCATGTTTGTTTACTCGAACGCTACAGTCGAAGCTGTCAATAAACTCGTTCAAAATGAATCGTTTTGGAAATGTAAACAGAGAAAAAATTAATACAGAAATTATTAAATCGTATTCGAGAAATAATCTCGACAAATACCACTCGTGCCGGAAATTTTTCTAGATAATTTTATTCTCAAGCCCTATTTTGCCCATTAGCAAAACCACTCTTACAAATTGGACTTTTATTTTCAGAGACAAAATCCCTCGAGCTTCGCTCTCGGGATTTTATCAGAAAATAAAAGACCAATTTATACTCGTGATCTTTCTAAGCAAAATAGCGCTTTCGAAAAAATTATCGATAACATTTCCGGCACTTGTGATATTACATACGACAATCTACCACTTGGCACCTCTATAAGTTTTCGGTTTGGAGTTGACTTGGAATTGGAAGCTCATTTGCTATAAAACTGTAGGTCGAATTTTCAGAAAAAAAAAAACAACCGTTTTTCTCGTTCTGCCCAATAGGACCAATATTGTAGATCTGCGTACTCCATTAAAATATAAATAGAACTTTCCCCTGCGAGGCCATTTATAAGCCTCCCCTTATTCCCCCTGTGTTACTATTTCAAAATTAGACCGGTTCGACATTTCGATTTAAATGGAAACTAGCGTCATTTAAAAACACGGCGGTCGTAAAATTTGCATTTTGCGAACTCGGAATTCACGTTATTTGTGGGGGTTTCTCTTGTTTATACACTCTCATTCACCGACTGGTACAGTAGATATACAGCCCGAATAGGTAGGTATGGTATAAATGAAGTTACTTGGAACAGCATAAAAACCTTTGAATTTTATACGGGATTTCTGCTGACAAGTCTGGTATTTTTACCAGTAGCAGAGCGTGGTAAATGCTACGAAATAGATCGCGCCCCGTATATCACTGTGTTCCAAGTGAGTTCATTTATATTCTACCAGGGTAGCTCGAGAACAGGCGCCTCGGAAATAAAATGCGAGACAAACTTTTTTAACGGTATTAAACCGCAGATAAAACCGACGATAAATATTTTAGTAAAAACAAATGACTGCATGCTTGCCTAATAGAATATCACCAATACTTGCATGGGTTACACTGTTCGACGGCTGGCCACTTGTGCAGCGAAATGCGGTGGATAGGCGTGCCATAATTTCACAGATCTTAGGATATACTTGCGTAAATAGTTGTAATCGATATGGCTTTTTAGAGACCGTTTGAAAATAATTTATGGTGCATTAACCTTTACGTTGTGTTAGAAGACAACCTTAAAGTTTTTTATGCTGTTTCAAGTGACTTTAGAAATACTGTAACGAAAAATGCCGCTAAAGTTGTTATATCAGCTTTCAATGAATATGTCTGCATGGTTTCTAACCTACTCAAAGATTTAGCAGATACATTTTATAAGTTTGGGTATTCTACTTACAGTTTTATATTTTTTGTAATTAATTTAGAGGCATTTTCCGTCATATCTTTGTTGGCATGAGCCCCCCCCCCCAGGGCCTCAATTTCCTTTAGATTCATTGTTTTCCCTGTAAAGCTTCCATACCTTTCTAGAAAATTTGCTAGAACTTTATGATTTGTGAACTATCATTGGCCAGGAATATTCTAGAGTATTCTCCAGTCTTCCTTTTGAGTATATTATTATAAGCCCTGGGAATCGGGTCTGAGGAAGAGAAAGGTTAGAAGGCGATTTTGTGAGAATTTTTGGAGCTGAGAGTATATTCTTGGACAGTGGCAGTAATCTGACAAGTTTATTTGTGATTTTTGAAGGCTAAACAATAAAGGTGGTAACCAAGGCAACGAGTTTGAACTGTGATTGTTGAAATACAGTACAATACTATACATCCTTTCGCCATGCGCTTTTTTATTTTTAGTAGAAATTACGCATTTTTGCATAATTAATATAAAAAGTGCATTAAACAATAATTCCCGCTTTTTAAAAAGTCGCATCCACATATATACTTGTTCTTGTCGTACACAATATTTCTATAAAAGTTTCGGGTAAAATGTCGACTCGCAACTTTATCCGGTTGAGATAATCACAAATCTGAAGTTTTTATTTCAACTTTTTCTGTCAGTGAGAGTCATAAAAAGTTACCTTTCAAAATACCCTGCACACTATTTTTCATTTTCACCTAGAGCCCGTTAGTATGCTACAATCGCGTACAGCGAAAAATAAACATACTTAATATCTAAAAATACCATTTATTATATATACCAACTGCCCCCAACCTTCATATATCTACGTCACATCATCCCCTTCACCGATGGCTAAATTTAGATTTTTTCTGGGTTAGTAGGTTCCATCAGCCGCTTGACCTCGTTGGGCATCCCCTTGTCTCTATCTGGGATGAATTAGGTTTTATCCCTTACGATGAATTCTTAAGTACTGCATGTACAAGGTGTCGCAGAATAGAAATTATTCTTATTCTTTCGGCCGAGGACAAAAAAATTTCTTGCCGATTTAAAAAAAAATGTTTCTCGTAGATACGTCCAACCCGCGGCCTAATAAATATTTACTAAGCGCCTGAGGCATTCGGCACGCGACCCTCCCTTCCAAAATTCCGGACATAGCGGAACTAAACACATTCCACAGCTTATCAGCTACAGATGTCCGACCCGTCTCCTCACAAGGGTGTGCGTCCTAGCCCCGGGGCTCTGGGACAGCGGGAGCGGGTGGTCTCCAAACAGATCGTCAGCGATTTTATACGAGGGTTAGGAAAAATAAGGAGTTCAGGGCCGGATTCCGCGCAAACGAACCAATTTTACACTAAGGTAAGTTTAGCTAAACCGAACTTTCTTGGACTACATCTTTTTGGGACACCCTGTAGGACATTTTGATTCAGGTACCAGTATTTTATAAAGGTACTCTTTAAGTTTTGTTTTTCTTGGTTCATATGAATAGCAGACATAAGCGCCGACTTCTCAAAATTTGGCTGGGTGCCAAGATATACAACCTCCCCCCAAAATGTTATTTAAAAAATGTTTTTTATTTATAAATATAAATAAAAGTACATAACAAAAAACGAACACTTATCACCTTGATGATTAAAAAAACAAAACGTAAATAGAAAGAAATAAAATAAATGTATTTCTATAAGAAAGGCCTCGTTTTAAAATTCAGCGGGCTCTCATCCCGATGAATCAGCTGGATATCTGTCTCTTACTTCCTCCAAAGGGAAACAAATGAGAGGGAGATATCAGCTGATTCATCCGGATGAGAGTCCGAGAGTGCTAAGTTTAAAAAACGCCTTATCTTTTCTCTCAATTTTTACTTTTGCCCAAAAAGCTAAACCTTTTAGTTGGGTGGTAGTCATAAATCTAAAAAAATAATTATAAATTGAATGTTTGCGGTCCAAAATTGCGTCGCAGGCCAAAATTTTTCAAATATTCAAGGTCAAATAGTTTAAATTAGGGAAAAGAAATTCCAAGCAAAACACATTCTTGTTAACTGGTGGTAATTTTTTTGTTCACTATGACTCGTAATATTTGTAGCCAAGAAGTCCTACTCAGTCTTCTTTTATAGAGCTACTGTGACCAATAGAAATTTCGAAATTTGTTTTAGTGTGAGCTCATAAAAATCATTGCTTTTTAAACCGGCTATACAAAAGAAAGCAGAGGTGTTTGGTTACTAAAATGCGCCAAAGGCAAATTTTTTTAGAAATATAAAGCACAGATAGTTTAAAAGAGGTATAGGAAATTACAAAATCATAGCAGTATAATGTATTTTTTGTATTTTTTCAATGTAGAACCCCCAAACCATATACAGCCCTGGGCTTATGTATGGGAAAAGACAAGTCTCGTGGAATCGGTAGTTAGCTACTTGACAATAATAAGTATATTTTTCAATAAATGTATCTATGTTACACATTATTACATGACAATTTTCCAATTTACATTCAATTAATGAATCAATGTTGTATATTCTGCGTTTAGGATATTTTCATTTGGAAATTTTTATTTTCGTCCAAAAATCCAGGGAAGAGTAAAATCTTCAACGTACATATGAATAAGATGATGAATAGGAGAACGATTCAGATGTTATGTTTGCAGACGACGATCAAAATGAAGGTGTCGCGTCGTGAGCGACATAGCAACAAAATGTGATTTATTTTTAGTTATTAGACCAGCTTATACCGCCTCCTAAAATTAACCGCCGGGTGTTATTAGCGCCCTAGCACTCCCTAAAATACGGGCTGGCTGAATTTTAAGCCGCGGTCTTTAAACAAAAACAAACAAAAAACAAAACAAAAACAAAAAACGACTAGTTATCTAATAACTTTGCGTAAATAACGCAAAAGTGCTTAGCCTTATGGACGACTTTATGGGGAACATTTGACATATAATATTTTCAAATTGTTTAGTTGTCACCTTGTCACCTTTGCTTGAGCTTCCAACCTGGCCAAACTTTTGGCCGGGTGCTCGAGCCCCGGAGCACCCGCGGAGTCGGCGCCCATGACTGTAAAAGTTAGGAATCGAACCCTTTGACTAGATATAAGATGGAACTTTGATCCAGCTGTTACAACGAAAATGCATTGTCGATATTTCTACCGACTGGACTATAAATCTTTTCCGAAGGTTTTAGAAAAACCAAAAAGCCTCTCGCAGAATTCAGAATTACAGTTAGAAACAAAGTAAGAACGTTCTGCGGAGCTTATTAAGACTCCGTCTGGTGACCAAGCCAATCGATAAATCCCTGAAACAATTTACTCCGGCAATTACCCTAATTTTTGTTTAATTGGTAAATTACCCATGTGGACGATATTGTTAAGTCGCGCATAAGGCTACACTAATTGACTGTCAATTGCGGTTAATAAACAACTGGCATATATCTTTATTAGGTGCCCAATATGTGATTTATGTAGTGCAAATTGCCTCACCTACTGCGAACAGTGATCGATGTTAAATTTTGAGTGTTTCGCATTGGGTTTGTACAGGGTGTCCCATTTTGGGTGTTTTTGGGTGTTTTTCTCAAAAATCTCGGTTATTATTAAAGCTAGAGGTTTGCGGTTTTCACGTCACCAAAGTTATATATTTTTTTAAATAGAAACCGTAGTTCATATCTCAAAAACTATTAACGCTACCAAAAAACAAATTATTCCATTCGATTCTACGCCAAAAAATCTATAAAAATAGTTGATTAAATTTGTCGATATATATAAATTGTAGCCAGGAGAGAGGTTTCCAAAAATCGAACATTTCAGTCCTGCGCCACTGCGCGGAAACTATAAAACTTATCTAAAATCTGATTGGTCCACCAAATTCCTCTCAAAAAAGTAGTACCGTGACGTGAAAACCGCAACCCTCTAGCTTTAATAATAACCGAGATTTTTGCGAAAAACACCCAAAAACACCCAAAATGGGACACTCTGTACAGGGTGTCTCTAATGTATATGCGAAAAACTTTCAGAGATGCCAGATTTCGAAAAAATGTCCACATCTTCATACCTTTTGCCTATAATCAAAGAGGATACCAGAATATAGAGAATTTATCTTGTCAAATAAGTCAAATGGAGCCCAACTTTAACGTAATTTTTTACACACACGATAAGATCGTTCAGATAAACTATGAAGTAGACTGCGTTCTTAGTTTATTATAGATTAATTTAAAACTTGGAAAGAAGATCCACTGTGACCTACAATGGATAATTACCTTTTAAAGTTGGGCTCCATTTGACATATTTGACAAGATGAACTCTTTATATTCTGGTATCCTCTTTGCTATAATGCAACCATACGATGAAATACCCACATTGAAACCTTCTCTTGTTCTCACATACTCACCTTCGATTTTTCGTCGAACATAAAATCAAAGCCCGCGGGCAGAAATAATACAATTTTCGGTCACGCGACTTTCAGAGCCCTGTTATTTCTGGGGGGCTAGATGGAATGTGCGGATCCCTTATTATATTGTGTTGCATTCGTTCGGGTGGGCTTATCGGAATATAACCGCAAATATATCGAGATGCCCCAGGACCACTTGTTGAAAATATGGCCCCACTTGTGCATAGGGTTATTTATATAATATTCTACCCCTTAACTTTTTTCTTTTTAATTTTGGAAAAAAATGTAATTACGAAAATTGAAAAAAAATTTCTTGCGATTTCAGTTGTATATTCTGAAAAACAATCGAATGTCGCGTTTTGCAGATATAGACCAAACTTTTGTTTTTTTAGAATGGAACACCCTGTATATTTCCCGATTATGATTATGAGAATCAGAGCTTGACTTTGACAGTTTGTATTAGTGAAAAAAAAACATTGTTTAATGTTATGGATGCATAAAAATATTTGCAAATATCATGGAGCTCAGTCCAGAGAGTGTTGAAAAGGCGTAAGTTTAGACCATATTGTTATCGCCCAGTTCAAAAACTGTATGAAAATAATAATTATAGAAGGCGAGAATATTACGGTTTAGAGTTGGAGAGGCAAGCGGAAAATGCTCAGTTTATACAGGGTGTTCGAAAACTAGACGGAGATATTTTAGAGGGTGATTCCCTGTTAAGAAATATGAAAAAAAGTTTCTGTAAACATGGGTCCGGAAATGCAGAGTTTTCAAGATATAGGATGTTAAATATATTGCATGTCACTGGACAAAATTGGTTTATCAATTTTTGCAAAAAAAATCACAAGTGCCTTGGAAAACAAATAATCAAAAGCATTTCTAGGAAAGAGTGTTATTGCAACTTTTCCAATATCATAACATAAAGTACACTACAACCAATTTTGTCCAGTGACATGCAATAAAACGGTTTTATTTTTTTTCTCGAAAACGAAGTGAGATAGGAAAACAATACAAGAGGGAAAGAAGTTGTATTTTTAGATGCTTAATCAAACAAAAAATATTAAAGTTACAAAAAAGGTAGTGGCGTACATTTTTTTGATAATAATATTCGCTAAGGTGCCCCCCGGGACGCCACTGGACTTAATAAATTTAATCTAGTTAGGGCGAAATTAGCCTCTTAATACAACAAATAACATTGCCAAATTTCAACAGAATCGAGTAAATAATTTTTAAGACATTAATAATTTCATGTTTTATTTTTTTTATTTAACATCCTGTATCTTGAAAACTCTGCATTTCCGGACCCATGTTTATAGAAACTTTTTTTCATATTTCTTAACAGGGAATCACCTTCTAAAATATCTCCGTCTATTTTTCGAACACCCTGTAGGTGTGTATTTGTATCACTTGTAAATTATCACTATAAAGATTACACTATATAGGTATTGACTAACTGCCAGTAGACATTTTCTGTTATTACTCCTGCAATTATTACTATTACAGATTCTATATCGTGGACTGATGAAGCAACTTTTACAACATGTTGGGTTTTTAATAGAAGAAACACTCACTATTGGTCATCAGAAAATACACGACAGTTTAAGCGAAGGAAATAGTGTGGGAATATAATGAGAAGGGAAAAAAACTTTCAGTCGAAACTCCACAAACACGCTGTATTCAAGGTAAACTGTACATGTTTCAACCCATCTAGGGGGTCATCTTCAGCAGTCAATTATCTTATATGATGTAAGCTAAAAAAGCTTCCTAGACATGGTGTGTAAGTTGGCTGCATGTGGAAAATTTATCAATAACATAATAGGAATTTTGATGAGTTAAATTTTAAAAGTTTTTTCACAAACTATTAGTTTTTTTTATCATTGAAAAATGGCGTCATCATCAAAAAGTACATAGGATAATTTACTGCTGAAGATGACCCCCTAGATGGGTTGAAACATGTACAGTTTACCTTGAATACACTGTGTTTTGGAGTTTCGACTGAAAGTTTTTTCCCTTCTCATTACACGACAGTTTATTTCAATTCAACGACAAGGTCGAGCTTCAATAAACGTTTGATGTGGTATTTTTCGGAATCACATAATTGGTCCAGTATTTTTTGAAGGTAGTTTAACTGGACTAAAATATTTACAGCTCTTAAGAGGAGAAATTTCTATTGAATCAAGTCAATGAGCCGAATATTGTTTGGCAACAAGACGGTGCTCCAGCACATAAATCAAATGCTGTCAAGAGCCATTTAGATGACACTTTCGTAGAGTGGACTGGTTCTAATGGAACTATTTTATGGTCTGCCTGAAGCCCAGACTTGACCCCACTCGATCGTCTGTGAGGCACTTTGAAGGACCGGGTATGCAAGGAGATTTGCGAATTTCTTGAACATCTTTATTTTCATATTCATCAGGTCAGGATCAGGACAAAAATAATAATAATAATAATAATAATAATAAAGCCATATATTTCCAACAGGTTTACCACCCAATTACAGGAAACACTTACACCTAAAATAATAAACTTTACATACCAAATTTAAATTACAAGTGATATCAATATTAATATATAGTAAGATATATAGTATGACTAAATACATATTAACAAACTTCTAATTGCAACTCACTGGATGTCTATTCTGTTAAGAATTTTTCAGCTATGGCTCGAATGGAAGTACAATGTACATCACAATGGGAAGAGATCATATTAAAATTCTGACACATATAGCTTATTGGAGACTGGGAGGAAACATTTGTGCGTGCTGTATTTATATAAAATGTAGGTTTAACTCGAGCCTCCAAGCGGGGAACATTAAAATTAACTTGACTAAGAAGTTCAGGGCAGTTTATTCTATTGTTTAAGAGGTTATATAAGAAAACCACCGACTGAAAGTCTCTTCTACTACTAAGAGATGATTCCTGGTATCTTTGCAGAAGATAATCATGATTTACTCCTCTAGGTGGGTAAGCTCCGTCCTCTCGGAAAGCAAGATATTTTAAAAACCTTCTTTGGATACTTTCCAACCTCTTAATATGGTTATGATAGATAGGGTGCCAAACGAGTGAACAATATTCTAACCTTGATCTAATAAGCGAGTAGAAAAGCAACTTCATTGTTTTAACATTAGTAAAATGGCGGCTGTTTCTAATAACAAAACCTAACGTTTTTGAAGTGTGTGATATCAGTGTTTCCACCTGAGGCAAAAATGAGAACTTATGATCAAATATAACTCCTAGATCTTTCATTTCAGTTGTTCTTTCCAATTTAACACCATCCATGTTGTAGTCATAGTAAAGAGGGTTTTTCTTTTTTGAGAACGATATTACCTTACATTTTGAGTTATTGAGTTTCAGTCGGTTAGTTAGACACCAGTGAGTAATTCTCAGTAATTCGTTTTGAAGGGACACAATCAGCCACAGTGTTAACCACATTATAAATTTTTATATCATCTGCATACATCAATCTGGGGCAATCAATATAATCAAGAATATCATTAATAAATAGTAAAAATAGTAGGGGCCCCAGATTTGAGCCCTGTGGTACACCAGAGGTAGACGGAAACAAAAAGGATTTGAATCCTTCCACCTCAACGAATTGTTTTCGGTCTAAAAGATATGATCTCACAAGGCTAATGACACTGTCATGGACTCCAAATTGCTGTAGTTTATTTAACAACACATAATGATCTACTTGATCAAATGCCTTTTGGAAATCCAGATACATGACGTCTACTTGCCTTCCTGAATCAATGGCAACTGCTAAATCCTGGGTCAATGTCGCCAAGTTGGTTACACACGATTTAATTTATTTAGGAAAATAAAGAAGTTACCCAGGTGGGAGTTACATATGAACAACTCTTGTAGGTGCAGTGGTAAATAATAATTATTCTTTTATATTTAATTCAGTTTTTTGTAAGATTTCAAGTGCACGAATCATTATCATCGTTTTAATTTTTCCTCAAACGATTGGTAGTCACTGACCCCAAATACCCAAATAATATCGACCAAGTTAAAATATCTTAGGAGATTTGAGGCAGGTATCGTGGCTAACTACAAGATAAGTTTATTAAGAAGGTATGCCCTCTGCGTTGCACAAAATGGAAGCATTATAGAACACCTTCTATAATATAATTTAATTTATAATAAAGTATCACGTCCATCCATAAATAAGCCCTTTATTAATACTAAAATGACAGAAAACATAAAATATAACTTATGCAAAATTTGTACAGCTGTATTGTAATAACTGTTTTGAATTTTCCGTGGCAATTTTGATTTTGTTCGAGATTCAATAATAGATACGACGGAAAAAACGAACTTCGGATATTCCGGTATGTCTATATATTTTTTTGTATATCGTGTACTCTCAGTCGAAGCCACTGCCATTATACTTGTAAATTTATTAAAATCAGATGTTAATCTTACAAATGTTTCAATAATGATTATTCTGCCAGGTCGAGTACGTATAATCTATTATAGGACAACCTAGCATTACCAGGAAAAACTTTGTTCTGGGTTGTACAGGAATAAAAAGGTTGGGTTGGGTAATGTCTTTTTCATAAATATTTTAATTGGAAAAGTTGTAATCAACTAATCATTGGAAAATGACAGGTTGCATGTTATGAAACCTAATCAATATCTGCATAGCTAGAAATCGATATTAATTTTTTTACATGTTCTTGGCTTCAAGGAATAATTTCCCTGTAACTATAAGACCCATATTGCAATTTTATAGCAAAAATGTTCTTTCTTCAGTACTATTCCACACATGTTTTACGTTCTGTATATCATAATTGTATATAAAAAGTCATAATTAGTTAAAAATACATATTTTTCTACATACTCAACATTAAAGACATTTAATTTATCACACACTGTATATATCATTACCCATATAAATAATAAAAGCAATCAACAAAAAACCATGGCTCATTTAAAAAGTAGCAAATGCTCAGTTTTGCTGTATGTGTATATAACGGCGTTTTGGTATGTTAAGCTTTGATACTTTTAATACTTTTAGAATAATTATTATTGCTCATTTCAATAGTTTCTTGTTAATAGTACCTCTTTTTTTTCAGGTGAGCAACAATAAGAGAAAAACAATATGTCCCTGTACATGTGGTGAGTCTTAATATTAAACATAAATTCCTCATACCTATACTTTGATAAGATTAATTATTTGGTCGATAGGTTCCCATACTAAATTTGGTAATACATAATCAATATGTTTGTACCTAGATTTATCAAAACCTTATACAGTGGTCGGAGCTACCGATCAATTATTTTCCATCGACTTAATCGTCAGTTCATCAGTAACGTATTGCTTGAATTGGGAAGACTAATTGATAGATTTAAATTAGGCGTGTGAGCATAAACAACAGTTGCAGTAGTACAACTAAGTAGACCAACGTCAGAAAAATAATGGGCATAATTTTTTAGGTTTTAGGAGATATTCTGTGGTTATAGGTATATGTCAGTTTCTGACTATCAAGCTTTATAGTAAAAAAATGTTTGCTTCCACACATTCACGTTTTCACAATATCACACCGGTTCTTTCTACACGATCTATCATCGATAGACACAAAAATCCATCAAGATTTTTTCGTCCTAAATATTAGCCGCAATAAATTTTCTTAGGCCCTTAGGCGGCGAACAACAAACTAAAAAAAAACTAACAGGCAAATCGTAGCGCCACACCGCCTTGGAATTTTCTCATTAAGACCAGTGTGTACGAAATAATCGAACGGTATCGGCGTTTATCATTTTGTTTTCGTAAGCGGCAAGGCAACCACTTTTTCTTTGAATAATGAGACGAATTTATGGCACGTCTAGTAGGCGCTGATTTATTATGCATGCGTTTCTTTTCTCCGTTACAATTTACGGTTTGGACTACATCAAAAACTTTGGTGTATTTTTTTATTTTTTTTTATGCAATTTTATTATGACCGAGTCACAACCTTCTCAAGCTTACAAGCCCTGTGCAAACATGTGGCAACGCCGCAGCGGGACGGTTCAACGGGTCTATGCAGTATAGAGCAGTCTGCACTTTGGATTAGTTTATCTTTTGTAATAAATGATCAAGCCTCTTTTTAATTATAATTAGATACATTTGTGAACTTTGTTTCAATAATTGGGTACCTAAGTAAGTAAGGTACGTTTGTTTAACAGACAATAAAAGCAGTAACAAGTAACAAAATATACACACAAATATAAGTATTTATAATAAGTACGATTCCTAGTGTGGATAGGTACATTTTCGACAAATAATATGGTAAATTTGGGTAAATAGAGGGGACCGACTACATTTTGTTGTAAGTCGAATTTTTGTGAGAATTTTTCGCAAAGTGCGGCATCAGGAAAATGATGATAACCTGTCTTCCCTTATGGTTAAATTTTCATAAAAATAAACTTGGCAGTTACGGCCAATTTCATAATATATTCAACTAAATTTGGTATCTTTTGAGTTTAACATTAAGTAAATAAATTTTTGCAACAGTACTAAACAATGACTGGATTGTTAGAAAGCTCCTTTAATTTTAAAGGAAGTACATAGTTTGTCTATGAAACTGGCCCTTAATCTTTCTTAAATTTTCCTGTTCTTAAATTTTCGTCCTTTGGAAAGCCCAAAACGAATACAAGTTGACCGCTTGGCGTCAAGCAAAGAAAACCTAGCTACTTCCAGTTATTATTACGATTTGACTTACAGCCAGGTATATAACCAAGTTCTAGCATCCCTCGGAGATTCTAGGCATCTTGAGGCTTGAAATTGTAAAGGAACGATTCTTCACTTCGAACTTTTAAAGAAATGTTTCATTTTTTCACAAACAAAACAAATTTATAAAAAAGCTGTCGCCAGCACGTCGGGCTGTCTGTTTCCACCCAGAGACACACTGCCTCGTCGTAGCAATCTGGCGACGATAGCACTACCTACACTACACAATTCAATTTTGGTAAATTTCTTGTAAAATCAACTGAGAGGGAGTGTCAAGGCACGCGACGTGGACCCGCATCCCTTGTTGCCAGTTTTCTCTACTTCAGGGCTTCCCCTAGAGTCGTCTGTGACTGAGTCAAAGCAATGACATTTTGGGTAGGTATATAAGTACCAACTTCTCTCTGAGATACGAGGGTGTATTCATGAAAAGTAAAGCACACTGTACGACGTTAGTCTAAATTGAAGAGTGAGGAGTGTGAAAGAAAGAGCAAACCAATTGAATCAACCATCATGCTGAGAGAGTTCAATTAATTTCACCATACGTTCCAGTGCATTTACATCTGTATCTTGCATCAAACAGGTATTTACATGGGGCTTCACGAAGAATAAATTTCAGAGGAAACCGGACTTTGATATTTGCTCGTTTGTATAGAGAGAACGTAAGTAGAGTGGAAAACCAGGAGTCTAGATTAATAGATACAACAGCTTTCAACTCGCATTGGATGGTCGGGTTGTAAGAGAAACTAACATACGTAACAGGCCTTTTAAGATCTTTCAAAACACTTGAATTACAAGTTATAAGTATTATTAAAAGTATTCAAAGAAATAAGTTGTCACTGCCATTCGAGGGATAACCTACGACAGTCCCCACTTAGTAACATTATCCTATGGCCTGGTCGCTTTAATTAGGGCACAGAATAACTAAACTGTGATTAGGGAAACCCCTGCGTTGAGATCCGATATGTTTACCCCCAACATGCCCCTTAATAGCCCTTAATTGAGACTACGTTCCTCATATACAACCCTGGTTCACTAAACATATAAAAAATGCAAACGGGGTAACTGATTGAATCTTTCTTTAGTTGCCCATGATTTGTCATCTTTGGAGTTAATTAAGTTACGGCCATCAAGTAGGCACTTGTCACCAAACGACTTTAGTTGTAGTGTTGAATGATATGATTTTCTTCTTAGAGTCAACGCCTCGTATACTACCTTCTCAGACTTACTTAATACATAGGTTTGTTTTAGCAGACCTTCAAACCGTATGAAATCAGTTTAAAACTGTCAGGAGCATGCGCGGGTTTCGTTTTTGGAACGTCAAAATGAAACTGTCAGGGGCATGCGCTGGTTTGAAACAGACCTGTTGATTATTATTTTTCGCACTCCAGATACCTATTTTGTTTAGATATAAACTATGAAGCAATGCATTTATTATAGTTTAATTTAAAACCGAAAAAGAAGATTCACAGTAACTTATTGCAGTTTAAAGTTTTACTCCTATTTGACGAGATGAGGTCTTTGTATTTTTTTTGTCTTCGTTAAATTTCACGGAGCTGAAGGTATAGGCAAAGTCTAGAGAATACTATAAATTGGATCACTCCTTAAGAAGTCGTCGAAAAGCCGCCGTTTTTTGCGACCGGTCGTAAATTAATGTCAGCTCGCCACTCCGTTATTTACGAGGGTATCCAAAACACCGTAAAGCTGGTTGCACCAAATTATACGGGGGCACTTCTATATTGACTTTCCATTATGCACATAGGAGTAATAGGTATAGCTGAAAAATAAGGAGCATAATATGTATAATAAAAATGCAGGTATTTTACTTTTTCCGTTTAAATAACGCAACTAAACATAGACTAAGTAAAAATATACATAAGTGTGTACCTATGAGCAAACAAAATTATTTAGATAGTTTACAAGTTTTGCAAAATTGTACGTTTTGGATTTGGTTTATTTTGTCTTTGGGTTTTTAATTCCGTATTCGCAAATTTAAGTGTTTAGTAAATACGAACTCGCGAATAGCATAATGAAACCAAATAGTCGTGGGGAAAATTTACACACGGATATATGTATTTTACTGATCGGAATTCTTTTAGTAGGCTATAGAATCCTGATGCGATAAGTTATTAAATTTTGATAAGAAAATATTTTCTAAATTGATTATATTCACTAAATTCTCGTGGAGGTACTGTCAAACTGCCAAATGGTCCTGAACTGCCTTCATAGGCTTTTAGTTCACAAAATATTGTTGTCTTGTCTCTGCCTGCCAGATTACGCATACGAATATGCCTTTAACTATAAGCTTCTGGTAATAATTTTAATGGAACAGCAGTTGTTAATAAACTTTTTCTGGACGAAGTGAATGATTGGTCAACATGTGCCTTACAAATTTTTATACGTTTATGTGCCTCTTCAGGTGCAACATTTGCAAATTTATCGTTCTTTGACGAACCCTAAGGCCTTCTTCCATTGCTGACATCTGCATTTATCAATATTTTTATTTACAACAAAGAAAGAAACACACCTGTGACATGTTGGCTTTATATTATTCAACATCTACAATGTATATGTCATATAATATTATACATAATACGAGTATTATATGTAATAATATAATAATATTTCGATGACTATAGAAATAATGTATTAAGACATTTTTCTTAATTATACGTCAAACTAAAACTTACATTTCACGGTCTTTAGGAATTCGAAAAAAGGACACACAGATTTTGAATTGCTTTTACAGCCATCCGCACTGCAATAAAAACCGTGATAAGCCATCACTACTCAAAATTGGCAACGGTATTGGATATAATTTACGCGAACCCGGTACAATACAAAGCACACCGTTCCGAGATATCGATCGAGGGCTAAGGCGAAGGGAGCGGGATCGGGCAGGAGGGAAATATTTGTTTGCACAGGCCAAGTGAGCGGACTTATAGTATTCTCTGGACTTTGGTAGGTATTTTTCTACGGAACACGCTTCGCCATCATAATATCGCCTTAACCGAATGCTAATGGCCCCCTGTATCTAAATAATCCCAGAATAACTGTCGGTTTTTCTTTATCGGCCACCAGGGTAGACCTAGGTGGCTGGCATTATGGTTGGTATGCCATGATATTTAAATTTTCTGTGCTTTCCCCAACCGAACGCGTGACACGACGCGTCGTGTCGGAAGAAAATCTCGTTAGATATTTACGTGATCTTAAACGGTCGGTAATAGACGCCATTATCGAACGATTCCATATATACATTGTAGTTGCAAGGGTCCAGGAACATTGGCTTTGTGCTATACAGCGGAGAAGTTCGATTTTTTATCGGAAAAAAATAAGTTTCATTAAAGCAAAATAATTAAAAAAAGGTCACCCATTCATGAGGCGGCCGCGCGAGCCGTGCTTTGCCTTTATATACCGCTCTACCTTGCCTGTAGGAGTCCTCTAGTCCCTATCTTTACTTCTCTATAACTGATCGAAAATGAAATAAATTTTAGGAATATATTAAGTAAACAGTAACAACTATGAACTCAAAAAAAAAATATATTGCTGTGATGTTGCATTTCTATTGGTTATAAATTTGCATCGGTGTCACGATGAACCTCGTTATAGCAAAGTGTAGAAATAATAAAGTCGGCTCACTCCATTGTTCTCTCGGAAAAGCCGACAATTTTTTGCGACCGGTCGTAAATCAGCGTCACCTGGCACGCTTCGCATTTACGAGGGCGACTAAACGAAATCGCCGTCAAGCTAGTTATACGGGGGCAGGTTCATATAGACTTTCCATTATTTACCAAAGTCTACAAATATTAGTATACCTATTTGTAGACTTTGGTACAACATTATTTGTGTAGGTAAGTAGGTATACGGTTAGTTTTTGGTAGGTACAGTTAAATTAAAATACAAGGTAGCTATTACCAGAACCTAAATATTTAGTAGATATATCTGTAGACTTTGGCTGGAACATGAATAAAAATGCAATTTTTTATGTTTTACGTTCATTTTTTAATAAAGCCTAACAAAACATAGAGCAGACAAAAACATAAATAACAAATAAATATATTTAACGACAAAGAGTTAAACTAATCATATATCTACTTTTTCATCCTGTAGTAAATATTTTAATATTTAAATTGACATAAACAATACAGAACAAAATATTACGCATACATACCTACACAAGCATGCGTCTTACCATAAGCTTCTGGCAATAATCTTAATGGGACAGCCGAGGGGACAGCAGTTTTTACTAAACGTTTTCCGGACGAAGTGATTGACTGATCATCAAAATGTGCCTTGCAAATTATTATAGGTTTATATGCCTCTTCAGGTGGAATATTCGCAAATTTATGTCCTCCGATGAACCCTAAGCCATTCTTCTATATTATTCTTAAATTAATACCTAAGTATTCAAATGTCACATAAAAATGTCTTAATTTTTGTAGGTAGGTACCTCAAACTCAATCTTAGCTTTCAGGGTCTTTAGGAAATGAAAAAAGGTAATATAGTCTTTTGAACTGGTTTTACAGCCATCCGCACTGCAGTAAAAAGCGTTTCTAGGCATCACTACAGCACAGTCACGGTCGGTCGGTAATATTTTGCGGAAATATTTTGCGCGCACCCGGTAGAATGCGAACGAACCGCTCTCAGCTACACTGTGTACAGCTTATTTTCTTATATTATTATAAGATATCGATCGGCTCGATGAGGAGGGGAGCGGGAGAGGGCTAGAGGGAAACGTTTGTTTACACAAGGCCGAGTGCCCAGACTTATTAGTATATATTATCTGGACGCTGGTTATAGTACAAACAGTACATACATATTCAATAAATCAATAGGAATAGTAAAAAATATAACTTTACAATCGTTTTTTACTGTTCTCGAATCACCCGTAGAGGAGCCCAGCTCATAGCTTTCTCTGGGGAATTTTCGCGGTGCGAGGGGGCCGGGGGGCCTCGTAAGCGACCGCTGATGGTCGATTAGGTCGCAATCACGACCGATCATGATCTGAGACTGCCACGCGGGTCTCGAGGGCACCCCCACAGCCCGTTCCACCGAAAATCGGACCCGGTATGGTATCAACCATCTACGTCAACGATACGTATGCGCGTGCGTAACACTTGAAGACGGGACTATCCTAGGGCGGTTCTAGGACGATTTTAGACTATAGACACCAGAAATAGAAAAGAGAAGGACATTCGCTCTACTTCTTCTTCTTCTTTTGCGTGGGGGAGAACGAGAAGAAAAAGAGAGAGAGGAAGAAGCGTTGTCATACCACCGGGCACTCGGCCTTGTGTAAACAAACGTTTCCCTCTTGCCCTCTCCTGCTCCCCTCCTCATTGAGCCCATCGATATCTTATAATTATAAGAAAATAAGCTGTACACAGTGTAGCTGAGAGCGGTTCGTTCGCATTCTACCGGGTGCGCGCAAAATATTACCGCAAAATATTACCGACCGACCGTGACTGTGTTGTAGTGATGCCTAGTAACGCTTTTTACTGCAGTGCGGATGGCTGTAAAACCAGTTCTAAAGACATTACCTTTTTTTCATTTCCTAAAGACCCTGAAAGGTAAGATTGAGTTTGAGGAACCTACCTACAAAAATTAAGACATTTTTATGTGACATTTGAATACTTTAGGTATTAATTGAAGAATAATATAGATATAATATTGAAAATTTGAAAGTGCCAGCAATGGAAGAATGCCTTAAGGTTCATCGGAGAACATAAATTTGCTAATATTCCACCTGAAGAGGCATATAAACCTATAAGAATTTGCAAGGCACATTTTGATGATCATTCATTCACTTCGTCCGGAAAACGTTTAGTAAAAACTGCTGTCCCCTCGGCTGTCCCATTAAGATTATTGCCAGAAGCTTATGGTAAGACGCATGCTTGTGTAGGTACGTATGCGTAATATTTTGTTCTGTATTGTTTATGTCAATTTAAATATCAAAATATTTGCTACAGGATGAAAAAGTAGATATGATTAGTTTAACTCTTTGTCGTTAAATATTTATTTGTTATTTATGTTTTTGTCTGCTCTACGTTTTGTTAGGCTTTATTAAAAATGAACGTAAAACATACAAAATTTCATTTTTATTCATGTTCCAACCAAAGTCTCCAGATATACCTACTAATTATGTAGATTCTGGTAATAGCTACCTTGTATTTTAATTTAACTGTACCTACCAAAAACTAACAGCACACTTACCTACACAAATAACGTACCAAAGTCTACAAATAGGTTTATTAATATTTGTAGTCTTTGGTAAATAATGGAAAGTCAATATGAACCTGCCCCCGTATAACTAGCTTGACGGCGATTTCGTTTAGTCGCCCTCGTAAATGCAAAGCGTGCGAGGTGACGCTGATTTACGACCGGTCGCAGAAAATTGTCGGCTTTTCCGAGAGATCAAAGAAGTGGGCCGACTTTAGTATTTCTAGACTTTGGTCATACTCTTTGTCAGGCATTCTTCTAAAAGCAAATTATTGCAAATAAAAAAAGCTGCGACGGGTAAGGAGTGTGAGAGAGAAGTGAACCAATAAATTAAGAACACTGAGAGAGCGCAATTAATTTCAATATACGTTTCAGCGCATTTACATTTGTATCTAGCATCTACAGCAATTTACATACGGTCTACATGACGAATAAATTTTAGAGGAAATCACACTTTGATATTTGCTTACTTGTGTAGAGGGGTGTAAGTAAATGTGGAAACACTTGTGTAGAGGGGTGTAAGTAAATGTGGAAACAGGAGTTGATATAAATGGGAGGTACACTTCAGTCTTCATTCTACCTCGCATTAATTAATTAATACAATAAATAAGTGGCTTTACGCAGTGAAGAAAATCATACGGCTTCTGTGAAAATCTTATAAAAGGCTTCCTTCCAATAATACAACTCTGAGAAGTTGGGCGGGAAACTTTGACGCCCGGCATATTTCCATCTAGGAAATGGAAAGTTTGCAAGAATCCCCGTGGAAGCAAAACAGAATCGGGACATCCGATATCTCTGCTGCGACTTCGCAGACGACTTTTGATTCCTTCCATGGCGATGCAGAAGGATAACTTATTTAAAACTTTATGGCAGCGTGTGTAGCATAAAATGTTATACCATAGATTATGAAATGCAACAGAAAGGATTAAAAGACAACTTTTCCAAGTTGTCTGGAAAATTCATAAATTCTTAACAGTAAATGTTAGTAGAAAACTTAAATTCATTTATAAGAAACAATAATCATTTTTTAGAAAAAATTGTGGATCATCAATTTCCGGATCATTATATTAGCTATCTTTGATGTGGTTAGTCTTTTTACAAATATCCCTGTTGACAAATCATCGAATATTTTACACAGAAAGTTAGAAAACAATCAGACTTTGGTAGAATGGACAAATTTGAATTTAGATGCAATATTAGAACTAAATCACTTATTTTTAACTAGGAAATGAATTTTACCAGCAGAAATTTGGAATGGCCATTCATAAGCAATTTTTCATGGAAGATTTTAAATAAAATGAGTTGACAGATATGTTCACCAATATAATGTTTGGTCGAGATATATTATGTAGATGATATATTTTTTGTTATATGGGAACGTGGAGTAGATAATTTAAAATCATTATTAAATTTTATAGACTTACAAATCAGATAGTATAGAAACTAGTGTCTATAGAAAACCAACACATACTAATAGATATCTTCATTTTAATTCCAATCAACATATTAGTCTTAAAAAAAAGTAACTGAAAGTATGTATGATAGGTATAATAATACAAAATTTGAGGAGGAAATTAAACACATAAAACATGTTCTTGAGAAGAATAGTTATCCTTGAATTGAATTTGTTGCGCAAGGTTTTCAGGATTTCCAACAAAATACCAATGATAATAGAACCGGAGAAATAAATCTGGTGGACCGAGCAGTAAATTTAATTATTGCTTTTATTCCTGGACTATCAGATAAGTTAGAACGCATAGGCACTGGTTTTAATGTCAGAAAAGTATTTAAAACGAAACCATTTAATGAGGTACAAAGTTAAAAAAAGTGCATTTATAAAATTCCTTGTGAATGTAGCTCTATGTTGGGGAGACTTGTAGGTCATTTAATGTTCCTCTAAAAGAACATACAAATTATATCAGGCAAAATAAAATTTTTAAGTCAAAAATATGTGAACACTCTTTTAGTAACAATCATAGGATTTTGTGGGATAGGTTCAAACCAATTCTCAAAGAAGAAGAAGGAAATAGACGAAAAATTAAAGAATGGGCATTTTTTTCTAGGAAATGCGGACAATTGTGTTGCTGAATGTTCAGTGGAATTCAGTAAAATATTATTGTTATTCAAAGAGAAGTTAGTATAGATAATTAGATAGAACACAGGGTACAATATCAGGCAGGTGGCTAGGCTATTGTTTCTTTGTCATGACATTTTAGCTGGACATTTATTAATCTGTCATTTCACTTTGACGTGACCTGTAACCTTTGAGAAAGGAGGAAGGTTTATTCTCCGAAAGCTCAGGAAGTTATTTTTTGAGTTAAACGTTCAAAGTTTCGTTCGTTTACTGTTAAGGCTTTATGAATTTTCCAGGCAACTTGAAAAAGTTGTCTTTTAATCAGTTTGGTGGCGAAAAAACTAGTTAAAAATTAAATAGAAAGGCTCCTCATATTTGTCGCTTTAAAGCACAAGGTCTGAAAGAATCTATAGGTACTCTCCTTCTCAGTTACACAGTCTTTTATTTTATCAAGAAACCTCTATAATACGAAGAAAACAGCACTTTACTGGAAAGCCGATACCCAGCTTTAAGTTTGCTGTATTATATACATAGTTCCTTTAGTTTATTTTCCGATAGAAGTCGTGTCGACTGATGCCCTGGGGCCAGTCGACTTTTCCGTCCCATAATAAAGAAATTACAGAATTCTGCAGTGGCTTCGCTATAAAAACTGAAACTGCCGGCGGGATACTTCAAATAACACGCATTTAATGGCAGCATTATTATTATTACGCAAACTGGAAAAGTGGAATGTTGATTTTGCAAGGAAATTTGTTGTCATTATTCCTCTGCGGATTGGTTAAATTACGAAGGGTATATTCGACATGTTTTCACATTATCAACAAGCTAAGGTTTGAAGCTTTGAATAAAATCCCCAGGAAGGGGCAAATTTGGGCTTAACGCTCGACCGGGACAGTCTCTGCATATATGGCGGGGTGCAGTTTCCGTTTTTACAGTTGGGCGCATTTTTGACAAAGTCGAGAAATACTAAAGTCGGCTTACTTCTTTGATCTCTCGGAAAAGCCGACGATTTTTTGCGACCGGTCGTAAATCAGCGTCACCTCGCACGCTTCGCATTTACGAGGGCGACTAAACGAAATCGCCGTCAAGCTAGTTATACGGGGGGCAGGTTCATATTGACTTTGCATTATTTACCAAATTCTACAAATATTAGTATACCTATTTGTAGACTTTGGTACAACATTATTTGTGTAGGTAAGTGTACCGTTAGTTTTTGGTAGGTACAGTTAAATTAAAATTCAAGGTAGCTATTACCAGAATCTACATAATTAGTTGGTATATCTGTAGACTTTGGTTGGCACATGAATAAAAATGCAATTTTTTGTTTTAGGTTCATTTTTAATAAAGCCTAACAAAACATAGAGCAGACAAAAACATAAATAACAAATAAATGTTTAACGACAAAGAGTTAAACTAACCATATCTACTCTTTCATCCTGTAGTAAATATTTTGATATTTAAATTGGCATAAACAATACAGAACAAAATATTACGCATACGTACCTACACAAGCATGCGTCTTACCATAAGCTTCTGGCAATAAACTTAATGGGACACCAGTTTTTACTAAACGTTTTCCGGACGAAGTGAATGACTGATCATCAAAATGTGCCTTGCAAATTCTTATAGGTTTATATGCCTCTTCAGGTGGAATATTCGCAAATTTATGTTTTTCCATGAACCCTAAGGCATTCTTCCATTGCTGGCACCTTCAAATTTTCAATATTTTAATATTATATCTATATTATTCTTCAATTAATACGTAAGTATTCAAATGTCACATAAAAATGTCTTAATTTTGTAGGTAGGTACCTCAAACTAAATCTTACCTTTCAGGGTCTTTAGGAAATGAAAAAAAGGTAATATAGTCTTTTGAACTGGTTTTACATCACTGCAGTAAAAAGCGTTACTATAGGCATCACTACAACACAGTCACGGTCGGTCGGTAATATTTTGCGGTAATATTTTGCGCGCACCCGGTAGAATGCAAACGAACCGCTCTCAGCTACACTGTGTACAGCTTATTTTCTTATATTATAAAATATCGATCGGCTCGATGAGGAGGGAAGCGGGAGAGGGCAAGAGGGAAACTTTTGTTTACACAAGGCCGAGTGCCCGGACTTATTAGTATATCTATGGACGCTGCCTTTGAGTTGTTTCGACAAACTAATCGAGGCGGACATCCCCATTTTTCGTTAATTAATTGTACTGATTTTTGCAACAATTTATTTAATGATAATTCCAAAATATCTCAACTGAAATTCGAATGTCTAATATTCGCCAGCGTCCGTTTTCGTCGTGTGTTAATAACAAGGCACGCCATCAAATGTCCGTCAACATCTGGAGCATCAAAGTAGGCACGCCGCCGGGCGATTGTTTTTCTCGCGACCCGGAATGCGGGCGTGACGTCACCGGGATCAGATGTTATGATGCCAACTCGATAACGACAACGCGAAATGCGCTCTGATTTCCTGGAATCGCATCGGCAGAGGAAATGTTTTGTTTGGTGTTTTCGTTGCCGTTGATTTTTTAAGGTTTGTAATTTATTGCAGGCAAAAGCAGGCTGCGATAAAATTGATAAATGCGGTTTTGTTGCACTGGACTTGGTTTATTATGAATTTGGTAGAAATATGTCAAAATATCGAGTACAAATTGATCTGGGAATCGCCCAGGTGTTATGGCCTCTGGGTGGGAGTTGTGCCGTCCAGGAGTATTGGTGCCGCTCGCGCCGACGCGTGAGCGCTGAAAGGGGAATTCTCCCCCCGGAATGGACAGTGGAGCCTGAGACACAGACGGGTGAACTGCTTACTGGAGATCCGCGAGTTCAGACGGTCCGGGTGGCTGGAAGCCGTTCCCGTTGACCACGTTCGGGTTTGTGTATTTTGCATTCACCATTCACCTTGTGCGAAATAAATCAGTGTTGTAACGTACTCGAGGATTTTCGTTGCCGACCCACGCCCTGATACGGTTCCTATTCGGCCTTTCACGCTGCCGATCAACTGGGACCTCGTCAATATTTACAGTTTTCATTTTTATTTCGTAAAAAATAACCTAAATACCAAATATTGGGTCTGTTTATATTATATTTATACATATTACAAAAGCCAGGAAGAAAATGTCACCATAACATTTGCTTTGCCTCGATATGAAAATTTGCGCCAAAAATGGATTCGTCAAATTCCAACTGAGATTTAATTTCTAAAAAACCCTTAAGTATGTGGGGCTTACACATTTTCAAGAAAGTGAAACAATTAAAGTGGACAAATGTGTTGTTGTGGGAGGAAAATACCTATAGAGAATATCAACTAAGCTGAAGGAAGGTGCTGTCCCAACAATTTTTGAGGATGTGCCAAAATATTTGAGTGCAGTGCCGTTTAACTCTCAGATGAGGCAGGTTGAAAATTCTGAAATAACAATTAGAGAAAGCCTGGATGCACAAAACCAATAATATAATAGATGAAAGAAAACTCGCCAAATTGTTACGAAATTTGTTTTCTCTACTTATCTCCAAAAATGCCTTTTATTATATAGGACTAAGTTGGTCACGTGACTACGCGATTATGCGTTAGCGCCATGGCCTGTCTTTATTGTTGGCCTCGTAACCTTACAGTGTGACGTATGCAGTTTGCATCATAATGGACAGATTAGATAATCTTTGATTGTAGAGTTTTTATTTAAATTTGATTTTGTCAGCAGTTTGCATAAAAAATTACGTATCTCATAAAAACATAAAGGGTTATCTACAGTTGAAACTCTACAACAGTTTTTTTGTATTCGCGATGACATTTTCAAACAACTTTCTCAGTGCAGATCTATACGTTCTGTTTGCTCTTCCCCGACCTAAAACCCACTTCTAATTGTTATCTGGCTCTCTCCGCCAAGTCCACACCTGGCAATTACCCGTGTAATCTCTGGTTTGGTTTACAGGGTGTTCATTACCGGCGGTCGGCTTCCTGATTGCGTTCGGAAAAAAGAGGCAAATTACACGTTCGTTCATTGTCCGGTGACCGAGAAAATAAACTGCCACTCAAAATCGCATTAGGGCCAACGAAAAAGTGGCCGGCTTTCCAAGATTAATAGCACATTTTATAGGCTGTAAATAAACAGGGAAGCGATAATTTTTATATGTGACCTCTGGCGACACAATATATGAACACGACTGTACGTACATGTATACATGTCCATATTAGATACTAAGCAATGCAAGATATTGTACTACAGCCTGGTACAGTCACGGTTTCGGTATAGTATTCTGGCATGGGGAGGGTTGCTGGATGAAACAACTGGAGATATTGCAGAAATACTTTTTGAAAATAATTCTCGGTAAACCAAGAACCTACCCTTCCGACGAACTTTTCCTGGAGGCAAGAAGCCTTGATATTCGGCAACTCTTTTACCAGAGTATAGCTATAAATTTATTAAAAAAATAGATCTAATATTGGTTTATTAGACTATAATTATGATACACGTCAAAGAAAAGATAAAAAAGCAAGAACGATTCTCTGCAGAAAGGCTATAAACCAAAGGTCATTAGTACTTGAATGAACGTGTTTACAATAGCCTAGATATAGCTCTTAAGGAACAAATATTAAGTAGTTGTACGCTAGCCCGTTTTAAGAAGTTACTAAACGTTTACTTAAGAAATGTAGGAAGAAAAAGTATAGCAAAAATATTAAGTGGTAATGTAGCTTAGCGTACCATACTAGAGAGTAAACGTGTACTAGAGCAATGATTGTTTGAATTGTTTTTTACAGCATTAAGACAATAAAAAAAAGTAAGTTTATGCACAACTTGGTACATGAACGTATTAAACCTATTGCTCACAACCCTTGTGGTTTCAGAGTAAGTCATGTTTGTTCAGATGATTTAAGTCCAACAGTATATTTGTAGATATGCATATGTGAACTTATTTTATTTTATTTGAATAAACATTATTATTATCTCCACTTAGCCAAAAGGCATTCGCACTCCCTCTACGGGGAACATTCACTCAGATCCCGGGTATCCCGGATACCAAAAGGATCTGGCTCGGACGAGACCCTTGCCATGTTATCGGGCCTTAGGTGACATTGATGTTGTTGGATGATCCTGCATTCCCCATGAATTTCCTGACGGTTCGGGCTGTCGCAAGTAGTACCGCTTTCTGCATGGACCTGTAAAGACTATCAGTTAGACCCAGCTCCTTGATGTTTCTCAGCAAACTTTTTGGTATAACATCAGTTGTTGACATGATGATTGGAATCGTCTGGACGTTCTCCATGTCCCATTGCCTTCTAATTCGTTCTTCTAAATCTCTGTACTTCGCGATCTTCTCGACTTGCTTCACACGCAGGTTGTTGTTGTTCGGGATGGCCACATCAATCAGAGTTGTCTGCCTAGAAATTTTATCTACTATTATAAGGTCCAGTCTGTTATGGGCAACTCGTTGATCAGTCAGAACTGTACGATCCCAGTACATCTTGTAGTTGCTGTTCTCAAGAACAGGCTCAGGTGTGTAGTTGTAATATGGGACCCTCTCTGTCTGCACAAGCAGCAGCTTTTCCGCCAGTTCCCGGTGCAAGATCTTGGCAACCGAATCGTGTCGTTCCTTATATTCCGTTGATGCGAACATCTGACATCCTCCTGTTATGTGCTGGATTGTTTCTGAAGTTCGGCACCCGTATCTGCATCTGTCATCCACTACCGATGCATCTCCTACAATGAATTTTAGGTAGTTGCGAGTTGGTATAACCTGATCTTGTATGGCCAGTAGGAAGCCTTCCGTCTCGGGGAACATTCGTCCCGAGGTCAGCCAATAGTTCGACGCTAACTTGTCGACATGTTCCTGGTTAACCTCATTAGGATGCCTCCCGTGCAGCGGCTTCCCCAACCACCTCTGTAGTTTATCGTTGTCGGTTCGGTGGTGATTTTGACGCTCGTGTTCCGTCAGACGTAGCGGTGTTGAGACGTCTGCTCCGCATATAGCCCTATGTAGTGTGGAGCTGTTGGCCTGCCTGTAGAAATAATTACGCAGATTTAATATTTGTTGGTCCAATTGCTTGCTGAGATCTGCCAATCCTCTTCCTCCTAGTTGACGTGGCAGAGTTGTTCTTTCTACGGCGCTACGGGGATGATGTTTATGAGCTTTTGTCAGTAGTGTCCTAACTTTTCGTTGCAGGTTGTTGATGTCCGTGTTGGTCCAATTCACTATTCCGAACGAATAGCTGAGTACAGAGCACGCATACGTGTTCAGGGCCTTAAACAAATTCCTGCTGTTAAGATCAGTTCGCACTACTTGTCTTACTCTCTTGATGAATTCATTCGTTAAATCAGTCTTCATTGTTCGATGGTCTATCCTTTGAGCTTGTTTCATCCCGAGATACTTGTATGTATCTCCCTTGCTCATTGCTTCGATCTCCTGGCCGTCCTGCATCTCGTGTGCGCTTTGTTCGAGCTTTCCCCGGATGATATTAAGGATGCGGCACTTGTCCAGTCCAAACAGCATTCCGATGTCCCTGGAGAACTCCTCTACAATTTTAAGCATTTGCGTTAGTTGGTTTTTGGTTGCTGCGATCAGTTTTAAATCATCCATATATAATAGGTGATTCAACTTGATCGCTTCTGCGTTGTTGCTTTTGATAGCGAAGCCATATTTTGTAGAGTTCAACCGATGTGATAGAGGGTTCATCGCCATGCAGAACCACAGTGGACTGAGTGAATCTCCTTGGAAAATCCCTCTTCGGATGTTGATTGTGTCGGTCTCGATGTTACTGTCTGCGGTTCTGAGTTGTATCTTAGTGCGCCAGGTTGTCATAACGTGTTCTAAAAAGGAAACTGTATGATGATCTATTTTATACAGCTTTAAGATACCTGTGAGCCAGTCGTGAGGTACGGAATCAAATGCTTTTTTGTAGTCCACATAAGCCATGTGGAGGTTTCGTTGCTTGGAATGAGCCTGGTTGCAGATGACAGAGTCTATGATGAGTTGCTCTTTGCATCCCATTGCGCCCTTCGAGCAGCCCTTCTGCTGCATTGCAATGATGTTGTTCCGCTCGCAGTGAGCATATATTCGCTGCGTAAGGCAAGATGTGATTATCTTGTACAGCGTAGGCAAGCAGGTTATTGGGCGGTACTTGGCAGGGTTATCCGTATTCCGCTGGTCTTTTGGCAACAGGTAGGTTGCACCCTGTGTAAGAAACAATGGCATTTTCAGAGGATCGAGCAAGACTTCATTAATTAAGGTAGTTATCTGTTCATGCGTGCACCACAACTTCTTAATCCAATAGTTTTGGAGATGATCTGGACCTGGTGCCTTCCAGTTGTGGGAATTCTTGATGACATCGGAGACCTCAGCGGTTGTGAATTGCTCGTGTTGCATCTGGCTATAGTTCCGGCCCATCTCGCGTTCTTCGCTGATCCAGCTTGCACTGACATTGTATGGACCTGGTGTGGCAAGTTGATTTCTCCAGAAACCGTCGACCTGTTCTCTGCTAGGGTAACTCGCATTTGTGGCATCGGCGCTAGAATTAAAAGCACGGTAGAAACCGTGTTATTATTATTATTATTATTATTATAGAGTTTCAAAGTTGACAACCTTTTTCCTATAACCTAACGAGGTAAACAGATAGGCCTTCTTCTCCGCCTTCCACAGTGAAACATATCTTGGTGTTAAAGATCTAAAGACTACGTCATTAGCGTGCGAAATGGATTCGTTCTCGTTATAGAGATATCTGTTAATGGCTCCCCTTTTCTTTAACCTTTTTTTTGTAGTCTGGACGAGATATAAGGCAGGTGTTGTAAGCAGCGCGGACGACTGCATGGAGGTTTCTGTTTTTTCTTTAACTTAAGGCGCCTCGAGTTTCGCATTGTTTCAGATCCTATCGGGATACCTACCTGGTGATTGCTTAAAGGTGCCTTCTGTAACGGTTTTAGTTACAACGGGAGCGCATGATTTAGATTGTTTCTTTTCTTCGGAAAGGCTTATGAAAAAAAAACTGTTTTTTATGTCCAATGAGAGTCACTATTACTGTCAAAATATTTCATAACTTTTAAAGGTCATGCTTTGAAACCTCAGATAAGGAAAGAGAGCGCTCGAGGCCGTGTTACCGACTGCCACATCGCACGACAGGCCAGTGGCGTAGCATGGAACGCGTCGTTCTGAGCCAATATCGCAAAAATGTTAAAAATGAAAAGGTAGTAAATTCTCTCTTACATGTAATTTGAAATATTGGTATTTATTTGCAAATAATTTCCTAAATGTAGAGCTATAGTGTCAAGTGCTGAAATGTATTTATTTGCGGCGATTTCGAATCGATCAAAATAAAATAAATAATGCACGCCCATGGAAACCAGCCCATATTTTATGAAACTATCATATTAAGACATTTTCAATAAAAACGATGTTAAAAATAATTATATTGGTTTTACTTACAAATCAAACGATGCCCTTTATCATACTAAAAGGTAGAAGGAATTTGAAGAAGTTATATTGAGAAAAAATAAAGTTTTAGGGGATCTTTCAAATGTAGCTTGTTAAATATTTACCTGTGAGACAAAATCCCGGGCTCTTGCTTTTCACTTCTGGTTTTGCAACCAAACGCTGAACAATTCACCATCGTAAGAGTATATTTCCCCATTAATCACTGTCACTTTTAATTCACAAATTCACGAAATTAATTCACAACTTACTCGCTTTGTCTGCCACATATAAAATGGCTGCCGTTCAAAACGACGTGACAAAATATATACACGATAGGGTAGGCAAGGGCGGTGTCACCTCTCTTTCCTTGTCTAAGTTTGAAACTATACAGGGTGATTATGTTTTAATCTTGGACACTTCAACAAGTAATAGAAAACTGTAAAATAACGGCACTTTCTTGTATAAACTATATCATTTTAAAGCCTTATAAAAAAAGTTTCGGGGTGTTAAACTTGTAAAAAAATATGTGGACTTTATTGAATATTTACCAAACTAGTTGGGATATTTAAGTCATATTTGGAACACGTTGTAACGCCATGGGTTAGCATAAAACCTGTTAGTATCAAACACCTTTAACAACCAGTGGCGGAGAAGTGGGTAAATTATTATAGTACAATTGTTTTTAGAAAAAAATGAATCATCTTGTATGTATATAGCACCAAAATGTATTCAACTTCTTATGTAAATTTTAATTCTAAACAATAAAATTCTCTTCACATTTTTTATGTCATGGATTCATGGCAATTTTAATTTTTTGTATTATTTCGGGGTATTTCTGAAAAATTATCTAAAATATTTGCTCCATAAGTAAGACTTAAAGTAGAAATAATATGTTCACTACTTTAAATAAAGTAACTTTTTCCAATGAACTTACCTTACTATTATGACTATACTTTTGAAGATACAGGGTCTAAAACATTTAAGGAAGATAAAATTAATGTTACGCTCTGTATCTTGAAAAGTAAAACGTTGAATGGGTAAGTTTATTGGGAAAAGTTACTGTATTTAAAGTAAGAAACACATTTTTTCTACTTTGAGTCTTATTATTTAGCGAAATTTAAAGTTAATTTTTCAGAATAAGAGAATGTTTTTGTTTACAATTAAAATTTACAATTGTACTAATTACCCACATCCCCTCCACTGGTCATTCAAGGTGTTTGATATCAACAGGTTTTATGCTAACCCATGCCGTTATAACGTGCACCAAATAATATGAATTAAATATCTCAACTAGTTTGGTAAATATTCAATAAAGTCTACACATTTTTTCCAACTTTAACACCCTGTAACTTTTTTATAAGGCCTTAAAAAGATTTAGTTTAAACAAGAAAGTTCGGATATTTTTGTTTTTCTATCACCTGTAGGTATGACAGTGTTACAACCACAAAAGAAAATTTTGCATCTCCCTTCGTACTTTATTGGAACCTGTTTATTATTTCAGTTGTGATTTCTGTGTTGAAGCTCGATTAAAGCTGCCCCCTTGCGTATAAACTTACACTCAGACGAATATGTCAGAACCAGTTTATCGTGCAACCATGCGATTTCAAGCAATTTGTTTAAAATTCAATAAATCTCGAGATTTTTATCTGCGAATATGCGTGTCTGGTTAAAGCAATTAGCATCTCTCCGAGGCACCAACGAACAATCTTTAATAATTTAATTAGGTTTGTAACGGGTGCGGCATATTTTTTTATTGTGGATGATAAATACCGGAGCAAAATTTATGGCATTATGGTGTCGGAACTTGAAACATGATTTTGTTTTAATGCAAGGTTGAGATTCTTTTTATTCTTTTCTAGAGCATATTCTTATACAGGGTGTTTCTTATACTTAAGGGGGTTATTCTTGGGTCCATTTTGAGAAAAATACTTCATATGAACATAATATGTCCTAAAAGTCTTAACTTTTGAACTACAGAGGGCGAAAATTTTAAGAAAAATTTTTTTCATTATAACTTTGGTATTGTTGTGAAATTTGGTACACGCCTTCTACGCATCAAGATGCATTTTCTGATGTACAAACAATTTTATTACTTTTACCAGTGGCGTCTGTGCGGGTTTTGAATTGAATATTCTTAAAGAAAAATATGTTACGCCACTGCTTTTTCTTAAAGTAAAAATTATTTTTGAAATCCCCATTCATTCTTGAACAAATGAGGTCTCTTGACCTTTTTTGTTTGACGTTCGGTTTTCGCATAAAAAAATAAAACTCATTCATTTGCACCTTGGTATAAAATTAGATATTAACAATAATTATTCAAAACGATAGTTGGCAAGAAGCAGTTTTTGTTTTATAAATATAAACAGTTTTGACAGTTGTCTACATTAACATTAACATGGGCCAACTTTACCACCCTGTTAAGACTTTTAGAACATGTGTTTAAGTGAAGTTATAAAATGGACCCAAGAATAACCCCCTTAAGTATTAGGATGTTATTAAGAAACTACCTGTTTATTTATAGTTTGGTTTTTCTTTCATTGCAATAATTCATTAAATCATTTTAGTGACTTCAACAACGAACATTTGCTTTCTTACTTTGCAAAAACAGTTATTCAACAACTTCATGCTAACAAATTGGTACCCAGCAACAGAAAAATCACCTTTCAGAAACACACAAACGAAGCCGTTCACGCCACTTATAAAAACGATAATAAATGGCACTTTCCTTTGCACTTATCCTGTTATTAACGTCTTCTGTAAAGAACAAGTACATTACCTCGTCCGGAACAAATAAAATTTAATAAGAAATTGAGTGAAGCTTTATTAAAAAAACACGTGCTGACCCAAAATTGCCAGTATTGACAGGCGCTCTCTAAGAAAGGCGACAAATTCAGTTTTAAAAAGATGCAATATTTGCATAAATAAAAATGGTGGATTGTTTGAACACCTTTTTATTTTAAAAGGTGACGTTTTAAAATAATAATAATTTGAATTTGAGTTTTTTTAATTTTTGTTTTATTTTGTTACATTTTGTTACCAGCTAAAAACAAAAAAAACAAAATATTAGAAAGTTTGAAGTATGTCTTATTATAAAATAGAACGCAATTATGAAAATATTCCATGGCTGACTATGTGAAAATTAAAAAAAATATATCAGAAAATTAGCCATAGCTCTTTTATTTTTTATAATAACTATGCCGAGTATTATATCTTTGGAAAGCTCAAAAAATGGCCGATTTGATAAGGTCACAGCCAACTATGATTTATATATAAAAAAAATGATTAGATTCTCTTATTAAGACCAAAATTGTCTACAATATTTGTCTCTACAGTTTTTCTGCATAATATGAAATAAGGGAGCTACAGAGATCTGAAGAAATAGCAGAAAATCACTCTTTTCTAGTGAGCCATGAACTTTTTTAAAAATCCAAAAGGGACATTAGATTGAGCATTCAAAACTGCAATTCTTTCCCCATTTAACCTTTGTTCTAGCTCTGCTAGTTTCCGAGATCCCCATAGTGGTATTCGAAAAAAAAACTCACCCTCTATAATTGCATTTTTTTAAAATATAGTTTATTATTATATAAACATTGAAAAAAAATTTAAATAAAATTAGGTGGGCCATTGACCAAATGACCTTATGGAAAAGTCCACTTATAAAAACTAAACTTATAAAATTAAATGTTAAAGACGCTTATTCTTTACTGTTGTAAATAGTAATTATTTGTCGACAACATATATTTTTTTATAAGCGAACCGTCATTTTTAAGCAATGCCAGTTGCTAAGATATACTCGCTATTACGTTTCTCACGTGGCACAATAATTATTTATTTTGTAGATAAGAAAATTTGCTTTCTAAAACCAGCTATATCAACAATTAAGCTTCATGAAAGTAGGAATCCAATTTAATGCAATTAAGTTAATAATCCGGTAAATACCTACTGTTCGGCAGACTATTAGAAATTTCTCGCCTTGAGGTCTCCAAATCTGTGTAAAGTATACGTTCTTATGTGGCAATACCCATAGATAACTCAACCTAGATTGGCTGAAATGAGCATTTCGGGTTGTCCCCTTAGGATGCCTCTAAGCAGAAAAATGGGCAGAAGGCTTCTTTTTAGAAATTTGAGATACTGTCATACAGTTGTTATTCTGTCTAAATAAAAAATTACACCAAAAGGCATACTTAATATTGAAAAAAAAAAAACAGTTGCCATGAAAAATTTATTTGTTTTTTGAAGCTCAGTTCTGCCTAGCCTGTTCATTTTAAACCGCCGCAAAATTTTCATAGAAAAACACTAAGCGCAAACTTTGTAAAGAAAACATCCTCATTAACAGAGCAGTTGCGAGAATACCCGATAAACACACCTTCTTTCTGGTTCGCATTAATTTCTTAATTTGCGATTTTAAGCGGCCCCATACATGAATATTTACAAGCCGCGATTTGCATAATGTAAACGAGAGTCAAGACCACGGTACGTGTAGATAGTACCAGTAGGGACACTCCGGAATTATCGGTGAAATTGAACTATAGTTGCAAGTTCGCTGATTTGTGGGCTTGTTTTAATGGACTGGACATGCAAACTATTTTTGTTTGAGAGTGTACCGTTGTTATTTTTGTCCTTAGACAAGGAAAGAGAGGGGACACCGCGCTTGCTTACCTTGCCATGTATAGATTTTTGTTACGTCGTTTTGAACCGCGGCCATTTTTTTATGTAGGAGACAAAGCGAGTACGTTGTGAGTTAATTTTGTGAATTTGTGAATTAAAAGTAATAGTGATTAAGGGGAAAAATATACTTTTACAATGGTGAATTGTTCAGCGTTTGGTTGCAAAAGCAGATGTGAAAAGCAAGAGTCCGGGATTTTGTTTCACAGGTAAATATTTAACAAGCTACCTTTGAAACTCTATTTTTTATGCCAAGTATGCCATTTTTTGGAGAATCTATGAATATAACAGGTACTTTGATTGTCACTAAAAATTAATAATGGTTTCCATGATTTCTAAAAATTAGACTTGACAATTTTGCGAATACAAGTGCAAAATGTGGCAACTGTCAAATGAAAGAAATTTATTTTATAGTTGAAATTGATTTCCAGCAATTATTTCCACGACTTTAAGTACCTAATAAGTATGGTAAGTTAGTAGTGCCGATTTTGCTTATTTAAGAACTATTGTCGCTATTGCACCTTGTTACCAGGTTCCTCAATCCATTTGTAATATGTATACTTGAACTTTCTTCCCTTGTTGAATGTATCAACCCAAAGAACTTTCACAGTTTTCGGGATGGACTTATAAGATTAGGTCTAGTAGTTCTAATGATGGTAGTTTTTCTCGGTGTTCATTATAAAATTTTTGTAATTTTATTTCTCTCCCAAGGTACCTCACAAACTTAAAATTAACTTGTAGTCGTAGATAAAAACTCTTTAAAAAAAGACCTGACTGAAGCTACCTGCTTAATAATTTAAAATTTTCGAAATACGATTTGTTTTGAACTACCTACTTATACGTAATGCCCACGTAATGGGAATTGTAGGATTACTATTAAGGTGGTACAGGAAAAATATGGTTGCAATTATTGGAACTACTACAGGCGGCCGCATATTACCTTTAATTGACACATCTGAGTGTCTGGAAGTTAGAAAAGTTAAAAATTGTAAATTATGATGGGAAATATTTTGCCTCCTTTAGAATCTATGGCTCTGGCATGTCACATAAAACCTGATGGCAATTGGACACTGACATATAACATAACCTTGTATCAGTCCCATTGTGGTCTCCTTGGAGTCAACAGAAAACAAACTTCCCCTCAAGGCTTCACTTTTCCTATGTGCTAGACTGTGACATGCTATGGGTCCCCTTATTTTAAAGAGTCCCTGCTCACAGCATAACCTCTAAAAGTTATGGACGACTGTGGCAATCACGACATTGAGAAGCCTTTTCGCCCTAGAAAATAAGCTTTTTTGGGTGCAACTATAAACCAGATTAAAATAGCAATTCTTCTGAACTGTCGAATGTAGCTACTCCATAATGTTTTGTATCGCGGCCCCATGCTGATGTAGTAAGAGATTCAGCTGTGCGACCTGAAAATAATGGTCAGGGATAGTAACGATTGAGCTAATTAAAAATTACAAAATGACATGCAAATGAGACGGTCTGGAGCTGGTTGTGATATCTAGTTAGGTGCCCAGCCCATGTCGCAGAAACAATAGAAGAGAAACTAAATTGTAGGTATGATATGGCAAGAGATATATGTAGTACGGTGACTTTTAAGACATTTTAAAATGGTACTACGCCGTGTCAAAAATGAAGCTACTAAATAATATTTTGTTTCTGTTGCAAAACTTTGCGAAGATTCGATGGTATAGAATATGTACCATACTGCGAATGTACACAATTTTAATGCTATTTACATGTCCTTCAGTTTTATCTGTACATATGGAAAATTATTTCCACTATCAGCATTCGATAGGCCCATCTGACTTGTTGCTGGGTGCCGGAGCATGACATTCGCAACACAGTCACGTAGCCCAATAAAATTAGTAACTTCGATATTTAATTAAATCAGTTTCCCGAAGTCGTTATAAGTATAAATCTATTTAGGATGGGCTAAATCAGGGAAATTATATATTTGCTGTGACAATGCAATATTAACTCGCCATATTCATATATATTATTATCATTGTTATTATGTTATTTGTTATTAAAAAAATATATGAATAACTTAAACTTACCAGGATTGATTTATCAAATTTTAATCTATAAAAATCAATTTGGCGCGTTTATTGATGATTCTTAATATGGACTAAGTAGGAGACACATCACTGGAAATAATTACCAACAGCCCAAATCAAATCTGCAATGTATTTTTTTATAAACAATATTTTAAAATTTATATTTTTTTATCCAGTAGCTGACATAGTGACTTTTGACTAGACTCTTAGCCTGAATCTGATAAGCCCAAAACTTGACACCCTATAAAAATTGTCACAGCAATTTTTAAAAGGAAAACACAAGTGAATGAAATATTTATTTATTCGTACATTCACATTTCTGGAACATATTTATAGCAACTTTCCAGTTTTGTAAATTGTTTTTTGTTCATATGTCACAGTTGTTATTAACAATAATGTTCGCTTTTATTTACCTATTTCTTTTATTTTTCTATGATATTATTGATTCTCGAAAATGTATTCCCATTTTATTTAGCTCCAACTGTTTTTTTCTCATTTAACATTTTCTGTTTCTGTTTCTGCTTTCTATTTATTGGTCTTCTCTTCCCCTTCCTCTTTTCTTCTCCCTATCTTTGTCTTTTTTTCTAAAAATACTGTTTCTTCTCTTCCCCTGAAATGACAGACGCCATAAATTCTCTATAGAGTCGTTTCTTAACTATACATCTTTGAACTTATTTTGAATACCTAATTAAAAGGGGCCGCGGTGGCGTCGCTCGTACCGGCGCTGACTTTTTAGGCTGCATGTTTTTCTGCCTTCGATCGACCTTGGTTCGAGGCAGGCACATGCACATGTCTTTAAAGAAACACCGCTATGGCCAAGAGCGCTGGACAAATGTGGATTCACGGTATTGCTCCTAAATAGCTTTATCCGTGTGATTCACTAATTGTCCTACACTCACTGGGATTACTACGGTTTTCTAGGGTTTTCCGTAGTACTTGAGCGAATGCTATCCTAGTTCTATCGGGAAAAAAGTCGGCCCTAGCCGCAAATGGCAACGAAGACAAAATAATAGTAATTGCCCCCCTCCCCCGCACAAGCATGTGGTTGCTTCTGGGGTACTCCTAGTTTGGAGTATTGTGAGGGTGAGAATTATTATTATTATTATTTAATTAGAAATGGTAAACTTGTAAAGATCGTAATAGTAGTTATTGGTCGTGTTCAGCACTTTCGACAAGAAGAGGACATGGCTCAGAATCGTTGAGTGACAAATCTATACATGTTTTGATGCTCCGAGGTCTACCATAGCCAGTGCCAAATGTGATCAATAGCTGACACCATGTATAGCCAATGGCTGACAGAGGTGTCAGGCATTAGAAATATTTAACCCATTTGCGTGAAATTTGTACACCATTATAAGGTTTATTGTTAGAGACTTTAGAGATAATTTTAATTCTAAATTATTATCTTACCTTGTTTGCTTAGAAGTATAAGACACAAAAATTAAGACAGTTGAAAAATCTACACTTAAAACCAGTAACACATTATTTTTTTACAACGCTGAACTAAACAATTTCGCTAAGAAACCACACTGAATATAACCTCTATAAATTGACAAGTCAGTAAAAATAGAGAAACCAAGATATCTAACTTAGGAACATATATAACTCATAACTGATGTGACTCTACCAACATAAATACATAGAATGGATTTATATCTGCCTATTAGTTTATTTTTCAATTAAATAAAACATGTGTCAGGTTTGGGCAATGTGTCGGTCGCTGGTTTACGTTATCGAATAAAAATTTTTGACTAGTGGAAATTTATGAACAAATAAGGATATGCCATAAGTTGGTAATAAATAACACCATAAGTTGGTAACTAAGAAGGATGTTGAATTATTTGAAATATTATATATTATACATTATTATTATACTTTTAGTGCTTCACAAAACGTGGCATTAAATAAATACATATTTAAGTTCTTTATTCGAATTTAAGCAACATACAGCCGCACATCGCAAGACATTACAACACGAACTAGAAATAAATCGTAAACAATGTCGCATTGTAAAAATTATTAAATTATGATGTTTCTCCGTCAGATCTTAGATAAGGCTAATCTAGCGGTACAACAGCACATTGCAAAAATACCACGCCGTTCACCAAGCAACGGCCTTGTTAAAAATTTAAGCGATAGGTCGTGAACGACGCCATAAAAAACGCGGTGATTACTCAGGTAATTAGATGTTATGGTAAGCGTACAGGAATGGTTACGTTTTGAATAAAATAGCAGTAAATCGTGGTTCGAGTCAAGAACACCGTTATTAATATTAATTGAACTGGGATCACGAAATTGCACAAGGTGGTCGATTATCATTTTGATAATTTTCTGAAAAATGGCAATGTTTCCATATTGTTCATGATATTAAAGCACCCTGTATAATTCCAAGGTACTGCTAATTATTTATCTAAGTGGCGTTTGGGTGGATGTGGTTAAACGTGATCGCATGGACAGCAATGAGAACATCTCTATTAAAATGCCAGGGATGAACTGAGTGCTAATTTTTTTCGATTATCTGCAGAAAATCGCTAATTGAAAATACTTACGTCGTGCTACAACAGTATGCACTTTTCTTGCGTTTGTTAGATCGTATCTCGGACACGGATTTGAATGCAATTAATAATCATTTATGTAACCGACAACCGCACGTATCACGAAAATAACATAATAACTAAAATACATTTATTTTTTTCTTAAAACAGAAAAGTAGCTACTCTATTATATTACTATTCAGCATTGTCAGCAAAGCAATGGTGGGAACATTTTGTATCATCGAATTGATAAATATTAAGAAAGTCGCGCAGGTTTGATTTTCATTGGGTTTGGGGCAGCCAACTCTAGAGAGAGATAGGTTTCAAATGGCAATAAGTAAGACAAGGACGCGTAATGAACGTGTCAGCTGATTCAGGCAAGGGATGTATAAAGGGATGTTGCATATTAATGAGCGAATTTAATAGGCATGTTCCGTAATTCTCTTTATTGTATGATCTGTATTCCGTAATTCGGGACTTGTTTGTAAGAACGAGATTTTTTCATAGTTCAATCGCATGTAGAAATTGCACAAAAAAAGTAGTGAATTAATTTTAAAAAATTACATGGAAATTTTATGTACCTGGAAGTAAATAGGACAAATAAAACACAATTCCAAAATAAAAGTTTATTTTAAAATAAAGGCCACTAAATATCTAAAATAAGGTGTACATTTTCATCTTTAATTACTTATGTTATCTGATTTATTAATTTTAAAATTCAGTTTAACAAGAAGAACATGTAAGACATGAAGCTTTTACATATTTTTATATACAAATGCATTTTATAAAGTATCACTTTACAGTACTTCTAAAATAAACTGTAGTGTGTATTATAAAAGGCTCTTTCTTAAACCCTTTTTATGATTTGATTTAATTATATTTCAAAACTTTTAACGTTCTGCCGAAACAGAGTACTTATTATTAAAGTAAAGGAATATTATATAAATTAAAAGACTACTTACTAAATTGAGGTTGTATAAATTTGCTTAGGCATCTAAACAAAAATAATTACAAATAAGTTATTATATTTAATAATAACAATATTTTGCCAGTTTTTCCCTTGATAGAGTTTCTATCACAAGATGACTTGGAAAATAAAAAAACTGTAGTAATTTCATACTTTTTAAGTTTGCGCTGCCCAAAACTCTATGAAATCGTTCTCTATAAATGCAAGTAAGTAGGTACTTTTAGACGGTTCAAAATCTTTCCTTTTTATTGCTGCAATCCACTTGTCTCTAATATCACAAAAACTACAGAGTTATTAAGAAAGATTTTTAAAACTTTATATAATAAGAAACTCCACTATTCTTATTCTTTTCGCCCCGTTTGGTACATCCAAATACACAACAGGAATTTACCATCTTTTTTGTAATCTACAACTACAACAAAGAGAATATAGCCACATAGCTAAATTAAATTTTCTCTCTGATCTAAAAATATTAAACTAAACACCAACTAAGAAAACTCAACGCCGTTTTATACGAAACTTCCACCACGACACGAACTCTAATCAAAATAAATATAATAATTATTTTGACAGAAGGAAAATGGCGTTTGACAACGGAGAAGTTAGGACAAACAGTTTGACGTTTTACCTATTTTGTGTTATGTGTTTTTTTTCCGGAATCAGCTGATTTATTTACTATTTGACTTACTCAAGTTTGGCTGCCAGTTCCTCTCTTTACACCCCTTCCATCTACTTGTAAATTCAATGGTATGTATATTATAAAATGAAGAACAATAATTTAATCTGAAACGCATATTTTACGTAGGTATACTTTTTGTCCAGTTTATAGCGCTTACTCATGAGCTACCATTTTATTATACTCCTGCCACTCAACGTTAGTGTTTGCATTTTAATTGAATAGCCCAGCTAGACGCTCTTATGCACCGAACGGTTCTGCATGGAAGCATTTTCTCTATGCGCCACTCTTAGAGCGCTTAATAGCGAAATTAACCTTACGATTTGACCTTTACGTATTCTGGGCTCTTTGAAGTTCATTTTTCCTCGACTCGTGCCGGATATACGACAACTGCGTCACTACGCCTGAAAAGGTGCTAATCACGTACTTTCCAGATGCGTATAAAGATCTCTTTGAAGGATTGTCTCTATAACTTTAGATACTGTGGTTGCTTGCAACTTGCAAGAAAAAATATAGAAATTTTTGGATGCTACCTCATCTTCAAAATATGATGCAGACGCGGTTGAGAATCCTATTTGCGCTTTGGCACAACTTTCTTAAGCTTACAAGCCCTGTGCAAACATGTGGCAACGCCGCAGCGGGACGGCTCAACGGGTCTATGCAGTATAGAGCAGTCTGCACTTTGGCTTAGTTTATCTTTTCTAATAAATGTTCAACCCTCTTTTTAATTATAATTAGGATACATCTGTGACCTTTGTTTCAATAATTGGGTACCTAAGTAAGTAGGTACGTTTGTTTAAAAGACAATAAAAGCAGTAGCAAGTAACAAAATGTACACAAATATATTATAAATTTGGGGAAATAGAGGGAACTGCATTTTGTTGTAAGTCGAACGTTTGTGAGAATTTTTCGCAAAGTGCGCAGTCAGGCAAATGATGATTACATCTTCCCTTATGGTTAAATTTTCATAAAAATACAAACAACAAGCGAACAGAGAACTGTGACGGAGAATAATATCTCTTGTGATTGAAATGGCAGTTGGGGTCAATTTCATAATACATTCAACTAAAATATATTTTGACTTTAAAATTAGGCAAAAAAACTTTTGCAACAATATTAAACGATGTTTGGATTGTTAGAAAGCTCCTTTAATTTTAAAGGGTACTTTAGTTTGTCTGTGCAATTAGCCCGTAATCATTTCGTCCTTTGGAAAGCCCAAAACGTCAAAAGTCTACCTACCGCCTGCCGTCAAGCAAAGAAACCCTAGCTACTTCAAGTTATTATTACGATTTGAGCCAGGTATATAACTAATAAGTTCTAGCGATTCTAGGCATCTTGAGGCTTGAAATTGTAAAGGGACGATTCTTCACTTAGAACTTTCATAGAAATGTTTCACTTTTGCACAAACAAAACAAATGTATAAAAGCTGTCGCCAGCACCCAGAGATACACTGCCTCGTCGTAGCAATGTGGCGACGATAGCACAACCCGCACTACACAAATTAATTCTGGTAAATGTCTTGTAAAATCAACTGACAGGGAGTGACAGGCCACGCCGCGCAGACTCGCAAGCCATGTTGCCAGCTTTCTCAACTTCAGGGCTTTTCCTGTGGATTTGGATCTCTTGGATCCCATATGCATCTGGCCGAAGCTTTAGAGGCGTTTAATTGTATACTCATTCTTTGATGTACCTAGATTTCATGTCGAGTGGTGCGTCCAGACGTTACCGATTAGCACTGTGCAAATATCCCACTCACTTGGAGTGGTTGTGTCGCATATACGGGTATGTACGTCACGTCCAGCAGTCGATATAACTCCGCCAGCGACGGGCATTCGAGGCATGTTTGGGCAATCCGATCGTTACGGGTTGTACGGGCGCCGAATGCGTACCTAGGTCCGGATTTTGGCGGTTTAAAATTCTGGTAGGATGGCGGGATTAAGAGGTTAAAGGGGAGAGGGTGGTTAAAATTGTAGACAGGGGGCCCTCCACATTCTTTCGTCATCGACGTCAAGGAATTTTTCTTAATGGGCCCTTGAAGTGTCTGCTCTATGAGATTTTCACTGGATTTGGAAGACATAGTTAATGAACACAAATAACCATCAGTCTTCAGTGGCTAACACAATGACGTCAAAACCTATAGACGTGGTGCCCCATTGTTAAAATGCCCTTTATTTTGACTCCAAGATTAAACATATCCACACTACTCTAAAAACATGCTACAAACAAAGACAGAAAGTCAACCATCACCCAACTATATCTACACCCGGTGATTCCAGGTTATAGTTCCTCCAGAATCACACTTAGATATCGCATGTTTTTTCTTGTTTGGGGGCGCCGGAAGCATCGGAACCTCACCTGAAGGTTCGGGGGATGATCTAACGACGCCAGCGTCCGAGCCCAGAGTCGAAATAAGTTCGCTACGGCTCGACAAAAAGGGTCAATTTCTGACAATCTCGCGACATTTTCGGAATAATTTAATGGAGCGCTTTGATTGTGATTAGTTCTGGGCGTCAAGCGTTTATCAAAACAAACCTGTCTATAGGTTCTGACGTCATTGGGCTAACACGACACTGATCTGACGACGTTCCCGCATACTGTAACCTCTGTGGCACAGACCGTCACCGTCTGAACCTTGTTCTCAGCTAGTAATTGAAGAAAGGTTATTCCTTATCGCCAAAACGGGAAGCCATTTCAACGGGAGGCAAGATGGATAGCTATGCGGGACGCTTCAATGTTGGCATGCCTCTCCTCGTATGGGGCCCGCAATGGACTATGGGAAAGCCGCTTTGAATGGCGAATTTCGAATTCTTGTCTATTTTAGATGGTACGACTGTTTAGTTAAGAGGAAGGAATGTTAAGAAATTGCGAAGAGCAAGACTTCTATGTTTGTTCGTATTCTCACTGAATTGTCTTAGAAGGCTTGTAGTGAGCCAACAATTTCATTGCTACTTCTAGCTTTCCAAAAATGTGGACCTAAGTTTCAGGAAAGGGAAACCTAGCTAAGCAGAATAACGTCATTACTAATCGAATTTGCATTCGCAGAACTCGTAAATTATCGCCAACTATTACTTTCTTTTCATTTAGCAAAACCAGTTTCGCCTCAGGTCGGGCATTTCAGCGATCTTATGTCACGTGGGGACATAACTTTAATTTTATTATGGGCACGTATTTTATTCGTCCCAACAATGTATTTTATAGGCACCGAGCTCGCTCTTCAACTGCAAACAGAGTGGATTTTAAGGCTGGGATGTATTAGAGTAGTACAGAAATAAGGAGATAGAAATTATTCCAGAAGTGTCTGAAGGAGCCTTATGAATGGTTATTATGAAGATGACAATTTGGAAAAATCAAACAAAAACCAATGCAGTGTCAGCTTGTTTACCCAACCTTAAGTTTATTAAATGTTTTCTGCGGTACTACATCTCACAACAAAGTATTCTAGATAAACATGATCAAGGATTCTCTAGATAAGCTGGTGTCATCGAACAAAATACGGACGGATTCTCTAACAGCACTTTTGACCTTTTTATCTGTATAAAATACCAGGCACTTGGTGGAAAAGTAAATAGCTGTTGCATTGTTGGACTTCGTCTCAATACGCAATCGATTTAGTTATGAAATATTAAAGAGGAAGACAGAAAAGTTGCTTGGAAAAGTTATTATCATCCATTTTTCGACTTGTTTGTTAAAAATGTTTATATATACCTTTGAATAAATTTCCAATAATTATGAAGTAGGTACCTACACAAACGCCTATGCCACCTTGGTGCATGGCCTCAAAAGTTAATTTAAATTACAGTGGATTATTATCCTCAAACATTTTAGTTTTGGCGGTCAGGGAAGTGCCACAAGCCGCACAGCTAAGCATAATAACTCAAAAATCTATCTAAATATCACATACTGACACCTATCACCGTGTTAGATACCAAAATACTGTGTCAAAACTATATGTATAAACATACATAGAGCATTGACGCCTTCCTTTATTCAAAGGAATATACCAAGCATTTTATTTTCACCAGTTTCAGTTGAATTCCTGTTTCCCCACTTAAAACATGGAGTACCAGATGGCTGGAACCAGTAATTTTTTCGAAGGGGTATGTGTTCTTGACGCTGGCGCGAATGTAAAAAAATAACATAAAAATTCGACGGTAACCAACGTGTTATTACCCAAATTAACACTTTGGGACCACCGACTGCCATACAAAGGCAGGTGTAGTTAATTTTCTTAAAATTAGACCTCGAAAGTCGTCGTATAGGCGTGGTATATCGCATGAACATTATTTTAAACGATAACGTAAGGTAGGTACGTGTTTAAATCAATTAAAAAACGCAAATACTTTGCAGAATATTATTCTAGAATGATAATCTAGACATACAAAAGCGGTTTTGCACCAAATGCTTAGTTTAGTGCTTTGGTGAAATGCCTTTTCTGTCAGTAATAATTTTTTTTAGTGTAGCTAGACACTTGACATGTACCATTCGGTACCGATCAGTCTCGACCAAAGATGGGGCGTACACCCATCGGGATGGGTATCTGTACTTGGATTCCTCGAGTAATATGGGCAGTACCATTTGCGTGCTACTCTCTGGTAATTGGAGGGCATCGCCGAGCCACCATGGTAGGCTCGTCAACATGGGAAAGGAAACCAAAGTACCAAAGAATTCAGCACAGCCGGCTAGGAAAGCCCTGAAGTTGAGAAAGCTGGCAACATGGCTTGCGGGTCTGCGCGGCGTGGCCTGTCACTCCCTGTCGGTTGATTTTACAAGAAATTTACCGGAATTAATTTGTGTAGTGCGGGTAGTGCTATCGTCGCCAGATTGCAGTGTGCCTCTGGGTGGAAACAGACAGCCCGAAGTGCTGGCGACAGCTTTTTTATAAATCCGTTTTGTTTGTAAAAAAATGAAACATTTCTTTAAAAGTTCGAAGTGAAGAATCGTTCCTTTACAATTTCAAGCCTCAAGATGCCTAGAACCGCCGAGGGAAGCTAGAACTTAGTTATATACCTGGCTGTAAGTCAAATCGTAATAATAACTTGAAGTAGTTAAGTTTTGGGCTTTCCAAAGGACGAAAATTTAAGAATAAAATGATTAAGGGCCAATTGCGTAGACAAATTAAAGTACCCTTTAAAATTAAAGGAGCTTTCTAACAAGCCAACCATTGTTTAGTATTGTTGCAAAAAGTTTCTTTACCTAATGTTAAAGTCAAAAGATAATTTAGTTGAATGTATTATGAAATTGACCCTAACTGCCATTTCAATCAGAGGAGATTACTCTCCTGCACAACGTGCTGTTCTCTGTTTGCTTGTTGTTTGTATTTTTATGAAAATTTAACCGTAAGGGAAGATAGGTAATCACCATTTGCCTGATGGCGCACTTTGCGAAAAATTCTCACAAAAATTCGACTTACAATAAAATGTAGTCCCCTCCATTTGCCCAAATTTACCATATTAGTTGTCGAAAATGTACTTATCCACACAAGGAATCGTACTTATTATAAATTCTTATACTTCTGTGTATATTTTGTTACTTGTTACTGCTTTTATTGTCTGTTAAACAAACGTACCTACTTACTTAGGTACCCAATTATTGAAAAAAAGTCCACAAATGTATCTAATTATAATTAAAAAGAGGGTGGAACATTTATTAGAAAAGATAAACTAGGCCAAAGTGCAGACTGCTCTGTACTTCATAGACCCGTTGAACCGTCCCGCTGCGGCGTTGCCACATGTTTGCACGTGGCTTGTAAGGTTGGGAAGGTTGTGAATTCAGAATATTCGTATTCACAAAAATAGCGCCAATACGCGACTGAATTTAAGATGCCAACGCCCCGACGGGCACTATGCGCACTAACTATATGGGCCATTGTCACCTCTAGCTTTGGGCACACTTTGGGTTTACACTGCGTTGTTCTTTGTTCTTGTTCATTGTTCTTGTCGTCTTCTATATATTTTGTGGTGGTCTTCATAAAGTTATTTGGTTATTAGGTAAAAGTTCCCCCCGACAATCGGCGCCCGCCGATTGTGGGGCGAAAACAGCGGCCGGGCCGGACGTAAACACGGCACAAGTCTTTCAAAATTTCGGATTTTCCGCGGGTTTCCGCGAAATTTCGATGTTGCAAAAGGTGCAAAATAGTGTGGTGATCAGTTTGAGCTGCATATAGTAAAAATTCATCCGGATTATAACCACAAATATCGCCATGAAAAATGAGGTGTCACCCGAGCACCAAAAACTAAGGTCAGATTCGTGTTCAGGGACCCCGAAAATAGGGGGGTAGCCAAAATTTCAAAAAAATCGGGGCAGACATACACCACGGGAAACTGTACTTACCGGTTATTATAAAGTTTAAACATTATTGTTTATGATTTATGTAATTGCAAAGGCAACAGGCAACTAAAAATGAACTAAAAGCAGAATTCGAAATAGAGAACTTTGTTGGTTAAATTAAAATGATTCGAAACTTGTTCCATCTCGAAAATGTTTTCAGGAACAAAAAATGTTAAGGTTAGGACCTCGGCGATCAAATCAAGACGATTTTTCGTCCGAATCTCGCACTAAAACTTCGTAATTACACTGCATAACACTTTAGCATGTTCAAATTCCACTTCTGATAACTGTGGGAGGCCTTTTGGGCGTGGTAATCATAATAAAAATCACATTTTACTTGCTTTATTTCATTTTCTAACAACTCTTCTTTAACTCTTCTCTCTTTTTTGGCACAAGCGTGGCGGGAATATTTAAACATTTGAATTCAACTGTTGTTATTTACCACATTATTATAATAGTCAACTTTAGAAAATAAAGCTTTTTTGACTGATTTTGAACAAAAAAAACATAATATACGGATCAACAAAATGGCATGGCCCATAGACTCAGTTTAGCATTGAGCCTACAGGGGGCGTATTTCTTATATTCAATCGCGTATACTCAACTGTACCTCCGCCCATGCTGCCCATACATGGGCGTGTAACTGGGTCATTAGGATAGCGTAATTGGCTCCGATTATTGTTTGATTGAGGCGCATGCGGCCAGATAAGAGTTCGCAATTTAAAAAATTGCACGATGCAACGACGAAGTTATTACCGGCGGTGCACCAACACACTGTCGGTGATATTTTCATATAGAAAGTAGCCTTTAAATGCAACCAATAATATAATACGTGATCGATACGTAAAAGGAAGTGCGCCTATAAATCCGATGTTATGCAAAAAGCGCTTCAAGCAAAATGGCATATCATGTATTTATACCTGCATGGGAAATGTAACGTTAGATAGAAAGAACTAAAGTCTAAATCAATGTTTTATACCTCTTCCTATTTTCAACTAAGTATTACAGAGAGCAACGTTTCTTCTCCGTTCCTTTATTTGAAATCCTGTTAACTTAAGCACATAATCTATTTAACAAGTCACACTCAAAACACAGGCCAAAATGTAAATCATACCCGAGACAATACGTCTTTACTGGGATTTGCTCGTATCACTGTCAAGGTTCTAGGAGATTTCCAAGGTTGAAACCATTGTATGTTTATAAAAACGTATTGTTTTACTGGGTAAAATAGGTAGGTATTCTATTTCTATCTTACCTTTGCAGTGTTTATTTGCGTTTGAGAGTGGCAAACATAACCATGGGCGATTTAAGATGACAAATGGTAAATATAAGCAAAAAAAATCAAAAGAATTTAATGGGTTCAGTATCGACTCTCTTGAATGCGGTTTCAGCCTGATTTGCATACGACTCCGTACACTTTTATTACTTTTAATTGCCTTCAATACCTATTATTAAATTACAATCAAAGGCAAAGGCGTAGTCAAATTTGTTCTTCTACAGGGTGAGTTGTTTTCGATGACCACTATGGGGATCTCGGAAACTAGCAGAGCTAGAACAAAGTTTAATGGGGAAAGAATTGCGGTTTTGAATGCTCAATCTAATGACCCTTTTGGATTTTTAAAAAAGTTCATGGCTCACTAGATATTTTCAAAAGAGTGATTTCATCAGATCTCTGTAGCTCGGTTATTTCTGATTATACAGAAAAACTGTAGAGACAACAATTGTAGATAATTTTGGGCTTAATAAAATAATCTACCAATTTTTTATGTTGTTCGTGTTTTTTGAGATATGACATAAACTTGTGTTTTTTAAATGTAAATCATAGTTGGCTGTGGTCTTATCAAATTTGCCATTTTTTGAGCTTGCCAAAGATATAATACTCGGCAATTATTATAAAAAAGAAAAGAGCTATGGCTAATTTCACATAGTCAGCCATGGAGTATTTTCATAATTACGTTCTATTTTATAATTAGACATACTTCAAACTTTCTAATATTTTGTTTTTAGCTGGTAACAAAATGTAACAAAATAAAACAAAAATTAAAAAACTCAAATTCAAATTATTATTATTTTAGAAGGTGTTCAAACAATCCACCATTATTATTTATGCAAATATTGCATCTTTTTAAAACTGAATTTGTCGCCTTTCTTAGAGAGCGCCTGTCAATACTGGCAATTGCTTCTAAAACAGCTGCTCTTAATTTATCAATTGTGTAATACTTTATTTTGTACTGTTCCCCACAAAAAGAAATCCAAAACAGACAAATCGGGGGATCAGGGCGGCCAGGAAATAGGTATGTTTCTCCCTATCCAACTATTTGGATAGAGCTGATCTAGGTAACTTCTTACGGGCAAATAATTATGCGGTGGAGCTCCGTCATGATAATTTTTGTTTTATTTTGCTACATTTTGTTACCAGCTAAAAATAAAATATTTGAAAGTTTGAAGTATGTCGTAGAACGTAATAATTATGAAAATATTCCAAGGCTGACTATGAGAAAATTAAAAAAAAATCAGAAAATTAGCCATAGCTCTTTTATTTTTTATAATAACTATGCCGAGTAATACTTCTTTGGAAAGCTCAAAAAATGGCCGATTTGATAAGGCCACAGCCAACTATGATTTACATTAAAAAAAAACACAAATTTATGTCAAAAATCACAAACAACATTAAAAATTGGATTAGATTATCTTATTAAGCCCAAAATTATCTACAATTGTTGTCTCTACAGTTTTTCTGTATAATCAGAAATAACGGAGCTACAGAGATTTGATGAAATAACAAAAAATCACTCTTGAAAATATCTAGTGAGCCATGAACTTTTTTAAAAATCCAAAAGGGGCATTAGATTGAGCATTCAAAACCGCAATTCTTTCCCCACTTAACCTTTGTTCCAGCTCTGCTAGTTTCCGAGATCCCCATAGTGGTCATCGAAAAAAACTCACCCAGTATAAATAATGCCAAAAATGTTTTCCAACATTATTCAATTTGTTTTAAAAACACTGATCGTTTGTTTATTTAGAAGTGGTGAAGCGCTTCAGCCAATTGGATTTTTTTTAATAGTCCTATCCATGGCCTACTGTTATTAAAAGAAGGCAAACTCATATAGGCATTTTTTTAAAGAATAAAATGTATAGTTCCTTCGAATTGGCCATAGTTCAAAACCTTTGGTACAAAACTTCAATAAAATTCGCCAAATGGGGCAAACCCATTATTCCTACGCTACTGAAATGCTAAACTCTACGGACATTACTGACTAATTATTGCTGCGTGTACGTTCGGTCTGCCTCATTAAAAATCACTGTAGCGCCTAAAGGAAGCAACTAGCGCTATTTTTGGAGATAACATCTCCGAAACGGATAAAATACAACAGGAAGTTCTAATGAATACCACATATAAACCTTATGAGTCTATTATTAGGTCTGATTTATTTTAGAAACGACAAATTCATCTTTAGTTATTTGTATACATAACTTTTTAGCAAAAACCCTTTTCTGTTAGAACAGAGAGAAATGTGTAGGTATCTACTAGTTCATACTGTAACTGTGTTAACATGAATCACAACGTACTTGTAATGACTTTGTCTGACAAATGAATATCTCTCGAGATAAGGCAAAGGGAGAAGATTACCATAAGATTCTTATTGATGTTATTAAGGATCATTGGAAGTTGGAAGTGGGAATTTCCGCATCAACTCTGTATACGGTGATATACACATTCAGATGATTAATTGTCTAAAATTAATTGCTCCACTAGATTTTAATAAATGGCAGGTTGTTAAATTTGCATAAATATAGTAGGTTCCTTGGATTTTTCGTTAATTAGTGTAATTTATGTGTTATGCAAATCGTTGCGGTGTTCGGGTAGATTGGGTTTTTAAAATTAAATGGATTATTTGTGTTACGGTAGTGGTTTTACCTAATAGTGAATGAGATATTTCTGTTGCAGGTGAGTTCCCGTTAAAAAATATCTGCAGCTATAGTCTGTTTGGGAATGAAGGGGTGGAGTTATGGATAGTTTAGAACAGAAGTAACATAGTTTATGAAATGTAAAATACCTCCAAACAATAATACACAATGGAAATTGGGATCGAGCAAGTGCATTTGCGGTACCATGAGCATCGAATTATGGTGTAAGTTTCATTGGGGCTATTTATAAAAACGATTTTTTGACATTTAACAAATTTATTTGAACTTTCTAATATATTTCACAGCAACCATTTATACTTTAATATATCAACAAGAAATTAATTTAGTAGGAAATAAGCCAATTTTTAAGTGTGAAGACTTTTTATTTGTGAAAGCTTTCGTAGTAGTTTAACAGCTTCTTCATACTGTACAGACTGAGTCATTTTCGATGGTTTTATGGGGTATCTGCGTTATTTGTATAGATAGAAAAAAACAAGGTAGGTGTTCATGAGTTAATTTTTTGAGATATTTACGATCCTCAAAACATATCTCTGATATCTCCAATACTTTAGGAGATACAGGGCGTTTTTGAAATTTTTGCAATTATCATAGCTCATTTGTTTTTAAACCTATATATTTCGTTGAAAACGCTTTATACGCACTTTTTTACGTAGAATCCATTGGAGTAAACAGTTTTTCTATAAAATAGTTATTTATGTACCAAGGCACTGAAGTTGAATTATTAAGTTGAACTTCTGTACAGATGTTACCGTTTGAATTATACATTGGATAGGGCAAAAGTACAAATTTTTTTTAATTTAGATTTGACAAAAGCTATTTCAATATGAAAATTTTTAAGTCAACTATGATATTGAACTATAGCTTTCTGTAAAATCTAAATTAAAAAAATTGTGTGCTTTTGCCATATCCAATGTATAATTCAAATGTTAACATCTGTACATTATATTAGGAACTCACTTAATTAGTGACTGAAGAAGCAGTTAAACTGCTGCGAAATCTTTCACCAATAAAAAAAAATTCGCTTATTTACCGCTAAATTAATTTCTTGTTGTTTAACCGGTAAAGCTACGACTACCCCATCCTTTCTTTAATATATCTACACATATCTACACTCTACAACATGTGTATTATAAAAATAAGTACAAAACGACTTTATTTTTTTGGGATTTTGCAGAAGTAGGATGATAAAGAGGTTCAATTTATATGCTTTAAAATACAATAAATACGGCCACATTTTTTTTTCTAAATCTATTTTTTTCTCTAAATCAACTAGCCTCCCACTTTTTACATTCTAGGAGATGCCAACTGTTATAATAGTCGTATAAAAAAGCGAACACGCCCTATGCTGGTATTATACCTATCTGTTTGTCCAAAATACCTACACCCTTTTCTAAACTTTTCATTTGCAATAAATACGTCATACAATATTACATAGCTCATCCGAATACTAATTTGCGTATTTATCCACATAATATTTGTAGCAAAAGGGCACGCTACTGAAATAGTCAAATTTGCCTTGTCACGGCTTCCCTTCATTTTCAAACAGACTATAATAGCGGTTAGTGGTAAGATGCAAGCTCGAAAGTTTTTTAGTTATTGGTGTATTTTCTATAAGTCATATATACAATGTGATCTACTTTTGGAGTATTTATTTAATTTTATTATTTAATATTTAATCAAAAATCCCTTGCAAATGAAAAAAAATCGTGAAAACACAATGGATTCACACAGTGATGTGGAAATAGAGATTCCATTTGCAGCAGTATTTTCTATCGCGTCTGATGGCATTCTCCGTCACAAACTTCCTTTCTGAAAAGGTAACTGCCTTTATTTTCTCACCCAAATCCCCAAAAACCGGCGAACCACTTACCCATCCCCCCCTCTAAACTGCCTCTGAGGCGAAACTCGACTGGCGTTCCTCGCATCTTTTTGAAGTGCCCCATAAAAACGGCAAGCCTTATAGACTTCACTGCGTGGAGCAGTGATATTAACCGCTTCCGACGCACAATTTGCCGGGACCCCATCTCCTCCAGCCACGGCAACTGCGTAGTAATACCAGCGTCCAGAGATATACTAATAAGTCCGGGCACTCGGCCTTGTGTAAACGAACGTTTCCCTCTTGCCCTCTCCCGCTCCCCTCCTCGATATCTTATAATATAAGAAAATAAGCTGTACACAGTGTAGCTGAGAGCGGTTCGTTCGCATTCTACCGGGTGCGCGCAAAATATTACCGACCGACCGTGACTGTGTTGTAGTGATGCCTAGTAACGCTTTTTACTGCAGTGCGGATGGCTGTAAAACCAGTTCAAAAGACTATATTACCTTTTTTCGTTTTTTAAAGACCCTGAAAGGTAAGATTGAGTTTGAGGTACCTACCTAGAAAAATTAAGAAATTTTTATGTGACATTTGAATACTTTGGTATTAATTGAAGAATAATATAGATATAATATTAAAATATTGAAAATTTGAAGGTGCCAGCAATGGAAGAATGCCTTAGGGTTCATCGGAGAACATAAATTTGCGAATATTCCACCTGAAGAGGCATATAAACCTATAAGAATTTGCACATTTTGATGATCAGTCATTCACTTCGTCCGGAAAACGTTTAGTAAAAACTGCTGTCCCCTCGGCTGTCCCATTAAGATTATTGCCAGGAGCTTATGGTAAGACGCATGCTTGTGTAGGTACGTATGCGTATTATTTTGTTCTGTATTGTTTATGTCAATTTAAATATCAAAATATTTACTACAGGATGAAAAAGTAGTTATGATTAGTTTAACTCTTTGTCGTTAAATATTTATTTGTTATTTATGTTTTTGTCTGCTCTATGTTTTGTTAGGCTTTATTAAAATGAACGTAAAACATAAAAAAAATCATTTTTATTAATGTTCCAACCAAAGTCTACAGATATACCTACTAATTATGTAGATTGTGGTAATGGCTACCTTGTATTTTAATTTAACTGTACCTACCAAAAACTAACGGTACAGTTACCTACACAAATAATGTTTTACCAAAGTCTACAAATAGATATACTATTATTTGTTGACTTTGGTAAATAATGGAAAGTCAATATGAACCTGCCCCCGTATAACTAGCTTGACGGCGATTTCGTTTAGTCGCCCTCGTAAATGCGAAGCGCGCGAGGTGACGCTGATTTACGACCGGTCGCAAAAAATTGTCGGCTTTTCCGAGAGATCAAAGAAGTGAGCCGACTTTAGTACTTTAGTATTTCTAGGCTCTCCGCTGTAATGCCGCATGGTGGGGTTTCGTTTCAGAAAATACCCGGTAGACGAAGTCTATTGAATAGTAGAGTATCTAGAGAAAATCTTGTAGTGGTTAAGGTTAAGACGTAGGTTGCTGTTAAGTGCTCTAGGTCGTAACCAGGGGACGCTATTTATGTAACCAAAACTCGTCCGCTTCGCGCATGTGACGTCACTCGCAGCGTCTTATTTAAATTCGCATGAACAGTTAATTAATAGTGTTTACACTGTTTACTGTTTGGCTCTACGTTTTCATATTTTTGATGGTCTGCGTGATTTTGTAATTTAGGAACACATTGTTATTAACAATATATATCTTTAACAACCCAAAATATTATAAATATAATAAGGTAAATATATAAAATTACCCAATAGACATGAAAATAAGAACAAAAATTGCCGGTCGATTTCAATGTTTTATTTTTGTTTATACACTTTGCAAAGTCGCACTTTCAGCAAAGTGCTTGGAACAAACATAGGATGTTTTAACGTTGAACTTGTCCTTTCTCCCTGTAGCATGAATCCATTTTTTGCATATATCAACAACTGTTTTTGGGAAACGGAAAAACTTTACGTTGGGGCACGGGTTTTTTTTTCGACTCCTTGTCAGAATTGCATCCGTACACTGCACAACGCATTGTTTTTTGATCATTAAAAAGCAAGAAAACCCGAAAAACACTCGCAAATTCGATCACTGCACGTTGCAATGACGAAATTTATTGTATTATGTGACAATTAACACTCAAAAATCTATAGAAATAACGCGGAAAAACTCGAAAACACTTGAAACATCGAAGAACACTCCAAAATTCTCTAAAAACACTTAAAAACTACCAAAAATTCAGCTACTGCAAGTAATTAGAATGGCGAAAACGACTGTGCCGGCGCCTGTCAGCACCGACAGCTGATTAAACGCTGCGGGTCTTATCTTTGTTGGTTGTATCATGGGTCGTAACCTAACCTGGAACCTCCAAAGTTTGAACTGGTCTCTTCCCCCTCCGCCACTGCTTACGTGCCCGTCCTTGAGGACCTAGATGAAGCCCACGACGCGCTGCGTAGGCGTCTTATCTCCTCCCAAGATTTACAACAGGCCCGTCCTATGTAATCCGGTGGATAGTGTGTAGGTACGTCGTTTCATACGCCGGGATTATAAATTGTTTAATTACAGGGGCAAAAAGCAATAGCGCTGGCACCACAGAGAGAGGATTTATGCGGTGCCTGGTCGTTTTGTGTGCACTTATCGCGTTGTTAATAAGGGTTTTTGCGGTGGATAATGTGTCTCGCACTCCATTGTGCGGCGGGTGGTATATTGCAGCTTTTGTCTGTTATAGTTGTCAGATTGCCGCCATGTAGGAACAGATTTTGAGGCTAAACTAAGCTGGGCCGACGAAAGAGAACGAAGAACAAACGTCGTAGCTACACGCCTCACTCTACATCTCACCGTCTTCACATACATATTGCGAATCAAGGTCAAGCCTCTTGGTAACATCACCTTTTGCCGTTCAGCCTTTCAGAAACTGAACTTCGTTCGAATAAATCAAGACGAACCCCGCATTTATTTCCATCCGATGTATACCTGCCTGTCCCGCACAGTTTCCGTTACGCGAATAACTAACCAATACCGCTGCGAATTCCAAGTCTGCTCGCCGCAGGTTGCGTAACGAATTGGAGGTCGCCTCGGCTTGCATCCGATAAGCCACACGGCGTTCGTCTTAACCTCTCGGACGTTATACTGGCGATATAAGGACTTGCCGTAACTCAGAGGATACTCTCCGCGCCGATCAGACGGGCTTTCCACTGAGATGAGAAGATTTCTTGACGTATGTGCCATCTAACGCGTTGAATCTGCTTTATATTTTAGTAACTAGGACTCTTCGGGCTAGTAAATGCCCCCGTTTAATATCCCCATGCCGATGCAGTTAGTTGTTTACAACCGTTTACACCTAAGTCCCGAGCTAATCGCTTAAATAATTTGTATGGTTGGGCTATGAGTAGTAGTCGGCACCGGGAGTTCACAGTGTATCTCGGAATTATGTTGTAAGCGCTCTAGAGCACCTCCTCGACGTAGTAAAGCCATCCAGGCTTGATGGGAATAGTTGCCCACTGCGCAGATTTGCATAGAATCATACAAATTTGTTTGTATATCTCAAAGTGTTCGTGTTACCGAAAAAAAGCAGAAGCATCTACACAATTTAAATAGATATTTTACAGCCCGATGTTCCAGATCTTTTTCTGACGGCCACTTTATGCTCCGACGACAAATTGATAAACTTCTTCATATAAAATCCGTCGGTAAATCATGCGTCTCGCATAAAAATGCACTCCCGCCAGCGGTCTGCCTAACGGCCCAGCTAAAACCGGGGACTTCTCTTTCCCCATAAACTATTTATTTACGGTTTGGTGGAAGAGGAAGTCCCCACTCGGATCCATTTGGGATTTCGTGGGGGAGCTATTTCGGTGGCGAGCGGGACTTGATTCGAACCGACCGGATGTTGCTCACAGATAAGTCTTACCTGGAGCGGAGATGATGCGATCTAAAAATATAAAAGTTGGTCTATGTTTGACGAATTTTTTTACATGATTTTCTCACAACAAAGCACGAGACGGTTCGTATGCCCAACAGTACAAAACCCCCATTTTCTTCTTTTTACCATACCGAAATATTGCGCATTTTCGCCAGCCTGTAAATAAACTCCTGGACAAAATTAACGCAACATCATAAATTTGCCACTTATTTGATCCTTTTTTTTTATTTATGATCCGATTTGAATGATTTTTTTTTGCATTGTAGGTTGGTTCCTACAATGCAAAAAAAATCATTCAAATCGGATCATAAATTCAGAAAAAAACTAGGATTAAATAAGTGGCACATTTATGATGTTGTGTTAATTTTGTCAAGGAGTTTATATATATATATATATAAAAGAAAATGTGATAAAAATAAAAATAAATAGGGGATGTGCTGACTGAAGCTGCAAATGTGCTGTTGGCTCCTGCCTGGACTTCATTTGTTGCTTCCCAAATCATGCCTATCTTTTGATTTGGTTAATGTTACACCGTACTGATGATTGCCAAGTAGCATGAAACACGTGTATGCGGTTACTAGTTTTTTCTTTTTGTTAACTTTGAGTGCTTATGCCCATTATCACATTTTCTTTTAAATACATTTACACTCACTAATCTTCCATCCTTATTATATATATATATATATATATATATATATATATATATATATATATATATCGGCGTTGGCACCGGGCCTCCGAACAAACAAAACCAAACCGAAACGGGCCGCGTAAACAACACCCTCGTGCGAAGGCGGACCGCGTAGGCGTCGGCCCAGGGCGGGACTCGACAGATTTCGAAAAATCGGGGATTTACGATAATTAACGAACGCCGATAGGGGCCCCTGTAAAAGGCCACAACCGGTGCGCGTGTTAAAAGTGTGACGATAAGATCGGTCGGTTTTAATCTGAACTGAAGATTTGCGAGGAAACGACATGAAGTACCACTGGACGCAGATATATACGGCAAAAGCCTCAAAATTATTTAAAACCTAAATAGTATTTATTCTCGTATTGTGGCCATCTCCCCTCCCTACTCTCCTCCCACAAGTCTATATAAGTGTATTGTACGAACATGTAACGGTGAAACTTATTTAGCAGTTCCTGATTTCTCTTAAACCCAACCATACCTCATGTGTACGTTTAAGGAAGTTTTATCTGGCAACTTTTTTAAGGCAACAAGGAAAAATGAGACCGTCGGACTAAGCACGCACATACAGGGCTTATTCAGAAACTATAATAACATTTTCGAATTGCTGAAATAATATTCCAGTGTAAAAAGTTACTTAGGCCGTACAGATAACCCAAGCTGTAACTTTTTCTTCTAGTCAGTCTCAGTAGTCACAGTATTAATAGGTAGACGCTGGTATTGACTATTGAGTAGCTTTTTTAAGTATTACGAGACCCCTACTAAACCACCGCTAAAACATTTCTACTTTCCAAATATAAAAGTACCAGAAAATTTAGCGGTACATCAGATTTAGTTGATAATAAAAATTACAAAAAAAAAACAAAAATTCCAAGAATTTTAATTAATATTTTTATTATTTTTTAATTTAAAAATTTAGACACGCCACTGTCATACGAGTATATTTTGAATCGGAATTCTTTTGACAAATTTCTATTTATGTTGGTTTATGTCTTTATGCCTTTGCTCCCTCTATCTTTGCTCATTTATCCGAGGGGCAACTATTGACACACTCTATTTTAATTAAAACAACTTCTTGAGTTCCCCCCGTATTATCAGCCGTTTCGTAAGTTTCCCCAGTGGGTGGACACGTGACAACATTATTCTCTGTGGCCAGCTGCAAGGGGATTTCGTTCTTTGTTTTACACGACAATTGGTTTCTCTTTTCTGATATTTTTTATTAACGCTTTCGAGACGTTACACACAAAAAATATAATATATAAGATTGTTATGCGCCATGCGACAGAGAATCACATAAACCCTGAATGCCCTATTATGTAGTTTAGTATTCTGTCCACTGTTTACAATAAACACGATATTTAGCGGGCATCCGGTATCGAAACGCCGTGTTTTCGAATAAAACAACATCATTATTTTGCGATAATGTTTGCAGCTACGCGTAGGTGTATACCCATATAGATAGAGTAAATAGTTTATTTTGTTTTTGGGTGATTTATATAGAGAGAGGGTTCGTTTAAAAGGGGGGTATGTTTTTACAGAGCGATGAAAATGCAAAATATTTACTGAAAATGCATGCGAAAATTGGAAGCGCCATGGCAAAATATACAATACAATCATCAGCCTGCAAATCAGCCGATTTCGATATGACTTTGAAGGTAATTTGCGCTGATAAAAAAAAACAGATTTAACAGGCGGTCTGACGGGGATAATTTGTTTATTAAGGATTTAGGTGTACTCCATCCCGATGTAAGCAAAACATTAGTCAAATAAGGCAAACCTCTCCGGGTTTTGTGAATTCTTGATTCTTGGTACAGTAAATAAAGGTAAAAATTTTTGCCGTGCCTTTTATTTTCAAATCGCGGGAAAGAAGTTTGGTCGAAAATCGGATATGACAGTCTCAAAAATTTATACTGATCGATAGAGAGGCACTCAAAGAGTCAAGAGCACATTAGCAGTGCTTGTAAATTGCGTCTTTTGGGTAAACAAAATATACTGAATATCATTTTTTTTAAAATTAATTCCACATGATTTATTTGGTACTTAATTTATTAAAACATTATAAACTGTTTTATCCTTTTCAACCAAAAAACCAACTTTGTACATGACAAAATTATTGATGATTCTGATACCTGAGAGTGTTTTTGATATGTTAAAATTTATGACTAACTGCGAACTTCTACTATATTATTCTCTCTACCTGTAGGAGATTGATCCCTTACCATTTATTTAAACTAAATTTACATTTTTAAATTTCCAGACTTTCATAAGCGTCTAATAATCTCCTATGAGATAGCTACTTAAGTAATTTTAAATTTTCTCTTGTTTTTCTATATTATTTTTAAAAGCATGTTCGGTAATGCTAGATTTTTCCAATCGATCATATTTTAAATGTCTCATTATGTTCGTTGAATCTAGTTTTTATGGAACGCCTAGTCTGTCCAACATACTTTTGATTACAATCTGAACACTTTTCCACTTTTTTCTAAAAGATTAATTTTATCCTTGGGTTACCCAGCATGATTAAACATTTTTTTCAGACCTTTCGTGAGTATTTTCTAAGTGCCAAAGGTTCCTAATTCCCAACAAAGTATAAGGATAAAAAAATGTTTCTGTTCTTCGGCTTGTCACTATACTATCAACTCAATCGCAAACAAAACAATTAAGCCTACATTTCAATGGGACCCACCACAGACCACCTGTCGTGCATGCCGGGACATTGCGTTGGTGTTTCCTATTGGATTATATTTCTATCTCGTCCACAAAAATCGCTGGAGATATTGACAACACGATACACCCTTTAGAGTATATTTATTATTTAACAGGATGTCGATAAACTGATAAGAAACTATATTTAAGTTTTTATCAATTATGTAAGTACCTAAATACGTTGAAGATGGACAAACCTCTTTACATATCGCTGCTAATGACAATATTTACAACCTGTCGATACACATCCCAAGATTTGCATAATGTGCATGGATTGGGTTCTCACGGTGGATATTCTGAAATTATATATGGAGCGAATTGCCGAGAGAAAATTAAAACGTGCAGTTCAACGCTTAAGTGCCTCTAGATCCCAACCAATTTTTCCAGGGTACTTCTGACGTCCCCGTTATATCGATCGAATTTTCCGCAAACTCCACCAGAAATAGGACCCTTATCAAGGCTCCCCATCTGAGGCAAACTAAGGCCTCTTAAAAAACACACCCTCGCCCCAGTTTTCTTGTTGGAGCCTCCTCATGAAACGCGTCGATATCTAGCAGGCCACTGGTGTCACGAAAGTCACTTGTTTTCTCCCCTCGCTGCCTGTGTGGTGGTCGAGTGGGTGCTGTCTTTGATGTTTCGTGATAGACGGCGGTGAAGAGGGTCAATAAACCCTATTTAGACGCATTTCTTTATTAGAGTTCTTCCAGCGTCCAGAGATACACTAATAAGTCCGGGCACTCGGCCTTGTGTAAACAAACGTTTCCCTCTTGCCCTCTCCCGCTCCCCTCCTCATCGACCCGATCGATATCTTACAATATAAGAAAATAAGCTGTACACAGTGTAGCTGACAGCGGTTCGTTCGCATTCTACCGGGTGAGCGCAAAATATTACCGACCGACCGTGACTGTGTTGTAGTGTTGCCTAGCAACGCTTTTTACTGCAGTGCGGATGGCTGTAAAACCAGTTCAAAAGACTATATTACCTTTTTTCGTTTTTTAAAGACCCTGAAAGGTAAGATTGAGTTTAAGGTACCTACCTACAAAAATTAAGACATTTTTATGTGACATTTGAATACTTAGGTACCTATTAATTGAAGAATAATATAGATATAATATTAAAATTTTGAAGCTGCCAGCAATGGAAGAATGCCTTAGGACTTAGGATTCATCGGAGAACATAAATTTGCGAATATTCCACCTGGGGAGGCATATAAACCTATAAGGATTTGCAGGGCACATTTTGATGATCAGTCATTCACTCCGTCCGGAAAACGTTTAGTAAAAACTGCTCTCCCCTCGGCTGTCCCATTAAGATTATTGCCAAAAGCTTATGGTAAGACGCATGCTTGTGTAGGTACGTATGCGTATTATTTTGTTCTGTATTGTTTATGTCAATTTAAATATTAAAATATTTACCACAGGATGAAAAAGTAGATATGATTAGTTTAACTCTTTGTCATTAAATATTTATTTGTTGTTTATGTTTTTTTCTGCTCCATGTTTTGTTAGGCTTTATTAAAAATGAACGTAAAACATAAAAAATTGCATTTTTATTCATGTTCCAACCAAAGTCTACAGATATACGTACTAATTATGTAGATTCTGGTAATAGCTACCTTGTATTTTAATTTAACTGTACCTACCAAAAACTAACCGTACACTTACCTACACAAATAATGTACCAAAGTCTACAAATAGGTATACTAATATTTTTGTAGACTTTGGTAAATAATGGAAAGTCAATATGAACCTGCCCCCGTATAACTAGCTTGACGGCGATTTCGTTTAGTCGCCCTCGTAAATGCGAAGCGTGCGAGGTGACGCTGATTTACGACCGGTCGCAAAAAATTGCCGGCTTTTCCGAGAGATCAAAGAAGTGGGCCGACTTTAGTATTTCTAGACTTTGGTTTATCTCCTTTGGTGCCTGGATTTTTTTTTTTGCTTTTAAATCGCCACAGCCTTACTAACTCTCTGCGTCGTAAAAGAAACTAGGCCCGCCTTTTTTATCTTCCCCCATCTACATATATCCCGGAGATAAAAAAGAAAACGCCAAACTGGAGAAATCAGCGTTGAGCACTACGCGGGAGTTTTATACATATAACGGGCGATAAACTCCTACGCAGCACCCGCTGCCAAATGTGGCGGAAACTCCCCCCAACTCCACCCAACTCCCCCCTCGTGGGGGGGGGGAGAGAAAATGGCACCCCCCAAGTCGTTCGGCGTACAGGACGAATCCAGCGTGTAAACTGAAACTCTCGTCGACCGGTAAAGACTACAAATCATCGATCTGGGGGCAGCGAGCGACACTTATGCAGGTATGTGGATCGATATTCGTTTCGATTTTTACCGCAGGCCGTCCTTCGAGCCATTTTAGTTGTATTGTACCGGCGGCCATGCCATAAACTGTCGTCTCGGCTGGCCTTGATCGGGAGAAAAACGCGATTCTTACTTCAGTGCATCCAGTGCGGCCGATTCAACAGTCGCTTAAAGTTACACTGTTCAGTAGCGTAGGTACGGAGTCATTCAAACTTATTCTTTCTACGTAATTTTTGTGTTGGACGTTTTGATGGTTATTTTTTCGTTTACAATTTACAGAAAATGAAAGAAATTAATTGACTTCACTCACCTATAAAGTGGGCTTTAGGATTATACTTACCTTGTGGTACTATTTGTTCCAATCCGTCTATTTCTAAAATAATTATGATTTAAAAACTCTTCTTCTCGTCTGGTACTCCATCTTGTTGAAACCACATTATTTGCATAAAGTGAGGATATATATTTTCCTTAATAAAGAATCCCAGGAAGGAGTCAAAGCTCTATGTGTATAATAATTAGAGTAACCCAAATATGCAACACGCATATTTAGCATATTATATGCATTTTTTTAAATATTTGCATATATCCTTAAAATATGGCATATTGTGCATAATTGAAAGAATTTAGGATAATAATTTAAATCTTTGGCAGGCGTTTCATTTATTTTTGGAAACAGAGGTCGGTGTCTAGGTAGGTACCTGGTTTTCCCAAAATAATATAGGTAAATTATAATTTTATGGGCACTAATCCTGGTAATCTGAAAACGAATAAAGTATATTAATTATACCTATGTAATAGAGAACAATTATTGAAAAGGACAGAATAAATTATAGATAGGTAAATAGGGTTGCTGAGGAAATCAGGGAACATTTTCGGCTTGTAAATTGTTTAATTTCCAACATGAAAAAGTCTTCGTTAAAGCGCCTATAAGGGTTCAGTTCCACCTCAACCTGTTATTACAAGATGGGGCACTTGGTTGGAAGCTGCATTTTTTTATTGCGAGAATTTTTGCCAACTGGAAGATCTAATTTCAGAATTTTCGAACGAATCTTCCCAGTCCCTTACAGATGTTAAACAACTATTCGAAAACAAGGAAATAAAGAAACAACTTTCCTTTTTAAAAGCAAATTATAGCTTTCTTTCTAAAACAATAACACAAATGGAGGAATCCAATTTGCCATTACCCGAAGTGTAGAACTGGTAAAACAATCTGAGGTTGCTTTTCAAAATGTCACAGGTAAAATTGGGGACAAAATATTTCAAAAATTTAGAAATGTGATGGAAAAAAATAGTGGGTTTCAGTTTCTTAGCCAAGTAGCAAATATTTTAAAGGGAGATTTTACCGAATCCATCGATTTGGATCTTGTGATAGTGAGCAATTTTAAAAGCGCACCTCTTACATCGGTTGATATGGAAAGGAGTTTCTCCATTTATAAATTTTTATATTCTGATAGAAGACAAAATTTTTTAATTGAGAATTTTGAGCAATATTTAGTGGTTTATTGTTTTTACAACTAAATTTCAACCTGATTTTTATAATTTATAATAAATGCATATTTAGATTTAGCTCAATCGCCCTGTATGTAGAAAATTTAAAATAAAATATTGTTACTTTTACTATCTATAAATGCGTTTAGAAATTTGTATTTATGTACATTATATATGTTTATTTGTAAATGAAACAATAAATTTATATTTTTAAAGTATTTCTTAATTTGCATATTTTCAATATTTTCCTGCATATTTTGACTAAATTATTTGCATATTTATGCCCATATTTTTAGGGTTTCGACTTGCATATTTGGGTTACTCTAATTATAATATATTATATATTATACGTATCTGACACGGTGATAGATGTGTCAGTATGTAGTACTTAGATACTTTTTGAGTTATTATGCTTAGCTGTGCGGCTTGTGGCACTTCCCTGACCGCCAAAACTACAATGTTTGAGGATAATAATCCATCGGTAGATAATTTTGTAACTTGAATTAACTTTTGAGGCCATGCACCAAAGTGGCATCGGCGTTTGTGTAGGTACCCACTTCTTCATAATTGGAAATTTAAAATTGGAATTGCTGTATTATCAAGGACTCCTAAACTTAAAGACATAAAAATGCCTGTATTGTAGGTACTGATTTCTGCCCCGATTAGTTTGTTGAAACAACTCAAGGGTGCGCGCCACAAAGATATTTTCTAACTAATTTGAGGTAAATCGAGGTAAAAATGAAAAATGTACAAGGCATTGCTTCTTTTCGCGCCACTGACTACTTAATGGCCTGGACCTGCAATTTGCGAATCAGAATGCAGGGGACAACTCACGAGACTTCCGAGACTTGTAATTCTCTCGGATGGAACGCCTCGGGCACCGAGACTATATCTCGGAAACGCAGAGATTATCGACTCGCTACTTCATTAAGTTCCGCCGATATCTTCGAGAACTTGCCCACTTTCAGATTAAGGCTTTTAAATATATAGATAAGAACCGCACGGGAGGTGTGTGTGTGTAGAAGTTGGGGCATAAATTATTTCAGGGTTTACAACCGTTAGATAACTGGGAAGAAAAAGTCCATAATCAAGCTACTAACTTTTCCTTTTTAACATGCAGGGGCGTGCGGTGACATTTTGAGTAAGGGAAGCAATGTTTAAAAACTTACATATTTGTAATGTAATTCGATTCTTCGATCACTTTTTGCGAATTCGTCAATGACGTCATCATAAAAACGTCGATGCTCTAACATGTTCTGGAGAAGTATATTCTCAATAGACAACAGCGATATCTGTGAAAGTCATTCATTTATTTTTGTGGTTAAATTTTTCATAGGGGGTTTTGCTCTTCCGTTTATAATTAATTGAAGCTTATCCGCAAAGTTTAATGTTGAAAATCCCTTTATTATTAAGGCATACACTACACATTCACACACGCTCTTCTTACTTAATAATTGTCCAACTTTAACATTTTCAACGTCATTCCCGACAGCCGCAGTTGACGGTATTTGCATGTCCACGTCCGTATTATTGTCTTCCATATCGCCCGAGATACGACGCGCGCGACGCACCGACGCAGATCAAAACCGACTAAATTAAACAAAGAACCTACTGCAACGATAGCTTCCACGCCCGCTTAAAACAGGCGTTCTCATTCGCGTCAGCCAGTGCAGTGGAGGTGGAAAGTTCAATAACCTCTCGACTATCGAACGCTACAGAAAACTGGCGGCCGGCATAGCTTACATTGTACTGTACTATCGCTCGGTAGGATGGGCGCAGTCGGAGTCAACGCCGCATTTGCAATAGGCATAACATATTGTAGATTTTATATATGATATATAAGTTAATTTTTAGCGTTTTGATATACCTAGGTAACTAAACTAATTGCTTCCTGTATAAAAATTCAAAAATTACATTTTATCATTTTACATTGTTTTCTCGTTTCTGGCCTTTACTATATAGTTCGTTCAGATTATATCTAACCGTCAAGTACCTGCTACTATCACATATATAGCTATTGCTTTGTGTCTCTTCAAAATGATTAATGATTTTATTATTTTTCGCGTGTTATAGATATGAACATTATGAACTTCCATATAGGTACAGCACTACCACAGCCGACTCTAGGAAAGCCCTGAAGTTAAGAAAGCGGGCAACATGGCTTGCGGGTCTGCGCGGCGTGGCCTGTCACTCCCTGTCAGTTGATTTTACAAGAAATTTACCAGAATTAATTTGTGTAGTGCGGATAGTGCTATCGTCGCCAGATTGCTACGACGAGGCAGTGTGCCTCTGGGTGTAAACAGACAGCCCGAAGTGCTGGCGACAGCTTTTTTATAAATCCGTTTTGTTTGTGAAAAAATGAGACATTTCTTTAAAAGTTCGAAGTGAAGAATCGTTCCTTTACAATTTCAAGTCTCAAGATGCCTAGAACCGTCGAGGGAAGCTAGAACTTAGTTCTATACCTGTCTGTAAGTCAAATCGTAATAATAACTTGAATTATAGCTATTATTTCGTTGCTTGACGGCAAACGGTCAACTTGTATTCGTTTTGGGCTTTCCAAAGGACGAAAATTTAAGAATAAAATGATTAAGGGCTAATTGCATAGACAAACTAAAGTAGCCTTTAAAATTAAAGGAGCTTTCTAACAATCCAACCATTTTTTAGTATTGTTGCAAAAGTTTCTTTACCTAATGTTAAAGTCAAAAGATAATTTAATTGAATGTATTATGAAATTGACCCTAAACTGCCATTTCAATTAGAAGAGATTACTCTCCTTCACAACATGCTGTTCTCTGTTCGCTTGTTGTTTGTATTTTTATGAAAATTTAACCATAAGGGAAGATAGGTAATCATCATTCTGAAAAATTCTCACAAAAATTCGACTTACAACAAAACGTACTCCCCTTTATTTGCCCAAATTTACCATATTATGTGTCGAAAATTGCACCTATCCACACCAGGAATCGTACTTATTATAAATACTTATATTTCTGTGTAGGTATATTTTGTTACTTGTTACTGCTTTTATTGTCTGTTAAACTAAACGTACCTACTTACTGAGGTACACAATTATTGAAACAAAGTTCACAAATGTAATTAATTATAATTAAAAAGAGGGTTGAACATTTATTACAAAAGATAAACTAAGCCAAAGTGCAGACTGCTCTATACTGCATAGACCCGTTGAACCGTCCCGCTGCGGCGTTGCCACATGTTTGCACACGGCTTGTAGGCTTGAGAAGGTTGTGACATTACATTCTCATTTACAAGTCTATAGTCAAAACAGGCAAATAAGCATGAAACTACTCGCTTAACAATAGAGACTTGCTACTAAAACTTTGCGGCGGTGCCATAAACATCATTTTAAAAGTGGAAACGTAATCCGGAAGCCCGAGTTTATTGCCCCGGATCGAATAAAAACCCGGAGTTTCTCCGGGAGTTCCGGAATATTCAGGCAAAAACGAAAGAAAGGTGTTACGGGAAGTGGGTGCGCTTGGGATATTGCACTCCGCGTTCATTTATATGTCTGCGGTAACGTTTATGACGTTTGCTCGCAAATACGATACAGTTTGGAAAGTTCTTGTGTATTGATCGTGGCGAAAAAAAAAACAAACCAAGTAGGTACCAAGTAGTTATATTTTGTCTTTACGTCAGTAGCACTGCCAGACGCTTCACAGAAGTGGGTGCGCTTGGGATATTGCACTCCGTGTTAATTTTTATGTCTGCGGTAACCAGGGACTCTTTAAAGTAAGGGGACCCAGCATTATACTTTCCATAGTGAGGCCTATTCTTTCCTCATTCTAATGGTCTCAGCGATGCCGAGTATGTCATTTTATTGGAGAATCTATGAATATAACAGGTACTTTGATTGTTAGTAAAAATTAATAATGGTTTCCATTATTTCTAAAAATTAGACTTGACAATGTTGTGTCTACAAGTGCAGAATATGGCAACTGTCAAATAAAACAAATTTATTTTATAGTTTAAATTGATTTCCATCAATTATTTCCACGAATTTAAGTAATAAGTATGGTAATTAAGTCAGTAGTGCCGATTTTGCCTATTTAAGAATTTGTCGCTATTGCACCTTGTTACCAGGTTCCTCAATCCATTTGTAATATGTATACTTGAACTTTCTTCTCTTGTTGAATGTATCTACCCAAAGAACTTTTCGGGATGGACTAATAAGATTAGGTCTAGTAGTTCTTCTAATCATGTAGTTTTTCTCGGTGTTCAATATAAAATTTATGTAATTTTATTTCTCTCCCAAGGTACCTCACAAACTTAAAATATAAACTTGTAGTCGTAGATAAAAACTCTTTAAAAAAGACCTGACTGAAGCTACCTGCTTAATAATTTCAAATTTACGAATTACGATTTGTTTTGAACTACCTACCTACGTAATGCCCACGTAATGGGAATTGTAGGATTACTAAAGGTGATACAGGAAAAATCTGGTTGCAAATATTGGGACTACTACTACAGGCGGCCGCATTACCTTTAATTGACACATCTGAGTATCTGGAAGTTAGATAACTTAAAAATTGTGAATTATGATGGGAAATGTTTTGCCTCCTTTAGAATCTATTGCACTGATGGCATGTCCATGTCACATAAAACCTGATGGCAGTTGGACACTGACATATAACATAACCTTGTATCAGCCCCCTTGTGGTCTCCTTGGAGTCAACAGAAAACAAACTTCCCCTCAATAGGCTTCACTTTTCCTATGTGATAGACTGTGACATACTGGGTCCCCTTATTTCTGACGTTTGCTCGCAAAATCGATACAGTTTGGAAAGTTCTTGTGTGTCGGTGGTGGCGAAAAAAATAAACCAAGTAGTTATATTTTGTCTTTACGCCAGCAGCACTGTGCCAGACGCTTCACAGTCAAGAGCGCCCACCTCCCACCCTCGGTTTATTACTGCTCTTAAACACGGCCTGCGTTTTATTGGTCATAAACCCTCGCGACGGTGGATATGGCTTATTTCATATTCTTCATTCGTCGAACGTATCGCTGACAAAGGAGGGTGCCGTGCTTATTACTTCTCACCGGGTCCCCTTTACAAGTCAGCCGGTGTATTTGAAATCATCGGGTAATAAGAAGAAAAAGTCGCGTTCTGAAGACATCAGTAGAGTTATTCTTCTTATTTTATTAGTAGATACATCAACTTTATCCAGTGGTAAAGTGGAACGCCTGGAGCACATCTATGATTTGTTAAATAACTCAAATTTGAGTATAGATGCAATATTGGAATTAACATTATTGTGTTAAAACCATTTATTTTTAACTAGAAAATGAATTTCACCAGCGGGAATATGGAATGGCTATGGGGTCTCCTTTATCACCATTCATAAGCAATTTATTCATGGAAGATTTTGAACAAAATTAGTTGACTAGATATGTTCACCAAACTAATATTTGGTGGAGACATGTAGATGGCATATTTATCATATGGAGTAGATGAATTAAATTCATTATTAAATTTTATAAACTCACAAGAACCTTCTACCTAGAAACAACATAATAATCAATGGTCTTTCTTAGATGTTTCTATAAAAAAAATCAGTTAGTATAGAAACTAATGTCTATAGAAAACTCCAATCATCATATTATTGTCAAAAAAACGAGGAATTGAAAGATTGTGGCTAAAACGATTTGTTCTAATAACAAAAAAAAATGAGGAGGAACACATATTAGTAAACATCTTCTCAAGAAGAATAGTTATCCTATTGAAGTTTTTCAGGATTGCCAACAAAATAATAGAATTAGAGAAATAAATTTGGTGGACAGACCAGTAAATTTAATTATTCCTTGTATTCCTGGACTATCATATAAGCTAAAACGCATAGGCAATCTTTTTAATGTCAGAACAGTATATAAAATCAAAAATACATTAAGATCGATGCTAGTTAAAACAAAACCATTTAATGAGGTGCAAAGTTCAAAAAATTGATTGTATTTATTAAATTCCGAGTGAATGTGGAAAGTTGGGTATAGGCTATTTAACGTTCGTTTAAAAGAACAAAAAAATTATATCACGCAAAATCAAATTTTCAAAAATATGTACAGTGTGCAACATATGGGATTTTTTTTAATTAATTGCACAACAAAAATACAGATATTGCCGAAAGTTGATGCAAGTTCAGTAATCATATTAGGTGCACTTAGAATGGTTGCAAGTTAGTAAGAAAAAGGTTATTAAGAATAGTTGTTTAGAATTAAAAGCTATGCCTAAATACCAAAACATAGCCTCATAAGAAAAAAATTTTTTCGTCAATTAATTTCCAGTTTTTTAATAAACATTTAAAATAAAAAATTTGCACCATCATCACTAATGTTTTACCTTGTTCAGAAGAATTTTTGCGAAATTTTAATGTTTTGTTTAATATCATGACAACAAACATGAAGTTTGTGATTCCCTAAAAAATTAAAAATATAAGTTAATTTTACAAATATGCTTGAATTTGAACAAAGTTATGCGAAATTGACATAATTTTGATTGATTTATGAAACTGGTTAGGGTGAATATTAAAACATTTTTTAGGAAATTATTAATGTTTTTAAAAAATATATATTTATTTTTCTTAGGAGGCCATGTTTTGGTATTTAGGCATAACTTTTAATTCTAGACAACCTTTCTTAATACTATTTTGCTGAATTTTTTGAAATAAGGGTACTTTACTCTTGTACAATTTTTATATTTTTTGACCTTCCCTGTATGCTGTTTGACCATTCTAACTGCGCCTAATATGATTATCGAACATGCACCAACTTTCTGGAATATTTGTATTTTCTTGTGCAATTAATAAAAAAATCCCATATGTTGCACACTTAAATGACCACACTGTATGTGAATAACACTCTTTTAATAATAATCATAGAATTTTGTGGGATAGGACCCAACCAATTCTAAAAATAAGTAGGAAATAGGCGAAAAATTAAGAAATCAGTGGAAATGCGGACAACTGTGTTGCTGAATATTCAATGGAATTCAGTAAAATATTATTGCCAGTTATTAAGAGAAGTATAATTAGATGGAACACAGGTTACCATATCAAACATTTATTATTCTGTCATTTCAGTTTGACATAATATTATCTTTGAGAAATGTGGAACATTATTCTCCGAAAGCTCAGAAAACAAAGTTGTTGAAGTTATTTTTTGAGTTAAACGTTCAAAATTTCGTTCTTTTACTTTTAAGCATTTATACTGCATCTTCAAAAATATACGTCAACGCTCCAATATCTACTAAGCATTGTTGCGCTAGTTCCTAAAATACCTCACAAACATAACAATGCACTTCTCATTACGTAAAATGAACCGAATTAGTATTCATTAGCCGTTGACTAGGTTATACTTTTAAGCAGATTGCATCTGACGACTAATTAAACAAAATTAATTACCATAAGCCCCTCTAATAAGAAAAAAGGAAACTTGACACTTCTTTATATACCCTATTAGAATCCTCCATATCTCCAGATCTGGAGGAACAAAAAGGGTTCCTAATTTTATAATTTGGTAAACAGCTACAAGAAATAGTGAGATAACATCAGGGTTGAAGGGGGGGCTATTCGTTATATTTTGACGTGGTTTGTGTTCTATCAATTAAAAATTAACATAAATACAAATTGGGCACTTGGGAATAATCATAATTGGGTATTTTTCAATAGTGTTGTGTGTTGTTTTTCATAGCATATAATTTTAAATTGCATTCGCGTTCCTGAATATATAAATTCTTGTGTTGCAATAATCCAAGTGTTTATTTAAATGGCGGATATGAAATAAATACGTTCAAATCTGGACAAATAAACAAGTCGCAAGTCTCTCTAAAACGTGCACCTAAAAATAACGTTGATGTCGTTATGTATGTAAACATGTCAAAAAAAATATGAATGGCCCGAATAGAAATCCTCGTAGTACTATACGCTATCTATAAATAGGATTACTTTTGGAGCATTTCTAAAAATATTTTTTGGTACATATTATGACAAACTACATTTTAGATAGGTATGAAAACTGAAAAAATATATGACGTCAAATCCTTGACGTCATTGCCCAACGCTTCAAACTGTGAGTAAACGGCAGTTTTTCCATAAAAAAGCTAATGGCGTCGTAAATACAACAAAAGTTATTTTTGAGTGTGGCATAATGACGGTCTGAGTTCCTCAAATAAGGACGTTATAAAGTTCTGAACTTTCCTAGTCGGCGTGGCGTTATTATCGTCTCAAGTCGCTGCCCTAAGGGCACTAGAATACGAAATTATCCACTCTCAGACTGTCGGGATTTCTGGCAACCGCAGGAACTTATGGACTTCCTGCTCTAGAACGGTTTAGAGACCATGCAAATTGTTTATAGCAAAAAGTTAAGAGTTATGGATAAATGTTTCACCGCACACACTTTTTCTATACCTTTTCGAAACAAAATCAAATACTTTCAATACCCATTGAATTTTAATTGGTTTTTTCGCCACCAAACTGGTTAAAAGAAAACTTTTTCAAGTTTCCTGGAAAATTAATAAATTCTTAACAGTAAATGAACTAAACTTTGAACTTGTAACTCAAAGAAGATCTTCAACAAATTTGTTTCCTGAGCTTTCGGAGAATAAATCTTCCTCCTTTCTTAAAGATCATGTCACGTCAAAGTGAAATGACAGATTAATAAATTTCTGGTTAAAATGTCATGACAACAGAAACAATAGCCTAGCCACCTGTCTGATATTGTACCCTGTGTTCTACCTAATTACTTTTATCCTAACTTCTCTTTGAATAAGTGGCAATAATATTTTACCGAATTCCACTGAACATTCAGCAACACAGTTGTCTGTATTTCCTAGAATAAATGCTGATTCTTTAATTTTTCGTCTATTTCCTACTTCTTTAAGAATTGGTTTGGAATTATCCCACAAAATCCTATGATTGTTATTAAAAGAGTGTTCACATATTTTCGACTTCGAAATTTGATTTTGCCTGATATAATTTTTATGTTCTTTTAAACGAACGTTAAATTGCCTACAAGTCTCTCCAACATAGAACTTTCCACATTCGCAAGGAATTTTATAAATGCAATTTTTTGAACTTTGTACCTCATTAAATGGTTTCGTTTTAACTAGCATAGATCTTAATGTATTTTCGGTTTTAAATACTGTTCTGATCTTAAAACGATTGCCTATGCGTTTCAGCTTATCTGATAGTCCAGGAATATAAGGAATAATTAAATTTACTGGTCGGTCCACCAGATTTATTTCTCTAATTCTATTAGCATTGTTATTTTGTTGGCAATCTTGAGAAACTTGCTCGATAAATTCAGTAGGATAACTATTCTTCTCAAGAACATGTTTTATACGTTTAATTTCCTCCTCAAATTTTGTGTTATTAGAACAAATCTCTTTAGCCCTGTCATACAAACTTTTAATTACTCATTTTTTAACACTAATATGATGATTGGAATTAAAATGGAGATATCTATTTTAGTATGTGTTGGTTTTCTATAGACACTAGTTTCTATACTATCTGATTTCAGTATAGAAACATCCAAGAAAGGTAATTGATTATTATTTTCAATTTCTAAGGTAAACTTAAAAGAAGGTTCTTGCGAGTTTATAAAATTTAATAATGAATTTAAATCATCTACTCCATGTTCCCATATAACAAATATGTCATCTACATATCTCCACCAAACATTAGGTTGGTGAACATATCTAGTCAACTCATTTTGTTCAAAATCTTCCATAAATAAATTGCTTATGAATGGTGATAAAGGACACCCCATAGCCATTCCAAATTCCTGCTGGTAAAATTAAAAAAAAAGTTGTCTTTTAACCAGTTTGGTGGCGAAAAACCCAATTAAAATTCAATGGATCTGTTTACGCCACAAATAAATTTTAGAAAATAGGTACTTTCAATACCCATTTCATTCGACCTTCACTCCGACAGCTAGGGCGCATTTATTTCGTACAATGCGGACCGAGAGACACTTATCCGCAATTTCCTACTTCACATACAGTCGATTACGCACTCTAACTCGCTCGACACCTAAACCCATTGTTTGCGGTTGGACAAAAAGGAGTTTAACCCGGGCCGAGACCACTCGGTCGCTGGTAAACTGGTTTTTAAAATCCAGAGCACTCTTCAGCCTTTTGCTTTGTGGTGGCTGAAGTGAGCTCGCATACACTAAAAATCTACGTTTAAATTGAATATTATGAGCATTGAATAAAAGTAAAAGAAACCTATTTCTTACTCAACGGTATAGGTAATCAGAACCTATCCAGTTCTAAATGTCATACCTTAAAAGTGACGGTAGAAAATCACATTTTTCGTACTTCCGGAACTAAAGTAATACTCCATTTTGATAGGGACTAAAGTGTCACATTTAATCCCTCCAGGATTAATTAATGACTGAAATCCAGGAAGAATGAAATTACTAACAAATAATTTTAATGTATTTTATCGCAAAAAATTACTTAGAATGGTAATGTCCATTAACAAACTCCTGGACAAAATTAACGCACTACTCATATGTTTCTCGATGTTTTTTCAGACAATGTGCTCTCAGAGACAGAAGAGTCACCAGCAATCTGCTAAAAAATGAATTAGCAGATGTTCGAAATATCGCTATACCGTTTCGAACTGTTGAACACGTTTACATGAAGCAGGATTGAGCAACACAAGACCGCCCAAAAAACCATTGCTTACCAGAGAACACAAATTTCAGAGATTGAATTATGCAAGAGTACATCAGAATTGGATCCTCAATGGTTGGAAACAAGTTCTGTTCTCCGATGAAACTAGAGTTAGCCTTAAAGCTTCAGATGGAGAAAGGTTTGCCAGCTGCAATATCTCTCTTAACGTACCTTTTGCTTCAAGATTAAAAGTACTACTTCAGACCCCCGGTGTGTAATATACTATTAAACATGAAAGTTCATGTGAACATAAGTTGTCAATATACTTTTAGTTTCTCATTTAGGCCTGACTGTTGCTTCTATCCCCAAATTACTTTACACCACTCAAGCGCTCCAAGCCTAATTCTACAAAAAAAAAACAAATGAAACAACACGTTCCACCACATTGTTTCTTTCCGCTAGTAGAAGGGGAGGACGAGACAGGCGAATTAATCAAGGAACTGTTCGAATCGGATCTCATTAAGGATGATTAGTTGGGGGCAGGCAAGACCCAAACCGTGAACGATTGTGTAACATTGAGGTGGTTACCTACATAGATGCCAAGTTTCATTTAAACAAGGTTTTATATTGTCCTTGCCTTTGCAATTTTTGAAATTCATCTTGGTGTCGCAAGGAAGCTTTGAAGAAGATTTATTTATATAAACACCCCTTGTCTCCTTAAATTATTTTTCTCTAAGCTAATATATCTGATGCTTGGAGCAACACAAACGAATAGACATGAAGAATGTAACATTGTGGGTTAATTAACTAAAGTAGCAAATAATGTTACACCTCTGCATAATTGTTATAATTTCGTATTTTAAACTGGCAAAAACCAAAGAAATGGCCAGGTAAGTCTGGCAACGCCGCGCGGCGCCAACCATTACTTTTCCCTCTACTTTCGTACTGGTTCCCGAGTTTTTCTTGTGGCAGCTTAATGGTCCCCGCCGAGATCCGCTTCCGCGGTTTCTATGGGACGTAACGAGCTGTATGGAGGCCGTTCATTACCTCCAATTTGGCTGGAACAGGGGCGATTTGGCCGTGGAATTCGGGAAGAAAAGAATACAGCGATGTAGAAACATATACGGTCGGCGATAATAGGATTTTTTCTTCGTTCTGTAACAGTGATGGCATGGCAATAGCTTGGCATCTCTCTAGTTCGATTGAGAATAAACAATTAGACTAATCTTGTCGAATGCACGACTGTTATTACACAGACTAACGAGGCAAATGCTGCAGGTAAATGACGTATGACAAGTTCTATCTTTAAACATGCACTCTGAAGTCACCTAAAAGCGGAGATCTACCTGTACATATAGTTTTATATCCAGGAAGATGCAAGGATCTGCTCGGTCGGTACGTACGGTACAGCGTTCAGTTTTTTCCTGGTCTTCAACCGAATCTGAATTACAAATTCGCCGGCGATGCAGCGCAAAAGAAAACGGCCGTTTTATTCTTCGATTTGTCGTGAATATTTCTGGTCAGGGCAGGTTTTTGCAGAGGCTGTGGATGGTTGAACTATCGAAGCTGTCTAGTCCAATTTTACCGCTTCTAGTTTTGAAAAGGTCGTGGCAACAGATTTAATATTTTTTAACACAATTGGAAATAATTTGTTTGTTATTTTTTTGAACGACTTTTCGATAAGTACACCTACATAACTAATTGGCCATTTCATTTTGTTCCAGGTAAGAATGATTTCCAACAATAGAGGCCCCAGTTTTAGTAAGTACAATAGCGTAATAACTACGACCTAAACTTTACACGTCTCCCATACGAAAAATATGTTGCGATTTTATCTCTGAAAATAAAAGCCCAATTTGTACGAGTGGTTTTGCTAATGGGCAAAATAGCGCTTGAGAATAAAATTAATTAGAAGATTTTCCGGCACGGGTGATATTTGTCTAGATTATTTCACGAATACGATTTATATGTTATATGTTTACATTTCCAAAACGACTCATTTTGTACCAGTTTATTGACAGCTTCGACTGTAGCGTCATTCGAGTAAACAAACATGACGCTTGGATATCCAAGGCAAATGCGATTATACCTACACCGTTGGCGTTGGTTTATTTTCTGAATGTGTGTCATAAATTTAAAGGGAGACGGAGGTCTAATAGCAACAATTTAGCAATGTAAAAGTTATATAAATTCATTGATACATTGCTCAATAATACCGCAACATAGTTTATAAGCTGCATAATTTAGAACAGTGTTATAAAACACACCAATTTTAAGAAGTACCTATGTGTTTGTATCGAACAGATTCGCGGTTGCTATGCAACGAAGTGATAATTGCACAAGTGGTATTACCGCTTTGCTTTTGCACAAGTGCAATAATTATCGCTAGCAGAGGCATATGATTGGTTGGATTTTTATGGAAGGAGCTACCTTATTGGATGCAAGCAGTATGAGGGAAATAATCATAATAATTGTCTAAAAGACATCTCGAGTTATATATCTTTTCTTTGCTCTCTTTAAAAACCCACCTCTAGCTTAAAATTTATTTAATCCAGTCGTTTCCTACAATTTCCATTTAATAGCAGTGAAATTAAGCGACAAAACAATAAACTTTTTTATTTGCAACTAAACATAATGTGATCATTATTAGTTTATACCTTCCCTTCGATAAATTGTTTGAACTTCATTTCAAGATTAAACTTTTGATACTCAGAGTAATGGCAAGTAACGTTTTAGTTACTTTGGACCTTAGAAATGTAAGATAGCACAATGCATTGGTCTCACGTAACACAAACTAAAAAAAAACGCGGGTGATAAATACTGTAATTTGTCTAAGCCTTATAGTAAATAACTCCGTGATACTTCTCGGAACGCCTGTACGGCTGGCCAACCTCTCTTGAACTATGAATTTTGAAACGGACCACCAAGGCGCTAACAAAAGGTTACTCAGATAAATACGCCTTTTGTTTGGAGTTATTTATCGTGCCCATATAGTGCGTGCCATTATGTCCGAAAGAACAACACTCGGACATGTTAATTCCGTAGGTAAAGTATTAATCAACGGATGGTTGTACAACGTTCTTGGAATGGGTCAATAGGTGGCCCATAATAAAGAATATTACCAGGTTGACTTTTAGTACAGTTTATTTGTGATACTGACAGCTCGAAACATTTGTCTCGACGTCACTATCACAAAGTATTAAGTCGTTTTCAGATGCTGTGTCTTTGTAAATGACGCGGGCGAAGTCTCTATGATTACTTGGGTAGCACGCAGGGCGGTTTGTTTATGTTTATTCCGTGTTTAGAAATTTTTTTACGTTTTGGTTCCTTCGCAAACAATTAAAGAAAATTATGTTTCGACGCGCCGATCCCGAAAACATAAGGACAAAGAATGTTCAACTCTCCCACCCACAAATTGGGAGAGTAGTGTGCCAATTCCAGGCGGTCCTTTGTCCCTAACACCGGGGAGACAATGGTTTCACGATACAATGGTCGTTCTGTAGCTTCGTTTGTTAGCTATAGCCTCGAGAGCGATTCTCGAGGTACAGGCCATGCATATGGAGTGGTTGTGAAGTGTAAGCCTTCAAACGTTAAGTAGCATCTAGGTGCAGAATATAGAGATGGTAACTACGTGGCTGGGGCTTACTTTGATTTTTCTGTTTGTGAAAGTATTTTTACATCCTATATAATCCTAAAATGAAAATAGATATTTAACAAAGAAAGATTTATATCAGGTAAAGGCTATAAATTGAACTCCACTCCTACTGTAGCTGTAGGCACTTAACCAACTAAGCTACCGGAGATACGGGTTCCATCGGCTAGGTGTTATTTATTACAATTGATATTAGTTAGTAGCGGTGAGATGTAGGAGACTTCGGCGTCTTCTACAGCTACTAGAAGGGGTTAGAGGGTGGAGGGTAACCATTCATGATTGTTGGTTATGTGAACTTCCTATTAATTGTTCATCAACCCACAAAATTCGACATTTAGCGACATAATGCAATGTATTATTACAAAGAATAATCTGTGTATACTTGAAATACCTTAACAAAACCTATTAAATAGTAAGATAATCGTCATCAAACTGAAAATTTTTACTTTTTTAAATTAGGCTTTGTGCACTAGGTACACCCTGATAGGCAATTTTTTATATTAAAACTCCCTTTTCGTTTGCAAACAGAGGACCAATATAAAGGGTCAGTGAATAAATTCGAATTTATTGAGCTTTTCGGGGGAGGGTGTCGCACCCTTCTGTGGCAATTAAAAGAGGTGAGAGAGCCAACGCTGTTTTTTGAATTTAAAAGCAGTGGGGTGAGAATGGCATACTATAAAAAATGAAGCCAACATGAGTGTGATTCAATCATGATGTAAAAAAAGTTAACCGCAGTTAGTAAGTACATTTGTTATTAGAAAAAATAAACCACCTTGTATAGTAATAAAATATATTGGGCTTTTTTATGTGTATTTTAATTGTTAACAAAAATGTCCTTCACCTCTTTATGTATGTGTGGGTCAAATCTTGCAGTCTGAATTAGATCCACTTCCTGACATTCGATTCAGCTGAAATTTTGCATATACCTTTAGTTCCGGTGACAATACAATATGCAATACTCAATATTGAAATAATTTCAAAATATCCGCCGCTCCAAGATGGCGGATAATGTATTTTTTGTCAACCCCCTTTATATGGGTATCAAATGAAAGGGCTTGAAAAGTAGAAAACGATAAAGTTAGTGACATCACACTAAATTCAATATAGCCGCCAAGATGGCGGATTACATTTTCTTTTCAATTTGCAAAAACTTGTCGCAATTTGGAATTGAATTATCTTAACGAAAACCTAAACTTATTTTATTCGTTTTAGTACATGGCTTAATAAAAGATTGTTTGAAAAAAGTTTTTTTTATAAGATTCAATGTAAAAAAAGTATTTCTTACTTTAAATGTAACTATTTCCAATAAACTTACCTATTTAAGGCTATACTTTTGAAGATACAGGGTCTAAAACATTTGGACACATTTTTTAGTTGGTTTTCAAAAATACTCTAAATTTGTTGTTTTAATGTTTACATTGCAATTTAAAAAAGGTTAGGATAACTGAAGTCGGACAATTTCAGCAAAATATGGATGGTAGTTAGAACAATACAAGAACTTATTACTAGATTCTTCTATGATTTTACGCAGAATTTTTATGTTCGACAATGTAAGTTAAAACTACTCGCATCCATATTCTCACGTAGATGTAACAAAGTTGCAAAATGCCTCACTGGATTATTTATGTGGCAATAATGTTTTGGTCTCGTAAAGCACCTTTCGTTAAAAAATGTCGGTCGGCGAAGCCGAATCAAGCTCAAAAGCGGAGCCGTGAAATTTCTTGATATATCGCCGCAATAAAAAACCCAAAAAAAAGGTGAGCTGAGCTCTGTAGAATCCTGAATGCTCTCTTGCCCTGTTCCGGTCACTATATTTCGGAAACAACTGAACGCCATCGCAGCTACCCTTGCCCGATTTCCTGCTCGATTTGCGTCGGGAAAAAGCATTTTCCGGGTTTGTAAAAAATTCGGTAGTTAAGTTTTATACAGGGTGAATTTTTTTTTGATGATCAGTATGGGGATAAAAGTTTGTGTCATATCTCTAAAATCGAGGCCTACGATAAAGACAGTTCGACGTTACATGTCATTTGTCACATAACTGAAAGCGGCAGCTTGGGTTTTGAGAAGTTTTAAATATTTAAAGTGTTTTTAAACGTCTTAGTTTATATTTTAGAAACAAGTTTGTGTCTAGTGCGCGTGTGTCCTGGCGGAGGGGAACCGCCCAGGTGTTATTATGGCCTCTGGGTGGGAGCCGTGCCGTCCAGGAGTATTGGTGGAGTATGGACAGTGGAGCCTGAGACACAGACGGGTGAACTGCTTACGGGAGATCCGCGAGTTTAGACGGTCCGGGTGGCTGGAAGCCGTTCCCGTTGACCACGTTCGGGTTTTTGTATTTTGTATTCACCATTCATCTTGTGCGAAATAAATCAGTGTTGTAACGTACTCGAGGATTTTTGTTGTCGACCCACGCACTGATACGGTTCCTATTCGGCCTTTCACGCTGCCGATCAACTGGGACCTCGTCCATATTTACAGTATACTGAGGTGAGTTTTCATTTTTATTTCGTAAAAAATAACCTAAGTACCAAATATTGGGTCTGTTTATATAATATTTATACATATTACAAAAGCCAGGAAGAAAATGTCATCTTAACAACATTTGCTTTGCCTCGGGATGAAAATTTGCGCCAAAAATGGATTCGTCAAATTCCAACTGAGTGTTAATTTCTAAAAAACCCTTAAGTATGTGTGGCTAACACATTTTCAAGAAAGTGAAACAATTAAAGTGGACAAATGTGTTGTGGGAGGAAAATACCTATGGAGAATAATATCACCTAAGCTAAAGGAAGGTGCGGTCCCAACAATTTTTGAGAATGTGCCAAAATATTTGAGTGCAGTGCCATTTAACTCTCAGCCCAAAACAGCTGAGGCAGGTTGAAAATTTTGTAAAAACAATTAGAGAAAGTCTGGATGCACAGAACCAATAATGTAATAGATGAAAGAAAACTCGCCAAATTGTTACGAAATTTGTTTTTTCTACTTATCCCCAAAAATGCCTTTTATTATATAGGGCTAAGTTGGTCACGTGACTACGCGATTACGCGTTAGCGCCATGGCCTGTCTTTACTGTTGGCATCTTCTAAAATGACAATTGTCGCGAAAAGTAGGACATGATAACCGCATTGGGGGCACAATAAATGCTTTCAACTTTGGTATTTACACTTTTTATCTAAAATCAGAAACAACGAAGCTAGATGGATTAGAATAAATTGCTAAATTTTTTCTTTTCTAAATATCTAGTAAGCCATGACTTTTCAAAATTCCACAAGGCGCCTTAAATTGGGACCACAAAACTGCAATTCTTTTCCATTTAATCTTGCTTCTATCCCCGCCAGTTTCAGAGATCCCCATACTGATCATCAAAGAAGAAAAATATAATTCACAGAATTAGGAAAAAGCTAGCAGGAAACACAATGCCAGCAGCTGAAGCCCTGCCTTTCTCTCACAAGGGTTCTTAGAAAACTTTGATAGAATTTGCTTACAACCCAGATTAACATTGTATGTATCCCTTCTAAATACGTCCGCCTTCTTCTTCAAAAATACTAAACGAAACTTTAGTGTCTGATTTAATAACACCTTGCTAAAAATGTGGGTTATACCCAACCCGACGAGTTCACCGATCTTACCAAATCAAAAATCGTACCACCTCGTCGATGACACAACGTTTTCCCAAACCGGCTGACCTTGTGGTTTTAACCTTGAATCTTTCTGTTCATCTCGCGCTTTATCTAAGTCTCGTATCGGTGCTCGTTGTTTTATTCGCTTTCCCTCGGTTTGGTCTTAACCGCAGGTAGAAAACCTTTCCTGTGTATCGGTCGGTTGTGGTTTCGCGATCGCGTGGGTTTTATTAGAATGAGAAAAAAAATGGGACAAGCTTGCTCCGGCCGATACCGACTCAGAATTTTAAGTCAGTCCTTAAGTTTCATATTATACAGCACTTCAGATATCCGAAGGAAATGTCAGACGCCAAAAAAATCTTTGAAATTTGTGCATTTCGCATACTTTTAAAGTTTTCTAGTGTGCCTTGGAAAACAATAGCACGTAGCTTCTGTCAGTTAGTTGAATTGCGAGGCCTACGATAAAGACAGGCCATGGCGGACAAAAATCACGTGACAATCTTAGTCCGACGTTACATGTCATTTGTCACATAACTGAAAGCGGCAGCTTGGGTTTTGATAAGTTTTAAATGTTAAGTTTGTGTCTAGTGCGCGTGTATTCTGGCGGAGGAGAACCGCACAGGTGTTATTGTGGCCTCTGGGTGGGAGCCGTGCCGTCCAGGAGTGTTGGTGCCGCTCGCGCCGACGCGTGAGCGCTGTAAGGGGATTTCTCCCCCCGGAATGGACAGTGAAGCCTGAGACACAGACGGTTGAACTGCTTACGGGAGATCCGCGAGTTCAGACTGTCCGGTCGTCCGGTTGACCACGTTCGGGTTTGGGTATTTTGTATTCACCATTCACCTTGAGCGAAATAAATCAGTGTTGTAACTTGTAACGTACTCGAGGATTTTCGTTGTCGACCCACGCCCTGATACGGTTCCTATTCGGCCTTTCACGCTGTTCATCAACTGGGACCTCGTCAATATTTACAGTATACTGAGGTGAGTTTTCATTTTTATTTCGTAAAAAATAACCTAAATGCCAAATATTGGGTCTGTTTATATTATATTTACACATATTACAGACGTCATTAAGAAAATGTCACCATAACAACATTTGCTTTGCCTCGGTATGAAAATTTGCGCCAAAAATGGATTCGTCAAATTCGAACAGATTTAATTTCTAAAAAACCCTTAAGTATGTGTGGCTAACACATTTTCAAGGAAGTGAAACAATTAAAGTGGACAAATGTGTTGTGGGAGGAAAATACCTACAGAGAATATCACCTAAGCTAAAGGAAGGTGCTGCCCCAACAATTTTTGAGAATGTGCCAAAATATTTGAGTGCAGTGCCGTTTAACTCCCAGCCCAAAACAGCTGAGGCAGGTTGAAAATTTTGAAAAAACAATAATTAGAGAAAGCCTGGATGCACAAAACCAATAATGTAATAGATGAAAGAAAACTCGCCAAATTGTTACGAAATTTGTTTTTTCTTCTTATCTCCAAAAATACCTTTTACTATATAGGACTAAGTTGGTCACGTGACTACGCGATTATGCGTTAGCGCCATGGCCTGTCTTTATCGTTGGCCTCGGCTGAATTGAAGGATCATAGTCTAGTTATATATTGTCTGCGGCAGCTATATGCCTATGCCCCACGTTGTATTTCCGCAGCCCGCTTGATGCCGTTTTAATCCGGACCATTAAACGTAATCTCGCGATTAAAATTTATTAATCGAAATAGTCGAATTTTGATTAAATTACGGGTCGCCGGCCACCGTTAAACTACGTCGAAACATAGTATGAAAACCGAGCCCGTCCAATTTTCCAGTCTCGTGACTGGATGGGTTAATTACCTGGAGTGAGGGGACCTGGAGGGTCGAAGGAGAGGGGGGGGTCGCATTTTATAACCTATAAAATTTATTAAGGCAATTACTCGAAACTCGTGTCTAGTTCCCCTGCAGCCGCCAGGTGTTGCCCGTGTAGAAACGAGTGCCGAGCACCTGGATGTTGGACTGTACGCGGAAGAAAAGCTGGGTGGTGGATTTTCTGGATTACAGTCAGATTTTAAACACTATAACCCTTACTATATATACCGTTTTGTTAATGACGATTGACACGGCATTGCTATTGCCCCTATTTTTAGTCCCAAGGCACTAAAAGTGGCACTTTAGTCACTAAAATGAGGGACTGAAATCCATGCTTTTAAGTATATTAAGTGTAGAGAAGTAGCTACTCTTTAAAGTAGGAGACCCAGCATTATACTTTCCAAAGTGAGGCCTATTCTTTCCTCATTCTAATGGTATCAGTGTATGCCATTTTATTGGAGAATCTATGAATATAACAGGTACTTTGATTCTTAGTAAAAATTAATAATCGTTTCTATGATTTCTAAAAATTAGTCTTGACAATGTTGTGTATACAAGTGCAGAATATGGCAACTGTCAAATGAAACAAATTTATTTTATAGTTGAAATTGATTTCCAGCAATTATTTCCACGAATTTAAGTAATAAGTATGGTAAGTCAGTAGTGCCGATTTTGCTTACTTAAGAATTATTTGTCGCTATTGCACCTTGTTACCAGGTTCCTCAATCCATTTGTAATATGTTTACTTGAACTTTCTTCCCTTGCTGAATGTATCTACCCAAAGAACTTTCACAGATTTCGGGATGGACTAATAAGATTAGGTCTACTAGTTCTAATAATGTAGTTTTTCTCGGTGTGCATTATAAAATTTTTGTAATTTTATTTCTCTCCCAAGGTACCTCACAAACTTAAAATAAACTTGTAGTCGTAGATAAAAACTCTTTAAAAAAAGACCTGACTGAAGCTACCTGGTTAATAATTTAAAATTTTCCAAATACGATTTTTGTTTTGAACTACCTACTTATACGTAACGCTCACGTAATGGGAATTGTAGGATTATTAAAGGTGATACAGGAAAAATCTGGTTGCAATTATTGGGACTACTACAGCCGGCCGCATTACCTTTAATTGACACATCTGAGTATCTGGAAGTTAGAAAACTTAAAAATTGTGAATTATGGTGGGAAACATTTTGCCTCCTTTAGAATCTATGGCACTGGCATGTTATATAAATCCTGATGGCAGTTGGACACTGACATATATAACATAACCTGGTATCAGCCCCCTTGTGGTCTCCTTGGAGTCAACAGAAACAAACTTCCCGTCAAGGCTTAACTTTTCCTATGTGATAGACTGTGACATGCTGGTTCCCCTTATTTTAAAGAGTCCCTGGTTTAAGCCATTTTCCTCGCGGATATCCTTCCACCCGACCCTGCACAGAGATGGGCTAGCTGGGTAAACCCCATTACCCTATATTAATAACCCATTATACGGGTCATAATGTGTAATATGGGCCCCTGGGCTAGAGCCTCTAGGGCATCGGGCCATCAAACCCCTGATTGATGTAGCTAAGGCCTCAGATTTGCCCCGGATTTGTCCTTTATATCGCCGAATACGCAGAGCTCAGAATATCTCAAATGGAGTCCAACATTTACCTAATTTTTAACACACCCGTTGTATTGTTTAGATTTCTGCCGTTTAAATGGCCGCAACCGAGCATTGTAATTCGAGAAACGCTTGAAACCTCTTACATTATTAAACAGCGTTTGTCATCCTATTAAAATTATTACATCTAATCCAGCTATGCAAACAACTTTTTTAAATTAGCTTCGGCCTTGAAAGTGTTCGCTTTGGCCGTAATGTTTGTTTAACACTTTCGTTTTCGTAGTTCGTCTAAAATCTTCTTGTTTGTTTAAAAGTGTCATTCCCTTGAACTTGAAAGGGAATTTCTCGCAAATATTTGCGTGACCTTTGGCAGCAAACGAGCAGAAGCTTCGCATTCGGTTTTATTTGAGTTCGAATTTAGAAAGCGTTGATTGGAGGGACACAGTTCCCTTTACAGATTCTAGTAAATAAATTGACGGCTACCGAGATGTCTTCGAAAGTGCGCATATTAATGAATAATGTTGTAAAGTAAATATTAGAGGTCATCGAAATCAATCACACTAACCATGTAATTATTAATGGGGTTATTGTGTCTTATGCATGTCAGTTGTTCAGCGAAACATTATTAATCAAGAGATATTTCATTTGGTAAAGAAGTGTTAGGTACTCGTCGAGTTAATTACATATATAGGTACTTTTTTAGTTAACATAGTTGATATTGTACTGGATCTCAACAATCACAGTCCAAACTCGTTGTCTTGGTTACCACCTTTATTGTTTAACCTTCACAAATCACAAATAAACTTGTCAAATAGATAGTGTCACTGACCAAGAATATTCTATCAGCTACAAAAATCGCACTAAAATCGCGTTATAACCTTCAACTTTCCTCAGGCCAAATTCCCAGGGCTTATATTCCAGGGACTCTTTAAAATAAGGGGACCCAGCACCTCACAGTCTGTCACATAGGAAAAGTGAAGCCTTGAGGGGAAGTTTGTTTCCTGTGTCTACAGAAGGAGACCACAAGGGGGCTGATACAAGGTTATGTTATATGTCAGTGTCCAACTGCCTTTAGGTTTTATGTGACATAGATTCCAAAGGAGGCAAAATATTTCCCATCATAATTTACAATTTTTAAGTTTTCTAACTTCCAGATACTCAGATGTGTCAATTAAAGGTAATGCGGCCTCCTGTTGTAGTGTCCCAATAATTGCAACCAGATTTTTCCTGTATCACTTTTAGTAATCCTACAATTCCCATTACGTATAAGTAGGTAGTTCAAAACAAAAATCGTATTTCAAAAATTTTAAATTATTAAGCAGGTAGCTTCAGTCAGGTCTTTTTTTAAGAATTTTTATCTACGACCACAAGTTAATTTTAAGTTTGTGAGGTACCTTGCGGGAGAGAAACAAAATTACAAAAATTTTATTATGAACACCGAGAAAAACTAGGTACATGATTAGAATTACTAGACCTAATCTTATTAGTACATACCGAAATCTGTGAAAGTTCTTTGGGTAGATACATTCAACAAGGGAAGAAATTTCAAGTATACCTACATATATTACAAATGGATTGAGGAACTTGGTAACAAGGTGCAATCATGGAAACCATTAATAATTTTTACTAACAATCAAAGTACCTGTTGAGGAAAGAATATACCTAGGCCTCACGTTGGAAAGTATAATGCTGGGTCCCCTTACTTTAAAGAGTCCCTGATATATTCAAATGGAAACCTGGCGACTACCCTAGAATATTCCTGCGGCCAATGATAGATGCACAGATCAAAGTTCTAGAACATTTCTAGAAACTGATGGAAGCTCTACAGAGAAAACAATTGGAACTAAAAGGAAATGGGGCCCTGGGGGCCTCAGGCCAACAAAAATGCGACGAAAAATGCCTCTAAGTTAATCATAAAAATTATAAAACTGAAAGTAGAATATCCAAACTTAATATTTATTTGCTAAATCTTTGAGTAGGTTAGAAAACTGTGCAGACATGTTCATTGAAAGCTGATATAACAAGTTTAGAGGCATTTTTCGTTAGATTATATTTAATATATAGGAAATTTGCATAAGCACTATTCGGTTCTGCGCACTGATGATGGCTAAAGTAACGCGAAACGCAAATTTCCAACTTTCGGTCGTCGTTCGCTCAAAAATTCCATCAGTTAACCACACGTTAATTAAGGAAACCTTGGCGAGAAACGTGGGGCCAGGAACTCGAGGGAAATCACGTCACAAAACTCGGTAATTGCAAAAGGTAATCGCTTGGGGTGAACCAGGCACGGAGTGCAAGTGCGCACCTGATGGAAATCTCCAGTTTAATGCATTAGTAATAGGAGAAATGTGGAATTTAAATTAAGGGACGGGTAAAATGGATGGGGGAGGTTACGTTAAAGGCGTGGTTAACACTATACATACAAGTATTTGGAAGAAGTGTGTCCATTTTTACTTTTAGGTCTTAAAACGAAAAAAAAAAATCTTACGACACGGGTGGTGTATGTGCTTACCTTGGTCCGGTCCACGATACACTTATACCCACGGTATGTCATTGCGCATCCATATGCCTATCTCTGTCGCACCTTGTGACGTCAGTTGCGAATCAGAATTTAAATTGCTCCATATGTTTTACACAGCAATAGATACTTTTTTATGGGTTTTTGCTTATTTTAAATGTTTTCTTTTAAATAGATGTTGTTAAAAATATGTAGATTATATTACTAGATAAATGAATGAATATTCTGTTGATAAAAAACACATCTAATTTGATAATTATAATTTTACAAATAATTTGTTTTCTTTGCGTTTTAGCTAATCGTATGCATACAAATAAAATTGATGTATATTTTGTTAAATTAACAGGATTTTTCTTTTAAAAGACCGTATATTGGTAGACAATAAAAAATATCATATAGGTATCTAAATAATACATATATTGTAAGTAAGGTAATCCTGAACTAAGTTTTGGCTTCTATCGACACAAACTCTCCATCCAAAAAAGTATTTTACAGATGACTTGATATAGGCAAAGATATTGATATATAAAATTCAAAGCCTTACCAAAAATATAACTTTTTCCTTCCAGTGTTTATGTCGGTGTATGTCAATTAAAGCCTTATTTACCAATTAATGCACACAAGCCTCGACACCAGCACAACCTGCACAACTAATGCTTAGTTTATAGTTAAACAACAAACAAAACAACATAATAAGTAGTGAGTAAAATAGGGATCAAATAATGATTCCCTTTAACCATATCAAGGCTAATTTTCTATTGCACATTCTATTTTATTTGCTGTATAAACCAAACCAGGCACAAACTCTGTTGAGTCCCCTATTTTTAGTGCTCTGTTCTATAAATAATCTGTTTCCTTACCATTTTTTTAAATTGATACTGTCTTGTCTGCGGCATGCAGAAATCCATTTTTTGGCAAGATTATTGTCCTCGGGAAATCTATACTACTTAATTTCCGTTCCCTTACTGTTTCTGTTATTATTTGGACAAACGCTGACTGCACATCCCGGCATTTTTGGCCTATTTTAAGGCACTGTCGAGCTGGACTGACGATCAGTCAGTTGTTTACACTTTTTTCTTGACACTGTAAACTATAAAAAATCGTAAAACACAACCGCAGCCGCCATTAAACACCATGCATTATTTAGAATTCGTGATTCGCAACTGACGTAGATGCGTAGAGTTGCCTTGTTTTCGGAATCGTTAGTGGCATACCGTGGGTGAGTGTATCGTGGTCTGGTCCCGTCCTGACTCCTGAGCCTCAAGCTATAACATCTAGATCGTAACAGCTGATAAGCCTCAAGTAAATTAGGAAGCGTTATCTGTATGAGTTTCGTGTGAATTAACGATTAGGTCCCGATGAAATGATTGATGACCGTTTAACCGCAGAGTACAAACCGCTGGAGAAAATTTCGACGCCCATACATTAAATAAACCTTTACCTGGTGTAGACCGGCCAGTTCGGTAACAAATAATAATTGGCAGGAAGTCGTAGCAAAGACTAGAAATACTAAAGTCAACTCACTCCTTTGATCTCTCGGAAAAGCCGACAATTTTTTGCGACCGGTCGTAAATCAGCATCACCTCGCTCGCTTCGCATTTACGAGGGCGACTAAACGAAATCACCGTCAAGCTAGTTATACGGGGGCAGGTTCATATTGACTTTCCATTATTTACCAAAGTCTACAAAAATATTAGTATACCTAGATGTAGACTTTGGTACAACAATATTTGTGTAGGTATGTAAGTGTACCGTTAATTTTTGGTAGGTACACTTAAATTAAAATACAAGATAGCTATTACCAGAATCTACATAATTAGTAGGTACATATCTGTAGACTTTGGTTGGAATATGAATAAAAATGTAATTTTTTATGTTTTACGTTCATTTTTAATAAAGCCTCACAAAACATAGAGCAGACAAAAACATAAATAACCAATAAATATTTAACGACAAAGAGTTAAACTAATCATATCTGCTTTTTCATCCTGTGGTAAATATTTTGATATTTAAATTGACATAAACAATACAGAACAAAATATTACGCATACGTACCTACACAAGCATGCGTCTTAGCTTCTGGCATATGGGACAGCCGAGGGGACAGCAGTTTTTACTAAACGTTTTCCGGACGAAGTAAATGACTATCAAAATGTGCCTTGCAAATTCCTATAGGTTTATATGCCTCTTCAGGTGGAATATTCACAAATTTATGTTCTCCGATGAACCCTAAGGCCTTCTTCCATTGCTGGCACCTTCAAATTTTCAATATTTTAATATTATTTCTATATTATTCTTCAATTAATACCAAAGTATTCAAATGTCACATAAAAATGTCTTAATTTTTGTAGGTAGGTACCTCAAACTCAATCTTACCTTTCAGGGTCTTTAAAAAACGAAAAAAGGTAATATAGTCTTTTGAACTGGTTTTACAGCCATCCGCACTGCAGTAAAAAGCGTTGCTAGGCAACACTACAACACAGTCACGGTCGGTCGGTAATATTTTGCGCGCACCCGGTAGAATGCGAACGAACCGCTCTCAGCTACACTGTGTACAGCTTATTTTCTTATATTATAAGATATCGATCGGCTCGATGAGGAGGGGAGCGGGAGAGGGCAAGAGGGAAACGTTCGTTTACACAAGGCCGAGTGCCCGGACTTATTAGTATATCTCTGGACGCTGGTCGAAAAAATCGAATTCGAAGTTTTCAGCCGGGGTCGTTTAATTTAGACGTTAAATTTCATTCGTCGATAAAAAATTCGGCTTTTCGATTTTTCGGTTGCGACCCAGGTGTCCGCTCGAAACGCGCAGATTGCCAAGGGCAAATAAATCGTCCGTATACGGGGTTTGCCACCCTCTGCGAACCACCCCAACCGGGGACGCATATGGCCTGTATATTTTAACTACATCCGCAGCAGTTTAGCCAACCCCCAAGCCCCGGTTTTGGGATTTCGGACGGTCTGGGCTGTATACACAGCTTTTCGGGGGTGTGAGTTTGTAACACTATGTTTGTTTTACGATGTTTTGCCTCTAAATGTTCTTTTTTTTACATTGGCGCGGATTTGACTCAAGCCGGTACAGAAATATTGCCAAAAAAATACCAACCTCAAATTTCGTTTGATATGTCGTTAAAATTGAAGCGTTCCCAATTAAATTTATACGTTGTTTGACCCGTACGAACCGCTCAACTTGTTTGCAGTTAGCACAGGAAAGCGCAAATTGCGAAAGATGCAATCTGGAATAATTCCAAAGAAACTTATTGAAAATGTCAATGAGCAAATCATCGAAGCGTGTTGAAATGAGCAAATTGCTTCAACATCTATGACTTCTCGGCTATTATTAGTCACATAAGTATACGGTGTGTCAGTTTTGATAATTTTGATTCTATTTATTAGTTAGTTTATCACATATTTTCAACCGGGTACCCGCTCAAGACAAATAGACTTCTCCTATGCAAGCGTATGTACCAGCACTCGTACGATATGTCAAACCAGTATGTGGTAGTCAGTTCCTGCGTCCAACAAAGTATTTTATTTTGTGTCGATAGGAATGACCGACTGCCGACTAGTTTATGAATGCGTCCAGTTAATTTATTATAATCCACAAGCCAGCTACCGCGTTATATCTTTCACGTGTTGTTGTTTATGGTACAAGAGGTTTGGGTAATTCTAGGATGAGAAGTTGAAAGCTAAACCTAACCTTCTTTGAGAAGAGTGGATAGACTGCTCAGGTCTTCTATAACCTCTCCACCAAAGCCTTCAATCCTGCGTCGCATTTTCTCATCCCATCATACCCAGACAATAATAATTATAAATCTTCGGCACGGGCCGAGAATCAAGCCGTGTTTCCAGCTCCCTCTTCTTCCTTGGGTTAATCTAGGGGCCCCAGACCGAGCTCTAACACGCATCGGCTCGTAGTCGGACTCGAGCCTTCGACGTTGACGCGTCGCAGTGTGCCGCGCATTCCGTTGTCATAGTTACGCGTTTGTTTTTCGACGGGTTGCTCGGATTGCGGCGGTCGCCGCGCGTTTCTCGTGGATTAACCATCGTCAGCCGTGTCTTGCGTTTGGAGAAAGGGTTGGGATGGTGTGGAGTTGGTAGGGGTCGAGGAAGGCGGTGATATGGTGCTGTTGGCCAAACATGGTTAGTGTCTTTTTTGCCTTTACTACCTACTGACATGAAATATTAGTATATTACATAGCGAGAGTTGTAAACAGCTTATTACGTATGAGTGGAAAAGTTGCGCACGAGCCGCGCAGCGGCGAGTGCTGTAATTCCACGAGTAGATATGTAATAAGCTTACAACTCGAGTTTTGTATTATAATTTTTCTTCGACGAAAGAAAAACTATTATAATAGATAAACTACACTTCTGATTATCTGACAGGCAACAATTAGTACGTTGGTTAGTTGCTATGGTGACGCGGATGCCGCGCTAACAAGGCACCCGTGATAATTGCGTTTTAATTAAAAACAGATACGTAATTTTGTTTATTACGTGTCAGTGTTCGTAACAATGGACTTACTTACAACCTAAACCGTCACTTAATAGGTATGTCACTAGCATAGGAGTAGAAAAAATATATTTTGTCATATTTGCCGTTTTCTTTGCAATTTACAGTAGGAAATTTCAGTTAATAGTTTTTATATCCACCTTACTTAGGGCATGAAATCGGAATCAACATATCGCAGTTAACATAATATCCACACTTATTATTCAAGCTTCTGTTTCCTCTAACATCAGAAGACATTTTAGTTTTGACGTTAATGGACCTCTGGTTCAAACCCAAAGACCAATTACAAACTTAGGATAAATACTTTCTCAAAGTATACAATGTGTCCCGAATAAGAATGAACAGCATGGGGATCTTGCAAACGGTGAGAGATAGAACAATGGTTAAATGGGGACAAAGTTGCGCAATTTTAAGGTCAATAAATGGTACAAACAGATTTCTAATATCTTTTTCGTTTTGAGTTATTTTAAAAAAAGTGAAATTTTGCTTTTTCGATTTTATTTTTTTCTGAAGTTGTTATCACAGATAGAAAAAAAGAAAAAACACTTTCTTATGGCACTTTTTAACGGGCTTTAATATGGCGTTTTTAGGTTTGCTCTACAACATTTCGTTTTTGAGAAACCATCTTCAACTTTATTTTTTTAAATACGGACCTGGATTTTTTTTTGCAGATTTTGAAAGCACTTTTCATTGCAAATACCATGGTGTATGGACACGAAATATTTTTAAAATGTTTTGAGACAAATATACTGACAATTCCTTTTTTTCCATTATTTTTTTTTTCAAATGCGGCCCTGTATTTAATAATAACAAGTCTAAATATTAATCAGTATTGTCAAGAATTTAACTTACAACTTATCTTTCAATCGGAGAACCCAACAAAGGACGGCAAAGACTAATAACAGTCACATACGATCATAATAAATAAATAAAAATCCTCCACCTAGAAGGCTTTGAAACAACGAAACCAACCTCTTGTCATTTGTCATAATAACTCCCTCTGTATTATCATTTAGTGAATAAATTGTATTATTAGAAATGGAGGGTGCTTTTTCAAATGACGATAAATTTAACATGTTAGCATGTTATATCTTGTGGCAAAAGTTATTGGTTTCATTGGCTTAAAGCCTTGTCACAATTAGAAATAGCGAAGAATTTACTCCAAAACACAATGCGACACTGTTTGCTGTACAACAACACAGGAAAACACTTACCAGACAAGGCCGTATTTAAAAATATTAAGTTTTCGCAGTAAAAATAAACTGTAAATTAAATTGTTGACAATACTGATTAATATTTTTTTCTTGAAATCGGCAGTAAAGTGTCCCAAAATCGTCATTAAAAGCTCAGAAATCGGCATTAAAGTAGCCCATTATTGTACAATTTTTTCAATAAGTAGGCTTTGGCGAGATGTACACATCAAATCTTTCAGTATAAATATTTTAGTAGGTTTGCATATCAAGAGATTTGCTGTGGAGGCTGCACAACAGGCAGCAATTTGGTTTGTCTGTTCGAAGACTTGACCTAGCTAGAGCGATCATCAAAGTCAAGCAACGCCACCTGTAGTCGGTTTATGAACGGGTGATCCCTTATGATTATTTTCTTGCCTAATAAAACATTTTTTTCCCGATTTAAAAAAAATAATATGTACCTCGGCACTGAAGTTCTTTTTATGACTCATGTGGAATTTAGTTGCCGAGGCCTCTGAACTTCAGTGCCTTGGTACATAAATAACTATTAGACTTCTTATTATTAAATACAGGACCGAAATAGAAAAAAAAATGAATGGAAAAAAGGAATTTTCAGTATAATTTTTTCAAAACATTTTAAGAATGTTTCGTGCCATACATCATGGTATTCCCAATGAAAAGTGCTTTTAAAATCTGCAAAAAAATCCAGGATCGTATTTAAAAAAATTAAGTTGAAGATGGTTTCTCAAAAACAAAATGTTGTAGAACAAATCTAAAAACGCCATCTTAAAGCCCGTTAAAAAGTGCCATAAGAAAGTGTTTTGCTCTTTTTTCTATCTGTGATAACAACTCCAGAAGAAAATAAAATCGAAAACGAAAAATTTTACTTTTTTCAAAATACTTAACTCAAAAACGAAAAAATATATTAGAAATCTGTTTGTATCATTTTATTGACCTTCAAATTGCGCAACTTTTTCCCTATTTAACCATTGTTCTATCTCTCATCGTTTGCAAGATCCCATGCTGTTTATTCTTATCCGGGACACATCGTATATGATGGTTGGGTTTGACAAATAATGAATTTCGAATTCTGATAGGTATATACTAGTCTAGTGTGTACCTACTCTTATGGCGTTTAGAAAATAGCAAGCTGAAACTAACTTTTCTGTGGTATTGGTGTTAAGTTGGCTATTCAAGAAACTGCAATAAAGAGATCTGCCCAGATGGTTTTTGTTTATATGGCGTAAATAAATGTCCTAACCTTATTTAGCTGTACCTACACAGGAAACGACATTAATTGCCTGTGGTTGGAGACAACTAATTTCTCTTGTTGGTATTTATAAGAAAGACGAAAAATATATATGGGAGATAAAATGTGAATTTTATTTACATGTTTCTGTTGCAAGCCATAGTGGAAAATGTCTTCTATTGTATATTTTTTGTAAATACAGACGACCAACGAAAGGCGTTACCCAGAAGATTGATGAACCATTCTCATGATCAAATATAGCAATTATGCGCAAGTAACCCCTTATTTGCCATTATTGATGAAACCAGTATATTATTATAGATAAATAGTGTTTCTGTCTTGGCCGGAGAAAGTCCATTCTATTCGGCACAGGGGATTTTTCGACGGATCGGTCTTAGGAAAAAATTAATTGAAACTCGGCAGACCAAAACCATGGATAATAAACTTCTTGGAGCAATCTAAATCCAAGTTCCAATCTAGAGATGAAAGAAAGAAACCTGTGTTTACATTGATAGGTATTGCATTGTACTTAACTACAATACAGTCATGATTTTTAACAGTAGTTAGGCCAGGGAAATTACGGTAAAAAATAACGAAACCTACACAAAATTCATAACCGCATTTTTATAATGCCATCACAAAATATTGGTAATAAATGAACACCGGAATTGTTTTTTTATACAAAATAAACATACGCGTGTGGGCGTTTTTTAGAAAAATACATTTTCTTGTTGTACTAAAGACGGCATAAATATTAACTGCGAATTTTAGGCTGCATTTATTAGTAAGTAAGGTATATAAAGTTGCGATTGATAAATTAAACAGATTAAGTACGTTTGCGCAAGTATCCGAATGATGTAAAAATGACATTTTGCGTAAGTAATATTTTTTTGGACAAAAATATTACTTAACTGCGTTTTTATTATTTATAATTACCTTAAAAATCAAGTATTAACAGTTTGTTCTGAAATTAAACATATTGTTTCGTCGGAAATCGTATTTTAAAGAAATTTGAAGCTGTCTTTGAGAGCAAAATTATTAACTGGCTGATTTTTGTTAAACTTTATAAGTGGATACTAAGTCTTGTTAAATTTTTTGAAATTGAACAAAAATTGGTAACGGAAGTATTTTGAAATGACAAAAGACAGTTGACCTACATGCGCCGTAAATAAATGTTTAATTTCGCTATATGTGATTTAATATAGTTATATTGTAAAAAGTTAAACAAAAAAAAAACAGTTAATATTTTTGCTTTCCTAAAGAAATGACAAGCGACAGTTGACCTATATACGACGTAAATAAATGTTTAATTTCGCTATATATGATTCAATATAGTTATATTGTAAAAAGTTAAACAAAAAAAATAGTTAATATTTTTGCCTATAGTCTATACCAATGAGAAGTGACAGCTGACGTACATGCGGCACAGATAAATGTTTAATTTTGTATAAGTTACATTCTATTTGTAAAAGGGAATGATGATCTGCAATAAAAACGTAGTTAATATTTTTGCTTTTGCCGAAATAGAAAATTATCCGATTTTTATCCCTCTTTGTCGATCTAAGTTACTTCCATGTTCTTAAAATATTTAATTTTTTAATATATATGTTAGCAAGGGAAGTTTTTTTACCTAAAGAGTCTAAAAAAATCCAGTTAACATTTTTGCTCGAAATTTCTAACGAAAAATAGCTGTTTTTGAGGTAACTCAAGGTTCCGTTTTTTCAAAATGTTTAATTTTCGGTTTCCACCAACGTATTTACTTATAACTTTGATATGGTAAAACAAAATTGCAGTTAATATTTTTTTCTATGTCAAATTCTATTTTCCCTGGCCTAAGTGTTGCCACTATTTTTCCATTATAAACTTTTGAATACTGGCATTTTTTTGCCAAATGAAAAGAACCCCCCCCCCACTATAAATCCACGGTTAAACGAAATCGACAGTAGACTCCGAACGCCACGGGCTTATCCCAGATTGAAAGCGGAAGTTCCTGACCTCCCAGGCAACTTCCAAAAACTCAATTTCGGCAACACATGTGCGCGACCCAGAAGTTCCGAAGTTTCACCTATACCCGTCTTAAATTCAATTACGAGGGGCGGGAGCCGGCCCTGGTTACCTGGCGACTGGCCCCTTCCTACCTCGTCTATAAAGGGCGGGAAACAGATGTTCCAAGCGATCACGAGCGATAAGGCGGGTTTGTTCTTATTATGCGGAGGGCGTGCAAAAACTTACCTCGACTTTGCACAAAGCAAGAAGTAGTGGAACTCTTAGCGTGGACTGGATACTTGGACGCCCTGTATACGGGAGTGATTAAAGATTGACCAAACTCTTAACTTTTTAAATTTTGGACCTAGAAAAAAAAATGATAACACGAAAGTTCTAGGAAATTTTCTTGCGATCTCAATGCAC